>OX381713.1:1200000-2400000 GCA_947462335.1 Harmothoe impar
ACTTTGGAAGAGCTCCTCTCAAAGATGCAAAACACCGTCGCTTGCGAGGAGGTACGGAAACTTTGCGACGCTGACACCAAGTGGCACGTTCTTTTTCCTACCAATTTGAACATCTGCGTTTACATGGGACCGGGGGAATTCCCCATAGGCGGTAGGATCACTCAGGCCGGTCGAGTTGGAAAGAGAAGCGGCGTGTTAGATTTTCCCAACAAGGACAACCTCTGCATCTTCCGCTGCATTTCCTTTCACTTATACAACACCAGCAAGCGCGCTTCAGATTTGTTACGTCAGTTCTGTCCCGCGGCCACACCTGAATCCTTTCCGGGTCTGAACATCCGCGACTTACCCGCGTTAGAGAACTTGTTTGACGTACAAATAGCGGTTTACACCGCGTCGCGTCAAGTGCCGGGGCGGAAGTTGAGAAGACGCGTTACTCTGATCAGACCGCCTTCCAGAACTGTGGCCGCCCGAGGTAAAGTCAACCTACACCTGACGGCGAAAGGCGGTTTGCACGTCTCTCTCGTCACGGACTTCAACGCGTACGCGGGCATATACGAATGTTGCAAGTGTAAGGCGGCGTTCACCACCGAGTTCTTGCTGAAGAGACACAGGAACCAGCTTTCCTCTTGCCGACAAGTCAAGTTGCGCTACGTAGGTGGCATCTACCAAAATTCGAGAACGATTTTCGAAGCGCTAGCAGACTTCTCCATTTTTCCCCCCGACGGACATTCCGGAATCTACCCTTACAAGATCGCCTTCGATTTCGAGGCTTTCTTCAGACCGTGCAAAGAACCGTCGACGGAGCACGTGTCCCTGCTGTGGGATCACGTCCCTTTGTCGGCTAGCGTCGCATCCGACTTTCCGGGGTGGGAGGGGCCCGTCTGCTTCGTCAGAGCGTCCGACGCAGATTCCGACCCCTTGTTGGACCGAGTTTTAAATCACATAAACGAGAACGCCAAAGCGATCGGGGAAGCTGTGCTAGAACTTTACCGACCGACCTTAGCGAAGTTAGATGCGGCGATAGGTGAAGCTCTCCTGCTGGAGGAGGCGACGTTCACCACCCCTTCTCCAGGCGGCTTCGCTGCGGCTCAGACCAGACACCCGTTAGTTCAACTGAAGAAGCGTCTTCTGAGATACATCCGTCAAGCTCCAATGGTGGGCTTCAACTCGGGGCGTTACGACTTGAACCTGATCAAAATACGCCTTCACTCCTTCTTCGCCTCCGGAGACCGAAGAAACCAAGAATTCAGCGTCATAAAGAGAAGCAATCAATACTTGGCGGTTTACACACAGCACACGGTTTTCTTGGACGTAGTCAACTATTTGGCACCCGGTTACAACTACGCGACCTATTTGCGAGCTTTCACCAGGAACGAAGAGAAAGGTCACTTTCCTTACGAATGGATGACGTCTACCAGGAAACTGGCAAACAGAACGCTGCCGCCGAGATCGGCTTTCGACAGCGAGCTGACGGGCGTCAAAATGTCCGAATCCGACTACGCCGCATGTCAGAAAGTTTGGTCCGACGAGAAGATGCAAACTATGGAAGACTACTTGATCCACTACAACAACAAAGACGTGAAACCTTTCATAGAAGCTCTGAAAAATCACGCTAAATTTTTCCAAGATCGCGGCATCGACATGTTGAAAGACGGAGTTTCTCTCGCCGGTTTGACTTTACGCTTCCTCTTCCAAAACCTAGAAGACGCGTTCACAACGTTTCCCCAGTTCGACGCCGTCCTCCACGCTCTGATCAAAGAGAATCTAGTCGGCGGTCCTTCCATCATCTTCCATAGATTTCACGAGAAGGGCACCACGCGGATAAGGGAGCACAAGTACGGCGAAGAAGCGAGACCGTGCCAACACATCCTAGGACTAGACGCTAACTCTCTGTACTTGCGCTGCATGAGCGAAGCGCACTGCACGGGCTATTACGCGGTGAGACGGCCCGAGACCGAGTTCAAGCCCGAAATCAGGCAAAGAAACTCTCACAGCGCTTTGGAGTGGTTACGCTTCGTAGAGCACGACCGCGACGTGAAACTGAGCCACGCTCTGAACGGCGGCGAGATGGCGGTAGGCTGTCGGAGAATTCGCATGGACGGATTTCACGCGGCCTCTAATACGGTTTTCCAGTTTCACGGGTGTTGGTTCCACGCTCACGAGTGCATACCGTCGCACCGATATCAGTGCGCTTCACTGAGAGAGGAGAGACGCGACAGAACGACCAGAGTAAGCGCTTACTTGAAAGCGCTAGGTTACAAGCTGGTCGTCGTGTGGGAGTGCGAATGGCGAGAGATGAAGCGTCGAGATGAGCGGGTCAAGGCCTCCCAACAACGCTGGAAGGTTGACGCTTTGAAAGTGTCTCGAAACGCGATGAGCGAGAGCGACATCCTTTCCGCTGTGAAAGAGGAGAAAATGTCCGGTTTAGTTCAAGTGGACATCACTACGCCGCCTCACCTACGAGAGTACTTCGAAGAAATGACCCCCGTTTTCAAGAACGCGACCGTTTCAAAATCGGACATAGGCCCTCACATGTCAGACTTTGCGCAGGAAGAAAAGCTGTTGAACACGCCTCAGAGATGTCTGATAGGGAGTTACCACGGAAAAAATATTCTCTTGGGAACGCCGCTTCTCAAGTGGTATTTAGAGCACGGTTTGATAGTCACCAAAGTGCAGCTGGTGGTAGAATACCTACCTAAACGCTCCTTTGCCGGTTTCGCGGACGAAGTGACGGCGGCGCGAAGACGTGGCGACGTGAACGAGAACGAGAAAATTCTGTCAGACTGTTACAAGTTAATGGGAAACGCTACGTACGGTAAAACAATCTGCAACAAAGAAAAACACACGGCGGTGAGATACACTGACAGTCGGAAGTTCGAACTATTGGCCAATTCGTGGCGCTTCAAAAAGGCGTCCGAGTTGACTTCCGATCTGTTTGAAGTCGAACTACAACCGAAAACGGTCAAGAACAACCTCCCTATTCAGATAGGGTTCATGGTATACCAGTACGCGAAGTTGAAAATGTTAGAGTTCACATACGACTTCTTGGATAGATTCGTCGATCGGCGCGATTATGCCCTTTGTCAAATGGACACCGACAGTCTTTACATGGCTCTCAGCGGTGCCACGTTGGATGACCTAGTGAAACCTCGCCTGAGAGAGACGTACTTCAGAGAGAAACGAAAGTGGCTTCCGACAGCGGTGTGCGACGAGCACTTAGAGCTTTTCGTGAAGACAAAAACGGAAAGAGTGCGAGAATGGTGTGCGCCGCCCGGCGGATGTTGTGAGAGACGGTACCTTCACGATCTGAGAACTTCGGGGCTCATGAAAGCGGAGTGGGAAGGTGACGGGATCCTAAGTCTCAACCCTAAGACTTACATTTGCTACGATCGAGTCAGCGACACCGGTGAAAGAAAATCCAAAAAATGGAGTGCAAAAGGCGTACAGAAGAAACAAAACCCCCAGGAACCAGACGCCTTCTTGGATGTTCTTCGCCAACGAAAAACTCTCATTGCTGTAAATAGAAATTTCAAAGTGGTGCGAAACAAAATGGTCACCTACACCATAGAGAAAGACGGCGTGCGCTACTTGTATTATAAGCGTCGCGTGCATTCTGACGGTGTGACAACGAGTCCTTTAGAGATATGAAAAAAAAAAAAAAAAAAATAAGCGTGTGCATCTTTTCAAAAATAGAGTGTTTATCAAGATTGAAAAAAAATAAAATAAAAAAAAATTAAAAGAAAATATTGTTGTGTTTTTATTATCATACGGCTTCTTTTACTAGTAAGTCGCGCAGTCTCTTAAAGCGTCACTCATGTGACGACGTCGCTTCCAGTCACGGGATCCTAAACAAAAAAAAAACTTCTTCTTCTTCCGGTCACATGATCAATCAGGTCGCTTCCGGTTGGCCATTAAGTCGTGTGACGTCACTTCCGGTCACGTGACTCATCAGGTCACTTCCGATCACGTGATCCTAAATTAGGTCATATGACGTCACTTCCGGTCCCCTAAGTAGGTCAGTAGGTTACCCAGAATGCACCATCCCCTAAGTAGGTCACTTCCGGTCACCCAATGGAGGCCTCTGATTGGCTGCAGGGTTACCCAGAATGCACCACTAATCCCCTAAGTAGGTCACTTCCGGTCACGTGACCAAATGGAGGCCTCTGATTGGCTAACTAGGTCACGTGACGTCACCACTAATCCCCTAAGTAGGTCACTTCCGGTCACGTGACCAAATGGAGGCCTCTGATTGGCTGCATATCGATTGAGTAATAAACAGTACTTAACTATAGTCCCGTTCCGATACATACTATACTACTGTGAAGCAAAGTGCTACCAGCCAGGGTCAAAGGTTCAAAATGATTTTATTGCCAACCATATGCCCCAGGCTGGGCACAGTACAAATGACACATGGCAGGTGGCAGCCAGTGGCTAACACAGTGTTACTGCAGACAACCCACACTGATGCTACATGAGGAAATCCATCACCAGTCGCAACCTTTTAGCTCTCTACTCCACTTATCAACACACACTAATGTACTTTATTTTATCTAGTAGTCCCAGCCAATGTCCACACACAACACTACACGTCTGGGTAGACTAGTGCTCATCAACCTCTGGGCAGGGTCTCATGATCCAGCCTGTTGTCATGTTCCCATGAGGATGTAATATATACTTTATTTGATGTTTTCCCTTGCTGTGAGGTGTTCTTAGAGGCCATATAATTTCACAGTTCCTACTGTTCTGTTATAAACAGTGTTTCCCTACAGCTAAGTGACCTTTATCTCAAAAGACATTCCTGCCTTAACAACAACAATATCTCAGAGCCGCTCTGTTACTAAATGTGCTATAAGCTTTGTTGACATGAGGTTAATCGCACAGCCCTTTGTGCAGCACATAATAGGATGCACATAAGAAATGCACCACCTGCAGCAGAACTAGTGGAAAAGGTAAAACATTGCTGGGCACCATGAACCTATCGGAAAAAACAAATATAAATTGTTAGCTAGGCAAACTTGTCGAACAGTGGCTTTGAAATCCCCTGTTGGCCTCCACTGTTGATACAGGGACAGCCTCAGGGACATCTGCTATGAATGCAGGAGATCTCCTGGGAGGAGCAGTTTGAGCATTGGGAGTAGGGGCATTGGGAGTAGGGGCATTGGGAGTAGGGACATTGGGAGTAGGGGCATTGGCAGTCGGGACATTTGGAGTAGGTGCATTGGGAGTCGGGACATTGGGAGTCAGGACATTGGGAGTAGGGGCATTGGGAGTGGGAACATTGGGAGTCGGGACATTGGGAGTAGGGGCATTGGGAGTCGGGACATTGGGAGTAGGGGCATTGGGAGTAGGGGCATTGGGAGTAGGGGCATTGGGAGTAGGGGCATTGGGAGTAGGGGCATTGGGAGTAGTGGCATTGGGAGTAGGGTCATTGGGAATAGGGGTATTGGGAGTAGGGACATTGGGAGCACTTTGCAACACCTAAATGGTTAACCCTCTCACCGCCAGCAGGCAGTTATAGCATGTTTGGTATCATATTAAAGCTTATGCCATTCTCTATCCCATCCTACACTCTATTTGTTTTTTCTAAGAATATTCAAGGAGTAACTATGCTAAAACGTCATTTCAAATTTTGATTAATGTAATTTTTTCAGATTTTTGGCAAAACGAACGAGAAATCTGGCGGTTGGAGGGTTGAGACACCAAGCTGTCCTTCACAGTCCCCATTAACAGCTCTAACAAGTATCAGGATGCACATCACATAAAACCTGCTGTATTCAATAATGCATGACATATAGGAGTCACAGCAACTTGAATATGGCAGACAAGCATTTCCCCTCACCCTAGCATTTCTATCTGACAATGGACAACCGTTTACATGTCTCCATTCAGGAGGAAAAGCACTCTCAGACCTAAAGCCATGGCATAGATTATCATAGCATAGTGAACGGAAACCACATGAAAAAGATTGACAGCCCTCTTAGCCTTTTCAGATTGTGAATGTACCTTCCTGAATCTCATTTAGGCTATTCCATTAATATCAACTGTGTCATAAGCAGTCGCACACTTGTTGCACTGAGACAGGACTGTTGTCTGTGTTGTTGAGACATGTAGATCTACTCTTAACATTGCAACCAAAATATGTTTGATGTCAGAATAGTTCCCCAGAAACATGGTTGGAAGGAAACTCTGACACTTATCATTAAGGGGAAGTTGGCAAGTTGGGAGTACAGATAGAGCAACAGGAGGAGTAATGGCTGATCATAGGTAGTCAGTAACATACGAAGGGTGTGATGTAAGGTTGGCGGGAAGAGTGTAGGGGATGGTGAAGGGTTCTGTAGTGAGAAAAAGTGGTAAAAGCAACAATGATGGTACATCAAGGGGAATAGCAAGACCATCATAAAGGGCAGGTCGTACTCATAAACAATAAATACTGTTATCTTAACGTGGTGTGAAACAGGATCACCCTGAAATAACAGTTATCTTAGTTGTGGAACTGGCATTACCCCTCTCACCACCAGCAGGAGGCTACAGCGGCCAGAGCACCTAATCCACTAAGTTGAAACTAAATATATTACCCAAAATTGAGGAAAATATTTTCTTACAAGTCTTAGTCGGTGCACTATGTTTGGTATCATATCAAAGCTTATGACATCCTCTTTTTCATCTTATGTTCCATTTGTGTTTACAAATAGCGTTCAAGAAAGAGCTATGCCAACACCTCATTTCAATTTTTGATGTTTATAATATTTCACATTTTTGGCAAAGCTACAGAGAAATCTGGCGGTAGAAGGGTTAAACATCCTTTACGCATTCATTCACTCTCGTATATTTATTCAACACTATGTGTGCGTCTATACCCTACCACCTTGTCAGTCCCTGCACATTCCACCATTCTTCTTACTTACCTTTGTACACCTCATCATAGGTAGCTAGTAACATACAAAGGGTGTGATGTAAGGTGGGAGGGAGGAGTGTAGGGGATGATGAAGGGTTGTGTAGTGAGAAAAAGTGGTAGAAGTAACAATGATGCTACATCAAGGGGAGAAACAAGACCATCATAGCGGGCAGGTCTTACTTGCAAACAGTCAATACTTTAATCTTAATGGGGTGTGGATCACCCTGAAATAACAGTTATCTTAATTATGGAAATGGCATTAAACATCCTTTACGCATTCACTCACTCTCACATATTTGTTCAACAATATGTGCACTTCTGTACCCTACCACCTTGTCAGTCCCTGCACATGCCACCATTCTTCTTACTTACCTTTGTATTCCTCCTTCATGTACCACCTAGGGAGTTCTGTGTCTACAGCTTGTGTATGTAGATTATCATATGTGGGAGGAATATGGAAACCATACATTGTACAGTATTGTATCAGGCGTTAAGGGGTTTGGGAGAATGTACACTGTTATTTTGACAATAAAGTTATGCTGCAATTTTTATATGACATGAGAATCTTATGTTGGTATTACCTCAGCATTCATCATTGTATAAAGCAACCACCTTCTGATGTATGATGCATTGATCATCTGTGTATTAGTGGATAATAGGTGGATAGGTGATATAGTTGGAGCCTCATTATACAAAGGAAACTTATATGTTTTCAGAAGCAGAAACAGAAACAGAAATCGTCAGCTATCTCTGTTTCTTCAAAAAAAAACAATATTGCCATGAAGAGTAGCCTGTAATGAAGTCCTATAGCAAAATAAAAGTGAAATTATTAGCAGAAAATCACTTCGAAAAGGCATGTTCAATGAAGGATTAGGACAGCTGTGAAACCAATAAATAAGCAGCAAGATCGCAAAAAGAGGCTTGAGGGGACTAAATTGGCCATGTGGTCTTTAAACACATGCTGGTCCTCCAACAGCACTTAATCCTTAGGGAGGCTTTTTACGTTTTCTCAATTCAATCAACATTTTCTCATGGACTTCCTCATTGCATGCTATAACAGATCCTCAAGTGAAAGCTCATGGTTAACTAATCATTCAGCATCCCTCATCCGTGAGAAATTTGGGAGGGTTTTTCTACATCAGAGTAAAGAGAAACTTATATTTCAAGAGCCTGATTTAAGTTTATTTTAAAGTTGTATTGAAAGATGATGAGGTTGACTTAGACTTAAGGTATCATGGCAGTCAGTCAGTGGAACATGATATAGAAGTAAAGGTATAGTAGCAGATGTTTAAATTATAGAAACTAAAACATCATCAAAAACGACTACCATTCCTTTAGGCTGTATTACTAATGCATCCGTGATGTGCTATCGGAGCGAATCATATGTGGTGCACTGACAATGGGGAGCCTCCTGAGTGAATACATGAATGAATGAATATAGAATGGCATGTTCATGACAGCTGAGCCAACAAGAGAGTGGGGTCAAGGTCAAGGGCAGTTCTGGAGGGCACAGCCTGAGTGTGGATAAGGTCTTATTGAGGTCAGCCTTTATTGGCAATCACCGCTAATAAGGCATGTATGAGTCCGTGGGGGATAAGTTGAGTGTCATACTTTAAATGACAGATTTATGGGGCATGTACATGTCTTATGGTAATTTCAGGAAACATTTAGTGCCATGCTTTTAATCACAGACTTAACAAGAGAAAGGCATCTGCAAAACACTAGGAGAAAGAAAAAAGCTTTCAGATTAAACAAATCTTTAAGAGCAGGGTCAAGCATTAAGGGAGGGAAAAAATGTGGCTTTAAAATGACATATTAACCTCAATCACTCAATGGCCAACAGCTGTAGGACTACACAACCCAAATCTTAAGGAAATTGTCATTGGAATTGAACATGGAATTGAACATGGAATTTTTATCCGTTAAGGCCCACAGTTACCAAAAAAACACTGTTTTGTTAAATCTGTTTTGATCTCTCCTACAAGCTTTTTCCTTTTTTCTCAGATAGAATAAAATTGAGAATGTCTCACTGAAATATTGTTTTCTCTGATGATTTTTATATCTTTTACACAAACTATTACAATATGTCAACTCATATAATGTCTGTCTGTGTACAGCACAGTCCCCTCAGGCAGACCATTTA
Organism: Harmothoe impar; assembly: GCA_947462335.1. Lineage (NCBI taxonomy): Eukaryota > Metazoa > Annelida > Polychaeta > Phyllodocida > Polynoidae > Harmothoe > Harmothoe impar. Next base: position 1,209,039 of record OX381713.1, read on the forward strand.
CTCAGACGCCCTGAAGAGTGATGAATGTGAGGCAAATTCCTATCATGGAACATTAAATAATGACATATGATGTTCTTTTCACCATAGCAAGGTTTTGAAAAGAATCAACTTTTTGCACTACCTTTCTTAGCTCTAGTTTACGATTCATGCAATATAAAGGCTAAGGCAAAACAGAAGCATAATCCAGTCACAAGCTATGTTCCCCATGATGCCCAACCAAAGGTACCATGTGCTGAGGGGTCTTGGTCACAGAGTGCCCAATCAGTAGGGTTGGGCACTTAAGCTGGATCGAGGAGTGAAGGAGGAGCTAATTCAGGCCACTTTGTGGAAGTCTCCTGGGACCTGGTCTAGTCCGTGAGGTATAAAGTTAGACAGGTCTGTGTATCTTTAATGGTTGTCTGGGTCTGTATCTAGAGAGAGGCAACTTCCGCTGCAGATGTCCTCCTCATATAGAGTTTTGATTCTCTAAATAAGAAATTGTAGAAATGGTGGGAACATGTACATGTATGATAATAACAAAAGGCTTAAGCAACTGTTCCTGCTGCAATCTGTTAGTAGCAAACAGGTGGAACATTTACATGTTCAATTATACCATGATGCACAAAAAGTGTTGCATAATTGACAAAATTGACAAATTTCTCTCTAATTCAGGTGCTTTATACCACAATGATCAAATTTGACAAACAAACTGGCTGGACTTTAATGTCACTTATCAGATGCATAATTAAAATTCTTCCTGCCATCTGCTCACTAACTAGTGTGTGAAGGCCCATTCCACCTCACCCGTCCCATCACCCGGCCCACCTGTAGCTACCAGAGCACCCCCTGGTGAGGACAGGTGGCACTAAAACACTGCTGCCTGGGTGCGATACCTGCCACACTATTATGATTGATGTGATAGGAAAAAACAAGATTGCTGTCTGAACACAAATTTACACTTATGTTGTTGTGGTTGCTTTTCACCTCAGATATTTTTCATGTTTGAGGTTTTCACAGTGTGATCTATTACAGCCAAATCCTACCAAAGAAAGTTAATGGTTAAACATATAATTGAAGCAGTATGCCTTCCTACACAGGCTAAGATAGAAAGAAGGAGAAACACAAAGGTAGCAGCCCTGCAGAGAAGGCACCCGGTCAGAGACGGCACCCGGTCAGAGAAAAAAACATTGGCCCAAAGTTGTGAGACACAGCCATAATCTCATGGAGGAAGATCCCTTGTTTATCATTTATGTCTGTTTGCAATAGTATATCCAATCAATGTCCACCATTGGAAGGCCTGGCACTCCTCGGCTTAAGTTTTTCATTCTGCAGGGCTTAGCCTTAAGGCAGCCAATAGCCGCACGCCAGCTGTTGGCACTAATTAAACCTCAGAGAGCCAATTACCACAATGTTAAAGCCTCGATATCTGTAAGTGTTGTAATTAGAGCAAAATACTCTAATCAAGTGGATTGTGCCTGGGTAAGGATTGGTTTCTCCCTGGTGGTAAAGTGCTGCGCAAGTAGCATATGCTATGTTTATTTAAGATGGGAATTGTTTTCAAGGCTAAGCCAGTTACTGAGTATTGCTTCCTGTCTATGATCACATAGCCCCTGTTAATATTGTTCCTATTATGAAAATAATGTAGAAGCTCTTGTGTTAATCCTTTCGCAGGGCAATTGTTTGTTGCATATGACCTGTAATTGTCATCCTACACATATTTTTTATAATAGCATATAGATATTCCCATTTTTGTAAAATTACCTTCTTGGCCTCGCATTGCTCTCTATGCAGGGATTAGAGGACCATACTCATAGTATGAATGTCTGACCCTTGATGGATCTAGCAACATATTTCTTATTTGTCATCTCTAACCGGGTATAAACAAGATTGGAGAGTATTGAGTTCTTTGTTTCTTTTAGAACATACCCTCATGGGATAGGTTTTGAATAGCAAGTGGCTTTTCTGACTGACATAGTTGTTAATTCAGTTGGCACAGTGCCCTATTTCATGGTGTGACGCACTAACCTAATCAATGCTAACTCCCGCTCTAAGACAGCTGAGATGTAATCTAAATCATAAACCCCTAATACTACTGTATATTCATAGGCCCAGCTAGTTTCCAATCCTGTCTTAATGCGGAATGACCAGCAACAGGGTTCATTGGGATTTACATATAGGGTAGGTTTGAATCCTGACAAATCCAAGGATAGGTCACAGTAATGCAGTGGGAGTATGGTCTTCTAATGAGTCCAGTGTGTGGTGAAGTCTGTAATCTGTAATGAAAGGTGGGGCCATTTGAGCTTAATCCCTCTCACGCTGTTTCTTTGAGCAAATCTATGAATTGAAAGCAATGAGTATTTCATTCGAAGGCGAATTCCGTGGACTGTTCTCGCTAAAGCATGTTTTCAATAACTCTTGTAGACTTTTACTATTATTAACTTTGCTCAGGTACATGAGGAAAGACTGCTGATATGTCGTTCTGGAAATCCTCACATCAAAAGGAACCCTAAATACTCCACTTAAACATTCACCAATATGACCTTTTATAGGCAGCATATTAGGGCCAACACTCCTCATGGGGCAACACACTGCACATGGACCAGTATATTACCTACTAGCATTGACATTGCAAGTATCAAAAAGCTATGTTCACATTCATATAAATATTGATATGCAATTAGCCTCAATTATATCCATGCACATTGTAATTAAGACACTGTCATTAGCTGAAGTAACATAAATAAAACATTTATACTAGAAATATGCTGAATAAGAAGTAGTTCGCTCCAACTATTAAAATGTAACTTTGGGAGCAGACGGCTAGTTTTTTTCATAGAGCTAGGTGAAAATGATTGATTTAGTTGAGCCTTAGATGCTCCAGCCACACCAGCCCCAGTCCGTGCTCCTGCTCCTTCTACCTCATAATTGTACCATTGAAGGATTTGTGTAGCAGGCAGGTAGCAGTATGTTAGTGCCACCCATCCCCACCTGGTGGTGCTCAGGTAGCTACAGGTTACTAAACTGATTACATCTCTTACTCTTTTGGGGCAGAATATTTATCTAAAAGCCTTGTATTCTCATTCGCCCATTACAACATACTGTTACTGTTACAGGAGGGATATGAGGCAGGGGAGTCGAGCAGCTGGAGTTAATTTGGAATGCTGTGAGTGGGTGAGATGGGAATACGACCAGGGACTATAACTGCCCTGCCAGTTGGCAGGTGGCAGAAGGTGTCTTAATTATGCATCTTCTAAGTGACATTTAGTATCAACTTTGTAACAGTTTTATTGTGAAATTAGATCATAAGAATTCCATTGAGAGGGTCTTAATCACCTCAATAAACTGCAAATTAGTCATCTCCATAAAGGTGTGTGTGCAGTATGGCATTAGGTTATAAATATTCATCCTAAATGTTCTCTTTAATGGGTAAGTATTTTGTAATCATTAAAACAGTCACTCTGAATACCTCCTAAGTTACTCACTGGCACAGCAGTGGTACTCTGGGACTACCTCGGGAAGAATGTGATGCTTGCGACCTGGTTTAATCCTAAAAATACCATTCAAGTCTTTTTGAGAACGTGGAGTAAAAGTCTCATCTAAGGTAATACCATGCTGTGGTCTGGCAAGAAACCATTTCTATCCCATACACTCCACACATAGCTGCCTCATGCATCATTCTTTAATGTGTTCAACACAGTGGCCTCCTATGCAGCGGAAATGGTAGCTAAAACAGAATTAGTGATATTGAGACCCCTTTAACCTTTTTGTTTACATTTTGCCCATGTAAGAGTTAGGACAAAATGGCTAAAGTAGAAATAAATCTGTAGTTTTTTTTTCATTTTGTGACCTGCTCACATGGCAACATCAACAGCAAGGGGAGCTCCGGTAGTAGTATAGTATGTATCAGAACGGGACTATAGTTAACTACTGTTTATTACTCAATCGACCTGCAGCCAATCAGAGGCCTCCATTTGGTCACGTGACCCCCTCATTTGCATAATTACGTAATAGGCCACGCCCCCTTGATCACCAGCCAATCAGAGGCCGCCATTTGGTCACGTGACCCCCTCATTTGCATAATAGGCCACGCCCCCTTGATCACGTGACCCCCTCATTTGCATAATAGACTACGCCCCTTTGATCACCAGCCAATCAGAGGCTTCCATTTGGTCACGTGACTCCCTCATTTGCATAATAATGGATCACGTGACCCCCTCATTTGCATAATAGGACCACTACCCCTTGGTCACATGACTGGAAGCGCTCTTTATTTGGAAAATAGACCACACCCCCTTGGTCACGTGACCTGAACCCCTCCCTCATTTGCATAATATAGATAATAGACAGACCATGCCCCCCTTTTGGTCACATGACTTGGACTAGCCAATGGGAGGCTTCTATGGGGGGGGGAGGGGCAGGGGGGGAGGGGGGCACTTTAAGATGCATGGGGAGGGGAGGGGGGGAGGGGGGCACTATTTATGGGGTGGGCGGGCACTTGGGGGGGGCTTTTGGGGTCTGCTCGAGAGAAAAAAAAAAAATTATCTGATCTCTAGGGAATCGCCTCCTCCCTACCCCCCTTTAGGGGGGTAGGGAGGAGGCGAGTCGGAGGTGACTGTAGAGGAGTTTTTCGGTGACTTGATGACTTTCAAACGACCGTACTGATAGTTGATAAATTTGACTTTTTGACTTGAATATTTCTTGCGACTTTGCGACTTGTAAGCGAAAGCGAAAGCGACCTTGCGACCCGTAGCCCCTTAAATAAAGAGGTGACTTTGTAACCTCAGGGGGGAGATCCTTCTACACCCCCACGGAGTAGAAAGGAGAGGTTGATTGACTGTACTTTGACTTGTTGTTGTAAACAAAAAAAAAAAAATCAATGAATAGAACGACCCCCTTATTGCTAACAAAGGAACGACTTTTGAATTACACAAATGTGACTACCCTCTTTTTGTAGGGGTTAGCGGTAACTTGACTTGAATAAGGGGAATTAGGGAGAGCAAAACGCGACTACACGCCGTCTTAGACTGTCGTCTTACGGACTGGATAACAATAACCCTAGTTACCTCGGTTACTGTTGATGAGCGTAATGAGCAACGTCGTCAAAATTAAGCTGACGTCAGCGGTCGGCTAGCCAGACAGTTTTTTTTTGTCAAAATGACCGGAGCAGGTTACGTTGCGGTCGCTCAAGAGACGGCGATGGATCTGGTCACGTGGATACTGAAAGAAGGTCTACCTATAACCACCACGCTAGTTTGAACGCGGCGGGTATGAGTCATCATGGGGCCCTTGATGGGTGGGTCCTCCCCATGCAGCCGTATGTCGAATTCAAGAAATGCCCATGTCACACGTCACAAAGGGAGAAAACGTTTTTTGAAAATATTTAGAACCCGAATTTGAGCATTCTGGTACATTTTTAAGGACCCAGACACTGCAAAGCCGAGTACCATCCAAGAAATAAATAAATAAATTTTGGCGAAATGTTTAGGCTTGAAATGGTACTTTTCTGATGCACTCTTCGAACATTTTTTTTTCCTCATGTCACTATGGTCCATGTCACATGTCGGACTCAAGAAATGCCACATGTCCCATGTCACTTAGATGTCTGTGCCCGTGTCGTCGTATCGAATTTTAAGAAAATGACCATGTCACCATATCGAATTTAGGGGTCTAGTGACATCAGCATGTCCGGCTATCCTCCACAAATTTAGCTCTAAAATGTTTACTTTTTTTTGGGCCGATTTTTCATCATTTAAAAAAAACAATAGGCTGTTGAAATGTTTGCTGTTGTAAATAGAAACAAAACAAAGCGCATGGTAAGATTATGTCACATTGCAGTGGCTTATCCAGCCTCTTCGTGGATCCGCGACTGCCAATGTGATCATATACTAATCACCCGGCGTTTACGGTATTATATACTAAGGTATGAGGCAGGTCCTACAGAAAAGGTGTCTAAAAAGCCCTGTGACCTGATTGAAATGACGTCAGCGGCGTCTGCTCGTCAGTGCCAGGCTGTAGCCCGTAGGACATGTCATTCTGCTTTTCTGGATGTTTTGAAATATTTTGATTTAACTGATAATACCTGATAACAAGCCTCTGAAGCAGTTTTTGATCGAGTACGTCTTCTCTACGTTTCCATCGATTAGCTGCTTCAGCAAAAAAAATCGCGCGCGCGCGGTCTAGATGACAGAGTCGCTAAAGCTCTGTTTAGAGAGTGGAACTTGACCTTGACTATAGACTCAGTACTAACTGAACGCCCCCCGAGGTCACCCCTCACGTGGGTATATGTACAAGCTCAGGTTCTTCACTTTACGGCTTGACTAAAACTGAGACGCGTCCATGATAAACTCTAGCCTTTTTTTATCTTTTCTAGGATCGAGAGAGAGATTTTAAATGGGGCGGTTATCTTAATAGCGTGGAACTAAAATCAGGCTGCGGCAAATAGTATCTCTGCGCACCTCAAGACTCAACGTAGCTTTCACTCTCCAGCAGAAGTTTAGTTGTCACTAATTATGGGCGGCGACCATCGTGCACTGGCGGATATTGGAGAGTGTTGGAGAGCTGAACCTTACAGACATATAAATCAATCGCTCTGGTGGAGACAAGTGTCGGAAATATCTCGCCATGGATGGGAACGTAATACTTATCTAATGGAATCGTTATCAGTTTTCAGTTTTCTTGCCGTACAAAATTTATTTCCCACTCTTCACGTGGTGATAGCTGAAGGTCACTCGTCGTAGGTACGTGTGACCGGAACACCCTTTTTGGTTTTGGCGCGGGTTGACATCAGATTTGTACCGTACTGTCGCGATTAAGGGCTCTGAGGGAGTGCTTTTCAATTTGGTGAAGTTCTTACTCAGGAGCTATATACAAGCCAGGCGCTGGTGCTTATTCAAAGTCGCGATTTTAGTGCTTAAGAAAAAACATTTGGAGGCTCTTATACTCCGGCGCTTATACAAGACCAGCGTGCTTTCAACACTAGTTGGTTTATCGCGACCGTACGGTATGACTTTGGTGTCACAAGGTCCCAAACTCCAAATAAGGAAGTGAAACGACGTCGCCTGTCTACCTCGTGCGCGTCATAGCGTCGTCGAAAATAGTGTGACGTCAGCATCTCTCAGGCGGCTAGGAAGTCAGTTCGACAAAATGGCTCACCGAGTTAACTTCGTGCCCGTTTCTCGATCTATGATCGATGCGGCCATGGAGAAGGATTTCGTAGCCGCGCTACAGAGAGAGGAGACGGAGAGACAGCGGACTGCTGCTGAAGCAGAGGGTGTGGCCGATGAGCTGATCACGAAGGTCACTGATCAACTCATCCGACAGTGCGTGGAACAAGTCAAGCAGCAAGTCTGCATGGAGGAAGGTCTACCGCCCGCCGTGCTGGAGGAGCTGCTGAAGGACTACCACGCGTTATGACCACGCCCTCCGCTTCAGCAGCAAGGTCCCTGCGACCCTCTCTACTAAACGGTCCTTTTAAGGACCAACCACTGATCACAAAAGTTGAAAATCAATCTCAATATAATATACGCATCAGAAAAACCCCTAATAGGCTCTACACTGAAACCCTGTTGAGTAGGTAGATCGGGTTGGGTTTTTTTTTTTTAGGAAGGGCAATCAGGTCATCGTGTGGAGGTCATCAGGTGTCCTGTGTGCTGTCTGCCTGTCTGTCTGTCTGTCTGTGTCTGTCTGTGTCTGTCTGTGTCTGTCTGTGTGTGTGTGTGTGTGTGTGTGTGTGTGTGTGTGTGTGTGTGTGTGAATTTTCTACAAATACAATTATTCATTCCTTTCAGCAAGAAAATTAGCTCAATGTAATCATATGATTTTAACCGCCCTACTTATCAGGGCCTTGACGACATCTGACCGCCCCCCTTTTCAGGATCTAATGGAAATTCACCGCCACCGCTTTTCAGAGTCGTGCTGCAGTGGTTATCCAATACATGGCGGAGTGCCATTACTTAATTCTTTTGTATGTAAAAAACAGCACTGATAAGGGTTTTTAATTAGACAGATATTGGTTCTACACTATCAAAAAATAACCACTCAGCGCTTTAATGCTAAAGGTAGCATAGTGCTTTAATGCGCTACGCCCTTTGTCGATATGACAGTGTATGCATGCATGCAGCCCTGGTGAGGAACTCTGAGTGCTGCATTCATGGCTTATGACGACAACGGGCACTGCACATTAAAGCGCTATGCGACTATTAAAGGGTTAGATCCAGTCTTGCTCCAGTCATCCCAAATGCTATACCCAGAGTTGGTGGTCTGGTCCAGACTGCTGTACACAGATTGTGGACGGGATGGCGGGTTGCTGCCAGACTATCCCCCTGGTACGATATGCAGCTGGTGCGGCCGAGACTGTCTTATATGATGCTGAGTCTAATTATGTATTAGATACCCTACGAGTAACTGAGAGTATGTCAAAATAATCACGGCAAACTGACTGGCGACTTCATAGGACCATAGGGCAGTTATAATTACATAACTCAGTAACCTTTGGTTATGTGTTAGATAGAGTACACTTGGACACGGTTACTCCATATACCCACTGCCCCACAGGGTCAAGACGAGGTGATTAAATAATAAGACCCAGACGGGTAAAATAGCCAAGTCAACAATGACCTGTTTTTAGCCAATATGGACAAAGAGACACGGGGTGCTGTACACAGCTTGTGGACGGGATGGCGGGTCGCTGCCAGACTATCCCCCTGGTCCGATATGCAGCCGGCATGGCCGAGACTGTCTTATATAATGCTGAGTCTAATTATGTATTAGATTCCCTACGAGTAACTGAGAGTGTGTCAAAATAATCACGGCAAACTGACTGGTGGCCTCATAGGTCAGTTATTATTACATAACTCAGTAACCTTCGTTTATGTGTCAGATAGAGTACACCTGGACACGGTTATTCCATATACCCACTGCCCCACAGGGTCAAGACGAGGTGATTAAGTAATAAGATCCCCAGACGGGGGGTAAAATGGCCAAGTCAACAATGTCCTGTTTTTAGCCAATATGGACAAAGAGACACGGGGGTGCTGGGAGTTGGCGACAAGGGGCAAGACGGGCAAGACTACTTCTCAAAACAGACAATGACAATGGACAAGACCTAGTTCTTAAATTCGACAAGGACCATTGGCATCTCTTATATTCGACAAGTGACACATGTGCCCCGTCTGTGGTCCTAATATAGATTTTCTAAAAAGTAAATTTTCTGCACCGTGTGACAACGACCGATCAGCTACATAGCAGAGATTTCCCCAACCTATTTTGGTTATTTTTCTATTCAGTTTTTTTTGATCAGCGCACTATATTATCGTGGTTTTTTTTAAATTTTTTAATCATAAATAATATGTAGACTTGGAAAAAAAAAAAGAAAAAAAAAAGAGAGCTGACACGCAAACTCCGACTCTCCCCCCCCTCCTACTCACATGTCGCTGTTTTGTCACTAAACCCAAAGACCCACCCACCCCGTAGGAAGGGGAGACGCTTGTGAACGTTCCCTTAGGCCTCTATTCTTTATTTATTGTGTGGCCCCTAAAGAGGGGCCAACCAACTGACGCTGTCAGTTGGTTATATGCTGCACAACATGGGCGTAATTAATGACGCCTGGTGTTAAGCAGCATTGATCACTGTGGTTTGACAGACTGACCTCAAAGGGCCCCCGTTGGATGGGGGCCCTTGTGGCACAACGAGTCAAAACGAGTTGATCCGTTTTTCAGATTACCGACTCGGCGAGAGTTTCTGACTATGTCTATCTTTTATAAAGCCTTAGATATGGTGTGGTATTTTTCATCTCGCTATAGTTTAGTTGGTTTTTAAAGAAACTGCCTCATTTCTATCAGAAATACACAATATTGAATTGTTTTTTATATTTTAATATATTAGAAGCGCACTTTGTTGCCTATATAGCTCATTATGCGTTGAAATGTTCGCGAGCATCGTAGGAATGTACAAAACCCCTATTGTGGCGCCATCTGACGAAAGAGCGGGGAACTATACTAGCGCGTTCTTTATTCGCATCTTTGACAGCGACTAAGAGACGCTCAAACTGTCTCTTATTTAGTTTGAACTTATCACAAATTTGTCTTTGATAGGTCGTAGATTGACTTCTGACTTTTTTTCTTTTTTAGTTAGAATAAAAAACAAAAAAAAACAGTGACGCCAACACAGACCTGCGCATTAACGTGCTCCACCGTCTGCAGAGGGTTAAGTCTATAGTACAGTAGATTCTACTGTGTACTTACACTAACAGTGCTACATATACATACCCGAGTCATAAGTGGGGGGTTTTTGTTGTTTTTTTTAGGAAAAAAAAAGTGATCTACTCACCCAAACCGCTATTGGTAGGTAACCTGTATGACCCATACCGCAAACATCTGCCTCGTGACTGATAGTGTACCGGTGGTGAAGTGCTGTTGCAAGAACAATTGAGGCTCTTTATATAGCTGAGAGAGCGAATGGCCTAATCTTGTTTTCACCTTGAGCCCCACCCTATTCCAGAGAGGGTATCAAAAATCACATGTACACGTATATGGGCTTATAGCTGGTGAATACATAAGGCGGGACAACTGTGTATACAAAGACTACAGGGGGCGTTTTAACGACAGGTGTGACGCGCCAGCCCGTGGACGGAGCTTTTGTTTTCACCTAGAGAGGGGATCGAGAGTGTATACAAAGCCTACAGGGGGTGATTAACGACAGGTGTGACGCGCCAGCCGGTGGACGGATCACCGCATCTTCTAAGCTTTGTTTTCACCTAGAGAGGGGATCGAGAGTGTATACAAAAAAAAAACCTACAGGGGGTGTTTAACGCGGCCGGCTGCCTACATGTTATGGTCTAAGCCTGTTTTCAGCTAGAGAGGGACCTAAATCACCTAAGCCCTTTCCACCTTTAAATCAATCTGATAATTGCCATAAAGAGGAGTAATGCGCGTTACATGCATATGGGCTTATAGCTGGGTAAGAGATTAAGACACTAGTCAACTGTGTATGCAAAAAAACAAAACTACAGGGGGTGTCTAAGGTCGATTGTCATGCGCCAGCGGGCGGACGGAAGTCTGCCGCTCTAGCTGTGACTACAAGCGCGTGCGTGTGGTAGACAGCTTAAATCAAACACAAGTTAAGCTCCTTATAGCTTCCTACTGACTGCGGATTCGAGTGCTTGAAAGATGGTCTTTTGTTTTTTTCATCTATTTCCTCGGGGAGTCGAACAGGATTAAAGATGTAACGAACCCGCACCTACACAGGTAGACAGCTGGTCGCCTTCCTAGTGAGAGTTTTTCTCTTGAGTTAAGAAGCTTATCTCGGAGCCTAGTACATAAGCGAGAGTGAAACATGGGTCCTACACACTTCTTCTACCACCTTCAGCATGGCGTCATCAGGAATCACTCTACGTTCTACCGAATGTGAGCAATCCCAACACTACTACAGAGCCGCGACAACACCACACGAGGAGACGTCCATGTTTACTGATGAGTTAACAAGTAGCAACGTGGAGGTTCGTTTTTATCAAGATTCGTACGGGTGGCTGGAAAGTGTGAGGGCTACTTCTGCAGCTTTTGCTGCTGCTCGTGCAAGACTTGAAGCTCGTATCGCTGTTCGTGCTACACATGCTGCATACGAAGTCGCCAATGCTGCTAACAACGCTGCTGTTACTCTCGCTGCTGCTGCTCGTGCTGCTAATGTTCTTGCTACTGTTACCGCTCTTGCTACCGATGCTGCTGCTACTGATGCTGCAGCGTCTGCTAAAGGTGCCGCTGTTGCGGCTGCTGCTAGGGCTAATGCTATTAATGCTTGTACAGCTGCTAAAGAAATAGCCTGTTTCGCTTATGCTAGTCGCAATGTCGCTGTTGCGGCTATGGCTGATGCACATGATGCTAAGTTACGGGCTGTTGCTTTTGCTGAAGATGCTGTTGATGCTGAAGATGTTGCTGCTGCTGCTGCTACTGCTGCTGAAGATGCTACTGCTGCTGCCGCTGCTGCTGCTGAAGATGCTGCTGCTGCTGCGGCTGCCGCTCTAGACGCCTATGACGCTGCTGCTACTGCGGCTGCTGCTCTAGACACCTATGACGCTGCTGCTACTGCTGCTGCTGAAGATGCTGCTGCCGCTGCTGCTACTGCTGCTGCTGAAGATGCTGCTGCCGCTGCTCTAGACACCTATGACGCGGCTGCTGCTGCTTTTGCTGAAGATGCTGTTGATGCTGAAGATGTTGCTGCTGCTGCTGCTACTGCTGCTGAAGATGCTACTGCTGCTGCCGCTGCTGCTGCTGAAGATGCTGCTGCTGCTGCCGCTGCTGCTCTAGATACCTATGACGCTGCTGCTACTGCGGCTGCTGCTCTAGACACCTATGACGCTGCTGCTGCTGCTGAAGATGCTGCTGCTGCACTAGTCATCTATGACGTGGCTGCTGCTCTAGACACCTATGACGCGGCTGCTGCTGCTGCTGCTGAAGATGCTGCTGCTGCTGCTGCTGCTCTAGACACCTATGACTAAACTTAGTAGGAGTTATTTACAAACAAAAGAGAGCTGCTACTACTGCTACCTATGACTAAACTTAGTAGGTGTTATTTGCAAACAAGAGAGCCGCGTGGTGTTGTTTACAAACAAAGAGAGCCACGTGGTGTTGTTTAAAAACAAAGATAGACACGTGATGTTGTTGTGGCCTATTATGCCAATAAAGGGGTCACGTGATCAAGGGGGCCCGCCCTATTATGCAAATGAGGGGGTCACGTGACCAAATGGCGACCTCTGATTGGCTGGTGATCCAGAGGGCGTGGCCTATTATGCAAATGAGAGGGTAACGTGATCAAGAGGGCGTGGCCTATTATGCAAATGAGGGGTCACGTGACCAAATGGTGGCCTCTGATTGGCTGGTGATCAAGGGGGCGTGGCCTATTACGTAATTATGCAAATGAGGGGGTGTGGCCTATTACGTAATTATGCAAATGAGGGGGTCACGTGACCAAATGGAGGCCTCTGATTGGCTGCATGTCGATTGAGTAATAAACAAGTTAACTATAGTCCTGTTCCGATACATACTATACTACTTCCGGTGTTAAAATAGGGGGGGGGGGTCCCAAAACACGGGAAATCACAAAAATATTTTTTTCGGACCCCTGTGATCCCCCCGTACGTGGGGTCCGAAGATCGGCCAAATAGTGAGAAAATAGCCAAAATTCAGGCTTTCAGATTCCTTCTAAAATCAAATCATGTCTTCATGAAAATGGTCAGAAACCTTTATTTGGGACCCAAAGAGATCATTTAACATCATATTGTTGTGATTATAGAGGTGTTGACACCTTTTGGGAGGTGGTTTGTCCTCAGTAAAATACCGATAAATCAGCTATTTTGAAGGCATTTGCTCCCTTACAATCACATCCCTATACTGCCATAAAAGTTCCTCAGGACACCTAATCAGGCAGATTTAACCCTTCTGGAGGGTCCCCTCTTTCTTTTAACCCCCCTCTATGACCCCCCCCCCCCCCCCCTCAACATGCACCAATAGTCATCAACTAACTGTCCCCTCCCCTTCGCCTCTACATTACCCTATACTGAAATAATCTATTAACATAAGACCTGTCTGATAGTTTGAACCTTTCTTGAGGGCTCCCTGTTCCTGTTAACCATTCCCTATGACCCCCCTCCACCCCATACCCCCCTCACCCCCGACTACTAGCCATGAAATAACCCCCCCCCCCCCTCACCTGTACTTCAAATAAAATCTGGGTTCAATATTTTGTCTAATATCAAGATATGTATTCATCTGTCCTCAAAGTTTGAAATGAGTTCTACCAACTTACTCTTTACCCCATATAGGGGATGGCATAGGTCTACCAAGCACCAGGCAGATGTTATTTTTTCATATATCTGAATATTATAGCAGCACCCTCAGATGTTGCATGTATGCCCGTCTTTGACAAAATCTGATCTTTAGCATGGCAAATGAGATATCAGGGTTACCTACCCCTCCCCATGATATATAATTGCAGGGTTTACTATTGACTTCAATAATATTTAGGGTTCAGAGTATCAATTTAACACCTCAGAGAATTGAATTAAATAATTGTCTCTTGTCTTACGTCTAGGATACTAACAATCCAAGGGGTAGAAGGAGAGATATGGACACCAGTCCTTATTTGGAGTAATTTTCACACTACCGCCCCCACCCCTCTACCATCCATCATTCTATGCATTTAATCACTTATTTAAGGAGGAGACCAAGGGTTTTTATTCATCTTTGTGTCAGGTTATTAGTGATGTTAATATTAGATCTCTGCTATAACTATTATAGAATTACTATGTATAATAAGTGTAACAACATTGAGCAGTCATCTTGACTATGAATACACATGGGGTGAGGTACTGGGCATAGAATGGAGGGGGGGGGGTTTGACCATTGGTAGGATAACTCAAAATGAATATAGAGACCTTTGAAAAGGATGTTATCTATCTGATCTAAACTTATTTTAGTATGTTGAAAATTCAAATATATTGAAGCAAAGGCCCTCCAAGATTGGGTTATATTCATGCAATCACAAGAATATAACCTGTAATAGTCTCTTTGGGTCCCTTATCAGTTTTCTGTTGAGGTGCTAAAGCCATTCATGTAAGATGAATAAATTATAGGAGGTCTGGTGGTTGGAGTTCTTAGATGGACTGAGGTAGTCCTCCTCTTATGTCTGTATGTGGTAAGGGAGGAGGTCTGGGCCCCCTCCATATCCCTACCCCTCTTTTAAACACATCACTGTCTTACTCCCAAGACAAGCTAGGGTGTCTGTGAATGACTATTAAAGTTCAAAAATCCTGACATTTTGAGTACAGTGTAATATAGAGGCGAAAGGGGGAGGGGAGTTATCTGATGGCTATTGGTGCATACTAAGGTGTAGGATTGGGGGTGGGGGGTCATAGGGGGTAGTTAACAGAAACAGGAGGCCCTCCAGAACAGTTCATGATGATGTTTTATGGCAGTATAGGGACCTGATTGTATAGGAGCAAATACCTTCAACAAGAATTGCGGTTGTTGCAGCGTAAAAAAATGCCTCTGGCATTTTTATACGCTGCAACAACCGCAATTCTTGCATTCGGAGAAACATAATGTCTACATGGTTTGAAGGGAACCCATTCAAGACACAAAAATAGCAGGGCCGGGAAAGGGTTATGAGGGGTAAGGATGATATAACTTCAAATATTCCTTCGGTCCATTTTAGGAGGGGGTAGATACGATTATAATCAACCTCAGGACCATGGAACTGTGTGTTGCTAGGCAGATAAACAATCAGATCAGCCATTGCTAGGCAACCAGCTGTATAAGCAACAAACCAATAGAACCCTTGAACTCCTAGGGTCCATATTAGGGGGAGTATGATTATAATCAACCTCAGGACCATGGAAATGTGTGTTGCTAGGCAGATAAACAATTAGAATAGCTGTTGCTAGGCAACCAGCTGTATTAGCAACAAACCAATAGAACCATTGAATTCCTTGGGTCCATATTAGGAGGGGTACGTATGATTATAATTTACTTCAGGACCATGGAAATGTGTGTTGCTAGGCAGATAAACAATTAGAATAGCCGTTGCTAGGCAACCAGCTGTATTAGCAACAAACAAATAGAACCATTGAATTACTTGGGTCCATATTAGGGGGGATAGGTATGATTATAATCAACCTCAGGACCATGGAAATGGGTGTTGCTAGGCAGATAAACAATTAGAACAGCCGTTGCTAGGCAACCAGCTGTATAAGTAACAAACCAATAGAACCATTGAATTTCTTGGGTCCATATTAGGGGGGTTAGGTATGATTATAATCAACCTTAGGAACATGGAAATGTGTGTTGCTAGGCAGATAAACAGTTAGAACGGCTGTTGCTAGGCAACCAGCTGTATTAGCAACAAACCAATAGAACCATTGAATTCCTAGGGTCCATTTTAGGGGGGGTTGGTATGATTGTAATCAACCTCAGGAGCATAGAAACGTGTGTTGCTAGGCAGATAAACAATTAGAATAGCCATTGCTAGGCAACCAGCTGTATTAGCAACAAACCAATAAAACCATTGAATTACTTGGGTCCATATTAGGGGGGGTAGGTATGGTTATAATCAACCTTAGGAACATGGAAATGTGTGTTGCTAGGCAGATAAACAATTAGAATAGCCGTTGCTAGCAACCAGCTGTATCAGCAACAAACCAATAGAACCATTGAATTCCTAGGGTCCATATTAGGGGGAGTAGGTATGATTATAATCAACCTCAGGAACTATCAAAGGTTGATTTATATTTTTTTGTTATCACCTAGCATAAATTTGTGTTGTGACTCCTTAATCCAAGATGGCGGCACAATCCAAGATGGCGGCGTCCGTTCTGACTTCTGGTAAAGTGCAAACATCATATACCTCGTTCTGGTGGTGCCTGGCGGCACCACCAGGTGGCTACGCCACCACTTCGGCATAAAAAAAGCTGATTTATAGGTATTTTACCATGGACGCACCCCCTCCCCAGAGGGAGAAACACCCCTATAATCACAACAATATGACTTAAATGGTCTCTTTGGGTCCCAAATGAAGGTTCTGGCCATTTAATGAAGGCATGGTGAGGTTTGAGTAGGAATCTGAAAGCCTAAATTTTGGCTGTTTTCTCACTACTTGGCCGATCTTCGGACCCCACGTACGGGGAGGTCACAGGGGTCCGAAAAAAATATTTTTGTGATTTCCGGAGTTTTGGGTCCCAAATGCATAGTTTGAGCCTGTCCCTGAAACCGTACGACAAAATTAGCGATTAAACACCCCCCTCTAGTTAAAAGGACATGTCCTGCAGATATCAATCAATCACCAATCTAGGAATTTGAAGCATTTCAAATCAACAATAGTACACGCCTGGGGTTTGGGAATAACCTACTCTTTGTAAGGGAACGTTTCTTATTTCGGGAGCTCTTATCCGACAGTTTCTTTTCCTCCCAATGAATTTAGACTGCTTGATTAATTACTGATTTCAAATTATAGAAAGCATCAGTATCTTGAAAGGATCATTACTCAAAGGGGATAAAAAGCAAATACATTGTTTTACATATTATGGTCCTCTCTGTATTGAAACTGCTGCGACTATAGGATGTATTTCACTGATATGTTTGGTTCTGATCTTTAGAGTCTTCCCAGCTAACATAAAAACGTTAGTTTACATCAAAATAACGATTTAAATTATGCATAAAGTTATGTCACAATAAACAGCCTTAGAAAAACGTTGACATATACCGTTATATAACATTATAAAATGGTGTATGACGTTATTTGTTTACTGGGTTAAGAGAACCTTTTTTGCTTGTCTTTGTCAATGGCTAATCCCTTTAGGGGACCTCACTGTGCATTCCATTTGTAAGCTGTCTCTGAAGAGCCTCCTTACTCATATTCATAGTATCTATATGTAATTGCTATAAGTCCAATAAGTGCTACGTGTAATGCCCTTGTTATACCCCAAGGCTCTGACCTCCAGAATCACACCTGACCAGGTTGCGGCAACTGTCATGAAGAGACTAGTCTTTATTAATGTGTACATCAGACTGTTACTGTGCGACTATTCCAGCTGTGGCGGCTAGTAATATAGAATCTGAACCAACAAAGACATCAGACTAATTCTAGTTCCTCTTTCTACCATACCTACTAGACTGGTGATATAGCCTTGGCCCCTAACGATATGAGTGATCTAGATGTGTATGCAAATTACAACTCTGTCGAGCAATTGTAGCTTATTTTAAACAATTGGTTTTTCATGAAGCAGTGATGCATCATTGACTCCATTGGAAACCAACACACTGAGACCACTCATGCAGCACACACAATATAGTTTAGGGAGCATATTTGTTTCTGTCAAAATATCAGGATAGACAGCTAGGAAAATATTGTTGAACAGAAAATATTGACATCTAAAGCCCCTTTTAATGGCCACATATTGCCTTATTGCATCATGCTGTAGGGGCACGAATACTTATGTTATTGATCGAACGCCTACTCAGTGTTATGTCGAGCCTGATCCAGGGGTGTCAACAGCAGTTAGTATAAAAGCTGCTCCCCTTCCCCTGGTTCAGGCAGACCTTCTCAGGTCTCAGGCCCCGAAAGAGTACTTATTGAATGATACCGAATCATGTTGAAGGACCACACTAGTGAATGCTAGGACGAAACATTTAGCCTTGTTGTATAGGTTGAAGCCCTAATAAAACTCATTCTATTCTTCGCATCTCACCAAGAAGTCAGCGGATCGTGTCTTTTATTTCAAATCATAAACTGCTAGAACAGACAAACTCTAGAATGGCTTTACCTTGTCATGATAAAGTCTTGAATATATACTCTCCATGAGGCCTTGAAGTAGCCTCCTGTGTGTCTTTTTTATGATATCCTATCAATGTCCCCTATTTGGGAGGAACTCCTCAGATGATGTTTTCCCCAATGTGAAGCTTTGCCTAAAGCTCCCCGTAGCAGCACAGGATACCTTGGCACTAATTTAACCTCAGAGAGTCAATTACACAATGTTAAAGCCCCTAGAAAGTGTGGTAATTAGGACAATATGCTCTTATCAAGTGTATTGTACATTGGGAGGGATTGGCTTCACTCCTGATGGTAAAGTGTTACTCAACTGGCTCCTGTTGTGTCCAAATTGGATAGGAGTGAAGGTATATTGCGGTTTGAATTGAATCTTACAGCTTTACTTTTTATAGGCAGTGTATTGGTATTACCTGATAATATTGTATACCCTTGTTATGATGCCTATTTTTTTATCTTGTATATGCAGTTTGGGCCTTCTCTACTGGACATAAATGGCTAACAACAATTAATTGATGGATGTTAGATGGGAAAATCTCTAGTCTGCCTGTAACTTTGATGTTTACAAAACTGAAATATTCACATTTGCCCTCATCGCAAAAAAATTATATTCATAAAAAAATACTGCATATGTCATGAAATGTTACCTTACTATCCGAATTGTTAGCTATTGGTTGCAAGATACCTGTGTTGATGCCAATGACAGCTGTTCCTTCTCTGATTGATGTCACGAGAATTTCAGGTAACCCTACTTTATGTTGTGAAGTCAGCACAACAGTCTGAGGCCCACATATACTAAGGCTGTAATTATAACCAGTGATCCCTTTATCCAGTCTACACTGCACTCAAAGCCATAAACAATTGTCCCTATTGTAGATCCTGTATTATAGGTAAAGCTTATATTTGTTATTAATTTATGACTTTCCTGCTTTTCATTGATGTTTCAGCTATTTCCTGACTGTCATAAGATAATTAACACAGACAAAGTAACCAAGAGCAGTTCTAACCCTTCAATGACGGCATAGTGCATTGATACATCATGCCCTGGTGAGTAACTCACCAGTGCTCAATTCAAGCATCATGCTGACCCTACAGTGTTTGGACACCCCTGAAGGGTAGGCATGATGCACTAATATAGCACCAGTGAGTTAATCACAGGGCTGCATTGGTGTTTCATGACGACAAATTTCATCTTTTACTGACATGTGTCCTAAAGGACTGAGTAGGATGATGTCAGCATTATAGTTCAATTTTCAGCATGGAAGCTTAGCATCGCATTTTCCTTGGACAAATCTCTTCAGTTTGATTCATTCCAATAGAGGTTGGCTGAATGTACCTTAAAGGGCTGTGATTTATATCATTATGGCTCATGAATATCTTATACAAGTAATATTGTCATGGTAAAATATTGATGACGTTTTCTCTAAACACTTTAACACTTAAGTCTATGGTTAATACCGTGTAAGTGTTACCAACGTTAAGTTATTACCGATGATTCATGCTGCCTTTTCATACAGTTATTTTCTGGTATGTGACTACCAACCACTAGATGTTTCTAATGGGGATGGTCGCGTGCCCCTCCTCATACCATATAGGGCTGGTTTTCCAGTTCACCTTTGGTTACTGAGCTGCTTGTACGATACATGCAGATACAATTTTAGTTCATAAATGTATTTCATTTGCACAGAGTGATTTTCTAAATACAATTTATATACTTCAAATGAGAATTCGGATGTCATGGTCTCTTAAGTCAACTCATCATCAAAGAAGATTCCTAGGTACTGGCTGCAGGTCTTGAGGACAAAATTGCCCATTCTGATTTTTACTGCTGTTAACACATTTTATTCATAGCGGTGCAAATACAACAATATTCCTTTAAAGTCGTTGTCTATTAGATCCTAATTCACTTTCTTGTCGGCATTGTCTCTTGATAATGAACTGATAGGTATACCAGCTACAGTACTATTATAGCTGCAGGGCCTGAATGAGTGCATTGGGAACAAAAAGGAACTAGAAATGGCATCGATACATTAATTTTTTCTTTAAGTTTTGGACGACCATCTTTTTTGTTTTCACCATTTTTTTGTGCCATTTACTTCAGATGAAAGCTACACAAAGGTTATCTCCTTTTTCTGAATTTAATGAGTCTGCATAAAGCACCTGTTTAGTATATACTTTGCCTTTGAAAAAAACCTAGAGGCAAAAGAAAATCGAATGTAGAAGTAAATGTAAACGCAGATTGATTCCCATTTTTTTGTTGTTTTTGTCTTGGCAGTATCTCATTCTTCAACAAGGCTCATGCATTTGCAAAATCTCAGAAACAAAAATGATTATAGAATACTTGAAAAATATTGAAAGTAATAAAAAAACATAACTGCCATAGCATAAGTGTAACATTGTGTTCTTTTCCTATTCACATCCAGCATAGCACCAACCATAATTGATTAATTAGTTTGAGCTTCTGCACATTTGGAGCTTCTGCTAGTTCAACCACTCCAACTCCCTATACCACCCACCCATGCCTCAATAATGCCCCTTGTCAACCTGGTGTGAGACAGGTAGCAGTGGTTTAGTGCCAACCGTCCCCACCTGGTGGTGCTCAGGTAGCAATGTGAAGCCAACAAGTATTAGGACAACTAGCTTGTCTAACTGCTGCAAGTAATCAAGCCATGTTGCATTGATGAACCATGCCAGCCCTACTGGTTGATACACTCCTAAAGTAATAACAGTAAGTAGAAGGGTCTAAAACAATAAATAAGCTAAGAGCAGAAATCATAGGACAGGAGAAAAAATAGAACCAGTTCACAGGAGCACTAACAAACATTTTTTGATATTTGTAGAAGGGACTTTAAATATGCATCTTATGGGTTACATTAGCTGCGTGCCTGGTGACAGTTTCATTGTCCAATCTGATCATCTTAATACTATTGAGAGGATCTAATTTATCGCATTTAACTGATAATGGGTCATTCATCTGACTGTTATGTGTGTACAATTATGTGATGTGTCAATGTTTGAGCTACCATGATAATTTATAAAGCTATAAATAGTTGTTTGATGGAGCACATTAGTCAAACTTCCATCCCACACATTCTTCACAGGCAGAGAGCAACACATCCATCAGCCATTGGTGTCTAACTGAGCTGATTGTGTCTGTCTCAGTAACCTGTAAGTAGCCACACTTTGACACCTTCCTCCCACACAGCAGTAACTGTACATAAATAGGACTTAGCCTTCTCAATGGGAGAAACAACTACTGTAAAACCTTGCTTATGAGCCGACCTAGGAAATAATCTGAATGTGAGTTTTAGAGGACAAATTCAGCTTATAATAAGAGTGCTTGAAATTAGTTTTTACTATTTTCCTATATAATAAAAACCTCGCCTATAAGCTGAATGGGAGTTTGGGGGTTAAAATTTGGCTTGAAGCAAATAAAAACGACAAATTTAATTTGGCTCATAACCAAGGTTTTACAGTACTTAACTAACTCTTCTCCTTCATGTACCAGTAATTGGGCTACGCAGACTTGTGTACTCTTACAAGCAGGACCTCTGAGTATTGGTATCAGTGGTCACTTGGTATTACAGCGCTATGGACAAATCCTCTAAGTCCCCACGGTATTATTCACATCAAGTCTTTGATTGGCTGGTGCCCTGGGAATTTGAATCTAGACTGCATCTCCTCTGGATGATGTAGAAATCTCCTCAGCTCACGCTGATGTTTAGCCTGTATGCAGCTTTGTACAGTTATGATTCATGAGCTCAGTCACTGAAGCACTCTTTAGATAAATGTGGTAAAGGAATAAAATGAGAATCCGTTAAAGTCCTTAAAGGAGTGGAAGAATTGATAAAAGTTCCTCTAAGGAAAAAATATTGCGTTTTTAATTGACCTGATAACAAATTGCGAACACTGAGGTCTCGCCCCGAGTGGCTACTTAAGCGGCAATCACAAAGTCCCATGAGATTTCAGGTGTGAAGAGGCGCGTGTCCTGAGGCCATCAGTAACTCAACCATTGTGCCAATTGGGGCATTTTAAATACACTGTTTTTTCTGCCTTAAGGCTAGGGTTAAATTGTCTTAAAGGGGCCCTTGTTCATTTTGGGCAGTTTTTATCCAATGCTTGCCTCCCCTCTTGATGAATTTTAACTGCCTGTCTTTTACACACTTAGGAATTTGGCCACTGATCAGTAGCGGTCTGCCTCTCATGAAAATAGATTCTGCCGTGCAGCCTCTTTATCTAAATTTGTAGTATTCTCAGTTCATTTCAACTGCATTATGGTGTCCTCTCGACTATATGTTAATAAGGACTGAAAATGTTCTTTATGAAATGCAGGAAATGGAAATAGTTTTTTTTTTTCTGATCAAATAACGTTATATGAACCATGAGCTTCATGATGATTATTTTTTTAAATATTTGTCAGAAAGGGTAAACAAAGGTGCTTGCAGCTGGACCAATGAAATAAAAATCTGGAAACAAAAAGATCGGGTACTTTTTGTGCTTTTAGGTTTTGCCCCCAGGCACCACTGTGGTTTCAAGTGGCTACTCATGCAGCAATTACAGATGCAGCCAGCTTACTGGTGTGAAGAGAGGTGTGTCCTACGGCTATCTGTCAATCAAATGCAAAGCCATTGTTTTCTTCTGCTGCCTTAAAGCTTCAGTTAACCTGGTCTTAAAAAGCGGACATTGAATTTTTGTGGGAGTATCTATTTAAAGTGTGTTGTCCCTCTTTTTTCCCACATCTATTTGGACAAAGACACCCTATTTATAGACTGAAGCCATCTCAGACTAACAGTGCTTACTTTAGCATGTTTATGGTTGGTAATATATTGGTGCTAACAGCTTTTGGAACAAACACTTTAGGGAAATCCATTCTTCTTAGACTGATATAGACTAGACAGATGATAGAATATATTGGCTTTTGATTACTTTGTCTCCTCACTAGCTGATGGATATAATCAGGGAACCTTTCTGTTCATGATTTCAGAAACATTACAGTTGGCAGATAGAAAGACATTATTGAGAAACCAATTAAAATTGATTTTCCTTGCTAGACTGCACAGATATCTTCATAGATGAGGGTTATTTTACCTTCCCTACTGATGTATTTTAGTGTTTTAGTAATTCAGCTTCAACCATGTTCACTCTCTACTCAACCTTCTCACAGTAATAGATACAGCTATATATCTAATATGCTGATACTGCTAAATAGGAAAGATGTCCTTAATTGTCCTATAAGGGTGCAGAATACAAACATGGGGCACACGTTTTGGGGTTATTAACAAATTCCTAAATGAGGATGATAACAGCAACTGTACATAGTACAGCATCACACCATTACTTCATTCCTACTTCCCTAGCCTCGATCACCATACAGCTACCACATAGAATTTCCATATCCATATCTGACACATTGTGGACTTTTGAGGAAGCCACACCTACAGTAAATACAGTAAGTGTTGCAGTGAGCATGGGTGAACAACAGACAACAGCCCTTCTGCCCTTCCCCTGGGGCACCAACAGCCAACACTGAGTAGCTCACTGCCGTAACACTGAGCTGAGGGTGGCACTTACTATGGGTCACTAGGGGGACTGTGTTATTGGCCTATTCCCCTGGGATACAGCAAGCAAACACTGAGTGGCTCACTGAGCCTCATAACAGCAGCCATGCACCATTCATGAGGCAGTTGGAGCTGCTCTGTGAGCTGCTCTGTTGCCCACTATTGATACTCCCACACCACCCACGTGCATCAGAGGTGATATGGCCTCTATAAGTTAGTTGCAGTAGTTCCCACTAGGGGGCAGATGTAGTGGTTCTGTTAGCGGGTGCTAGGGACATCAGGGTCTGCCTAGCAAGGGATACTATTACAGGTTTTATTCTGGCTATATAGCTACACACATTCAGATGATAAAGTCAACTAATGTCACGGACCCCTCCAGGGTAGTGTAACGGGTAGCTATGCTGGTAACTGTTATTATGGTATATCAAGTGTATGTTGTTATGATGTAAATGACACGTTTTTTTATTGTATTCATTACATGTTTTATTACTCACCGAGTGTCGACGGTCTGTTACATATACCGCCGTTGTCATAGTTCGGTTGTATAAGGTAGTTACCGGTACTACCTTCGGTTACATCTCGGTAATGCTTTTATAACATGTTACGTAATCATATAAACCAGGTAGCTCTGCTTGTGTTGTCAGGTGACCCCTGCAAGCTTGTATATAAGGTTGACTCATTCCCCAGTGAAGGTAGTCAGGTTTTGGGACTGCTGAGGCAAGACCACCCTGCACTCCGGGTTTAACACTATGCTGTAGATTACTTTCCTGTATTATTTGAGATCCTGTTCTGGCCACTGTATGACTGAGCGTTATACCAGTAAATAATACCCAAGCATACTGCTTTCAATAAAGTTGCTGTATATTAAAGTCTCATTTTACCTTGTCCGGTATTTTGTTCTCATGCGTTCACACTAGTTGAGCTAGACCAACTACAGTAGGTTCACCCTGCCTCTGCCACATACCTCAAGTCAGCCATCCCTCCAGGACAGACACAAGCTAACATTGATTCTACCAATAAGTACTGTTAGTGTATCTTTGCATTGAATTCTATCCATCCAGATGGCTGACTCAGAATGCACCTAGCCTACATTGACTGTTGCAGGAGGCACACAGCTATGATGTCACAAACATTGCTAAGGGAGTGGTCATATTTTAACAACAGGGGGGAGTCGGTGAATTTCTGCACAAGCGGGTTGAAATTTTTTTGGTCCCCCCCTCAGCCAAGTTGAAATTGAGCGCCCCCCGACCCCTTTGAGCTATAGTAGGGCGCGGGCTTTTTGCTAAAAAGAGGTGCAATTTTTTTGGTCCCCCCCCTCAAGAGGGGTCCAAATTTTTTTGGTCCCCCCCCTTGAAGGGGTCCAAATTTTTTTGGTCCCCCCCCCAAATCCACCAACCACCCCATGTTGTTAAAAAATGACCACTCCCTAAGTTGTATGATGGCATAGTGGACAACCCGTTATTGCCGTACTACTGCAATGGCTGACAGAGCAACTTGCTGTGACACCAGGTCCCCTTAGAGGAAGACTCTAGTAGTGGGAGCGGCTCTGAACATTGCATCCCTATGCTAAACCAAAATAGTTCTGGGAGTTGATTTGTAAGGCCATATTCACAAGAGAGATTGCAACTGTAATATGTCCAAATCTAATTTGTAGTTATGGGACAGAACACTGAATTGGATCTGCATTGCTTTATACCCATGACAAATATATTAGCCTTGCTTTTAACAGAGATCTAGATACTGCACAGGTACTGATCTTCAATGCTGCAAAGTGATTATAAGAGTGGTAGTTCAGAGAAAGATAAACAATAGCTTAAATAAGTATGTTCTAGAATAATAAATGTATGTCGCATGAAGGTTAGCCTACCATCAAGGAATGTTCATAGCCTTATACACTGATGCAAATGCAGAGAGAATGCAATGTAGTAATCCATTTTCCTAGAATCTGATCCAATCCCAGCTACCAACAAACATGACTCAGAACCTCTTACCATCAAAGCTTTAACACAAGCTTCCATGTTTGTCCTCCTTAATACAATCATCATCACGGAATAATTGGCCTTATGCTCAGTTTGAGAACCATGGCCTCATTATCACATGCTTTAACACTCACAAGTGTAGCCATAAAGAGATGACTGCATGCAGTACCGTCGGAAACAAGATCATTCATGAACTGTGTCAACAGCTTAGGGTAGATTCACCTGGAGTCATACACATACCTTGAGATGGACACTTGATTTTGTGGTTGTTCAAGCATTTCATGCCCTTTATTTGTGAATAATAATGAAGTCTAAAAGTTATTCTTTCAAACAAAAACACAAGAAAACTAAATTCGTAGGGTACATTGATTACCTCAAAGTCCACTGTCCATCTCGGGGTATGTGTCGACTCATGGTGAATCTACCATAGTACTTTTCATTTCACCTCATTCACTATGTGTTGATAATTGTAACAAGTGACAGCTTGAAAAAAGAAATACCTCCAACTACCACAATGTCGGAAGGAAACTGAAGGTTTTGTCTTGAAGGGGGCTACAGACACCAAGCTCCCCAATGAGCTGTTGACCATGTCTTATAAGATTATCAGCAGATGCATCCAAAGGTGTTATCGCTCAACAGATGCTGCACACTGTAAGCTTCTGTTTGGATTACCTCATTCTTATTTTTACCAAAGGTGAGATTATTTACTTGACAAAATGTCCCTGCTCAAGTCCAGATAAGTATGTTTGTCAGGCCACGCCAATGTAATTGCAGGCATTTTCCTTTTCATGATCCTTTGGAAATGTATAAAAAAAAAACGACCTCCCCTGATTCTCAAATTGTACTTCTTGAAACAAACTTATATTTCGTATTTTGGCATGTGACATTTCAGGGCAAGAGCATAAAGCTCATCAAAAAATATGAAAACCTCTCAGGATGTGGATAGAAAGGATACACTGGGCGGTGGCTGCAGAACTGGATTTCAGTTACACACACTACACCCTGTGTTGTTAAAGGTGGGGTGTTATGGAAGGTGGGGTATCTTTAGCGGCACTAATTGGAATACTAGACAGTCTCTCCCATGTTACACAATGAGTGATTCATCTTCCTGTCACATTTCTGTCTTGTTTTTACTTCTTGATTCTCTATTATTCCACACCAAGCATCACTGGAGATTAATCTGGAGATTAGGAATCAGCCAATTCTGCCCCATCATCAGACTCTGTTTATATCTCCCTGTGTGCAGGTCCAGTCTGATATGTGACCCAGGATGGTCTCCTATCCTTTCAACAGTCCATTTCCCATCCCCATACTTCTGATTGTATCCAAGGTCATCTTCCTCTCCAACCTTCTGTCCTCAGAAATACAAAGCCTTCTGCAAACTTCCCAGCTTCACCTCATTACTCCTCACTTCCATCCTTCACAGTGGTAGATGGGGATTTAGGAGATGGCAAGATGATTGTAACATAGCAGATAGACTTCCTAAATGTCTAGCGCTGGTCACTAGAGGTGAGCCTGACACACAACATGTGTGTCTTCTGCCCTCATTAGTGGGTGCTGGGGTTCATGCTGAGGGAAGGACGAGTCGGCTTCTATGTAGGCCTCTGAGGTAAGAAGCAGGGTGCTGACAAGGCACATTCATATCATGTTACAGTTGAGCACAGAGTCCATTCACCCCTTAGCATGATGCTTAATGCATCATGCCCTTGGTCAACACTGTATGTATATTGGCAGGTGAGTGGTTTTGTGCCAACAAAGGCATATTCATGCTCTTTTAGGGTAAAGATTGGGGCCGATAAGGAACAATTCTGGTAGATATAGCTAGTAAAGCTACAGCATGGCTATCCATGCAATATTGACGCTGAGAATATGAATGAAATGGCATAACTATATGACAGACATGTTCTGCTCAAAATTTACCCCCTCCCTGACTTTCAATTCATGTATGGACACATCTAAGAAACTGAATATATCTTCAACATCTTGAAGAGCACAATTTTTGTCTAGGACCAGCAGCTCCGCTGCCGGGTGGCGCGGGAAAATCGTGGAGACAGCGTTCGTCTGACCTACTATACTGCATGGTGGGAATGCCTTAGCATATCGCAAACAGTATCGGGACTGTCGTAACACATCAGTCTCCAAGCAGATGTTATGTCTCTTCTTTCCTACAGTAGAAGGTAGAGAGTGTGACGGAGAGTGAGCAGACGCATTGCATCGTTGGGTAGGGTTCAGATTTCTCTGTAGTTGTTTAAAAATTAACCTGCACTGAATGCAGGGGTTCCTCTCATATGTTTTTGATCTTCTGGCAGCTCGCAATGCTTGATACTGGAGTGTTGGCTGCTGTATTATTGACTCTGTATGTGTCTCTGTCTGCATTGGGAGAGTGTGGTGTATGGGTACAAGAGGAGGTTACCTCCCTTAGGCATGACTGTCAGGGTCAATTATTATATCATTTAGGACCCAGGGTCTCACGTGGCAGTCTCCACATGCTACACCTAGCCTACACATAGACCACCCAATATGGCTGCATAATTATCCTATTACTAGCACTTTATAGGCGGCATAGTGCTTTAATGTATTTTGTCATTATACATGATTGCTGGCCAAGTTAGGGTTTATCTATACCAGCATTAGTCCATCATGGCAATTAAGGGTTGAATAGATTGTTGCACAATGTGACCCATAAAGGGTTAAACCTCAATATGTAACTAACAAAATAAGTACTGGCATTGAACAAAGACTGGCACATATTCAATATAACCTAATACAACTAGTGTCCCTGGTCATAATCTAATGAGTACATACATTTTAGGACAACCATGGCCTATATTTGACAAAGGCTTCTCTCAGAACCATATCTTAGAGACTGTTACTTAATGTGTATTAGTGGCACCATGTACACCCTGAGGACACAGATGAGTTGGTCTGGTACTGAAACCTTGTCACAATTTAATAGAATTGTGAAATAGATTCATGCAATAACTAATTAGCAACATACTGTAAGAAATAATTGAAGAAGAATAACAGCTTCAAAAGTAAGCAGCAAGGGTGAAAGCATTCAATTTGATCTTTTTAATTTTTTTTCTACTGATGTGCTTTGGTGAGTCAGCATTGCACCTTATGGTACTTTCTTTTTGCTATTTTTCCATGACCCCACATCCTATGTATGTCAGTAAATCACTTTGCTCTGTCCTACCCTTTACTTTATGCAAACTCAACCAACTCCCACCTCCCCCAGAGCTACATTTGGGTACTGTAAAAATGTATGTCAGTAAATCCTGCCATTACCCTCCATTACCTTATCTATATTAAACCATTCTCTACCCTGACTCCCCCCCCCCCCCCACATGTCTGTCTGTTTCCTTGATGGCTCTTAATGGTGGATGTGATCATCCTCCTCCCACACATGTCTCCCTCCACTCTGTCATCATCCTTCTGTTTGTGAAGCCAAGTATAGGAGGAGTGGTCGCGACACACACAGGTTCTACCTTGGTGTCTCAGTGCAGTAAATGTGGGGTGCTTAGGATAAAACTCTGGCATAGGCTAAATTGGATTCAGAACGGTAGTTGCATATGATTAGGCTGTCGTCGAAACTTTTCTATGTGATTTCCCTTCACTATATAGGATAATCCACAATTATGGCTCACCAGTTCTGAATGAGAAGTTTGACCTGAAAGGAATGACATAAAAAGTTGTCACATTGAAGTGAAAAGAGGAAGAAACATGCCTATCTGCTATATTCCAGTCATTTTGACACTGACATCGCTCCAACAGGTTGTGAATTATTGACTACAGCAGGTTTTGTGTGACGTGAATCCTGATACCTAATGTAGCTGTGACTGCAGAAGGGGAATAGCAACTGACAAAGGGAAGTAAATCCATTAATGATGGCCGAGGTCATTAATTGAAGTATTGAATGCCGCCCTAGCAGCATTAAGTTATACTTTAAATTAGCCTGCCATAAAGCAGTTACAATATTTTTGTTAATTAATATGTAAATAGTCTGATTATCAAAGGAACAACATTTTGAAGCTGAAGAAAGCTTATTACGTGGTCATTTTAAAATGGTTTAACTGTTATTTTCTTCCACCTCCCAGCCCACTGAGGTGGCTCAAGTGTCAAATACTGTGGGAAAATCAATGCCACAGTTTAATTTGGCTTAAGGCTTGACTGAAACCTGCTCTTAAAGGGAAATTAAGTATTTTTTGCATGACGATATTTTTAGCAACAGGTGATTTTATTTTTTGGCGAATTTCAATTGGCATCCAAACATTAATTAGGAATTCAAAAAGATCTAAATAAATGTTCGGTAATTGACAGTCAATCAAAGCAACCGTTAAGTACCAAATAATGCCTCTAGGCACAATTTTAATGGTGTTAAAAGTAATTCAGCACACGGTGGCATGAAGCGTGTATATAGTGTAATGGCACTGGGAGTAACTCACCAGAGCTGCATTCTTGTTGAGCCAAATGTACACCCACATATTCCCAAAATCATTGCCAACAAAACACTCCCACTGTATAGAAAGGCTGCTGAGGAGGCTACACCAATTGTCTGGCAGCAATGTAACCCTTTTGTCTGTAGATATTTGACCGCCACTCTTCTTAACTCTTTACATGTCCCAAAGTGCCTCAGAGCTCATGTGCCTTCATTGCCTGTTGAGTACCTCACCAGGGCTGCATTATGCTCGAATGCAGCAATGTTGAGTAACTCAGCATCTTGCTGACAAAGGGCATATTGCAATAAAGCACTATGTGACTGTTAAGAGTATAAGAGCTGAATAAGAAGGCATTAAGGACATCAACTTACTATAGGAACACGGCAGGGTCAGACCTCAGCAGATCTCCAGGGGGAATGCAGCATTAAGGGACTGGGTAGGAGTCTTTTACAAACCTATTCCCCTTAAGCTACTCCCTTCACTACGGCTCACATACCATTACACACCTATGATACCGTGCGGAGCAATGTCTGCAGGTTCCTGAGGCTTCAGATCAGTGTAGCAAACCATGCCCTATGGAAGTAAAACGATGCAAAATCCTTACTCAATATTACATGGCATATCTAACTATATAAACTGCCAACATTCAAATTATTGTGCTGCATGGTCACTTGTATCTTGGTGACAAATTGTGATTTGCATATTTGCAACCATAATACATTTGTAAAGTCATGTCAAGTGTTTGTATGGTCAATCAAGGGTCTTTGCATGGAGTCTGAGACCCACTTCCCACCCATGCCAACAGTTTTCCATGCCAAATCCCCCAGCAATCTCATCTAGCAGTCCCACTATACCCACAGCAGCCTAATATCCCACTTACCACTTGTTCGCTTTAGCAAGCAATATCCTGCTAAAAGTTCACCTGGGCAAGGGCCAGTAGTCACCCCTACTGTCAGGGTCATACACCAAATGGACTGCCCTCCTCCTGTCAAGGAGGATTACCAAATAAGAGGTCACTTGGCCAAACTCAAGCCAAACGAGGGTGCAGGCGCTGCCAACTGCCTCTTGTGGGATGTGGCTAAATATGATTGCCTGTGTCAGGGAGAGATAAGCTGCATTGGTCCATTAAGGGCTTTATCCCCCTATCCTGTTTGTCATGATGATTCATTGGGTGCTGGTGAGTTACTGACTAATGTGTTTGAATTTTGCTATAATTTTGCTGATTAGTTGATCATTCCTTTATAAAATCACACCATCAATTTTTTTTTATAGATATCTGACATCTGGCAATCAATTTATTATTTACCTTAATAGTTTTCTGACAACATCCCAGCAAACTGGGGTGACTCGTGGCCATCCTGAGTGAGGTCCTCACTCATGTGCTAGATGAAATAAAACTGAGTGATGTGTCGCCATCAGTCACTCAGCATCACCAGGGATGGCCACGCTGGTGATCACTCAGCATCACCAGGGATGGCCACGCTGGTGATCACTCAGCATCACCAGGGATGGCCACGCTGGTGATCACTCAGCATCACCAGGGATGGCCACGCTGGTGATCACTCAGCATCACCAGGGATGGCCACGCTGGTGATCACTCAGCATCACCAGGGATGGCCACGCTGGTGAACATTCAGCAATGGCACATTGCACTGAGGCAAGGGGGGGGGATATTTTATTCATAACATTGACAACATCATTTAAGCTGTTCATCCAGACTCTTCTTCTCTTGGCAATGATGAATACTTGAAGTCCTTGTGGGTGTTTCTGTTTAAATATAAGCAAACATAATGGATTATTATGGAGGAACACAGTGTACATGGCAAAGTTATAAAACTGTTTAAATGTTACTTTGAAAGTGAAATTCCCCTTTTATCATGAAACAATTATGTTAAACATATGAAGAGTTTCGTTGCAAAACGCAACAAATCCATTCCAGAATTGAAGCATGTAGTGATTTCTCTAAGGCTACCATATTGGCAATTATAGTGCGGTAGATATAATGTGTACATTAGAGAGGACCTAAAGACATGAAAAATAGAATTTTCATGAATATTTGTTTCAAAATTGCATTTAACTATTCCTGCCCTACACCTTTGTCAAAAATTGGAGTCATTTTTCAAAATGGCGCTTATTGCGTTTTGGAACCAAACTCTTCATATATAAGAATATAAAAATACAAGATAGGTAAAGAAAGTGCCAAAACTACCGTAGAACTTACCAATAAATGTGCCATTCCAGTCAGTGAATATCGTTCCTACCTATAATTATGAAAAAAGCAAAGTAGAAGATATAAGAGAAAAATAGAGACATAAAATAGGCAAGAACAGTTACTGTAGAATTCACAATCAGCTGATGGCTGAGATTTCACCATGACTTATATAGGACAACCCACCTCACATCTGTTCTCCTTGCCAGTCTCTGCCTGTCTGTTGTAAATGCTAGAAATTTCCACTGAGAACAAAGAAAGGGCGGGAAATTTGAAATGGACCAATCAGAACTCAGGAACCCAGGATGTGTGTGACCGTGAGCGCTCATGCGCCATCCTGAGTGAGATTCACCACGAGTGCCGCCTAGTCACTCAGTGAGTGAGAACCATGTTGGCGACTGTGAGTGATGATGTGCCATGCTGAGTGAGAGCTGCCATGTTGGTCAGACAAAGAAAGTTCCCCTTTTATCACTCAATGCAAGAATGTTTAACCATACTGTTGAGAATCCTTACTTGTTACTCATGATTATATGATACCATGATGGTCATTGGATATCATACTTTCCTATTCTTGTTAGAGCAAGGCTGATCAATGTCTATATACTTTGTAAAATGTAGATAATTCCATTTCAGTGTTAAGTCCCATAGACAACTGAAAATTCTATTTTCTGTCTTAAATCTTAATCTAAAATCATATTGTTGGCTACCATAATGTGCACATTTTCATAATGATTATAATCATGTAAAACTCTGGTCCATATGTGCAATAATATTAATAGGATCAACATCAACTTCTATTCCCCCCTGCAAAATACAAGCAGTATACCTCCAATGGTAATATCCTGGTGATGCTGAGAGAGCTCACCACAATTGGGAAATGAGTGATGACACCAAGCTGAGTGAGACCCACCAGGAGTGGCGCATTGTCACTCAGCGTGTGATCACCACGGTGGCGAGATGAGTGATGAGTCGCCATGCTGAGTGTGACTCACCAGCAGTGGCGCATTGTCACTCAGCGTGTGATCACCACAGTGGCGAGATGAGTGATGAGTCGCCATGCTGAGTGTGACTCACCAGCAGTGGCGCATTGTCACTCAGTGTGTGATCACTCAAATAGTAGTCACCATACATCACCAGGCATGGCGAGGGATCACCCCAGTTTGCTGGGATATACCTAATGCTCCATTTACATAATAAATATGTGATAGATTCCATTATAAATCAAAATTGGTTTGTATAAGATGGGCTGATGTGATGGTAAATGAAGCTTTGAAATGTAATATCAGAAAATTCATGGGTCTCTCAAAACCCTCTCTTTTAGGCCCAAACACTGTGAAAAAATAATTATGATATGAAAGTAAGCTTCACTCACAAATCAAGTTAAATCACTCTCCCACAAAAACAATGTTCCCGACAACCAATCACCCAAGGGTCATTTAGTGAATGTTGCATGTGCCCAGACTTGTAGCTCTGTGTCTATGTTGATGTTGGGGGCTGATAGTAAATGGAGAAGAGAGGTAAAAGTGGCTCTGGGTGAGTGGCTGCCCTGATGTACCATCAGTGTAGGATTGTCTGCAGTAAAATGTGCTGACAACTGGCTAGAGCATCATAACAGCAGCCATGCACCATTCATGAGGCAGTTGGAGCTGCTCTGTGAGCTGCTCTGTGTCCTGCCATTGATACACCCCTACTAGTTATATCTCAATGCTTCCTGGGAGCTATTGTGGCCTGCTGTCCCCCCTTTAAGTAGGTAAGTTAGTTACAATAAGTCCCACTAGGGTGCTGACAATGGCTGCTGGGTTGACAAACAAACACCTACCAGGGGCCAACAGCAGTGGTAGTTCTGTTAGCAGACACTAGGGGGCATCAGGCAGTAGGATAGGGACAGGGACAGGGAGTTCATTCTTTATCAAAACAGTCATGTGACACCTTCAGATGAAAAATCTCCAAGATGGGATTCTTTATAATGTTTCTAAAACTAAATATACCCAGTACCCAATGAATGGGGCTCAATTTGCTCAATCATGAGTTCAAGCACATACGCAGCATGTTCTTAAAATTCTTATTGGAACAATTGCACAGCATGCCCATTTGAATTGGAAAACCATGCACAGGGTTCACATTAATATTGTTACCTGCTGTGCTAACTTTTAGGCAAATTGAACTCCATACTAATGGCTGCATAGGGGTTCAATGTCAGTTGTTAAATGGAGGATATGACGAACCTATTATTACACTAGAGATACAGCAATAAACAATACACCACATCATGTCTTGTTACTCAAAACATTTGTTTGTAAAATGTGATGAGATGAATTTTACATAGAGGCAAACAACCCCTCCCCATCTCTGAGATATCATTTAAATATATTTAAGCATTCATAAAGTCTAATGGGTAGTTCAACATAGGCTATAGGGAATCGGGAAACCTGCAACTAGTGGGCTTAAGATGGTGCATTTGAACACGAGGAGTATGTATAAAAAACGCCAAGACATCTTTGATCAGTTGGACGGCACTGATATAGTAACCATGAGTGAGACATGGTTGCATCCAGAGTATGATGATGACATGATAAACTGGAATGGAATGAAGCTATTTAGACAAGATCGAGCTAATAAGAAGGGGGGAGGCATTGTTGTGTATGTACGTGATGACCTGGATTGTGAAGTTGATATTAGACGTGACTTGTCACTGAACTCTAGAGATTTGGAGTGCTTTGTAATTGATTTAACACTGAAAAGTGAACAAAAGTTACAGATAGTCACGCTCTATAGACCCCCAGGAGGAAAGATTGATTTCTTTCTTGCTAAGCTTAAAATATTGATGAAATCGGCTTTAGACAAAGGTCTTGAGCAGTGGATTCTGGGGGACATCAATATTAACACTCTGAAAGAGGGTACCGGGTCCAGTATTGCTTTAGGTGATCTGTGCAAGTTCCAGGGTTATCACAAATTGATACAGTATTTTTGAATGGACGAGTACACTGATGTGTCTTGTCTAGATAATATATTGACCTCTTATAATGATGATCTAAGTGCAGGTGTATTGAATTTTCTTGTGAGTGATCATTTACCTGTCTATTGTGTCAAAACTAAGCTAAAAGTTGAATATTTGAAAAAAACATTGCGGATACGCAATTATAGTAACTTTGACTTTGAGCTGTTCAAGGATTGGCTTAGTGAGGCAGATTGGGATGAGTATTATGACATGAGGGATCCGGATGCCGCTTGGGTTTTCATACTAAATTTAATTGTTGAATATTTGGATGTAAACTGCCCTTGGGAGTGTATCTCAGTTGTGGACAAACGGAACAGGTGGATGACTGGAGAAATCTTGGGCTTAATCACAGAGAGAGAAGATGCTGTGGAGATGTTTCTCAAAACAAACAAGGATCGTTATCTGACACAGGCCAAGAAGCTGAGATGCAGGATTAATAGAGCCATTACGCAGGCCAAGGCTGATTATATAAAATCTACTCTAGAAGATAACCAGGATGATCCGAAAAGATTTTGGAGAATCATTAATAGTGTGATAAAGCTGGATGTTACAGTTGAGCCGCCAATATTGATTGGGGAAGATAACTTCATGAAGTCCAATCAGGAATCTGTGGAGTACCTGAATCAGTTTTTTTCAGGTATTGGTAAGAAATTATCTGAAGATATGACTGCTAATGGCCATCCTGAGAGGAAGGTTTTTATTGAACCGGCTGACTGTAAATTTGATAAAATAATTGTACATAGAGAGTTAGTGGATATCCTATTTGGTGAAATTAATATAAACAAGACTTCTGGCATAGAGGGGATACGCTGTGATATTTTAAAATGTGCTTTAAGACACTTGCTGGACCAGATGACATGGTTATACCAACTAAGTTTTGATGAAGGTATCTTCCCGTCTAACTGGAAAGAAGCCAGAGTGAGCCCCATCCCAAAAACTGGGAATTTGAAATTAATTACTAATTGGCGTCCAATATCATTGCTACCAGTCCCTTCGAAGATTGCGGAGAAGATCATGCATATACACTTAACCAGTGTCTTGGATGATCTCAATTTTCTTTCAGATAACCAATTTGGTTACAGATCGGGTCGAGGTACTGGTGATGCCATATTTCACTTTCTGAATACTTTGTATGAAAATAGGGATCGGGGCCACTTGACAGCTGCTTGTTACCTTGACCTCAAAAAGGCCTTTGATTGTGTGCACCATGGCTATCTGGTTGAGATTTTAGGCACATTAGGACTGGATGATAGGGTGTTAAATTGGCTAATGTCGTATTTGAACGGTAGAAGGCAGTATACTAAAATTGGGAGCTACACGTCTGATGTCAGTCATGTGGAGTTTGGAGTCCCTCAGGGGTCTGTTTTGGGGCCATTACTATTTATTATCTATGTGAATGATGTTAGTTCCATACTTGGTAACACTGGTCATTATATGTATGCGGATGATTTAGTTGTTTTTCATTTGACTAACCGGCTAGACCTAATAATAGATAGGATGAATAATAGTCTAAATGCATTATCAGGCTGGTTTAAGACTAAAAGACTAACTGTCAATGTTGATAAAAGTAAAATTACTTGGTATGGGTCAACTCAAAAGTTGAGCAAGAGTAAAGGTATTACATTTCATCTGGATAATGTCGAACTGGAAACAGTAAGCTGTTATAGATATTTAGGTCTGAAGGTTGACAGTAGTCTGAGTATGGAACCAGCTATAAGGGAGCTAACTAGCAAGGTTAATCACAAACTATTTCGTTTTGGGAAATTTAGGGGGGTTCAGTCAGAGAAGGCAGCAGTAATGGTATATATATCCACTATAATGAGCCAGTTCGATTATGCTAGTTTTTCTCAAGAAGGGGCTAATGGAGGACTCCTAAAAAAGCTAGACAGAATGCAGAAGAGAGGGCTCAAAATCTGCTACCGGGGACGAAATTTAAATGAAGGGGAAATGTATGAGTTATCTAAAATACCATCTTTAAAGAGAAGGAGGCAAGAGCTATTCTTAACCTATATGTATAAATTGTCCCATAATTCAAAACTGCTGGATCTGCGACCCCGGAGGGAAGGCTTAAGATCGGAAAACCAACTCAAGTTTAAGGTCCCAAGAGCCAGAAATGCAGGTTACATGAAATCTCCCCTGTATAGGGGCTCGGAGCTATGGGATAAACTAGGGGACTGGTACCAGACAAGTAAAGATAAAATTACCTTCAAGAAAAGAATTAAGACATTGGCTGATTTAGATGTAGTAAATAGAAACCCAACTGATGTTCTGATAGGTGAAGATGATGTTGGATCACAAGACGGGTCCATATTGCTCACCATGGCTGAATGGCCACTGCTCACACAGTAAGATGTTATAATGACAGAGTACTGGTGTAGGCCTGTGTATATTTGGCTATTGCTCATATAGGAAGCTGTTATAATGACAGATTCCGGTTGGGCTGTTGAGTTATCACTAGATATATTACATGTACCTTTACGTATATATTTGCAATTTGGCTTAATTCAACACTTGCTACTTGTCGGCCTCTGCTGTGCTGCCGTGTATCAATGCATATTTATATCATAGCACCATACGGATTGACCATGCTCCTCTTGGATGTGTTCTATTTGTGCCTATTCCTACGCCCATATTTCAGATGAAAATGAAGTGAAGAGTTCTCTATTTCTATTGTAAATAATGTTTAGCTTAATGTATTTATTTATTTATTTATTGTTGTGTATATATTTTGTCTTGTTTACTTCATCTGCTCTCATCTATGCTTGCTCATTATTACATCATACCCATGTGCTAACCAATGTAGTAATTGAGGATTGAAAAGGCTTCATCTTTATTGTCATAATATATACCACGAATTGTAATTTTTGTGAATTGGCAATGAAAACCCTTCAAACCTAAAAAAACTCATTTTGCCAGTGGAGCCCCTCAGTAGGAGGTACTGTCAGAGGGAGTTGCGAAGATCAAGCTGAAACTAAAGTGATTCCCAGATTAGATTTGCAAAGGCAAGTTCATGATAGCGAGTGCAAGGTTGAGAGAAAAACCAAAATGTGCATTATTGGCTGCTATCGTAAAACGACGCAGAAGCGAATTAATGATGTCATGTTTCATATCCGTACCTCTGTAAAGGTGTAAACAAACAAACTCATTCTGTAACTTTACATAATTTAAGACTATAATTATATCACAGAATACCATCCAGGTGTACTGGGAAGTATGTATTCCGGGCCCACGGCCTCTGTATCTTACTCAGTATAAATAAATGAATACTATACTATACTATAAAGTTGGTCTTTCTTTTTTTTTGTTCAGGAATTTAAGAGTTATTGATATTTCATGTGGATATGCTTGTCCTTTGAAGAATAGCAATATTGAGAAATGACAAGACATGTACATAGTATATCATGTATCATGACATCTATATATATATACTAAACATTTGGAAAGGACTGAAATGGACCCATGGAAACTATATCCATGAATTGTTTTACCATGCAATGAAACTTCAGGTAACCTTTGTTACATTTTTCCAGTGTAGAGTCACAAAGTTCACCCACATAACCTATATTCACTTGAATTAGTTCAGTATTGTGAACCTGGTTCCATACTGTAGTCAATGCTATCAGTGATACCTCCCCTTTACATATTTTCAGGTGTATTTTATCCTAAGTCTACCACCCTAAGGAATTTGTCTTTAAGATGTTTGAAAACTCATGAACAATTGGCAGTTATTAGTTTTATAATGAGACTAAAGTACTAACGCAATTAACTATACCTGATTCCAACAATTATTTAATCATACAGGCTGTTAGGATTTAGCATCACATGTGTCATCATTTAGGCAGATCTTCTCTCCTCTACTTCAAAAGAATAGGCCAAATTAAACATCCTCACCACAATTTTAGCTACAGACAAATGTGTTTCACTTTTTCTTGACACTACAATTATGACTGAAATGTCAATGCTATCTTTATTTTATTATCCCTGTGTTCTTCATTCGTCATTTTTGGTGTAAGAAAGGAGTCATCATATTTCAGGGAGATCTAATCATCTCTACATGAGAGAAAGGAGAAAACAAACATCCACACACCAATTTGAGCTACAAACAAATGTGTCTCTAATGGACTGCATTTATGCATTATGTAAAACCAATGTAGCACAAACATGTAAAAATGCAATACAGTGGGTTTTTTTTCAGCATACCTTCAATAAAAGATATTGTTTTGAGATGCCATGACATCATGGAAGTGTCAATTATCCTTTAATTGTTCGATGTTCACAGAAGTAATCAATCTTCACAAAATCTTTATAAAATCCTTGCAAACCTTTAAAAGAACTTTCATCATTTAATCATAAAATATCTCAATAGCTTGATAACAGGCAGCTGTGGCTGCTATGTTATTGCGGTATATCTATTTATGTGTTGTTTTGATTGAACACAAGACTGTTCTATTATTCTTCGTAACATGTTTATTCATTCCTTTATGAGTACCTATGGTTCGTTTCATATACCATTGTTTATCATATACAGTTGTATACCGAGATTTCTAGGATGCATTGCAGCCCTGAAAAGTAGCTTTAGTGTAAGAATGCATTGTTCTCACCCTATAGAGTCATGCATTGTAAGATAAGGATCATAGGACAATAAGGGTTATGTCATCCCCATAAGTTAGATTTGTGCTTATAGGGAATATAAGGGGGACTGAATTAGAAAATGTTGACCAGAGAGATATCAAGGCATCAATTAGATAGGTCTAAATCTAGATTGTAAACGTGGTACTTCAGAACTACGTGACTGAAACCGTGCTTTTAACTTGAGTACATTTAATCAAGCTTGGTTCAGCTAAATTTGCATCATCCCCCTAGGCATCTCCTAGGTAAGTGCGGGTTATGTCTTTAGGAATGAACTTTTATAAAAACAAGAATGCTTGAAGACACTGCAATGTCTTGAGACTTTCCATATTATCTGATGTAGAGCTCCAAAACACCATTTTTCAGAATGATCCTTTTGACTATTCAAAACTAATTTCACAACTGGCAATTTGGGTGATTCTCTAGAAAGGTTTTCTAAAAGTGTAAATTTGATAACCACTCATCATAACCATTCACTTAAGAGTTAAGATGAAAAGAAGTCAATCAATGAAAATCATTGTTTTTTGCATGACAAACGGGGAGGCCAGCTCATATAGCTTTGATGTTAACAAATTCTAAGAGTACTTTTTGAGCAGATCTTTTTATGAGAAGATTTAATTTTGCCCCGAGGATGTGATGCTTTGAGCTGAACCCCCAATGATCTCATTCACATTAAATGATGCATACAAGGGAGTTAATGGATTTGACATTGAATACAATTAAATGTGTTTGAATTATGCTCTACTAGTCATGGCTGATCCTTTAAAAGCTACCGTCTCTCATTGTCTCAACTGACAGGGATTTCTTGAACAGATGAAATCTCTCTTTTTATATGGTTTAAACCAAACACCTTCCCAGGTTCGAGAACACAGCCCAAAGTTATTTAATGCTTCATAACCTACGATGTTGCTTTTGGTATGACTATGACTGGAATATAGTAGATGAAGCTTTATCCCCAGGAGGCCCTTTTTTAAGTCCATACTAGTCTGAAAATAAATAATAATGATGAGACTGCATGGAATCAGCGTGGTCTGGAGCATCATGCTACTGTCAGTCATGACGCATGAATCCAGCACTGGTGTGTTACTATACAGGATAACAATGCAAGGGAATGATGCAATAGTTTACTTGCAATAGTTTACTTGGCTTTGAGTTTCAATATATGATCCACCCCCCAAAATGTCTCTCTGTGTTTGCACTGAAGTAATTTGTTTGAACAAAATGGATTTCCCCATAGTGGCTTATCACAAAATCCCATCCGTCAAAATTGACAGTTCACCAGTCATAATCATGCTTCATCGACTCTAATTGTTTTGTGATATTCGGTATTCTGCATCAGCAGTTTGTTTCCTATAAAAGCAATGATGTTTTACTGCTATGACAAAAACATAGTGTAGAAAAAAACCTACATTGGCAGGAGAGAGTGATGACTGATACGCTGAAATTAGACAGAGCCTATATAGAAAATACAGCTGCTTTTAAATACCCCAATCACCACAATCATTGATTGATTGACAGTCGCAGGACACAACATTTTAACACAGGAACTGCTGCAGGAGCTGTTGTTCCTATGTGGGTAGCCCCATTAGATGATACATTGGTATTGGCTGGATGGCTTAACATGGGTTTTGTGATTAGCTATGGCCTACAGCTCTCAGGAGAACCCAAAGTTATTACCCCTTTATTCAAGCCTTCAAGCCTAAAGCTCACTTATGACATCAGTTAACTAGTAGGTTGAGGTGGACTCAAAGGAGTAACTCAGATCTATTTACTTCTATTGTTGCGCGGGAGGAAAATGGCAATATTTGACATCATATTTATTATCACCTTAAAACATGATAAATGTGTGGAATTTCTATGATGAACCTGATTTTTTGCTTAGCCTCAGCACCCTATTATAAAACATCGAGAGTATTTGAATGGTATTTGTAGGATAAAATGTGGTCTCCTGCATAAGAGCTGCGTTTAAGTTATTCATATTGGCAACTTGATTACAAAAGGTTACCCCATTAAAGCGCTATACCCACTAAACTGGTTCATGAGAAACAGGTGCAATATCTAGGGCATTTTGAAGGAGTCGTTGAAACTACCTGAAGTGTATTTGTAAGATGAAACAAGGCCACCTGCATCAAACCTTTCCCAGTGCAGTGACAAAGAGTAACTATTGAAGTATTTGCCAATCTTTTTGGACCCTGTCAACGGTATTCCCATAATCTAATTTTAAAATGAAGCACGACTGGCATTCAACGTCACTTAGAAGATGCATAAATAATATTCTTACTGCCACCTGCAAACCCACATGACACCATGTGAAGGTGATAGTCCCTTAGCGTAGTGCAATTTCTCTGACCTTCTGTCCTTCTGTTAGCGTAGCATCATTCCACACACTAACACATAATAAATTAATCTCCCTTTCAAAGCTTTTACTTCTTAATGATCTATCCTTCCATACCAAGCAGCACCACACCTAAATATGCACAGTTTTATCCTTGATCTTGAGATTAGGAATCAGCCGATCCTCCTCCATAATCAGACCCTTATTTATCTCAACTGTTTGCAGGCCCCCTGTGATATCTTACCCAGCATGGTCTCCTATACTTTCCACAGTCCATTTCCAATCCCCATATCTCTTATCATATCCAGGGTCATCATCTTCTCTGACCTTCTGTCCTCAGAAAGGTAATGCCTTCTGGGTACTCCCCAGCCCCACCTGAATATTCATCACTTCCATCCTGTACAGTGGTATATGGGAGGTGATGTGCTGATAATAACACAGCCAATAGACTTCCTAAATGTCTTTCACTGGTCAATAGAGGTTATTATGGGACACCACATTTGTGTCCAGTGCCATCATTAGTGGGGAAGCAGGGGATCACATTGTGAGTATACTTCATACATTGGGAGACCAGAGTTTAGGCGCATGTCCTTAAAGAGTAAAAGCACTTTGCCCAGTAAGTGAGCATGCCTGTGAATAG
This sequence comes from Harmothoe impar, assembly GCA_947462335.1. Classification (NCBI taxonomy): domain Eukaryota; kingdom Metazoa; phylum Annelida; class Polychaeta; order Phyllodocida; family Polynoidae; genus Harmothoe; species Harmothoe impar. The sequence continues at coordinate 1,252,114 of OX381713.1, forward strand.
AGCTAGAACAGTGTTATCCATGCCATATTGACACTGAGAATAAGAATCAAATAGCATAACTATATCGCACACATGATCTACTCAAATAGACCCCTGCCCTGACTTTCACATCATGTATGGACATATTTAAGAAACTTTAACACCTTGACAAACTTTAATGAGGGCACACTTTTTGTCTGGGAAAATTAACCAAGCACTGATTGCAGGGGTTCATTAAGGGAATACTGTTTCTTAATATTTGCTTTGATCTTTAAAAAGCTCACAAGGCTTTAGGTTGGAGTGCAGACTTTTACTGTGGTGCCTCTCTGTATGTAAATGTAAGTGTGTCTGAAGAGGGTGTGGTGTGTATGTGGAAGAGAAGGTTGCCTTCCTAAGGCATCACTGTCAAGGTCAGTTATCATCTCATTAAAGACCCTGGGTCTCACTCGGCAGTCGTCCACGTGCCAGACCTGGCCCCAGGCTAGGCATGGACAACATGTGTGCATTATTAACCTAATACTAACATTTCAAGGGCTGCAGATTGCTTTTTTTTTTTTTTTTAATGTATTTATTCGGTAATTAATTACAATAAGTAATTACAGGGTATCGGCGCATTGCCGTTCTTCCACCCAGACCGCTTTCTTTTGATGGGTCTGTGTGAAGGAAGGTATGTGCGTGTCATGACGTTCTTGTATGTATAATCAATCGCAATATATAAAATAATAAAATATGTACATAAAATGTTTAAGTGTCCTTAGTTGATGAGATGAGATGAGTGATGAGCGCTATAACGTAGGTCGTGATGTTTAAAACTATCAGATGGCTTACATAAAACATATATCTATGTCGTCTCTGATTTTTTTCTTGAACACAGAAAGGTCCTCTATGAGGGTATATGGTGCTTTGAGGTTGTTCCAACACGTTATGGCCTGATAAAAAGCACTTCTTAATACTATAGGTTTCAATGTAGGAGGGACTCTCATTCTTAGACCATTGTGTCTTCGAGTAGGAATATTTCTGTTGTCTTTATAAATCGGATTATGGGCTAAACTGAAAGCATAGTACAATAGATGTATTTTCCTTCTTTTATCCAGATATAGGCAACCACTTAAATTGTGTGTTTGCTCTGTAGTCATTGAGGGGTGCTTTTCTAGCTTGACTTTATAGATAATTCTTAATGACTTATTTTGTATATATTGCAATTGTTTGGTTTCTCCTACATTGAACCTGTCCCACATATAATCTACGTAATCAAACGTGGGTAAAACCATGGTATTGTATATTAAAAGAGCAATGTCCTGCTCGACAAAGGTTCTTACATTAGCCAATTGATGTACCTTGTTTCGCAAATTATTACTAACATTTTTCCTGTGTGAAATAAATTTCATCTCAGGGTCTATCGTTAGGCCTAAATATTGGAATTCATATACACGTTCTATTACAATTCCATTTAACTTAAAAACAGGGTTAACTTTATCTGTGTTATGGAACAACATCCATTTAGTTTTTTTCTCATTAACCGTTAGACTATTAACTATACACCAATTAGATAAAACCAAAAGAGCTTCTCTCATGCATTTCTCTTGAGTTACAGATATCACAGCGTCATCGGCATACAAAGTTATGTCATAATTATACAAATCAGGTAAAGAATTTATGTAAATAGAAAAAAGTACTGGGCCTAAAACTGACCCTTGAGGGACGCCATAGGTGACAGGTAATGTGTTAGAAACAATGTCATTAGCTAGGACACATTGTGACCTTCCAGTTAAATAACTTCTAAACCATGCGCACGAATTTGCGCTAAGTCCAAAATCTGAAATTTTCTGAATTAGAATTAAATGTGAAACCGTATCGAACGCTTTCTTATAGTCTAGGTACAAGCAGAAAGTAGGAAGGTTATTTATAATGTTATCTAATACATTACATACATGTGCACTGATAGCAGTCTGTGTAGAGTGGCATTTACGGTAACCGTGTTGATCTTTTGTAAGTAGGCCATACATTTCCATATGTGATCTTAGTCTATTGCATACTATTTTTTCTAATAATTTACCAGGGGTTGCTAATAAGCTTATTGGTCTTAAGTCATTTACATCTAGAGAATTTGGCTTTTTAGGTAGTGGTATCACAGTGGCTATCTTCCAGTTTTTTGGAAAAACACAACTCGATAAGCATCTATTATATAGACACAGTACTACATCAGATATTGCCAAAAAAGCATCCTTAATAATAAAGTTTTTTATATTCTTTATAGAGGAAGGTTTCTTAATATTAATGGCTTTGATAAGTTTAATTAACTCTATATAGCCTATAGGAAACATAAGATCACATGGTAGGATTGGCGCCTTAGTATGTCTACTACCGGTAAACGGGGCAACAGGAGGAAGCGCGTCAGCTAACTTTTGACCTATGGTCGAGAAAAATTCATTTATGTATTTAGCACAGTTCTTAGGTAGTATAATATCACCGCTGGCTTGGTCTCTTAACTTTAGTAGAATGGTTGCAGCCTTTACAGGGAGCAGCTTGCGTATACCCGCCCAGAATTTGACTGGATCATTTTTTCTATGTTCCAACAAGGATTTGACCCTATCCTTTCTACTATTATATATAAGAACTTCAACATGGTTCCTATGGAAGCTTGCAATTCTCCAGTTGTCTGGGTTATTATTCTTTCTAACAACTCTGAAGGCCTGGTCCCTGGCGTTCATGGCTCTTATAACAGGTGGAGACATCCACTCCGGTGTATATACCGGTATGGTTAACATACGTACAGGGCAGTCTATATCTAGATAATCTTGTATAATTATTAATATTTTATCCCACATGGTTTCTGGGTCTCCAGTGTTAATTACCTCATGCCAGTCATGCCCTTGTAGTCTATTTTTGAAGTTGAAAAAGTCATACTTTTTATAAGAACGTGCCAAAATAGTCTTTTTCTCAATTTTAGTTCTTTTGCATTTAATTAATAAATATATCGGGCTATGGTCTGATATGTGAAAATCAATTATACCGGATTGAGAAATATTATGAACATTTGTATATATGTGATCTATAAGGGTCCCTGACACAAGGCGGGTTGGAGTGGTTACTAATTGGAACAGGCCTTGTTCCGTACAAAAGTTATCAACATCTGATTCCTCAATGTCCTTGTCGCTAAGCAAATTTACATTAAAATCTCCCATAATAATAATCTTTCTATTTTTTGATACCGGAGTCAAAAGTTCTTTTAATTTATTATATATGGCTGCCTTATCAACGTCTTTATCAGGCGGCCTATAACATATAAAAACTTTGTACTTAATAATACCTACGAGTAGGTCTATACATAATATTTCATATTCACAGTTTATACAGGAGGAGTTAACATCTACCTCAGCAATATATGTATCTCGACAGTACATCATAAGACCACCAGCGTTTTTGTTGATTGTTGGTCGTCTATCTAACCTTACAAATTGGTACCCCGGGATACACATGTCCATATCAGGGTTGGACGGTTGCAGCCAAGTCTCACATACTCCAGTGATATCACTATTTATAATTAAATTAATTGCACTTTTCTTTTTATATATACTTCTTGCGTTCATGCATGTTACCAGAAGACCTTTCTGGTCATTAATATCATGTAAGAAAGCCATGTTTAAAAGTAACAATGGGTCTGGGTATAACCGGTATGAGGGTGATATGAATGATTCCAAATGTGAAGGGTTGATCGTATCTTTCTAATGCTGGCATTTAAGGATGTTGTTGTCCTAAGGCCAAAAATAAAAGGTCAGTTTCAGGTAACATGGAAAGAAAATGTAGGGTCGGTAGATCAGATTTATCTTTTTTTTTAAACTTTTCTTACTTAACAGGAAAGTACTAGCCAGCCTCTCCGAAGACCCTAAAATTGATAAATAAAGGGTTAAATTATGGAAATTTCTTCAAATTTGTATAAAAAAACGTAGGGTCGGCTCTATTTTGATAGGGTCTGTCGGGTGAACTGAAACAAACCTTCTTTTATTTTGGCCTAATCCATAAATGCTTTCCAGATTTGGCTGCACACTGGACCAGCATAATGTATCCATCATGACAACAAAGAGCTAAACACATTCAAGTGCAATGTGGACCTTCAACCTCAACATGTGACTCACCAGGTAACTAATGTCCTTGATCAAAGACTGCCCTATATGTTATATTGTGTTATAGAACCAATGCCTCCCAGCTATAGTGTAATAAGAGTATATATATTAGGACAGCATTGGCCTACATGTTATATTGGCTTCTCTCTACGCCATCGTTATGAGAGATGCTGGATGGCATTAATGTAATTTCTGTCATGTCCTCCCTACAAGCACACATGGTGTCATATTTGAAACAAGCTCGATATTTACACTGTATCTTAAATTGCCAATTGGAAATTCATGGCCCAAACCCCTGATATTGGTAGATGCAGTAGTGAGGAAGGAAAACCTAGATATGTTTTAAATTGGTCCATTATATGGAATAAATAAGATACTACATGCAAACTTTATATCTAATGTACATACTATGTGTATATCAATTTGTCTGGCCCTAATTGTTTTCCTTTTCCTAATAATGTGTGTTCCTTGAATTAGCATTGCTTCTTCTGTCGCATTCTTCCTTTTACGTTTTCTAACAGCTATCCTGGTCTTACGCTCTATATATGGCAGTAAATCCTGCCCCTCCTCTCCATTACCTTTGTCTATATTGAACCATTCTCTACCCTAACTCCACACGTCTCCCTACACTCACTCTAACCTTGTGTTCATGAACCTAAGAGTAGGCGCAATGATCTACACACAGACACAGGTTCTACCTTAGTGTCTCAGTGCAGTCAGTGTGCACTGCTTATGAGATATTTCTGGCAAAGGCTAATTGGGATTCAGAATGGTAGTTGCTCATGATAAGGCTATCATCAGAACTTTGTTAAGTCGTATCCCTTTACTATGATAATGGCCCAAGTTCTGAGACAGATGTTCTTCTTAACAAGAACCACATAAAAAGTTATCCATTGTCAGATGGAAGTGTGAGGAGGACGATACATGCCTCTCTGCCCCATTTCAGTCATTGTGACGCTGACATGAATCATATAGGCTGTGAATTATTGACTACATAAAGTTTAGTGTGACGTGAATAATTATGCTTCCTGACTTGATGTTCAGGTTCACAGAGCTACTGCGGAATGGGAGTTAACTTGATTATGGGAGCTTTCAGGAACTAGTTCTTTGTCAGTATGATGAATACACACAGCTTCTGCTATGAAGGGTGAATCCTGAAACTAATGGTGCCATTGGAAAACATTAATCATTGATTGTGGGACCTGGAATATGCTAAAATGGCACAAGATGGTATCAAACACTATACAGATCTACAACAGCATGGTTTATCATGGTTTCAACAGCATGAAGCCATGAACGGGTAGTAGGCCCCACTGATTGTCTGTCCAGTGTGATATGTGGTTTCAGTTGGTAGTAGGCTGTGTCTCACAAACTTCAGCCAATGTTTTTGTCTCTGACCGCGTGATGTCTCTGACCAGGGGCCTTCCCTGACCAGGTTCCATCTCTGACTGGGTGTCAAAAAAAGGGTGTTTTAAAGAAAAATATACTCATTTATATTAGGATTTGTAAAAACGTTATGGCGGTTGTTATATTTTCATAATTATAATTTTAATTAGCCTCCTGTTGTTGGTATCTTGACCTTATCATACCAAACCGGTCAGAGACCGGTCAGAGATAGCACCTGGTCAGAGACAGCACCCGGTCAGAGACAAAAACATTGGCCTAAGTTTGTGAGACAGAGCCAGTAATGCAACCCTGTCAAATAACTTAACAGTGCTGCATCAAACTTTAAAGGAAACCTTATTGGGTTTTATACACTGCCAAAACGGGCAACAGTTATGCATCTTGATAACTGAGGGGATAATGCACTAAAGCACTCTGCTTGCCCTAAAGGGTTAGATACAAATAGAAGAGTTTAACTCTCCGTGTGGTTCTAATACCTGTGGGATCACATTGACGGATATTCCAAATCCACTTTCCCACTCACCGTACACTCAGGATGTTGGTGGTAAAGGAAGCACATTACGTCCTTCCAGAGGCACAGAGGCAGGCCACAGGGAAGCTGAAAACCCTGGATCTACCAGGCTTACTGTGTGGTATCAGGGATGAATAGGGAGGCTTTGACACTTTAAGATGCACATAGTGCTTTAATGTGTGATGCCTTTTTAGTCATTATTCAAGTCCTCATGAGGGATACATTCAATAGTCATGCCGACCTATACATGGTAGATGCATGAAGGGTCAGCATGATACTTTAATGCAGCAGATCCTGCATTATAATGACAGAAAGCATAATGCAGTAAAGCACTATGTGCACCTTACAGGGTATACGAGCTGAATAGGAAGGCATTACGGACATCAACTTCCTACAGGAACACAGAAGGGTCAGACCTCAGCAGATCTCCAGGGGGAAATGCAGCATCAAGGGACCAGGTAGGAGTAATTTACAAACCCCATCCCCTAAAGCTACTCCCTTTACCACCACTCAGATACCACTAACACACCTATGACACCTACCAGAGCAATGAGTGCAGGGTCCATAGGATAAAAACTGTGTATTAGACCCTGCCATCTGGAGTTAAATTGGGGCAAACCTGACCTCTACAGTGCAGGACAGTGTGTAACCATATAAACCCCATTAAAAAAGCAACAACAAAGCATGTGTGGTCATTGAAATTTGTATATAATATTTGTATAATCACATAGTTTCTTGTACAATATTTTCAATCACTCAGGTTTAGATGCAACATTGTATGGTCTTGGTGACACATTTAATGGTAAATTTTGCTTTGCATAGCAACCATGATACATTTGTCAAATTTAGTGTCTTTATGGTCAGAGAGAGGCCTTTGATCCGAAACATGTCAATAAATATGATTGCCTGTGTCGGTGGTAGATGAGCTGCATTGGTTGGTTAAGGAATACAAAGTGTTTTATTGCCACTCTTTGTCATAATGAGTCATTGAGTGAATGACCATAATGCATTCATATATGTTGCAGCAGTCACTTTGAACTTTGTTTGCACTTTACCATTCTAATCATGTTGGTCTCCCAGCTGTTGCATAAGTAAACCTATAAGGGTGGATTAGTTTGACTTGAATTGAAATTTCGTTTATTTATACTGGAAATGATAGGTAGGTCAAAGTCTTATTCTCGCCTCTATCCAGTCAAGGGATTGTTGTAAAATATAAGATAGTATATGCTGGACTCTTGCAGGCTGAAAGAGACTCTCGTCAGAGTCCAGCATTGCCAGACTCTGGCATCAGGATCCAGCATAGCTAGACTCTCAAGCAATGTTGGTTGAGTAGAGGCTCTAGATGAAGGTCCAGCATAGCCTGACCCTCACTAGAATGGCCCTTGACCCATCTATTACAGTGCAGCAGTGCTTTATGCGACATTGGTTGACGCTGATATTTGGCTCCGTGTGTGTCAACATACGTTAGATATAAGTTTATGTAAGCTATAATATGGAATCTAGAGAAATAGATTGTAAAATATTTTGTATGGTTAAAAACCCACTTTACATATGATGAGCATCACAATAATTAGTGAATATACCCATTTATTGGAATATCTCATGTATTGCGGTATGATATAAGTATTTTATACATGATATTCAATGAAAAAATGTATAACTTTGAAGATTTATTCAAATTAAAAAGCATACACCAATTAGTCTAGTGAATTAAGGGAAATTTACTTTATTTTTGGATAAAAGTACCAAAGTTGGTTTATAGGTAGATAAATATGTGTTATTGAATTTTTTTCCTTGCTCCAAAATAAAAATGTCCTGCAGCACCATTTTTGGGTCATTTTCCTGAAAAATGTGCAATATGACAAAAACTATTTTATAACTTAATCTTTTGCAGGTTTCTAGTGTTAAGACCTAATAATATTCCCATAAAAGATATGAAACAATTATCCCTTAAAAAATGCAATATGGGTGCAAAATTAAAGCTGAAAGGCTAAACTAATCGTCACTTGATGCTTTCATTTTAATTGCTTTCAACAGCAGTCAATTGAACTTTTTTTCAACTTCTCCTATGTTTTAAGGGTAACTCAAAGTATTTATATGTATGTTATACTCTGTAATGGTATAAAATTGGAAGTAGGACTCTCTAGGGGGATATGTGACCAATCTAGGGGGATTGTGTATTGCAGCAGAACACCACAAGTGAAGCACCGCGGCTACAGAAAACTAAGTGCAGGGGTCACACTTGCTGGGTTTGGGGGGGGGGCATGCCCCCCCTAGAAAATTTTGAATTTATAGAGGTTTGGTTGACTGATAAAGCTCACCTTGCCGCTTTTTCAATGTCAAAAACTGTTGAAAATCCGCTAACAAGGCCTCTCTGTCGCTGTCCGCGGCCTGTCGGCCATGTTGGTTGTTTACCCCAGCGGCCTCGTTCGCCTGTCCGCCATGGTGAAGAGTCGCATCCGCTGGCTTGGCGCTGTCCGCGTTAGAGTCGCCGTGCACCAGGATCGCGTCCGCGCTGTTGTTGGTCACTACAGTCAACTTTTGACCCTTGAACTCCTCCCGAACCTGTTTAATGTATGCGGCCCCGTCCGCGACATGGCTACTGATCGCAGCATTTGCCGCAAGGGCCTCTTCTAGCTGAACCTATAAGTCTCTCACTTTCCTTTGTCGCAGCAGAACGGCATGTGGGGCCTTTATTTCACAAAATGTCCTTTATCCCACAAAAGACTATAGTTTTGTTGGATAAGGGCTGACCACGCGCCTTTATCCCACAAAATTGGCGTTAAAGCACAAAAGCCTTTATCCCACATGAAAAATGCCTTTATATTACAAAACCTATGTAATAATCATCTCAACTGGCCTCTATATCACAAAACCTATGTAATGATGATATCAACCGGCCTTTATGTCACAAAACCTATGTAATGTTCATATTGAACTTGAACGGACATTCTGGCAATGAAGAATGGAGCAAGGCAGGTATTGGGACTTGGGCCAGTCTAAATATTGAACGGCCTATTTATTAAATATGAAAAAAACAAGAAAAAAAACAAAACACAAGCATATCAAGCAGTTATAAGCAATACACGCAGGAGCAAGGCAAGCGCGTCCGACACACTCGGCGTCAAGCAAGCAAGCGACCGTAACCAGGTAGGTAGAGTCCTTGGTTACCACAGTACCAATATATAACACCAGGCGGCAGGGCATTGACCAAGCTGAGGCCACCCCTGATAGTTCCCAAGACCACCACAAGGGGTCCTGGCAGAGTCAATGAGATATTGAATTCCTGTGTATCAATACTTGAAACAATCGGGGTTTGTTTCCACCTATCAACTGGCCTTTATATCACAAAACCTATATATATATATGTATTGTTTAAATCCTGCTTAACCTTCTGCCATAACGTTCTAAAATGTTTTCCTCTCATGTTGTAGAATAGAATCACTGTGCTAACCTTCTGCCATAACGTTCTAAAACGTTTTCCCCTCAGGTTGTAGTATAACATGTGTATTCTACAATAGAACTACCAGAACGTTTTAAAACGTTTTATTTTTGGAGGTGGGACTACCAGAGTGGGACAATGTGTATTGGGCGAGACAATTTATATTAAATAAAGATGAAAACCAGTCCTTGAATACACATCATTACGTTCTGGGAGCCAAAAACTTGAAAAATCCATTACATATATTACATTCTGGGGGTCCCCTGACAGAAAGCACTGGCGTTTGGAGGGCCCTTTTTACACCCCACATTGATACGTTCTGGGGGTCCCCTGACAAAAAGCATTGGCGTTTTGAGGGCTGTTTTTACACCCCACATCAGTACGCTATGGCAGCTCCATGACAGAAAGTACTGGCGCTCCTAAGGATATATAGGTTTTGTGATATAAAGGCTAGTTGAAATGTAAGAAAAATAGCTTATTTTTCGGGCTAGTATATGAGGCCAGTATATAGGTTTTGTGACATAAAGGCAAGTTGACATGATTATTACATAGGTTTTGTGATATAAAGGCCAGTTGGTATGATTATTACAGAGGCTTTGTGATTTAGTGCCCAGAAGAAATTCAAGAGCAATTTGAAACAGTGGAGTATCGTATATAGGTTAATTAAGTATATCCAACCATTATACATAGGTTTTGTGATAAAACGGCCAGCTGAAATGATTATTATATAGCTTTTGTGAGATATAGGCCGGTTATTTAGGTTTTGTTATATAGAGGCCAGAGGAGTTATCAGGGCAATTTGACATGTTAGAGTGGTATAATAGCTTTTGTGATATAAAGGCAAGTTGATTTATGAGGTGAATAGTTGATATTCCAGGGAAATTCAGTATTGGAGACCAATATATATGGGTTTTGTGATATAAAGGCAAGTTTTTATGTAATGAGAGTAGTTGTTATTTAAGGGAAATTCAGTATATATAGGTTTTGTGATATAAAGGTCAGTTGGTATGAACATTACATAGGTTTTGTGAGATAAAGGCCGGTTGATATCATCATTACATAGATTTTGTGATATAGAGGCACAGCTGAGATGATTATTACATAGGTTTTGTGATGTAAAGGCTTATGTGGGATAAAGGCATTTTTTTATGTGGGATAAAGGCTTTTGTGCTTTAACGCCAATTTTGTGGGATAAAGGCCCATGGTCAGCCTTTATCTAACAAAACTATAGTCTTTTGTGGGATAAAGGACATTTTGTGGGATAAAGGCCCCACACAGTTTCCTTCTGCTTCTCCACCCCCTGGGAATGGATCAGGTTATTCACTGTCGCAGTATACACATCGTCAGATGCAACTTTCTCCCCCGCGGGATCGTCCTCACCCCCGAGGCTCTCCTGCCCGGGCTTTCTGCTCTGTTGGCGGGACTCCCCGCTCTCATCCCCAGGAGTGATTTTGTGACCGGCCTGGTCACCTTCCCCTGATGAGGCGTTCCTGCCTTCATTGGGTGCACCGCATGTAGTGCACACCTTATTATTGCCGTTGTAGGTCGCACCACACTCCTGGTTGGTGCAAACCACCATCTTTACAGGAAAAAATAATTGACCCCTGCAGCCAGTCTGGCCAGGCTCTGATCAATGGCTGACCAAGCTGGCTACCGGCACGCTGGAGGCTGAGAACAATGGCGCCCCCTTGTGTGTAACTAATAACCTACTCAATATGATTGAGTCTCAACATAAAATATGGCAAATTTTTCAGCATGTTTTGTTGGAATCACTCCTCAAACATGAGTTTCTGCATAACTGAAAATGGTTAATAAGTTTTAGATGCATTATATCCCACAATGAATATAAAATATTTGCACCAAAAATTATTTAGAGGAGAATATTATACATTAAAAGTACGCTAGTGCATTTTGTGGCCTATTTGTCACTCTTTTGCTATCCCTGTGCACTCTGCGGAACTAGAACTAAACCCTCCACATTTTCCCCCACCTGCTCACACATATATATATATGCCTCCCTCCTCCAAGAAATATTTCCCAGCTACTTCCCTGAAATACTGTTTGTTAATCAATGGCCAGTTTTCCCCATCTTTCTTTTCAATCCTCTTCTCCTCTCTCTTTTTTCAGGGGGGGGAGGCAAGGCCTGTCCCCCCCCCCCTGGATCCCCCAATAGGCTGATTTGCAGCCGCACTTAGTCAGTGCAGCACTGACCATCTTGCAATATGAATCCCCGCCTGTCAGGTGCAGGTGCCTCGGGCAGGGACTGATAATTATACTGATACTGTTTCCTTATAAATTCAATATTCACATTTATCTGACATTTCTTGTCATCCCATAAACACCTATGGGTTCAATGATATTGTTCCTGGTGTATTGTATCTCATTCTGCTATATAGAGCTTTATTCAAATCAAAGAAACAACTAAAGGAACCTGAAAAATATGGCTTCATGTGATCTGACATTCATCTTGAATTTTTTATGCATAGATTTAGATTTGGACATTAACCTGCATATATAGTTACTAGTTAAGCACATTTTACAGTTTCAGTCCTAAATATTTCTATTATAGTTCTTCAAATAAAGATTTCCGCTCTATTTTAATGATTTTGGTGATCACATTTTAAAATATATGAAAAACAGTGATAGCATGGACATGGACAAAATTAATTAACTGACCATGGTAAATATGACACAAAGGAAGCGAGCAACGAGCTGTCCCACCTCTCTGGGCGGCGCTCTGGCGTAAACAAAGGCGGTAACCAACGTACACACTCCGCCTAGAAACATAACATAGGGGGCGCCCCTTACCGGGTAACAGAGGTTTGGCGCGCTCGAATGACCTGACCAATAGCGGAGACAAGGGACTCGTATCCAACCATAATGCCAATCCCTTCACTCACTAGACTAATAGTGCATAGTGCCAATGTATGATTCATAAAGTAGCTGCCGTAAAGGTCAGCCGGGCTTGACCAGCTGGCATGCTTCACTGCTGATGCATACAGTAACAGGGTGGTGTGTGTTCTACTGCACAGTTAGTATGGGGAGGCTGACTTAAAGGTATGACGGTGCATTGATTAAGGTAACTATGATGGTCTGTCAACACACATACATGCTTTATTTACAATACATGCAGAGACAGTTCTGGGTAGCCTGCTTTGTGGCATTTTCATGAACGGTGTTCTGGAATCCTGAAGAACATAACTAGCATGTCAGAACTGTCGGTTCACAATGAATAAATCAAGCGAGTTTGGAGTATAGTTATACTATCTATATCTTATAAAATACACAATAATTCTGCATACTTGGGTAGTTTCATGTTACGCGTTGGTCCTGATAATCATACTTTTATATTCATCTTGCACTCCTGAGGGATCAGCATTGAAGCATCATCTGCAAGTTACTGCCGAGTACTGCATTGGTGCATCATGAAGACAAATGCACTTAAAGGTGTGAGGTATCATGCCAGTCTTAGAGTATTCTCTGTGAATGTGAGTGGTTCAGTCACTCTAAATACTGCATGACAGCTCTACATGGTCGTGGTAGTATATCTTTATGAATTCTAAAATGGCAGTTTTGGTTGGAGATTCTAAATAAATAAGGCTTGTATTGATCTCATGCGGGTAGGTAGATAATGCTGTTGGGTTGCTCAGAAGGAACATGCTGTGATTATTGATTCAGCAGGGGGCCTTTCACAGCATGACCATGTCTTAGCTACATGATAACCTGTCTTTACTATTACCTGTACATAACTTTGATTTGTGCAGTTCAATAAAACCTACATAATTATGACAATAGCTGTTGTGATTATAATCTTGTGTATCACAAGTTCTAGTAACTTAATCTTCATGAAGGGCAGCCATCCTGAATTTGTAATGCATAGATTTAGATTTGGACATTAACCTGCATATATAGTTACTAGTTAAGCATCTTTTACAGTTTCAGTCCTAAATATTTCTATAATAGTTCTTCAAGTTAAGATTTCCTCTCGCATGGAAATTTTTTTTGGAGCAAGGAAAAAAGTGAAAGTTATTGGTTCAAACAATGTGTAAAACAGATTTGGCACTTTTATCCAGAAATAAAGTATAATGCCAATTCGCTCCCTTAGTTCACTAGACTAAAAACAGTTCTAAAACTAGGCATCATAATGTCTAATCTACATAAAGTGTTGGATATTGACAAACTGTATACTGTTGACATCCTGGGATGGAGGACTGCAGGGATAACTCCATGTGGTACCATGCAGCCTGTGTTACCTTGTTGAACCACCTGTTACAACAATGGCACCCTCTCATTGACCTTCAATGTAAAACAGTAAGTAAAATAAGATGTGAAGCCGGTGTCATGCAGCAGCTTTGTCCACAAACTGTCCCAGGTCGGTTATTTATACAAAGGGATGTTTCAATGATAATACCAGAAAATCTACCTCTGCTGACTAGATGCCATCCTTTACCTTAAACTAAGTTTAGCATATTGAGCCCAAAATAACAACTTTTGAATCTTCAAACTCTAGCTTCAAGATAAAGCGCCAGGATACACTTCAATTTGGTGGTGCTTATACCCCAGGCACTGACACGAGACAAGTTTTAAGTGCTTAAGAAAATTCCCCGGCCCTTATTCAAGACTGGGGCTTTTTCAATACAAGGTGCTTTATCAAGATGGTATGGTAATAGCTAACTGGATATGAACCCCCCCCCCTGCGTGTAATTAAATGACCAGTCCCTTCATGTGTATTGATACAGTCGATATAATCAATGGTCTATTTCTGCACACCACAACTTCAATATGTCACTATACATCAACGCTAACAGTGCCAGCTGATGCCACATTTGCTCCAAAGGGATAAACATGTACTAACCAAATTGTAAACACAACATTAATCCCCAGTACAGAATACAGATTCAACCGAACATGAAAGCATTACTAAACAGGGAGGAAATATGCTGACAAGACCGCACAGTAAGTTATACCATTCCCATTTGTTAACAAACTTCTGATAATGGCACTGATATTTTTGTCTCAGCCAGTACATGCTCTATACTGAAAGGTATATAACGTCATTTTTAATTATATGTAATTCAATAGATAAATATAGGCATATTTGGTTTTGAGTTAAAACTTTCAATGTTGGATATATATTTGTAATAAACGATACTTTGTTTCTCTATGATATTGGTAGAGTATCAATTAAAGAACAAAGTCGACACAGTTCGGATCAAGTGTTACAGGTTGCAAATCAGGTTTATTCAGAAAACCTAGACAAGCAGTATCTATGTGTGCGAACTCCCTATAGAGTTCGGAACGGGTCAGTAGGCTAATCAGCCGTAATGATCACGGGGTCTCCTCACCAGCGTGGCTCAGAGTAACCGACGAGTACCGTCAGATGCTGGGTATATATAGGCAGCCAGCCTGCGCGCGCACACGCAGACCGGAAGCCTATAGCGACCTCTGTCCATACCCCAAGCCCGGGGTAGGTGTCGCCACCTACCGTCGGACTGAAGGGTTCGGACTGAGCTCGCAACACAGCATCCAACAGCACTCGTCATATAACAAACCCGTATAACCCTAGCCCCTACACTACCCCCTACCAGATAATAACCGGGAGGTAAAAAATAATTAAGGTTAAAGTCCGAAAACACTTCGGACTGGCATTATCTTATAAATACCACCTTAGGGGTTTATTAAAGTTATACCTTACAAACAATATGACGTATACTGTTGAACACAAAAAGGTATTAATTACACACATTTCTATATATATAGACCGTAATAATAATTACGCCCCATTCCCTAGGATAGATGGAGTTAACCTATACATATAGTATACAAACACTTGAAAAAGTACAATATCACAGTAAAAAATTTCGTCCCTCCAGGACCCCGAGCTAATTACACTCGTAATGAATAATACTTATAAGTGATAAACAATATCACTTCTTTTAAGGTTTTAAAGACATATTAAAGTATTATTACAAAAAGACATCATACGTGGTTTTGTAGCGAAGATCCGGATCCTCTGTTGATGGTGTTGCATTCCGCCCGGCTTTCAGAACCTACTTCGTTCAGCTCTTACTCACCGGAACGAGAAAATTCATAGCTCATGCTCCGGAGCTTTAGGTGATAATAGAATAAAAAAATAGTCCTGCCTCCAGGCGATCTTCGGACTTATAACTAGGAGCACTCGGTCCTGATATCCAGAGTTTCTATAAAAAAACATCGCGTATCGGATCCATGTTGGTATAGTGCTCCAGTCCCGAGTTCAGCTTCCCCTCCGGATCTCCTTGTCCTCCTCCATCAGTACCACCTGGCAGACTGGATCCTTGCGTAGCCAGCCTGCCGCGTTCCTCTGTCCGGACACTCCTAAACCCTTTCTAAGGGTGTTTTGCTTGTAGGGGTGGTATACTTAGAATACCCCCCCTCTCCTAATCGGATCCTAGAATAGGATAATCCTATCCGGAGTCCGACTCGTCTTTGGAACCGGGTTTAGCCGGCTCCTCCTCCTCCTCAGAGTCCGACGCAGCTTCCGCCAGAGTCAGCTCCTGGAGCCAGAGCTCGATTTGAGCCCGAGTTCCATCACACTCGTGCATTTCATGCGCGAAGCAGTCTCGGAACCGACGACGTTCGTGGTCCAGCTTCTCCTCGGCGTTCTTAACTGCCAACTTTTGCTTCTTCCTTTCGGTTTTAGCAGCACTTCGTTCAGTCCGAGCGTTCTCACGCTCTTCCTGTACGGACTCCGCAGCCGCTGCCTTCTGGGTAGCGACCTCCCTCTGATGGAGATGATGTACCGTGTTAAGGGACAACATCGCCACCTCCTGACTCAGGCCAGCAAGCAACCGATGAAAGTTGTCTTGCCATTGACCGAAGGCCTCCTGTCCGGCTTCATAGGAAGTGAAGTCGGCGGGAGGGAACGAAGGAGGGCTCCTCAGTCGCAAGACTAGACGCCCCTCATCCGGAGTCTCTGGTGGGAGATCCGGGGTCTGAGTTGGCTTCGGCGTTTTCTTTGCTGGAGCCTTCGTCCTACCGGTCTGGGTTAGAGTCTGCAACTCCTCACCCGGAACCATATCATTTTCGGGGAACTCCTCCGCGAAGGACCCCATCGTGCTGGAGTTCGGATCCTCCGGAACAGACCGATGTGGCCTGCCCTGGGGACCCGTCTTCCAGTCCGTCGTCTGAGAAGTGAATGCCGGCCCTTTATAGCCCGGATCCGCCTTCTCCATAACGGATTTCCTTTCATCCGTTTTGGCCTTTTTAGGGTCGGCCTGCTCCGAAGACCCGCTAGGTCTCTTCTGAGCGCGCCGCACCTTTCTCGTACTGGTACGTTTCTGGTACTCCTCGAATTCATCGAAGAGCTCACCTTCCGGAATCCGGATGTAGTTGCCGTCCGGGTTTACCTTGTAAAAGACCCGGACCTTTCCCCTCTCGTTGGTGCCAAAATCCACCTCAAGGTTATCATTTCTGCCTACTACCCCGAAATGGGAGTAGACTTCCGTATGGGCGGTCTGGATGCGTTCCGCCGCGATCTCCAGAGCCAAGCCGTGCTGCTTAGCAAGATGCCTGATGATGTTGGCTCTAGTGTAGAACCAGCCACCATTCAGACAACCCTTGCTTCCCTTCGCACCCACACTCAAGCAGTCATACTGCATGTAATGACGCAAATGATAGCGGGTGATATGCCTTGCGTACCGGACCTTGCTAGGCCAAGTTCGGGGCGTCTCCAGTGTCTCGTCGATGTTCAGACAAGGCTCAAAGGGGCACTTGCTAAATGGATGCCATCTAGCCATAGCCCATGCCAATTTAGCTTTCTGGAGAGGCGAATGGTATTTAGTACTACCATTTCGGACCTTGTCCAGTAACTCAAAGTGGTACAGCTGTTCCGACTTATCGAGGGGATCAGTCTTAATCCACTCCTCGTCATCGGAGAGACCGTCAGGACCCACCTCCTCCGGATGGTGTGAGGACCGCTTATCCTTGACGCAGTCGTTCACACACATTGGTTTAAAGTACTTAAACCCACTTGCGGCATTGGCTCGGAGTGCTGTCCGGACCAGAATCTGAAGTTCGTCGTCCGGGATTGTATTTTCATCCAAGCCCTTCAGAACCGCTTCCACCTCCTCGTCGGATCGACCCGCCTTCAGAGAGGTTACTTTGATGGTCTCTCGTAGGTATTGGTGCCTACGATTGGCCTTCTCCATGCGACTAGTGTCTGCACACCTAGCCGCGGCCGAGTTCTGTTGGATAATTTCCTCCTCCAGAGTAGCATCCAGAATGGACTCTTTGGTCTTCTGTTCCATACTCCGAGCCAGCTTCATTGCTGGCGTCAGATGTCTCTTCTTCTCCCTCCGGTTATGCACGGTCTGGAATTCCGCTGCAGTTTGCAGGTCGTATTCCAAGGCCGCGATAAGTTCGGGACGTCCCTCGGTCTCAGCAACTAAGCGAGCTGTAGCCGACTTTTTGCTGAGATCGTCCATGGCCGCAGTTAAGCGATCTGGGAACCAGGCCGGGAACTTGGCAGACAAACTGTCCAGCCCCCGGAAGGTTCGCATTTGGATCAGTTCGAAGGATCTGACCTCTGTTGCGCTCATCTGATCGATGATGGCACCTCGGAGCAGGGATGGGACGTCGGCGTCCTCCTTATCCCATGCATCATGCTGGTGTGGAACGAGGATGTGCACCCCCGATCCAGATGGACCACCGCCTGCAGCTTGGTCCAGCTTTCCGGCTTCCTCCGAAATATCCAAGTTGGATGGTTCCAGAGTAGGCTCGGTAGGCTGTCGAGGAGTATCCACTCGGACGGGTACCTCTTTTGGAGGAGGTAACTCCACCCGAACGGGTACCTCCTTTCGCGGCTCCAGGGGAGTCGGGAGGTTGAATGTGATGCTAGACAGCACATCCTGCACTACCTGGACCGTATGGGCTGCGGATGACGTATCCATAGTCTCCTCGGTCCGAGGTTCCTTGGGAGGAACTGCCGTTTTTGGAAGGCCTCCCCCATGTCCCGTATTACCAGCCCTCGCAGCGGCTGTAGCAGCTACTGCTGAGCTGTTGTCCAGCCCTCGCGAGAAGGACAACACGTCGATGGCTGGGGTCGGAGCAGCTGAGGTTACAACTGCCTTCCCACTACCCTTCACCTTGCTAGGGATCGGGAGATTGGACTTACTGGGGCCCGGAGTCTTGACAGCTTTAGTGCAGTCGGACGTCGGCCCCTTCCCCGGCTGGTCCTTAGCACCAGGCTTCGGATCAGCTTTCTTCTGACCCTTCGGCACCTTCGTCGTAGGAGCCTTGGGGTCAACAGTCTTCGGATCCTTGGAGGCCGCTGCAGTGGCAGCCTTAGAACCCGACTTCTTCGTACTCGCAGTACTTTCCTTCTTCGGATCGGGCTTTTTAGGCTCGTCCTTTCCCGGAGGCTTCTTCCCAACACCAGTGTGTTTGGTAGCCTTGGTACTAGCCTTAGTATCGGCCGACTTGGACCGATCTCGGGTAGCACCCTTCCCACTGCGCGTCCTCGGACGTGAAGTGTCGGAATCACTCCCACTCCCCATAGACAGTTTACGAGCAACCGTCTTCTGGAGGTTTGGTGATATACTGAGACTGCACATCCGGGAGGGACGTACAGTCGTCTCGGAAGGATCCGGCGCTACCTGGGTGTAGGCGAGTCCTTGCAGCACTCCGGAGTCCTCGCTGCCGTCGGGCGACGGGGACTTTCGGATCGGGGACACGGCCGGATCTACAAGTAGTTCCGCCAGTGTCTGGCTCAACTCATCACCACTTGGGCTCTGAGCATCCATAGCCTCCTCGGTGGCGGATGCCACCTCGGAGTGTCCGGTGAGTTCGGAGTGACGGAGCTGTTGCTCGGCCATCCTCACTACGACACAGTGTCTTTCGACGGGAGTTTGACGGGGAAACCACTAGTTCCCCGCCTCCCTCTTTGTCTCAGACGAACCAGGAAAGAGTACTCACTGCTTACAACTCTTTTACTGACTTTTCTCCTCTTCTAACCGTCCAAAACACCAACTTCCCCGCTGCAGACCAGCACCGCTATTGACTGGGGCGAGCCCAAAATCAATATGGTGGTTCCCTCGCTTTTGTTTTTAAAACAAAGCGCATGCGCAGCGTCTCGCGTGATTGGACGCGATCCCGTTACCCAGTGTGACCCAATTACTGTTTAATCAGGTCACGACCTTTCCCGCCCGCAGCTCGGGCTCGAGGGATCACACTGCTACGTAGGCGGCTCACAAAAGTCAACATATACTTCGAATAAAGAGCTCGTCAGGAGTATTAGTGGATATTTATGGGAAATCGAAGATTACCCCACCGGATTATCCGTCCACCACCCTCGGGGAGCACTCTTACATTCTTTTCCTCTTGACTCTGAGCGCCCCTGTCGGTAACATACATATAACATATAGGACAACACAGGACACCACACTCGTTGTGTAAACAAGCTAGGTTACAGCCCCTCTAGCCACCAGCCTTGGGCTTCGCCGAACGGGTTTACTGTCTGCCTCTCGTAACCTGGCCGAAGGACACTCGTTCTTAACTAAAACTCCAGCCTTGATTTTAGTTTTCCGTGCCCTTCTTCCTTCGCCTGCCGAGACTTTCTTTTTCACGGTCTTCCGGAGCTTCTTTCGTACCACTCTTTTAGGGGGATCCGCTGACACCCCTTCCAAAGGTACAAATTTAGCCTCCGAATTTCCCTTTTCCACCTCCGTTTCCGGGGTGAGCTCCCTTCCAGCCCAAGCACGCAACCGAGCCACATGGCTCGTCCGGATGCGTCCTGCTTCGGACTGAATCAACACAGTCGTTTGACTGATACATTTAACCACGGTGTGTGGTCCATCCCAGTTATTCGCCAGCTGGACGTTGCAGAGCGGTTCATGTAGGCGGATCACTCTATCCCCCACTACGAATCGTCGCAACTTCAATCCGGTGTCGTAACCCACCTTCTGCCAATTCGCAGCTTTAAGCAAATGAGCCCTAACTGTTTCGTAGGCAAATTTGAACCTCTCCCGTAGAGATTCTACAAACAGCACCGTACATGGTGCTTCCGGACTGATCCCTACCACCCCGAATACTAAATCCGCCGGCATGATCAAGTCCTCTCCGAACACCAAGAGGTTCGGAGTGCAATTTGTCGAAGTGTGGACCGTATTATTATACGCATGAACCACAAATTCGCACTGATCATCCCAATCATCCATATGGGAGTTCACTAATGGCTTCAAAACCTGGATCAAGGTCCGATTGAACCGCTCCACCTGCCCGTCGGACTGTGGTCGGTACGGATTGGTCCGAGTTTTGCATATAGCCAACTGATGGCACAAAGCTGCCCATAGTTTGGACTCAAATTCTCTCCCTTGATCGCTATGTAACATCAAGGGAGCCCCCAGATGGAGGATCCACCCCTTTACCAATGCTTCCGCACAAGTAGCAGCAGTGTGATCCTTGAGTGGGTACACTCGGGTGTATTTCGTATAGTAGTCCGAGACCACCATCATACACGTATTACCTTTTGGAGTGGGTTTAACTCCACTGATAATGTCCACGGCTATTCGAGCAAATCTCACTCCGAATAGCTCTTGTTGCAGTGGCAATTTCCCTAGTCCAGGACCAGGTTTGCCTAAACAACAGGCCGGACAGGTCTCGATCCACCTTAAAAGGTCGCCTGACATGCCGGGCCAGTAGTATCTCCGACTCAGCCGTTCCAACGAGCGTTTCTTTCCGAAATGCCCACTAGTGGAATGGCCGTGGCAGTAGTACAGGATGTCTTTCCTCATAGCAGCAGGGATCACCATTTGTAACACCCTCCGCTTCCCGGGACAAGTCTTCCATCTGCACAACAACGAGTCCCGGACCTCCAGTTCGTGGAACTGAGCCAGGAAACGTCGCATTTCACGGTTTTCCAGTGATATTTCGGGTCTCACTGGACAGACCCCAGTAGGGACAAGCTCCCTCAGTCGTGCTATGGTAGGATCGGCCATCTGGTACGTCCTTATAGTGTCGGTGGACCAATCCAACAGGTTCTGCAACAACCCATCATAAGGCAAACGCACACTCGCTACCACAGCATTGTGAGCACCACAATCCCCACACTCCGGACGCGCACAACGGCGTACCGGACGTCTACTCAGACAGTCAGCATTAATATGCTTCGTGCCCGCTCGGTGCTGGATATGAGAGTTTTCCAGTCCGAACTCGCTGAGGTGATTCAACCACCGACCAATCATTCCCTCCGCGTCCTTAAAATTAAGGAGCCACCTCAAGGCCGAATGATCGGTACGGAGTGTGAAATTCCCTCCATATAAGAAGTGCCGAAACTTCTTCGTGTACACCACTACTGCGAGCAGCTCTCGCTTGGTAGTACAATAATTTCTCTGTGCCTTGTTCATACTGTTACTAGCGAACGCCAGCGGGACCTCTACTCCGTCCTGGATTTGGGACAATGCGGCCCCGATGCTCTCATTGCTCGCATCAGTGTCAAGGATGAAATGCCCCTTCTCCATAGGGTATCTCAGCACCGGGGTGGTTCAGAACAACGCCTTAATCTCTTTGAAGGCTTCTTTCTGTTCCATCCCCCATGGGAAGGGTTCTTTTTTCCTCCCCGGAGTCCAATGGCTCAACTGTTGCAATGGCTGAGACACCCTAGAGAATCCGGGGATGAAGTCCCTGTAATAGGAACAGAACCCTAAAAAGGATCTGACATCCTTTGGTCCCTTTGGAACTTCCCAAGTCTCCACAGTCTCCAATTTAGCCGGATCAGCCTGCACACCCTCGGTGGAGATGATCCGGCCCAAATAGACCATGGACTTCCGAAAAAGTTCACATTTCTTCGGCTTTAATGTCAAGCCATTGGACCGAATTCGCTCCAACACCTCTCCGAGGTTCAACGCACACTCTTCAAAAGTCTTGCCGAAGACAATGACATCATCCAAGTATACCAAGCATTTGCGCCACAACAGATCACTCAGAAGAGTTTCCATCATAGCCTCAAAAGTGGCCGGGGCGTTGCACAACCCGAAGGGCATCAGCTCAAACTGATACAGTCCAATGTGACTTGTAAAAGCCGTTTTCTCTTTATCCTCCTCCTTCATCCCGATCTGCCAATATCCGGACTGCAAATCAAGGGTGCAGAACCATTGGTTCCCACTCAAAGAGTCCAGAGTCTCATCAATCCGGGGGAGAGGATATGCATTTTTCTTGGTTACCCCATTCAGGCGCCTATACTCGATACAAAATCGCATAGACCCGTCCTTCTTAGTAACCATCTGGACCGGGCTGGACCAGGGGCTAGTGCTAGGCACGATCACCTTCTGTTCCAACATGGTCTTCACTTGTTCCTCCACCACTGCTTTCTTACCCAAAGGCAAGCGTTGGTAAGGCATCTTGAACGGCTGTGCATCACCCGTATTGATAGAATGCAACACTTTGTCGGTTCGGCCCAAAGGCTCCCCCTCCACCTGCCATGCATCCTGATACTTCACTACCAGCCTCCTTAGGGAGTCCAGATCCCTCCGATCCGTCAAATCCGTTACGGAGATCATTTTCTCCAGTCCCGCACTCAGAGCGGTCGGAGAAGGGTCACCCTTCATGCTCACCTGTCCAGCAGGCATCACTGCCTCACTGGTGAACACCTTCCCCAGCATTGTATCTTTCCTTAGATACTTCGGTTCCAACCCGGGGTTAGAAACCGGCACTACGGTCCAAGCACCGTCACCCACGAGGGTGTCCATGCCTGTCAAACCGATACTACCCAACATGGCCACATCCGGCTCCACAACTGCTTCTTCCTCTCTCCTAAGCCCCTTGCTTCGGACCAGCACGTCGCATCGTCTGTCCGGGAGGAATCTTTACAGTTTGGACCACCGTTGCCACTGTCGACACTTGTCGGAGCACACATTGCTCTACCGCACGGTACGGGTGCTCTA
The DNA here is from genome assembly GCA_947462335.1 of Harmothoe impar. Taxonomy (NCBI): domain Eukaryota; kingdom Metazoa; phylum Annelida; class Polychaeta; order Phyllodocida; family Polynoidae; genus Harmothoe; species Harmothoe impar. The sequence goes on from OX381713.1 coordinate 1,275,493, forward strand.
TCAGGAGTACCCCTGTACCAGGATTCAGGACCGCGTCATACAACGCCGAAAAATCCAATCCCAGTATACCGTCGTCTGCAATATCCGCAATGGTGGGAGAAGCCACATACTCCTTTCCCCCAATTCGGAGCGGTATGAACGCGCGCCCATACGTCTGCATACTTGACCCATCGGCCGAACAGGCGTTTACCCTCGTTTTGAAGTTATCACGACTATCCGGCATAAGAGCATAGAAGTTAGAGGAGATAAAGGAGTGGCTAGCTCTTGTATCTACTAAAAATTCGCCCGCTCTACCGGCCACAGTAACAGACACATACCACCGCCTCCCCCCCAGCGGAGACGGGTTTACAGTGAAGCGTTTAAAATCCTTCGGAGCAGCCAAATCAAGGCCATGTTTCTTCAAATGGTCGAAACATGGATGATCCGGGGAAAGCTGGGTACTCCCTACCCACACGGTGTCTGTGACAGCCGCAACTTCCTCGTTCCTACCCGTAATGGGCCTCCCTGCCTCATTGCCGGGCAACTGTTGGACTGGAATGTTAACCAGGCCGGCATCCGAGCCCCTCAAGCTCGAAGCCACCCCTGATTCCCTTCCCGCCTTCGGAATTTCACTAGGCTCTACCTCTCTGGTATGTTGGCGTACTTCATATCCAGGGGTCGTCCGCTTGCCTTCTCGGACTACCCCCTCTAGTTTCCCTCCTTACCGGGAATTTTCGGAGTCGGAGCCGTACACTCCGCAGCAAAGTGACCGATCTCCAGGCACCTATAGCACTTGGCGGTCCGCCGATTGATCTTCCTACGGTTATGCTGTGTAGCCCCCTGAATGGAAGTCGTCATCTTCTCGAACAGCGCTGTGAAAAACGCTGCGTCCATTATCGGAGCTTTTGGATCCGATGATTCCTTCTTCGGAGGAGGGTTTCCACCCCCTGCCGGCTTCCTATTCTTCCACGGCGGTTTAGAGGAATTCCCATTCCTCTTAAACTGAGCTGCAGAAGCTATCGCCCCCTCTTCCTCACTGCCCGAACCATCAGACTGCTCCGGGGAACATTCTATAATGGCCGAGGCCCGGGTGGGCATCCGGTCCCCCAACAGTGACTTCTTGAGAGCATGTATGTCGATGGCCTTAAAAAGGTCATCTAATGACGTATCTGCTCTCCACGTATCATACACTACTTGTTGTATTTCTGGATCTCTCAGTCCAGCGACGAACTGAGAGAACAATTCCTTAGAGAATAAGGCATCATGGATTCCTGAAGCTGGATGTACCTTCTTCAGGAGTCTCATCAGTGCAAGTCCGAAAACCCTCGGGGCCTCGTTCTTGCCTTGCACTCGCTTCTTAAAAGCTACCATCGGATCAATCCGAGCGGAGTCTCCGTATAGGATAGTTCCGATCTCTACCAGTTGTTTGAAAGTGCCGCGAGGTCCGCATTCATCTTTCCACTGCTCCACAGCCATTAGGCCATCTCCCATGCGCAATCCCTTACAGACGTATGGAATTGCATCTTGTTGATCCCACCCACTGAGGTTGATATCCTCAACGGTGGCTCCCAACCAATCTTCCCAAGAGTTTTTCTGCCAGTAGGGAAAAGGCTCGCTAGCAATACGTCTAGCAGCGTTGGATGACCCCCTAATTTTAGAGGTTATCGCCAGGCATTTAGAAATGGAAGCCGAGGCGTCCTTTTCTGTACCCACATTGTGCAATCTGATCCCAGCAATTGCTGGGTTTGTATCGTACAACTCTTGCAATTCTGTACTCAGAATTGTTCTCCTCGGAGCCCTCCTAGGACTCTTTGCGCCAGGAGTCGTCCCCGGAGTAGCGCCTCTGGTAGGCAAGCTATTCTGTCTCTCCAGATAGGCCTGGTAGGTACCATACGACACCAAATCCTTAGTGGGGTCCACACCCTGACTGAACCCCCAATTTTTTTCCTGATCAGTCATATACTGACACTGCTGGGCCAGAGCAAGCAATCGCTGATGCGCCGCCTTCTCTTTTTCCAGTTCCTTGGCCTGTCTCTCAGCCTCCTCTTCCTGCTGTGCCTCCACCAATTTAGCTTTCGCAGCTTCACCGGCCGCTCGGAGCCCTTCTTGTCGAGCTCTCAAAACCGCCGCCTCCTGCTCCGCTAATTCCTCAGCGAGGGCTGCATTTTCCTTCATGCGTTTCTGTTGCTGCTCAAGAGCAGCCTGCTGTTTGCGATACACATCTCGCCTTTCCAATTCCAAGTTTTTCTGTTCATGGAACAGTATGTTTGCTTGGCACTCTCGCCATTGCGACAAACTCGAGGGAGTTAAGTCGGTCTTGGCCGCCTTCTCTTGTTCGGCTGCTTTCTTCAAGCGTTCCGAATCCAGTTGCTGCTCATCCAGTTTCAACTGAGATCGTGGACTCCGCACCAACTCCGATAACGACCTTCCCCTGCCCGCCGGGTTTACACCTGTCGGAGCTGAAAAGACCTGCTTCGGAATTGGACGGATACCACTGATACCCACCCTTGGTGAGTAATCACTCGCCCTACCTCTACCTCTTGCCCGGCCCACCTGTAGTGGTCGTCCTGGCGTTGAAGTAGACAAGGCACCTTCTACAGTCATCCCACGTCCCATAGGAAGATTCGGGGTGTCCGTAAAACTCATGTAACGAGGACCTTTTGGACTGTCACTATCAGCGGAAGCGTATGAGGTACTGCTATCCTGCATACTCTCCCTAGTCTCTGACAAAAACTGCTGCAAAGCACTTCTTTTTGCCTTCAGAATGTCGCATTCTGACACTAGGCTTCGGCGAACATCCCGTAAGTCTTCAGTGTTCCGAACAAGTTCTGATCGGGCCCCTTCTGCTTCATGGATGACGGCATCTCGGGCCGCACAAATCTGGTTCAGCTCCGTGTTTGCCTGGGCAAATTCGGAACGGACTCCCTGTAGATCAGCCTGTTTCTGATCGAACTCCACGCGGACCCTGCTAAGGGATTGCACCAGCTTTTCGTTTTCCTCTAACAAAGTTGAAAGCCTTGCGTCTTTCTCCTTGATTTTGGAAGCTCTATGTGTGACTGCACCCTACAATGCAATCAGACTGTTTTTCCATTCATTCGACTGTTTCTGAATGGACAACAACTCCATTTGAGCCATTTGCACACGCTCCTGTACCCTGGCCTCTCTCATGTCGTCGAAACGACGTTCCTCCAAGATGGTAGCCCTCCGTGGATTCGGAGCGGCTGATCTTGACCCACCAATGTTGAACATTGACAGGCTCATTTCTTCTAATGAGCGATTCATTACTTCGGGACCTCTGAATCCCATAAACGCGCTTGCTCCGGATGGAACATTCGCACTCCTGGGGGTATCTGCCTCATTGGTGGCATCTAACCCCTCCGGTGATAAGGCTGGCGCCTCATCGGGAGACCTCGCTGCTCCGTCCAGAGCAGGAGGTCTGTGCTACTGCACAGGCTAACCTGCGTTTCACTCAGAACTGGTTACGGCACCAGTGTAATAAACGATACTTTGTTTCTCTATGATATTGGTAGAGTATCAATAAAAGAACAAAGTCGACACAGTTCAGATCAAGTGTTACAGGTTGCAAATCAGGTTTATTCAGAAAACCTAGACAAGCAGTATCTATATGTGCGAACTCCCTATAGAGTTCGGAACGGGTCAGTAGGCTAATCAGCCGTAATGATCACGGGGTCTCCTCACCAGCGTGGCTCAGAGTAACCGACGAGTACCGTCAGATGCTGGGTATATATAGGCAGCCAGCCTGCGCGCGCACACGCAGACCGGAAGCCTATAGCGACCTCTGTCCATACCCCAAGCCCGGGGTAGGTGTCGCCACCTACCGTCGGACTGAAGGGTTCGGACTGAGCTCGCAACACAGCATCCAACAGCACTCGTCATATAACAAACCCGTATAACCCTAGCCCCTACATATTTAACTTTTATATCCTAATTGACTTGAATACATAAAACAGGGATTATTTGAAGCATATTTTTAACATCTTTACTTCTATGTTTACAAATGGACGGATATTGATGTATTTGTCAATAAATTGTAGCTAATACTATTAACAACGGAGATGTAATTTGCCTTTGCTCAATCTTTGCATATCAAAGAAATGCCAAAATATTAATTGGTTAGCAGAAACCTTTTTGTTATCCCAATTGGTCTTAATGAAAAAAAAGGATAGATTTATCCTAAACATACATTGAAGCAGTTGTCAATACACAACGAAACATATGTATACATAATATAAAATGCTTTGCTAAATTTACAGTTTTGTGGCTGAAAAAAATCAGTGATCTGCTTGCCTATTCATTAGTTGTTCCTGCCTAATTACTGAGGGAGGAATGTCTTATTTGATGTAATAAGCACCCTGGCCCTTTGTTCTAAAAATGCCCCAAAAGAAAGAGGTGTCGCTTATTAGGGGGAGGGCGGTGTAATAAGGTATGTGTTTTTTTTATGTTGGCTATTTAAGGTCATTCACTACATTTTCTAAATTATAACTTTGTATTTACTTATTTTTGTTGTGATTTTTCCCTCGGAATTCTACACTAATACAGTATAGAACTCAACTGTGAAACAGTGAAGATAACAGTACAGGCATTAGTTGCCAGTGCTGATGACAAGCACACTCTATTCAACACCTGATACAATTACTGACATTTGACTTCACCTTGCAGCATTGTACACTAGTGGAGGACTTAAAACAACTGGTGAACAAAGTCCCTGGAATGAAGCTCCTCTGGTATTTCGTTATTTTAGTCAGCTGCATGTTTTTGTATCTGAAGTTTTTCATCTCAACCAGTGTCCTGAAATTCCCTTATTCCACTAAACCAAGAGCCAATTATATGACTTTAGAGAAAAACAGAAACGGACCACCTACGAAACTCCTCACCATATTTACTTCCTTTATAGACTCACCCATCAAGGAGTTTGTCCACAGACATGTTATAATGAATTGGTCACATTTAAGCCCAAGGATTCAGCCAATATTTTTCGGTAATTTTTCAAACAGAAGTAAACTTTGGAACTTGGCAAAGATGCATGGGTGGATGCTACAACCAGCCCCAAGGTCACAGAGTACAATGCCTCCATTTTTCAAAGACATGTATCGGTTAGCCTCGGCACTGACTAAGAGTGAGTTCTATGGGTATTGCAATGCTGATATTCTTTTCAATGAGGGGTTAATAAGTACTCTTGAAGCCATCCTGAGGTACTCCAAAATGATGAACTCAACGATGGTGATCGGTCAAAGAACCAATGTCAACATCAGTGAAAGTTCAGATGAACCTTTGTATGAAACTGACATACTGACAGAGCGGGCTCAGAAATTTGGAGAGCTGTTTCTGATAGAGGCAGAGGATTACTTCTTTATCAGACGTCCACAGTCATTTCCCTGGCATACATTGAAGAACGTCGCTGTAGGTTTACCTGCCTATGACAACTATGTTGTAGCTCAAGCCCTGCGTGGGAATGTATCTGTTGTAGATGCTAGTAACACTATATTGGCCTTCCACCAGACAGGCAAGGATGGGAACGGTGCTGGACGTATGCATAGACACAGAAGCTACAATAAGGAGGTCATAGGTCCATACAATTATGAGTTGGGAACCACACTGGATGCTCAATTTGAAACTATAAAACATTTCACAGGACATGTTTCTGTGAGGAAACGCAAATAACTAGAAATACTAATATTTTGGATAAAGTGTGCTTTCTTTTCGAGCCTAAGCGCTTCAATCTGCTGTATACCACTGCTAGACTTTGACAATGCAACAAAGCAATCTTTTCAATATTTTGCTATGAAACAGTTTGCAAGTGTTTCTTCAAGAACTGGTGCATATGATGACCATGGCAACAGGATGTTTGCTAGTAGAGGAATATCACTATTTGTTAAGTCATCAGCCTCACATTGGGTTCTTTTAATAAAGGAGTTTGCTGCAACTTATAGCCCAGGCGACATCGGCAGAGATGAGCTAAACCTGTCCTGGTTCCATTACCTTACTTTTACTCAGCAAAACTTACACATGGTTTTATAAACAACTCTGATTACATGTGTTTTCAATCAAGAGCAATAGACAAATTATCAGGAATCGTTTGACTGATGCATAATTCAAAAACTAATGAAATTGGTTGTGACACTTTATTGGCCTCTTCACCTTTTGTCCATTATTTAAAATCATAATGTTGCTTTCTATCTTTCTCTATATCTTTGTCTCTCTCTCTGGAACATGATGTGAACCATTTATATGCTGATCTTCATCCATAGCTAATTCCTTCCTACATTCCTACTGGAAACTTCCTATGAAGAGAAGCCATCAGTGATTGCTATGAATCTAATAACAGCGGATGTATAATGACCTTGACTTACCCTGAGACTCTGACCTCCAGAATCACACTTGACCTTGAGCTCACTCTCTTGTTGCCTCAGCCGTCATCAACAGGACATTCCTAATTCTCTAAAGTCAGAGTTTAACATTAAGTGTCTTTACTTCCCTTCCCTTCAGCATAAGTCTCACCAGCCCATTATTTATTTTATACTGTTTCTCAGAAAAAAAAGTTACTTTAAATACATTAGAAATTGATTTTTGTCACTTATATGCTGACTGTTTATCAAGAATCGACTGTTCCAGCATTTTACAGAAAATAAAACAAAGATGCAGAAGGTAATTTACTGCATGTATTACATCTTTTTCTTTATTTTTATGTAAAACAAAGTGCTTCTTCAATGGTCCATCTTCATAATTAGGTCATCATTGACCAAAGCAACTTTGGTTAAGAACTCCGCCTCACTTCTTCAACCCGACTTGATGACCGTTCAACAATGCATTAACCCTTCGTAGGCACATCCCTTGCGTGCCAGGCTGCATAACATCCTGCCTATTTTGTGTCTACACTTTTGCTAAAATGTACTCTTATGACCCTGAGTTGTCACTATCAATTCTAAAATGATTTGTGCTCACAATGACTCATCACATAATTTTTTTACTTCAGTCTAAGCTGCATATTAATAATCTGAACCAAACAAATTATAGTTCCTCTTTCTGCCACACATTTTAGACTGGTGCTGTAGTTGGAACATCCTCAGATGTAACCTGGCCCCTAATAATGTGAGCAATCTGAATTAAATGATTTTTGCCATAGCTGTAATGCCTCATTGATTTTATAGGAAATAAACTACTTATGCAGAATACACAACATCACAGAACAATTAGCAATAATTCAGCATGTTTTTAGCTAGTGAAATATCCACTTTGACGGATAAAAGAGATCTTTTTGAGAAGCCACTTTAGGGAAATGCCTTTTGTTCAAACTATTTACCTAGTGGAAACACAGTTCTACAGACATTTGAGAGGAATCATATATATATAGACATTCAAAGCCATGGCAGGCAGTAGTATGATGTATCAGTGCATCAGGAGGTGTTGTATGCAGTGTTCAATGGTTACACAGTGGTTTGTATCTTCCTATTCTTACAAATATTCTTTGAACCAATTCTCTTCATTTAATTCTAATATGATATTGTGTTCCTAAATATTTGCCTTACATGAAACAAGATAGCACTCAGGCCTGTAACTCGCCCTCTTCGCAGGGTGGTTCGTTTTTGGATATAGTGAAACTTGAAGTGATTATTTCAATGATGTAATTGGACCTTTCTTGTAATATTTTTGGTGGTTAAACTTTGCGGGAACTGAACGGGATTCCTTCAAGCTGTATCTTCGTACCTGAGAAAGTGGTAAGGTTAAAGCATATAAAAGATTTCATCTCTTAAAGAAATCCAGTTGAGACAATGAGAGACCGTAGCTTTTAACAGATTAACCATGACTAGTAGAGCATAATTCAAAAAACATTTGATTGTATTCAGCTTCAAATCCATTAACTCTTTGTATGCATCATTGAATGTGAATGAGATCATTGAGTGTTCCGCTCAAAGCATTTCATCCTCCAGGCGAAATTAAATCTTATCATAAAAAGTTCTGCTTAAAAGGTATCCAATCCATTTGGAAGTGAATGGACTTATTAATTCTCATTGAAAGCTGATCCCATCAAACCTACACTCAAAGACAGTGAAGAATTTGCTAACATCAAAGCTATATGAGCTGGCCGGTCTGTTTGTCATTCACAAAAACAATGTTTTTCATTGATGAATCTTCCTGCTTTTATGTAAGGATAAAAACCCTAAGCATCTCATTTCTCAAATATTTAACGAATAGTTTTCTTTTTTACAATTTGAGAGAATCTTTTTAGAGAACTGCCCGAAATGCCTGAGTAATTTACAAAATTAGATTTGAAAAGTCAAAAGCATTGTTCTGGAAAATTGTGATGTAGGGGTCTACACGGGATAACATGGAAACATGGAAAGTTTCTGAAGTTTTTGCACAGAGTCTTCAAGTGTTCAGTATTATCTTTAACCATCGTTTCTGAAGACATGATATATGTACATAGCAAATAGGTGCGTTGGGGGTTGGCATAGTCAACTGAACCCAGCTAAAATATCAATGTACTAACATAAAGAAATGGGTTTTCATCATGAACATCTACAATTCCAACAAACAACCATTTAGTTGTCTTACAATATTTAAAAACATAATTATCTTATCATCAAATTATGTTATTGACACCCCAGTAGCTTTGTATGTCTTGAAAAGATAAAAATATCTGTGAAACAACAATTTATTAGTTTATACACAGATAATACAAATCAGAGATGCTTCCTGCCTATGCAATTACATAGCTGCTTGAGTGAGAGTTGCTAATTGGTTCAGAAAGGCAGTAAAAGGTAGACAGTCTACAGATGAATCAGGCCTTACAGATTGAGTTAGCAAAGTAACAAGTGTCCCAGCAGACACATTTAATATGATTTTAGTAGGGATTGTAGCGACTGATACTCTTTGGTTTACCTTTATAATTTAGGGTCACATTGCGAATCAGGACCCATGAGGATGATCTAACCCTTTGGGATGGCACAAGGCTACCTATGCTATGATCCTTATCTTATATTACATGAATTTAGCTCTTCGAATTGAGCTGAAAGTATTTTAAATGTGTTGCACTTCATACGGCATGTTGACTCTATTAGATGCATTCTTACAGTAAAGCTACTTCTCAGGGCTGCAATGATGCATCCTTATAAATATGGCTGGTAGCATATTACAATACGGCCCATAAATGGTGAGAGCCCCTTGAGGAGGCGCCCATATGAGGGGGTTATTAATTGGATACTTGGAATTAATGAAGAACATCTTAACAGAGACAGGTGGTGGTTTATTGAGTATGATCAATCTGAATTATTCAAAAAACGGTAAAGCTTCCCCCATCAATTGAAACAAATAAGACCATTTCTTACAGTTATTAAGACATTTTATGATTCAATAATATATGTTCTTTTAAAGGTTTTCTAGGATTGTATTACTTTATTTGTAAAGATTGATTATTTCTGAAAACATCGAAAATTAAAGGATAATTAATACTTCCATGATGCTATGGTGTCTTAAAACCATAACTTTTATAATGGTGCACTGAACTAATGTCTATGGATAACTCACTGACATGTGTACATGTTTAGGCTATATTGGTTTCACAGGATGCATAAATGCAGCCCTTTACATTGTGACAATAAAAAGAGCATACAGGGATATTGAAAGACAAGGATAAACATCTCAGTTATAGTTTTGATGTCAAGAGAAAATCAGACATGTTTGTCTGCAGTTTGAATTGGGGTGTGGATGTCTGTTCACTTCTTTGTCTCTTGTAGTAGAGGTGAGTAGATCTCCCTAAACGATGAAACATGTGATGCAAAATCCTAAAAGACTGTATGATGGAGAAATCAAATTGTTGGAATCAGGTATGGTTGATTGTGTTTGGAATTTAGTCTATTCATATTGCTAATAACTGTCAATTGTTCATGACCATTTCAAACATCGCATGACATATTCCTTAGGCTAGTAGATTTAGGATACTAGTAGACACACTTGAGAGGCTGTAAAGGGGAGCCATCGCTGATAGCATTGGCTACAGTATAGAGCCAGATTTACAAGGTCTAACTAATGCAAGTGAATAAAGGTTATGTTGGTTAACTTTGTGACTCTTCACCGGAAGCATGTAAGAAAGATTACCTGAAGTCTCATTGCATGGTGAAACAATGTATGGATATATATCAATGTCTGCTCAGACCTCCAAGTCCTTTTATAATGTCTAGTATAACGTCATGATACATGATGATATAGTAAGTAAATGCCAAGTCATTTCTCAATCTTTCTGTTCTTTAAAGAAAGAGCAAATCCACATGAAATGTCAATAACTCTCAAATTCCTGAAAGTAAAAGGGGAAACACCAACTTTATAAAGGTACGGATATGAAGCATGACAACACTGATTCCATTATGGGGCATTTCAGCATAGCTGCCAATAATTCACATCTTGCTTTTCCTCTTACCCTTGCAAACTCTATCATGGACATGCCTACACAAATCAGTGCTTCTATACGGAGTGAACTCCCAGTGCTTGCTATCCTCCTGTGTGATACCCCCTAGTGTCTGCTAACAGAACTACCATTGCTGTTGGCCCTTGGTGGGCGTTTGTTTGTCAACCCAGTAGCCATTGTCAGCTCCCTAGTGGGACCCATCGTAACTAACTTAGCCCATTTCAGGTAGAACAGCAAGCTTAATAGCTCCCAGGATGCATTGGAATATAACCGGTAGGGGAGTATGAATGGCAGCTCACAGAGCTCCAATTGCCTCTCAGGGTGTTTGAATAGGGGCACGCCAATATAGTTAGCCTCTGTATATAGTGCGTTCAAAAGATTGTATGGTGTAATTAAATATGGTCATCAAATCGTTTGGGATAATGATGATAAAGGAACATAAGAAGTATTGGCCCAAATTCTCAGATTTGGTCTCAAAATGCATCAAACCAGATCTAAGCAATGGCCGGGAAGATAGGACATCCTAGATTGAAAAGTTCGTCCTGATTCCCGGGGTCTGTTAACCCCCCCCCCCCTCTCCCCACCCCCCCTCTCCCCATCCGCAGTGTGCGCTGGGAGGTGTCAAAGCTTTCCCGTCACCTGCCTTAGCGTTCACGGCCTCCTGGAGCATGCAACGGTAGCTAAGATTAGTAAGAAGCCACATGCAACATACAGTGCTGGTGGGGGGGGGGGGGCGGAGGGGGTACGGGTGAGTGACAAGCCCGGCTCAGTGTATTTAGATGTTGTATTATTAAAATCATTATTCCTCAGTTGCTCCCGCAAGGAAACCTTAGTGCTTTTGGATTAACCTAGAGGAGATATGTATCTATTATTTCATACCAGTAATTATTTTCCAAAACGTGGTAAAAAAAAATCATAATTGAGTTATAGTTTCCCATTTCTAGAATTTTGGATTTACCTAGCCAAACAAAGACATTTTGCTCATTTTAAATGCGATTTAATCGCTTAAGAAACACAGGATTAAATAAAGTACATCTGTAGCTTTCCATTGATGTGTTTTAAGCATCATATAGAACACTAATGTGGTTTAATACCAAGTTTTCTAAGAAAACTCTTGGCCGGGTGCCATCCATGAGGACGGTGCTATGGCTCACACCCTGGGCGTCCTCTGTGATGAGGGTGCCCCTGCAGGTAGCCATGTACCAGAAAGCAGGAGTTGACAGGACCTGCAAACAGACAGTGCTCCTACTGAGGGTAAGAACATGCCAACCAAAGCCCCCAGGCTGCACACTATACAAATCACACATGGCAGCCCACTAAGCCAGTTACCGGGACATTTTACTGCAGACGATCCTACACTGATGGCACATTAGGACAGCCACTCACCCAGAGCCACCTTTACCTCTCCAGTGCATTTACTAACAACATCCAACACCCACATCAAGCAACAATTTGAAGACTGGGTATATGAACTGTCCACTTAGTAACCCTGGGATGATGGGAATAAGGTTTAGCTTGATTTGCAAGTGAACCTCACTTACATATATCATAATTCCATATTCATAGAGTAGTCTAAGTCTAAAGCAAATGTCCTATCACACCCATCAATCTTTTGTTTTCACATTCTTATATAACATCCCGATTCCCTGTCTATATAGTCTGATATTGATTTATACTGAAATCTATTTGACAATAACATTGATCTTGCTGTAAACATACTTTAGTTATAATTTGTGTTGCACTGTACTTTTGATTATTCACAGGTGATGATTTTTTAACAGAGTGACCAATAGAAAAAGACTTTAAAAAGGAAAGAAATCAGCAAAATTATAGAGAAATTCCAACACATGCAGGAATGCAGTATCAGCCACAGTGAATCACCTTAACTATAAGGAGGATGGGGGATAAAGCCCTTAATGGACCAATGCTGGTTATCTCCTACTGACACAGGCAATCATATTCAGCGACATCCCAAAAGAGGAAGTTGGCATCACCTGCACTTCAAGTTTGCTTTGGTTTTCCCCATGACCTCTAATAGGGTAATCTTCCCTGACAGTTGGGGGCAGTCCATATGGTGTATGTATTGCTTGCTTCACTAAGTGGTGTATGGCTGCTGTGGGAGTGCCCGATGTAACTTGACCGCCAAAGGTCGCCAAAAACTAGAAAACAAAGTCAGTATTTCATAGGAATTTCCCCCTACTTTTCCAGCCATAATTTCATTTTTTAAGCTGCCAACGGCCACCATCTGTCAACATTGGCCAAGGAGGTTCACTAAAAAACAAAATTTATCCAATTTGTCAAAAATACTCTATTTTCTCATTCATTTAACCATTGCATGCACCATTTAAGCTGATCGAGATCATTCAGTGTTCAGCATCCTTCAGTTGAAATTAACTCTCATCTCCCCTCTTTGTGAATCTAAATATTGAAAAGCCATTTGGAGAATAAGTGTTGAATTAATGCAGTAATCGGTTTTCCTGGAATCCAATCCAATCCCACCTGGATCACAATGTGAGTGAGAACTTCTGAACATCAAAGTTATAACTAAAGTCTCTATATGTGTTTATATAAAACAGGAAACTTTCTTCATTTATGATCATTTCCTGTGCCCTAATATTCACTAAATGAATCACACCCTAAGCCATTTAGTAATTTCTAGAACCTATGTTGAATGATTAATATGTCTTAATATTCAGGATAGAAAATTTCATTCTAAATCTTATTCAAGCTCCAAAGCCATCTGATGCATGCATGTTACTATTATTAGTGAATCCTGATGCATAGGTGTCACTATTGTTCACTCCCTGATTAAGGTGGGTCAATATTATGCCTTTTTCGTCCACTGCGCCGTCTTCTGCGCAGGTACATTCTCTAGTTTGACCATAGAACACCAGGGCACCCCTGTTTCAAATTGGCCTAAGTAACATCAAATGGTCATAAAATAGGATATGGATTTTCCCTGACCGGGGCGAGAACAACCAACCTTTGAATATGAAGGCATCCATTCTACCACTGTGCTATGCAGTCTGTAGTGGTTGTCCTCATTGGAAGTCATACATAGGTAGCCCTCAGTATATTTCTATTTCTTTTCAACAATTTTTTTTCAATGGGCCTAAACCTTAAAAATATGTGCGGGACTATGTGTTAAAAATGTATTCTCTAGATAGAAAACATCAAAGCCTATACTCTGAGAGAGTTCTATAGAAATTTAGCTACTTTTCAATACATTTCATGTAGATATGCGGCAAAACACTGTATAATTCATCACATGAGACATTAACTTAGGGCTTAAATATCTAAGAAAATAGCCCGGGACCCCCCTATTTTCTCAATTTCTTTGGAAAGTGTATGCTATTATGGTCTTATGTGAAAACCTGACGAAAATCTAGCTACTTTTACATCAAGGCATTGACCCACCTTAAGATACTGTCTTGGTCTGCAGCAAAACATTTGTTAGTAAGCTACAAATCTCAGGTACCCGCATAAATTAAAAATAATTGACGAAAAGCGGTTTGCTCCAACAATGTTATAATGAGAATATCTTCAGTGATCAGACACCCACCTTCTTACCTCTATCACTGCCTCATGAGTGTGCCCTGTGGACCATGTGTGAGACAAGTGGCAGTGTTTTAGTACCACCAGTCCCCACCAGGTGGTACTCAGGTAGCTACATGCTCTGAAGCCAAGGCTAAGGCCTATATACTACCCATATTTGATTATGGTGATATTTTATTTATGAATTCTAACAGTAACCTTTTGAATAAGTTGCAAAGAGTGCAGAACAGAGCTCTTAAGGTCTGCCTAAAAGTAAGGATACGTACTCCTACTACATGGGTACACAAGGAGGCAAAAGTAAATTATCTATGTGATAGAAGAATGTCTCATGCTTATATCGAGGGTTATAAGAGATCTAAGAAAACCAAAAATATAAGAAATTTGTCTGTTAGATTAAGATCTGCTGAAGCTCCCTTGTTAAAAAACAAGTTACCACACACGGAGGCTTATAAAAGGAGTATTGAGTATAATGTATCAACAATATGGAATGGTCTTGACAGTTCTCTTAGAAATATTCCGGACATAAATTCGTTCAAACTTAAACTTAAGTTTGAGTTGAAAAATTTAATACCTTTACTTTGAATCACGGTGGTTCTTATATAATATGTAATAACTTATTGAATCCATGTTATAACTTATTGAATTAACATTCAACATTCATATACATTTATACAAACATGACTTGTGCCAAAATATTTATGGAAGTTGATGTTACTTTACATTTCTGCATAGTCTGTAAAAAGGGTTTTTCATAACATAAATTCTCAATTGTAATTGTCCTTGTGAAGTCCTGTATACATTAAGATCAGCATATATGCTGTAGTTCTTACTGAGAATTTTGTAGAGGGTTATTTTGATCGAGGTAGTGTCTTGATTAACATTCCTGTAAGCATTTCTGAGTATTGAGTTATAGTAGGATATGCAACCAAGCAAAATTATTCAGAGTAATGAAACAATATGAAAAATTAATTTAAAATATGTATTAACTTACATGATAATGTTCATACAATTTGTAACAATTGAACTTGTATGGTGTAATTGCCAAAAATATGATATTATTATTATTGTGATAAACCAATTAATTTATTACAACTGTTATATAAAGGTGGCCGACGAAAACAGACCTCACGGTCTTGAAGCAGCCTTTTTGCTCAATGTATCATAAAATGTAAAGAGATGACTTGTAGAGGGAAATTTGTATAATATAGGATATATATATAATAACTGAAAACAACTGTTTGATATCATATGAAATGAATTGTACAATTTGTTGATTTTGAGCAAATACATTTTTAAAATTGAAAATTGAAATTGAAATTGAACGCTCTAAGGGCAGCATTGTGCTTTATATACTGGTGGCTCTATACAGGTCTCATACAGATTGTCAGGATAAACATATTGTTAAAACAGGCATGTTCTTTAATTGTACAGCTGCTGCAAAGGGGAGTAGGAGGGTGAGAGAGGCAGAGCGCAGCAGGTGAGGATAGTTTATTTGATTTGAGTAGGTGAAATGGGACTATCCTTAGGGACTTTCATTTCCATGAGGGTTGGCAGATGGCAGAAGGCATATTAATAATTGATCTTCTCAGTGTCAATTAATGCCAGTCTGGGGACAGTTTCATTTTCAAATTTGATCATGGGAATACTGTTGAGAAGGTCTTAACAACTTAATCAGCTGGAAATTAGTCATTTCTCTAAAAATAAGTGTGCAAAATGGTATTATGTTATTTATCGTCCTGCATATTCCACCTGTTTCCCTTTAGAGTGGGCATAGTGCTTATGTGTGAAACCATTTTGTACTCATGAAAGCAGCCTTATCAACAACTACTTAGTCACCAACTGACTCTTTGGCTTTGCATTGGTACTTAGCTAGATTTGGGACAATATGATACACCTGACCCTGTTTCATCCGAGAAGTACCATTCAAGTAATCTCAAAGACTTCTTTAAACATAGAGCAAAATGCTCATAATAGGTAATACTCTGCTGTGGTCAAGCAAGTAACCAGGGATCAGTTCCTTTCTAGAAATTCCTCAATGTGTCCAACAGAGTGATCTGCCTCTATACTGATAACTAACACGGTGTCAAGTGTTGACATTATTCTCCCACTCAGTGGTAAAGGTAAATAAACCTGCCTTACTCTTGCCAATTACAGTGTTTTTTAGTCCCCCCCCCCCAACCTACTGCTTTATAAGTGAGCCCTACGCTAAAACGCTTAAAGGCATTAGGGGCAATAACTCTGGGTTCTGTATTGAGCTATGGGCTTTAGCTAATCAAACACCCATGTTGAGCCATCCACTCAATACCATTGTATCATCTCATGTGGCTACTCACAAAAAACTCCCACGGGTGCTCTAGTGATAAAATGATGTGTCCTACGGCTGTCAATCAATCAATGATAGTGGTGATTGTGATATTTGCAAGCGGCTGTTGTGCCTGCCTTTGGGTATGAGTCAAAACAACTTCTATAAAGGGGTTATTTTTGTTGATTTTCTTTTTTCTGCTTGCAAATTTGAACTGTAAGATTGCTAAATGATTGAGAATATTTCAATCAGGATCCTGTAAGGATCAAAATTCATTGGGGATCTGATGGTAATACTTTGTTTGGTGTGTTTTACATATGTTGAAATTATGGTAGGTCCTACACAAATACAGCTGCTGATCAAGGGTCAAATATATTAGCTTGTGGCTGAAATGAATCAATAGAAACCCCATCAATCCCTATAGTAGATGTCACCTGCTATAACATTTATGGTTTCTTATCATAAGAACATGTCCCTTTATTTATTTTTCTCTTTTACTTTCTTTGTCTCTCTAGTTCTCCATCTATGTTTCTCTAGAACATGATGTGAACCAATTCTATGCTGATCTCCATCAATAGCTAATACCTTCAGGGAGCACCCCAGTACATTCCTACTGGAAACCTCCAATGAAGAGCAGCCTTGTTCACATTCATAGAGCCCACCGTTGATTGTCATGAATCTAATAACGGCGGATGTGTAATGTCCTTGACTTACCCTGAGGCTCTGACCTCCAGAATCACACTTGACCTTGAGCTCACTCTCTTATTGACTCAGCCGTCATCAACAGGACATTCCAAATTCTCTAAAGTCAGTGTCTCACATCCTGTGTCTTCCCTTACCTTCAGTCTCCCAGGCCTATTGTTTCTCAGAAAATGAGTGCCTTTAGATCTTGACATTAGAACCTGTTTTTGGCACTCTTCTGCAACTTAGCTCACTGTTTCAGTCCAAAATGAGGACATATATTGACATTCAAAGCTTCTCAACCTGTCAAGGGCCAGATTTCTTTAAACCAATACTATTCATTCAATTTGAAAATGGTGTTGTGTTCCTAATCTTTTGCCTTACATGAAACCTGATAGCCCCATTAACCACACTGATTGCATATATTCGTACAGGACTTCTTACGGCTGTGTCTTCATACCTGGGAAGGTGGTTGGGTTAAGCCATAGGAAGATTCATCTGTCATTTGTCAGATGAGACAATGAGAGACAGTAGCTTTTAACAGATGAACAAGGACTAGTAAAGCACAATTAAAAACCAAATTTATTGTATTTAACTTCAAATCCATTTACTCCTTTGTATGCATCATTTAATGTGAATGAGATCATTGAGTGTTCTGCTCAAAGCATTCCATCCTCCAGGAGAAATTAAATCTTTTCACAAAAAGTTCTGCTTAAAACGTACCCAATTCATTTGGAAATTATTTGAAATGAATGGACTAATTAATTCGCATTGAAACGTGATCCCATCACAGCTACACTCAAAGACAATTAAGAATTCTTGAACTGAACATTGAAACTATATGAGCTGGCCTCCCTGTTTGTTATGCACAAAAACAATGATTTTCATGGATTAATTTTCCCTCAACATCTCATTTTCCAATCTGAGGGCATCCTTTTGGAGCATTCTGAGGAAATTACAGAATCAAATTTGTTCTGAAAACCATTCTAAAGAATCATGATTTGGGGGTCTACATGGGATAAATTGGTAAGTTTCTATTTTGCATGGTGTCTAAACAGTCATTCCTGAAGATATAACCCAAATGTACTTGATGCAGTGTGTAGAGATATTGTGTAGATCCAACTTAAACCCCTCTTTCAATAAAATGTACCAACATAGAGTAAATGGCTTCAATCATGTCGTTCTACTATACCAATAGACTACCATTTAGCTATATTGACGTCTCAATAGCTTTGTGTATCCCAGCGTTGATACCCCCAATCTTGAGGGCTTAATGTTTCTTGACTGACATCTTATATGTGTAAGGTATGTGGCTAGAGAGTTTGGCAGACCCAATCAGGCAGGAGGACTCTTGAATTCTAAGATGCCCTTACAAGGATTGACAACGAGTATTTAATTATTTGCTGGTTAAGGAAATATGTGTACTCAAATACATTCATAGTGACAGGTTCGAAAAACCTACCAATATTTGTTTCTACTAAGGGTTCCAAACAGTGTGAGGATGAATCTACTGGTAGCAATCAGTGCCAAGTCATGTCCAGGGCCATCACCTATTGCTATTCCTTAAAACAAAATGGTAGAATA
Source organism: Harmothoe impar (assembly GCA_947462335.1). Classification (NCBI taxonomy): domain Eukaryota; kingdom Metazoa; phylum Annelida; class Polychaeta; order Phyllodocida; family Polynoidae; genus Harmothoe; species Harmothoe impar. The sequence goes on from OX381713.1 coordinate 1,294,017, forward strand.
AGATTGTTTAAATCCATTTGTGTAATGCCTCTGCCAACTGGTGCGCTGTAATTGACAGCTTTTTAGGCAGCTCCACATAGCTTAGGATTGATTCTAGCATTGGTGCACTATATTGTAGACTCATTATCAAATCACCATTTAAACGAAAATGGTCGGAAGTCACATATTTTTGCTGCAACTTTATTGCAAAATTCATTGACGGGAGGCGCCCCCCCCCCTCCAGGAACAGTCAGTGATCGGCCTAATACTCACACCCTGATACAGAACTGCCTGTGCTTGCTATCCTACTCCCTGATGCCCCCAGTGTCTGCTAACAGAACTACCACTGCTGTTTGCCCCTGGTGGGTGTTTGTTTGTCAACCCAGTAGCCATTGTCACCCCCCTAGTGGGACCCATTGTAACTAACTTAGCTCCTCAAAGGCGGAACAGCAGGCCAAGATAGCTCCCAGGATGCTTTGCAATATAACCAGTAGGGGAGCATGAATGCAAGGACACAGAGCAGCTCCAAGTGCCTCATGAGTGGTGCTCGGCTGCTGTTATGACACTTATATAGGGTTTCAGTACCAGGGTGTTGGTGCCTGAGGGGGCAGAACAGCACGTGGGTGGTGTGGGAGTATCAATGGCTGGGCACAGAGCAGCTCACAGAGCAGCTCCAACTGCCTCATGAATGGTGCATGGCTGCAGTTATGACACTTATATAGCCACTCTGTGTCGCAATGTTGGTTGATGTGTGCTGACGATCCCCTTGTTTGCTTGTTTGTTTGTGTAGTTTAACGTCCCACTAACAATGCAGGTGAGACTTACTCAAATTTCAGTTTTTTTTACAAGTAAGAAGGAAGGCTGAAGGCCTACCTTGAATGATTGAATCTACGAGATGAGCCAAGAGATAGAAATCACGCTACTGCACATTTACTGAAGCAAGAGTTCTTAAACCTCCGACAGCACATAGACATGGTGTGAGAGGGACAGGCCTTTGCTATGCTGTAAGTCTACCGCAGTATGGATAAGCACAGCCAAAGGTATAGTTAGGAAGCAATGGAAATTCAAAGCTAAAACAATTGTGTGCCATCAGTCTGAAGAGATACATCCCCTTAAAACCAGTGCTATCCAACTTACTATGATTCCTCTCAGTGGCTATGTTTGGCACAGTCTGTCTCTTAATCCACCCCTGAAAGCTCATTCATTGCACATTTTGCAGGAAGAAATAGCGTAATTAAGTGTATTACTTCCTTTAAAATAATCACTTTTAGTGTAACTAGATAAGGTGCAGTCCAGATTGAGATGTTGATGCATCCCATATCTTAATGACACAGCATAGATCTCATCCACTAATTTCTGGTGTAAAAGTGTTGTAATAAACTGAAATATCGTATTTAATAATGATCTCAGAATTGGCCAATTTATGTGATGGTGAATGTCAATCGTAATACCAGAGTTATTGGCTCAGACTTTTTACATGGTCACAAATATCACCAACGAGAGAGTGCCCCGACCCAGGGTCAGCAGATGACAGTGCTCTCATTGCTGACCAAAGCCCCCAGGCTACACATGGTACAAATCACACATGGCAGCCTGACCCCAGATGCTAACACAGTTTTACTGCAGACACTGATGGCACATTAGGACAGCCACTCAGCCAGAACCACTTTTCACTTCTCTACTGCATTTACTAACATGCCAACACCATCCACATACTCACACAACTTTATCTCTTGACACTCATCCACTTTGTTACTTGGGGAGATGTGTTCTCTAAAGGTTGTGGAAGTGAATTACTTTGAGTTGTAAATAAAGCTTACTCCTATATTATAAATTTACTTCCTCAAAGTCTTTGGACCTAAAGTAAATGTTCTCTCAGAGTCTTGAGTCTCCTGTTTTCATATTGAAAAGTTCCATGTGCCATTGCAAACATGTATATCCTTGAATATATAAACATTCACAGTAGCCAATATGTCTATATTATCAGCTAATGATCATTGGAAGTAGTTGGTTGATATCCAGATGTCAGTTAGTTGCTGCTAGATAAACATCGAGGTTGCTGGTATGCAGGGCTGCTAACTTCACTTGACTATTGTATTCCACCAGAATGAACAATTCAAAGAAATGTAAAATATAAGAATTTTGGAAAGGAGTTGTTAGCCAATTAGCAAAACGTAAAAGATTAGACGCCTTCAGGAATGCTGCATTGGCCATTAACTCATCAGAACCACTATGACTTATCATGAGGATGGTAGATGAATCCATTAATAGACCATTTCTGCTTGTCTGTTGCTGACACAGACAATCATATTTAGCCACATCCCACAAAGCAGAAATTGGCAACGTCTGCACTCTGACTTGGCTCGGGTTGGCCATGATGGAGTAATCCTGCCTGACAGGCTGGTCCAGTCTATGTAGTATACGACCCCACCACTAGGGGGCAGTCCATGTGGTGTATGACCCCACCACTAGAGGTCGGCATTGGAGCCTACCTTAAGCAGCATATTGCTTGCTTGAACAGTGACTAAGTGGTTAGTGGGGGTTTAAGGCTGCTGAGAATATAGTGGGAGCAACAGATGAGACTGCTGGAGGATTGTGCATGGAAATGGTCTGCATGGGTGGGAAGGAATATGGAAGAATAAGTATGCAAAAGTGACTCTCAGATTTTCGCACAATGTATTTCCATGCAAAGACCCTTAGTTGGCCATACAAACATTTAACAAGACTTCACAAATGTATTTTGGTTGCAAATATGCAAATATCCAAATTTTACAAAACACATGTGTCACAAAGATATGAGTGATCATATAAAAAGTGCATGTAAACTTGAGTGTACATGAAAACATAGGATAGAAAACAATATTAACTTTGTATGGAAAATATAAAGATCCATGTTGATGATGCTTCAAAGTTTGTGCATCATTGAGGTAGGACTTTGCACCATTTTACTCCCATGGTTCAGGGTCTTATACGGAGTTTTAGCCTCAGGAATCTCTGCTCATTGCTCTGGTAGGTATCATAGGTAAGTAAGTGGTGTTAAAGGTAGTAGCTTCAGGGCAATGGGTTTGTAAAAGACTCCTACCGGTCCCTTAATGCTACATTTCCCCCTGGAGGTCTGCTGAGGTCTGACCCTGCTGTGTTCCTGTAGTAAGTTGATGTCCGTAATGCCTTCTTATTCATCTCTTATACACATTAAGGTGCACATAGTGCTTTACTGCATCATGCCTCTTGTCTGCATGATGCATGGATGCCAAATCTACCCAGTATCTAACCCTTCCTGCATCCAAGCATCATGCTGACCATTTACACATTAACTGTGTGGGGTCAGCATAATGCTTGAATGCATCCCTGGTGAGTTACTCAGCAGGGTTTCATTCATGAGTCATAATGCTGAAGAGCATAGTATTCTGTAGTGTGAGCTGGCCCTAAAGGGTAGGTGCCTCCTTATTCATCTCTGATACCACTCAGTAAGTCAAATAAATCCCCCTTTTTTCAGCTTCATTCCATATACCTTCGAGCCTTTGGCAGAACATAATGTGCTACCTTTACCTCTGACATTCTAAGCGTATGCACAGGTCAAAAGTGGACTATAATATAAGTGCTATAATTTGTTTATTGTATTGAATACATGTTGTAAAACCCCATATTGTTCTACATGAAAACATCATTCAAAAGTGTAAACATAATACCTGTCCTAAAGAAAATGATTGATACTGGGAAATCTGAGTGTGCACATACATATAGCATGGGCTATGTACCCATCCATTCTACAGAAGGCTTTTTGCTTTGGCCTTCAGAGAACCAGGAATATCTATATTTACCACCACAGATTGGCTATTTATGTACTCCTACACACTGACTATTGTGGTGTCCCTCTACCAGAATTCTACAAAGCAAGCTTTAAGAATGACAGAAACAGCTTTGACATATGGCCCTTGATAATGGTGATTTTCTGGGACTGTTTGTCGAGAGCTGTGGCCACAGACTGGGCCATTGACTGTGTTTGTGTTTGAGGACACAGTTTTATATATATTTTTTCTGTCAGCAAATACAGGTAAAGGGGTTTAAACTTATCTAAGACTACAACCTGTCACAACCGGTTTTAAGTGGTAACAGGGATAAGCTATTAACGATTCGATCCATTGGTAACACTTGATTTCACATCAAAGTATTAGGCTTCATACAACATGATACAAATCAGATTAATGGATCCTATAGCCTGAATTCATGCCTCTTCATTGGCAAATTGTCTAATTTATCTTAAACACATACTTATTATCCCACAAGTTCTTCTTGATGTGACCATTGTTAGGCTAAAATATGATTACTATCAACTAAACTGTGACAAATCTGATGGAACTCTACCCTGTCACACCAGCCCCCAAACACCTGACAATGGGCCCCCTGCCTACATAGTTTCAGTGTACTCTGCTAATTTGTCCTCATGATGCATGGATGCAGCTCTAGTGAGTTACTCACAATTCATGCGACTTCTGAACACTCACCATGGTCCAGCTATACAGTAGCAGTGACTTTCTGTCAGTGCACCATGACAATATTGATGAAGGTAAACCTTGAGACACTTTGCAGCACATAAAGAGTTAAGATGAGCGGCGGCCAAAGAGGAGGCAGACATAAAAGGTGATTACCATGCTGCTCACATTGCTGCCAGACAAAAGTATTTGTACTATAACATGGCCTGTGTTTGTAATACAACCTTGCAATATAACACAAGTTGCATCGAGTAATAAGAGAAGTAATTGTTGAGTGACAACCACACAGTCACACAAGTCAAACTCGTAACAAAGAAGGTCACCTTTCAGTTGTAATAACTAAGATTGAAACTGGTTTTGGGCGGTGGCCTGCTTTACTTGCAGCATGACCAAACATGGTGCCCAGAGGCAGCATTTGATCATTACAGACTGGTTAGATTGACTGTCAATTGCTGGACATTTAGTTCAATCTTTTTGAATTCCTAAAAAAAGTTTGAGTCCAACTGGAATTCCTGAAAAGATGAAAAACAATTTCCCTTCAAAAGCAGGTTTCAGCCAAGCCTCCAAGCCACATAAAACTGTGACTTTAATATTCACCAATTGCCTCAACTATTCATCGATTTACACAGAGGGTCTTTCAAAATCCCACAGGATTTGCTACGTGAGTCACCTCAGTGGGTTGGCAAGTGGAAAACATTGACAGGTGTGTTCATCATTTAAAAATTACAATGAAATACTTCTTTTTTGCTTCAGCTTTTTTTCTCCTAATTATTCCTTACTCTTTTTCAGGCCATTTATATATGAATTTATATAAACATTTAACTGCTTTATGAATGTGACATAAGGAAAAGGGGTATAGCACCTTGTCCTGTGTCCTGCATTTGGGCGTTTACATACATGCCAGTTCACAGATCTTACAAGATCTGTGAATAAGTGTAGTGTATCATGATGCCCATAGTATGGGTATTATTTTCTACACTGGCCTTTAAAGATCATTTTAAATATCCAACCTGTAATTATATATTCTAAAACTACCTGTTTGTAAGTCAGCATAAAGGTTTAGACTAGGATCTTTAAATATATTGGGCCATATCATGTATGCCGTAATGATGTTATGACATGGGGGGGGACACCCTCTCAAATCCCCTTACTACAGAATTCATCAAATGTAATTTTGCCATGTTCATGAACTCAGTAACAATAGATACAACTTATAATGTAACTCATATCAATTGAATGAAAATGTGTATAGGATTGTTGAAGTGTCTACTCTATCTAGATTCCCTTAGCTTTAGAAGATTACCAAATGCATGAGGGCAAACCCTGAAGGTTGACACACTCCCAAAGAGCCTCCTAAATGAGGACCACTAAATGCTGCCTCAGCTGGTAGCCTCACAAGGGTAGCATTCATGCCCGTTGCCATTGTTAAAGGACATTCTCACCTTTATAAGCCTTCGTTCCCCTTTTACTTCTGCAGTAACAGTTACATCAAGGATCAGAATTCACATCACACAAAGCCTTCTGTAGTCAATAATTCACAGCCTGTAGGATTCATGTCAGTGGCACAATGACTGGAATATGGCAGAGAGGCATGTATCTTCCTCATCTCACTTCCAGCAGACAATGGATAACTATTTATGTGTTTCCTGTCAGGAAAACACATCTCTCAGAACTTAGGTGATGATCATGGATAGTCCTATAGTGAAGGGAAACCACAAAATGGCAGCCTTATTATGAGTAACCAACCTTCTGAATTCCATTTAGGCGATCCAAAAAGTATCTTATAAGCATGTCAATGTATTATGTCGGCCAACATTGTTCTAAAATGATATGACATCATTGATGTGTTCATTAAAATTTGTCCTGCAAACACTAATGATATAAGGTAATATAAAATATGTGTCAGTCTTTCATGTGGCAACACTTATCCTGTTTGTTATATATTGGGGTTAACCCTTATTGAGCCACATTGTGGTTCACTCAAGATGAATTCAGGCCTGAGGTGGAACTTGCAAGTGCTTCCTACAAGTGTCATTCAGATCTTGACTCTGTAATGATATGATAATTGCCCCTGACAGTGAAGCCTTAGGGAGGTAACCTCCTCTTGTACCCATACACCACATCTATAGCCAGACATACAGAAGTAAAAGTTGGTAAACCTTATGAGATGTTAGAAGCTCACAGCTAATGATTTCACCATCCTCATGCGGAACGGTCGCATTAAGGTCTGGGTTTATTTACTGAGACAAAAAGTGTGTCTGACTAGAACAAGCTTTAAGATAAATCTTGCTGTACATGATGGAGTCTCTTAAATGTGTCAATATTATGAGGTGAAAGCTTGTGAAAAGAAAATATCTTACCAAGAAACGGTGTGTCAGTCATGGATTTACACCACTGATTTTGAGTCATGTTCTCAATTACTCCCTTCACTGTAGAAGGACATGGATTTTCTTGCGCCCAACCTGTCATAGGAAGCACACACATAATGTTACCCCTCCTTCCCTCAGCCCACATGTACAATGAGATCCCTCCTTCCCTCAGCAGGAACTCCTGCAAGCACTAATGATGGTGAACATCATCTGGGGCACACGTCACAGACGTGGTATCTCATGACATTCATGACGTTTAGGAAGTTGGTGGTGCGACCTTCATCACATCACCTCCTAATGTCCCACCTACCACTGTACAGGATATGTTGTAGGAGTTGTAGGAGGTATTGTATCTCTGAGGACAAGAGCTAGAGAGGATGATGACCCTGGATACACTTAGAGATATTGGGATTGGGAATGGCCTGTGGGGAGCACCTGAGACCGTCCTGAGTCAGATATTGGTGTGGAAATTGTCTAAGTGGCAATGCAGTTCCAGTGAGTAACTATACGACTATAAACAAGAATTGCGGTTGTTGCCGCGTAAACAAATGCCTCAGGCATTTTTATACGCGGCAACAACTGCAATTCTTGCATTTGAAGGAACATAATGTCTACATGGTTGGTATATTTGTAGGGGACCCATTCAAGACACCATATAAACAGGGCAGGAGGATGATGTAACTGACAGATGTGAGACAATAGGGGAAAACATGCCATTACAGGGATTTAGTGTAAAATACAGCCACTAGGTGGCCACCAGTGCAGCAGCACTAACAGAACCATTGAATTCCTTTGGTCCATGTTAGCGGGGGAAGTATGGTTATAATCAACCTCAGCAGCATGGAAATGGGTGTTGCTAGGCAGATAAACAATAAGAATAGCTATTGCTAGGCAGCCAGCTGTCTTAGCAACAAACCAATGAAACCATTGAATTCCTTGGGTCCATGTTAGGGGGGGGTAGGTAGGATTATAATCAACCTCAGGAGCATGGAAATGGGTGTTTCTAGGCAGATAAACAATTAGAATAGCTGTTGCTAGGCAGCCAGGTGTCTTAGCAACAAACTAATAGAACCATTGAATTCCTTGGGTCCATGTTAGGGGGGTAGGTAGGATTATTATCAACCTCAGGAGCATGGAAATGGGTGTTGCTAGGCAGGTAAACAATAAGAATAGCTGTTGCTAGGCAACCAGCTGTCTTAGCAACAAACCAATAGAACCATTGAATTCCTTGGGTCCATGTTAGGGGGGGTAGGTAGGATTATTATCAACCTCAGAAGCATGGAAATGGGTGTTGCTAGGCAGGTAAACAATTAGAATAGCTGTTGCTAGGCAACCAGCTGTCTTAGCAACAAACTAATAGAACCGTTGAATTCCTTGGGTCTATGTTAGGGGGGGTAGGTAGGATTATAATCAACCTCAGGAGCATGGAAATGGGTGTTGCTAGGCAGATATACAATTAGAATAGCTTTTGCTAGGTAACCAGTTGTCTTAGCAACAAACCAATAGAACCATTGAGTTCCTTGGGTCCATGTTAGGGGGGGGAGGTAGGATTATAATCAACCTCAGGAGCATGGAAATGGGTGTTGCTAGGCAGATAAACAATTAGAATAGCTGTTGCTAGGCAACCAGCTGTCTTAGCAACAAACCAATAGAACCATTGAATTCCTTGGGTCCATGTTAGGGGGTAAAAGTATGCTTATGATCAACCTCAGGATCGAAGGTTGATTAATATTCATTTTATCATTATATGCATTAATTTGTGTTGTGACACCTTAAAACAAAATGGCGGCACCCCTTAAAACAAAATGGGGGCACCCGTACTGACTTCCTGTTAAATGAAAACAATATAATGCCTCAACCTGCTAGTTTGCAAGCTCACCACCAGGGCCCCTCCGGGGCCTTTCGGCCTTAAAAAAGAGTTATTCACAAATGCTGCTTTCGTGATTACAAAATGCTTTCCCATTAAAGAGAGGAAACATTTAAAGCAAAAATAACATACTGCCATTCTGCACACACATCTTTACAGAAATGACTAATTTGCAGTTTATTTGCAGGTGATTTAGACCTGTTTAAGATAATTTTCGTAGTCAAATTTGAGAACAAACTGCTGCAAAGATGATATTCAATGTGACTTAGAAGCTGCATGATTAAGACACCTTCTGCCATTTGCCAACCCGCAGGGTAGTTATAGTCCTAGAGTGTATACACCATCCAAAATAACTCCAGCGGCTCTTCTCCACTGCCTTGCTTTTTCTTCTACCCCTCATTGCATCAGCTTTATCATTTATAGTGGGTTGCGAAGGCTGTAATAGAAATTGAGGTTGCAGAGCAATGCTTTGTTTGGGCATGTAGGCATGTAAGCAAATTTGGAAATAATTTTCTTGAGGCTGTTATATAGTGAAACATACATTAATACATGTCCAAATATGGAGTAGAGTCGCTGTTCCAATTTACCATTGAATTGTTTGATTTTTGAACAAGGGTTGATCATTTTATACTCCCTGCCACCTGTTGAAGGTGAGTTTTAGGTGAGAATAGCGAGACACATGCTTGCTGACACACCCACAGCGCATTAGAGTTGTAGCATTATGGTTTACAGGACAAACAGTAGGGGCGGCATTATGGTAAAAGGAAACTGTCAGAGTAGACTATCCCCCCCATGACAGCTGTGGTAGTGTTGTTAGCTGACACTAGGGGGCAACAGTCCATTTAAAAATATTATGCATCTTATCTCCCATAGAGAAAGGCAATCATATTTAGCCACATTGAAGAGAGCCGAAGTTGGCATCATCTGTAGTTTTGTCTGGCTTTGGTTTGGTCCCATGACCACTATGCTGCCTCTAATGGGGTAGTCCTGGCCGTCAGGGGGGGGGGGCAGTCCAGGCGGTGTATGACCCTACCACTAGGGGTCAGCACTGGAGCCTGCCAGGGTCAGCTTTAAGCCACATATTGCTTGCCGCAGGGGTCCTAAGCGGTTTCTGTGGAGATTGTAATGCTGCAGGTATAGGAGGAGTACCAGGTGGCACTGCTGGGGGCAGGTGAAGGGTGGAATATGGAAGTATAACTGCTTAAAAGCCACACTTGATTCTGATGTTCCCATGCAAAGGCCCTACTATGATCATACATACATTGAATGTGATTTAACATCTGTATCATGCAATGTACATTTTTACCATATGTACATGTGTCGAGATGAGTTGATTTACCCTACAATGTAACTAAGCAATTATGAAAAAATTGTCCAAGAAACTATTCTACTATACAAAGGTTATACATATAAAAAATGCAATGACCACACAAGGTCTGTTAAAAATTGATGTTGCCATTTTAATGAAGCATCAGGTGTTTGTACAATTGGTGCTCATGTGGTTACACTCTGTCTTGCACTGTAGGGGCCGGGTATGCCCCAATTTAGCTCCAGAAGGTAGGGTCTAATACACAGTTTTTTTTAGCTTCTGGATCCTGCAGTAGTTATCATAGGTATGTAAGTGGTATGTGGGCGGTTGTGAAGGGAGGAACTTAAGGGCAATGGGTTTGTAAAAGACTCCTACCCCGTCCCTTAATGCTGTATTTCCCCCTGGAGGTCTGCTGAGGTCTGACCCTGCCGTGTTCCTGTGGTAAGTTGATGTCTGTAATGCCTTCTTATTCAGCTCTTATACCCTGTAAGGGTCACAGAGTGCGTTACTGCATTATGCTTTCTGTCATCATACTGCATGGCCTGCTGGGTGACTCATTAATACCACATCAAAGTATTTTGCTGACTCATCATATATCAACCATAAATATGGGTTTGCATGCTGATTGAATGTAGCCCTCACGAGGACTTGAATCAAAAATAATAAAGGGCATTACACATTATAGCACTTTGCAGATCTTACAGAGTCAAAGCCTCCTTATTCATCCCTGATACCACACAGTAAGTTCAGTAGATCCAGGGTTTCCAACTTCCCTGCGGCCTGCCTCCGTACCTCTGGAAGGACGTAATGTGCTTCCTTTACCACTAACATCCCAAGTGTATGCTGAGGGTGAAAGTAGATTTGGAATTTCCGTTAATGTGATCCCAGGGGCATGAGGTCAAAACACAGTTATTTTTTTTGTATCTAAACCTTAGAGGCAGGCAGAGTGCATTGTCCCCTCACTTATCATGATACATAACTGTAGCCCGTGTTGAATATTTGGGAGTGTATTAATCCAATAAGGTTTCCATTAGGGCTCAATGCAACAATGTTGAGTAACTTGACAGTGTTTGATCAATGCCAACTGATGCCAAATAGCATACTCGACAGACAATCTGTGGAGCCTACAACCCATTCACGGATTAATGCTTCTCGACTATGAATTGTTCAACTTGACCTTTTCCAAGGACTACTTAATGTTTTGATGGCGATTGAAATTGACCAGAAAAGAAAAAACTTGATTTCCCTTCAAGAGTGGCTTTCACATAATCCTGCAGCGCCATAAAAACGTGGCTGCAATAGCCTTAACTGTTAATTGATTGGCAGAAATTGGACTGGCAGGAAAACGATCAGTTGTATCTATGAGCAATATAAAAATAACCCTAAAATATCCTGGTTTAGCTTCAGTGTATGTGTTTTACTTATTTCTTATTTGTTTCTTTGGTAATCTCACCTTTCACATCAGCATATCATAAATGGTTAAATTGTTTCAAGTCTAGTTGAGAGTGTACCGGAAAAGTCCAACGACTTCTCTCACCAAACCTTTTTGTCTATAAACCTTCTTCTGGGGACTTACTTTGGATGAGGGGATGAGGTAAACTAAGCTCCTAGCCCCTTATCATGGGTGGGGGGGGATCACAGCCAAACCAACTGTGAAATGTTTCTCTGCTGACTGCTAACTGGTCTCTTCACTAACTGCTCTGACCAATAGTTCTGTCCTCACTCACCAGGTGGGGTGCTAGTATAAGTGTGCCAATAACCCAGTCGTCTATTGGTGATGCAACAAGGGACAAAATTGTCACTAGACGCCTCCCATTCTATGCGTAATCTTAAATTGCCACTTCTGGCTTAATCCTATTCCAGAAAAAGAAAAAAAAGAAAGAAAAACAGGGTGTGGGGGCAGAGCCCCTGATATATATAGCAATGTTACAAACTTACAGTGGTGCCATCTAGAGGATAGGTATCAACTGGAAACAGATTAAGATTATGCAAGAAGTGCTGATTCAAGATTAAGACTACGCCAGAAGTGAAGATTCAAGATCACACACAGAATGGGCTACCTCCCCACGTGTTGGTGATTGGTCTCACAGCTGATCCATGCCCTGTGCATCAGCATGATGTAACATTGCAGGTAAGGTGAGTGGAGTTGACGTTTTGCATACATGTGTTATTTACAAAGACAACAAAAAAAGCAATTAATCACACTCAAAGAACTTAATTCTGTCCTAAAATATAATGCTGTTCATACCATAATAAACATGCTGTTATTTAATTCAATGTGATAGGACCGATGGCTTGAGTATTCACCCTTCAAAATCCGGGGTTAAATGAATGCATCTTACCATCAAAAGTAGTTCATGAAAGCATATTACAGCCATTAGAGATCATTTATAACGTCCATGCAGTTAGCAAGGTTTATAATACAGCCAGGTAAACCCATCAGGATAGCATAAATGCATAATGCGGACCTTAGTCAGAGAGAATTAAGCACTGAACCTCCAATGAGGGTTAACTCACCGTTAGAAGCCAGCATTCCCCATTCCCAGTAGTGACAAGTTGCATTAAGTCAGGACCCATCTGGATGCATATCACACAAAACCTTCTGTAGTCAATAATTCACAATCTATATGATTCATGTTAGTGTCACAATGACTGGAATATGGCAGATAGACATGTATCTTACCCCTCTCACTTCCACTTGGCAATGGATAACTCAGGCCATGATCATGGACTGTTCTATTGGTGAAGGGAACCACATTGAAAGGTTTTGATGACAGCCTCATCATGCGCAACCAACTTTCTGAATCCCATTTAGCCTTTCCCAGAAATGTCTCTTGAGCACCTTCATACTTACTACACTGAGACACAAAGGTAGAGCTTGTGCTTCTATGCCAAGCTTCACAAACAGAATGGTGATGTCAGAGTGAATGGAGGGAGATGATCACATCCAACATTAGGAGTCATCAGGAGAGACAGATGGCCATGTGAGTGAGGAGGGAGTGAGAATAGAGAAGGGTTGAATATAGACGAGGTAGTGGAGATGTGCGACAGGATTTGCTTACATGCATCTGTCGAGATGATAAGTTGAACATTTTTGCAGTACCAAATTGTAGCTATGGTGGAGGTGGGAGTTGGTTGAGTTTGCATTGTGTCATGAGGAGGAGGGCACAGCAGAGTGATTTACTGACATACATAGGATGTGGGATCATGGATATGTAGCAGGAAGAATGTACCATGAGGAGTCACCAAAACGCATCAGTAGAAAAAAGGGAAAGGATCAAGGCAAGAACAACGGCAATCAATACTTGTAAAGTGAATCCTGTTATTATAATACTAGTGTGGTGCGTGTTGGTTGTACGATCCTTTTTTGTGATTGCTGCTAGTATGATGCTATTTAGTAATGACAATATATCTAATTCACAATTCTCATTTCTTGTGAGCAGGTTTCAGTACTAGACGCCCTATGTGTGCCCCCAGGTGGTACATGGTGGCACACATCAAGTAGCACCTTCTAAGGGACGGATCAGGGAGAAGCCTTTGTAAATCTAGGTCATGATTGTCCAAAGATGTACACATTCATTAGATTATGACCAGGGCCACTTGTTGTCATATTTAGCAACAAAGTACAATAAAGCACTATGCAGCCTGTAAAGTGTTAGTATTTGGATAATGATGTAGCCACATTGGGTGGTCCATATGGATGACTGCCCCGTGAGACTCTGGGTCATAAATGATATAATAACTGACCCTGGCAGTGATGCCTGATGGAAGCAACTTGCCCTTGTACTCATACACCACAGTCTCCCCAGACACACAGTCACACACAGTTGAGTCCAAGAGCCTGCACTCCAGTATCAAGCATTATATGATTTCGATGATTATAGCTAATGATTAGAAACATCACTCAAGCGCCTGCAAAACATGTGTGCCCTCATGGAACAAGTGTCAAGATGTTATAGATTAAGTATTTCAGATGTGTCAACATACATGTTGTAGAAGTTCGGGAAAGGTGACTTTTTGATGACTGTCATATATTTGTACCATTTGATTTGTGTACTCAGCTTCACTTAAAGCTGATAACAGTGCTGTAGCTTTAATTCACGAGAATGCCTCTTAACAGACACAGGATGTGCTTTTTCAGCGCCAAACCTCTCACCTCTGAATGTACGGAGTATACACACACACAGAAAAGACTCTCTAGCTAACCTAAGGGAGTCACCTGGGGGAGTCATAAAGCTCTCTGCATCATATGACTCCACCAGGTCACTGCCTTAGGTCAACCAGAGAGTCACCTATAGTCAGGGCTGTTATGCATTGGCCAGGGCCATTTCAAGACAGATGTGACCAAAGCACCAAATTCTTTTTATGGATAGAAAAATATGTAATTAATGATTTCAGAAGGGGTGCAAACAAAAACTATGGCCAGGGGGCCGAGGGGCCCCTTGTAAACTCAGATTTTTCATGAAAAAAGTTAAAAGTCTGGAACTGCTATGACTAATGTTATCACAATAAATATGTAGTGTCTAGGTCTATAAACTCTCAGAGATACTGACAACATACATATGTAGTTACTCATCCATGAGTATGCTCATTACTCAAGGTCAAGGTCATTTTTCAAGGTCATACTCTTGCCTCTTTTCCCAACAATGTATTTAGAACATTAATTCCTGTATCAAACAAATGACACATAGATCTTCAAAATGACATGGAGATGATAGCCCAGGGCATCAGCTTCACAACGATATGCTAATCATAGTAAAGTGTTAAGAAATGTCATACTTGTTGTCACTTTAGTGAACTCTGTTAAAATTGCAAACTGCTCACAATGAACAGGTCAATTCTTTATTCTGCTCACCATAATCATATTTTCATGCACAATGAGTGATTCTTATTCAGTTTTTACCAGAGAATCAGAATCTGCTTGGGGCCATTCTGGCATTTTCATACTTAGGCCTCTAATTGGTGTATCTAATTAGATCAGGTAAATTACCTTATATAGCATGGCAATGGTGGCAAAAACACCCATATGTATCTTCAAAAAGGGTCAGTTCTTAAAGAAATAGCTCTTGTGAATAGAACTACACCAGAATTCAAATTTTCAGTTTTACCTAATTAGCATAATTTATGCAAAACAATGATTAACTAGTTAATTACCCTTGAATTCTGATAAATTGGGAAAACATAGGAACAAATAAAACTAGATCAATGAGACTCAGTAGACTTAGGCTTACCAACATGAAAAGTTTTTTTTCCTATCAAATATGGCCGCCATATTCCTAAATGGCTTCTAACAAAAACTTAAGAGGGCTCTTTGTTTCTAATTAACTTAGGAAAAGAAATAACAATTTGAGGAGTGCAAGTAAGAGGTCAGGGAATTCAATCAAATCATTTCGTAGACCCCATGGGGCAGCCATCTTGGATGTTGAGGTACACTTCCATACAAAACCTTCCTGCCATGTACACTATGTTATCTATATGTCTTACTGCTTCATACTGATGCTTATACTACTCAGCAATGTGTTTGAGGTCAGTATTACATTAAAGAGGGTATACACCTACTGGTATAGATATGATTTATTTATGCTGTTGCTCAAGACTTGTCCTGAAAGGGCCTCAACCTCTCTGGCTGGCAACCTAGCATAAGGTCCAACCCTCCCCTCCTCTTAGACTGAGAGAATGAAAATATTCTGCCTTCCACAACAGCAAGCCCACACTGAACAATTATTGACTAGAAAATACCAAGTGCTGCTAATTAAATCACCCAAGGCTGAATCATCCTCTTCCTATCCAGTTATGGACGAGCATGAAGTATGATGATCAGTTTTGAGCCATGCAGATGAGACAAGTCACATTTATCTGATCTCGTGACATATTGGCATTGAAGCCTATAGTTCCTACAAACATGAAGCATGTGCCCCTACTTAAGGTAATTTGAAAGTAACAGGTATGGGGTCTATGGTTTATTGCTACTTGGAGAACCTTATTTTGCATATTCAAACAGGAACCTTCATATATTTCAAAACCTTTAAAAAATCTGTTCATTATTAGCTATAATTTGCTTAAAATACCTGCAACTTTTCACCTATTTTTGTTTCATTGTTCTACTGAAAATAGGTCCTGGTTTGGATAAAATGTCTAGATATTGTATAGTAAGGGCCATCTAGTGTCATGTTCCAAAACTATCACATAAGTTTGACCTGTCCACACTCCACCTCAGCCCACACCAGGTAGCCGACTTTGAAACTGATCTGCGCCCACATCAGGCAGCCCTCATGGGGCCGCACCAAAACCCAATGACCAAAACCTATGGGCTCAAAACGGGCTTTAATCGATTTTCCTAATTTGGGCAATCTGTTTGAGCTGTGCCTGAATCCAAGCCACTAGCCCCAGGTAAAACCCAGGTACTGAGATCTGCCCTAGCAAAAAACAATTTGGCCCTATGTGAGCTTGCTACTAGGGATATTCCAATGGCCTACTGCCTCCAACAGCAGCATTTCTAGAGATCCAATTCATATATATCTGTGAACAAAGAGATCACTCTCTCCCAGTAGTCAGTTGTACCATGTTACACAGCCCTCTATAATTATTGTTTTAGTTATTGTAAGGCATCACAATAATAGGCAACATTGAAACAATGCTAGTCTTTATCATGTGCAATGATGTCCATAGCTCTACCTATTGCCCTGATTAAGGAAGATTTATTCATGTTTCTATACCAGAGGGAGATGATTTACAAGCAAGAATTGTCAAAGATTACTGGACTTTTAAATTAAAGGCAGGCTCTGAGCCTATATTGAGACCTTTAATCATTTTGAACATCTTTCTGATCACCAATAGCAAAAATATATAAATAACTATCTCATAATTTACTGTGAATCTATGTGTGGGCTAGCGCTAAGTACAAAAGCACATACCTGAGTACCTTCCCTTTACTTTAACCAAAATACCCCACTTGTGTACTATATCATAACTTAAAAGCAATCAATTATTCACATCGGAAGTCTCCACATGGTGAAGATAGCTTTTGTGTTATTCAATCTATAAAAAGTAGGTCAAGGTCAAATGGCCAAAGAAATCTTTAAAAAATCATGTGAAGTAAGATATTTGTAGCTACTATGTGTCATAAGGTGGCAATCACCAGGCATATTTGAGTATAACTTATTTTCAAAGGTTTCATATTTCTTCACATATACCAATAATTTCCTATGTTTATGTTAAAATAAGTGTTAACAATACATTAGTACATTAAATGAGAAGTTCATCTTGTGAGGCAAAGCACCTAAAAGCATTCACACACTTTTGACTTATAAGAAATAGTGTATGTAAGAAATGGTTGAACTATTCCCTGAAATTATAAAGTATCATGGATCAAGTGACCTTGATCTTGACCTTGGGACCTCAATAGCACTCAATCTTTTTGAAGTACCTACTGTTGGGTGTAATCTTTTGATTTTTACGTATAAACATTGGTAAAGTTGTTATATTTGCATCAATTATGAGAAATCTAACTAATTTTAGGGACCAGGACCCCAAAAAGGGGTCATATGCCACTCAAAGCCACCCCTCACTTTGGCACCCCTTATGATATCAAAATATATGTTATTTATGACAACTGGGCAAAATTTGGGCCCTTGGTCATCAATGTCTTGAAATTTACCATAACAGCCCTGACTACTAGGCTCCCTGAGGCAACCTGTACTCCCCAAGAGAGGGGAGTCATTCTGGACGCAATCTGGACGAATCTGGACTCTGTTTCTTTTCTCTGTGTGTGTATACTCCCTACATTGAGAGGTTTGGATGAAAATGAGGCATAATTGGATGTTGGCAGAAGGCATTGTATTTCTGAGGTCAAAAGGTTAGAGAGGAGGATAACCTTGGATACAATCAGAGATATGGGGATGGGAAATGGACTGTGGAAAGGATAGGAGACCATCCTGGGTCACATATCAGACTGGACCTGCACACAGGGAGAGATAAACAGAGTCTGATGATGGGGCAGAATTGGATGAGTCCTTATCTCAAGATTAATGATAAAAAGGAAGCAGATTCAAGTCCCTGCTGTTTGGTGTGGAATAATAAATAATCAAGAAGTGAAGGCAGGATAGAAATCTGACAGGGAGATTAATCACCCATTCTGTAACAGAGGAGAGGCTGTCTAGTATTCCAATTAGCACAGCTAAAGATACCCACCTTTCATAATACATGGTGGATTTTGTGTAGTTGGCTTTCAAGTTTGTTGCTCATTGCATCTTTTCTATCTTTAGAGGTGGGTTACTATGAAATGCTATAACCATATCAAAACAGGTGCAGCATTTGTTAATCTGTAACCTGAATGACATTTTACTGGATATAAGTCAATGTTTGTTTTAGGCAACATACACATCTTTTTGACCTCAAGCCTCACCTAGCTTGAAAAAACAAGGCTACATGTTAGCAGTACAATGCTTAGAATCAGAACAGAAGCTTATCGGTTTGCATTTTAGATTTTAACCTTGAAAACTTGGATATGATGAAAAAATAAGGTAACTAGATTTAGGAAATATACCTTCCCGACAACATGGATGGATGACACTAGAGCCCTGCCCTAGCTCAGAGGGATCTCTCCTAGTGTCCCAGTGTCCCAGTGTCCCAGTGTCCCAGTGTCCCAGTGTCCCAGTGTCCCAGTGTCCCAGTGTCCCAGTGTCCCAGTGTCACAGTGTCACAGTGTCCCAGTGTCCCAGTGTCCCAGTGCCCCAGTGCCCAAGTGTCCAAGTGTCCAAGTGTCCCAGTGTCCCAGTGTTCCAGTGTCCCAGTGTCCCAGTGCCCAAGTGTCCAAGTGTCCCAGTGTCCCAGTGTCCCAGCGTCCCAGTGTCCCAGTGTTCCAGTGTCCCGGTGTCCCGGTGTCCCAGTGTCCCAGCGTCCAAGTGTACCAGTGTACCAGTGTTCCTAGGGGGATTCACAACATACTTCAGCTGCTTGCTATTTTAAAGTGCTAGTGTTCACACCACCAAGTTAAGTGTCTTGTAATTAGAGAAGCGCTTTACATGGGTTTCTACTCACGACCCTGGAAAGTCAGCAGATTTACTATTGATCAGTAATAAATAGTGTTTTAACACTGCTACACTCTCTCAGGAGCAGTCACTGAAGTATATATATATATATATATATATATATATATATATATATATATATATATATATATAAACACATATATAAATATCATAGTGTATTTTGGAACTAGATCTCAGAATTAGGCAATTCCTTGAGTAAAAACATGTAATGTTCTGTTCATGTTGAGCGCAGTGCTTGTCATATATACTCTCAGATGTTGGTATATCAATATATTCCTTGGAGTGTGCCAGAGTAATACTTTACAGCAATAAAGACAAAATCTCCAGTAGTTAGCTTTCCCTTTTTCCATTATAAACACATAGTGAATGAAGCAACTCAAAGCTATTGACAAAGTACAGAACTAACTAATTTCAGACAGTGCTGTCTTGAAACAGTCTTGATCCCTTCATGAATAATGTCCATCACCTGCAAATGTTTGAGAATGAAGTGTTGAGCATGCAATTCTCATGGTGAACATTAGGGCTAAATGGAATTTTAACTAAGGATGATGATTGTCTTAAGTCGGACAAACATGGAGGCTTTAGTTATGACTTTGAAGTAAAGAGGTTCTGGACCATGTTTAGCTGTAGCTTGAATTGGATCAGATTCCAGTCAAATTGATTATTGATTATTTTCTCACTAGCTCTCCAAATGGGGATGCATTATTCGATATTCCTTTAGAGGGGAAGCAGGTGAGCTTGCTTCAACAATGACATGCTTCAAGCTAAACACGGGATAATTTCAATTACCTTTGACTCTGAGAAAAAAGTAAGGGAAAATTTAATACTTTTTTAAAAAGTTGATCTCATCGTCCCATGACAATTATACTCATTATTAGGTTTCTCAAATATTTTGAATCTGTTAAACCACTCGGCTAAGTGAGTCATCCAATCTAAACAAGAGGATGTGAGAGATTGGGAGGGAATTAGCAAAAAAGTAGGACTGGTAGCATGCATGATAGCACAGAGCATTCAGACCTCCTATGTATCAAGTTTGAATATCACAAGCTGTAGAGCAAACAAGGCTGATTAAAAAGTCCACTACTTGGCCTTTAAAACCAAAGTCAATGTAACAGAATTAAGTAGTATTGTATGTATCGGGATGGGACTATAACTCAGCTACTAGAATGGTCCAAACGACAAAAGACCAATCACAGACCTCCATTTGGTCATGTGACTTAATTTGCATATTAGGCCACGCCCCCTTTGGGTCATGTGACCAGAATTGTCCTTATTTGGGGATGAGCATAACCAATCACAGACCTCTATGGGGGTCACGTGACCTCATTTGCATATTAGGCCACGCCCCCTTGGAGGGGTCACGTGATCGTAAGCAACCTTATTTGTAACCGAAAGCCACTGACTCGGCTCGGTGGGGAAGAGCTGAGCCTCTCCACCAATCGGAGGCAGCCTCGCAGCGTGACGCGGTCTCCTTGTTTGTAAACAATACCACTTGACCTGACCACATGGTCCTTTGTTTGTAAACAACGCCACGTGACCAAACCACGCAAGCGAGAGAGTTTCCATTATTAACGTGACTTAAAATGATGAAAAAAATTTAGTGTGGTGATGTACAGTTTAAGTGGTTATGAAGGACCTGTTGGAGCACCTCTATGCTACGAAATGATTTTAAGCTATTAAGTTTTATATAGAGTGTGTTAAGACTGTTCACTCCAGGATAATACCCTTCCTCTGGTTATGCCTGTGTTAGCCTAAGGTTTTTGATCCATCACATAGGTAACAGCGGGTATTGTTATAATGGTATTAAGCAGGATAACAGGTGGTCTAACTGTGATATTCAGCCTCATGCGCTTTTGAAAGAGCGCTGATTAGGGAATCATGGGCATTTTCACTCCTCCTCTCAGTATGACCTAAGGATCAAAGTCGAGTTTTAATCTTAAGGTGGGTGGGTAATGGTGTTATGTGGAATTAGGGGTGTTGAAACTGTCAACCTTTTTCCTAATGCAACTTTATTTTAGGGTGACTAATCTCTTTAAGTCTT
Source organism: Harmothoe impar (assembly GCA_947462335.1). NCBI lineage: Eukaryota > Metazoa > Annelida > Polychaeta > Phyllodocida > Polynoidae > Harmothoe > Harmothoe impar. The sequence goes on from OX381713.1 coordinate 1,315,125, forward strand.
TTGTCAGTGCTCTCCTCTAAACAGATGCCTCTTAAGGCTTGAGAGAGCTTTTATAATCCCCTTAACATACCACCTCCTCTCACCAAAGCGCAACTACAAATAATTTTCTTGTTTTAAGAAAAGTGAGATGGAAAAAAAAAGCTAGACAGAGTAGGGGGTGTGCAGCAGTCCTTAATGGGTCTCTTATGGTAGGTATGATTGTTTCTACCCCTAACGTTAAAACTGAAAGTGATGGGACATGACAGAGGTTGTAACACAGGGAACACACTTTATCTATATTGTGTGGTATAGCATTTATGGCTTGTTGTGTCTTCTTAAGGTTCTTCAGGTTCTCCTGGTTCTCGGTAAGGCCTGGAAACCTTCCTCTCCATATATATCTCCTGAGAGGACCTGCCCCCTGCCCCCTGCCCCCTGCCCCTCATGTGAGCACCAGGACCTGGATCTTGCCCCCAAGGTCCTGGCACCACCTAGACTAGCCAATAGGAGAGCAGGACTCCTCTCATGAGATGGTCACAAGATGCCCTGTCCACTCATCACCTGACCACCAGGTCACTAGATAGGACCTTCCGGCTGACCCTAGCAGTAGTATTGTATGTATCGGAACGGGACTATAGTTAAGTACTGTTTATTACTCAATCGACCTGCAGCCAATCAGAGGCCTCCATTTGGTCACGTGACCGGAAGTGACCTACTTAGGGGATTAGTGGTGCATTCTGGGTAACCCTGCAGCCAATCAGAGGCCTCCATTTGGTCACGTGACCGGAAGTGACCTACTTAGGGGATTAGTGGTGCATTCTGGGTAACCTACTGACTTATTTAGAAGCTCTCAGCCAATCAGAGGCCGGCATTCTGGTAACCATGGTAACGTGACTTACTTACGTCACGTGACCTACTTAGGCTCAGCCAATCAGAAGCCGGCATTCTGGTAACTAGGGTAACGTGACCTACTTAGGGTTTGTTTGTAAACAACACCACGTGGCTCTCTTGTTTGTAAACAACACCACGTGACACGTGACTGTTTGTAAACAAACAATTCGACTTAGTCTGACATTTTCAGCTGTCGCATGCTGACCTGCTGCTATCATAAGAGAAACAAAAGCCCTAATCACGCTTTTCAGCTGGATCCTTCCACCCACCAGACATGGATCCAGATGGGAGGGTGGTTTAAAATTAATCCGTGTACCGACTGTCATACAATAGTGTAATTAGTTGAACACGTGTTACCTGTATAAAGGATTAGCAGGTCATGGGCTTAGAGTGTGTATAGAAAAACAACTACAGGTAGCGTGAACAAAGCGACCCCCTCCCTTTCTGTCACTCTGTCTGTGACTAGAGGGCGCGCGTGTGGTAAGCGGCTTAAATCTAAAGAAAAAAAATCACCCTCTCCTGTCGTCAGCAGTCAGCTGGCCGGCGGCTGGAAAATGCGATTAGAGGGATGATGAGCGCGGTTTTTTATATTCAATATATTAGAAGTGTGCTTTGTTGCTTATATAGTTCATTATGCGTTTAAAATGTTCGCGAGGATCGTAGAAATGTACAAAATCCTATTGTGGCGCCATCTGACGAAAAGAGCGGAGAACTATACTAGGGTATGGCGAGCTAGACTAGAGCATGTAATCACCAGGCGGCAGAGTGGTCAAAAGACAATCTCGTAGTAGTAGGTCTACTTGGATCTTGAGTAGCCACCCTTGTGGTTGCAATTACCTAGACTAGTTGACCCTGCCAGCCTGGTCAAGTGAAATTAGTAAGGAGACCGCACATTAACGCGCTCCACAGTCTTTAGACAGTTAAGACTATAGTACCGTAGATTCTACTGTGTACTCACACTAACTATTTACAGTGCTACATATTCATACCCGTGTTCTAAGTGTTTTTTTAGAAAAAAGCGATCTACTCACCCATTTTTTTTAGACAAACTCCTATTAGCAGGTAACCCCTGTATAAACCATACTGCAAAGATCTGCTACTTCGAGCGTCTGCCTCGTGACTGATAGTGTACAACAAGACGAAGTGGGCAGAGGTGAAGTACTGTTCCAAGAAAAATTGAGGCTCTTTATATAGCTGAGAGAGCGGCTAATCCGGATGTTCTAAGCTTGTTTTCACCTAGAGCCCCACCCTCTTCCAGAGAGGAATCAAATTGCTTTTCACCTGGACCCTTCCACCCCTCATCCATCAGCATGAAAAGAGGGATAACAAGTGTAACGTGCGCTACATGTATATGGGATTATAGCTGGTGAAGAGATAAAGCCAGGTCAACTGTGTATACAAAGACTACAGGAGGTGATTAACGACAGGTGTGACGCGCCAGCCCGTGGACGGATTATCTTCTAAGCTGACGCTTATTCAACTAGCCAGCTGCCGTCCGCTCCACTCACCACGGCAAGAGGAGGTGCTTTTGTTTTACACTTAAGTCGCTTACCACATGTACTCGTCTCTACCTCACAGACAGACACCCTCTCGCTTGCTTCACGACCCCTGTAGCTTTTTTTGTATACACACTCTAATCTCATAACCCCCTGATCCGTTATACAGGTAACGGGTATTCTCTTTTAAATAGCTGCCAGTCAGCCTGCGGCAGCTGAAAACGACGGTAAGTAGCTTAGCTCTAGAAGCAAGAAGGCGTATATAAGGAGGCTCACACGTGTATAGGCGCCTTATAAGTCGGCAGGGGGTAAATACTAGTGAAAAAGGAAGGCAGGTGTGCAGGTAGCTTTCTAACAGACACGTGTGTGCACTAAGCTGCTTAAGTCTAAACCCACCTGCAGTAGTCAGGTAGCATGTGAAAACTTACTTAACAGATCTCTTAATTGAGTAGAGACTCTGTACTGAGAGAGTCTTTTCAGCCGTTTAAGAGGATTATCTAGGACAGGGTACATAAGGAGTGAAACGACGCTCTCACTCATCACACTTTCTCGACCCGCCCTTCATCATCGTAGCATCGTCCACTCTACGCTCGCTCAGAATGTTATGATGGTTAGTTCTGCTATTTTCAGCTACTTTTCTTATCGAAGTGTTGACGCTACAGAGCATCGAAACTCTCTCCAAATGAGTCCAAGAAAGAAAAAGCAACTTCCACTTGAAGCAGGAAGAGAAACAGTGCCCTATGATGCATGTGAGGTAAAGAAACATTGGAAGGACGTCACCAAGGAGCAATGGATAGAAGCATGCTTCAACTTCATCGGAACGGAAGTAGTTTCATTTGGACAGAGGGAGAAGATTTTGTTGGAGCTATTTTTCTTAGCTCCGTATACTTGGCCTGACTGTGGTGAAATTCCTTCAGGTATTTGTTCAGTCTTCGCCATAGAAGTTATCAGGTCTTTGAAGGAGCTTCGATATATGCAAGGCACTCACGAGGAGATTGTTCAGAAAATGACGGAATTCGAAACAGGAGAAGACACAATATGGTGCGAGGAGACGACATATACGGACGATGATCTGGAGTACATCATTTGTAGCCCGTTGGAACATTATGTTAAAGACTTTGAGGACATGCTAGACAGCACTGAGATGAACCCGAAAGAGAGATCCCTTACTGCACAGAAAGAGGCCAAAGCTGTGTTGGAAAAGCTCAAGTTTGGTCAAGGATTCACTCTTCAAAGCAGCTGTGTGAGTGTGATAAAAGGCCTTGTGTTGAAACATCCAGACATGAAGTTTTCGCGTGCTGTCGACACACTTCCTTTGCCTGAACTGATGATGAACATGATCGATCCCATCGTACCAACATGTTTCGACTCTGCCAATTGTCCCATGTATAAAATGGTTTCAAGTTTTGCCCGTGGCCGATGGCTAAACGATCCACTGAAGTCAGAAAACCTCCTTGATTTAATCAACTGACTAAATGTATTTTCTCATACTAGTATTAGTAGCATTAGTAATAGCAGCTACTCAGTCTCGTGCAGCACAAGCAGCAGCATCTGTCAGCAGCATCCGTGACATCGTCAGCAGCAGCAGCAGCTGCACGAGCAGCACAAGCAGCAGCATCTGTCAACAGCATCCGTGACATCGTCAGCAACTGCAGCAGCTGCACGAGCAGCACAAGCAGCAGCAGCTGTCAGCAGCTGCAGCAGCTGCACGAGCAGCACAAGCAGCAGCACCAACAGCAGCAGCAACAGCAAATCAGCAGCAGCAGCAGCAGCAGCAGCAGCAGCGGCGGTGTGGACCACTAAATTCGAGATGGCGACATGTCTGTTTCTTAGAATAGACATTCGACATGAGGCCTAGTGACATTTGACATGAAGCTTGAAAAACATAGTGACAGGTGACATGAGCAATTCTTAAAATCGACATGAGATATGAGCATAATTAAGCGACATCGACATGTGCCATGGCTATTTTTTTTTAAGACAAACGCCATAGACTCCTCATTCAAACCCCCACTAGTAGTGCTCTATAAGCGCAAGCTTTGCCTTAAGAGAGCTGTGGCTGTGAACCCTCTCCTCCCCCCGTACACACAGGTAAATATCAGAGTCAGCCAATGTCGCCAATACTACTCTCATACAAGGGTCAGGCACTGCTGGACTATAATAGATGGGTCAAGGACCATTCTACTGAGGGTCAGGCTAGGCTGGACATTCAATAACAGGCTGGACTTTGGCAAACTTGCTTGAAAGTCTGGCCAGCAAGAGTCCGTTGAAGGACTATACGGTAAAAAGGCTGCTGTTACAGTCAAGATACTCATATTTCAAGCCCAGAAAACTGTAATTAGCTTTCCAAGTTGTTTATTTAACAATATCCTGGCCTAGCAAGAAGCTGTCAGATGACATCTAAGAAAAATGGGGCTGTTAATTGATCAAGAGAGCTACATTGTTACAGAGTCCTATTCCTCTTTTGAGGTGGGACCAAATTTGAAAAAAGAATAAACTCAAAAAAAAAGCCTTAAGATTGAAACAGTTGTAGATGACAAATTTAATGAGGAAGTCGTATTAATTAGTTTACAAATAGCCGCTGCACGAGCAGCACAAGCAGCTCGTGCTGCTGCTGCAGCTGACACTAGTGTCAGCTGCTGCTTGTGCTGCTCGTGCAGCGGCTATTTGTAAACTAATTAATACGACTTCCTCATCAAATTTGTCATCTACAACTGTTTCAATCTTAAGGCTTTTTTTTTGAGTTTATTCTTTTTTCAAATTTGGTCCCACCTCAAAAGAGGAATAGGACTCTGTAACAATGTAGCTCTCTTGATCAATTAACAGCCCCATTTTTCTTAGATGTCATCTGACAGCTTCTTGCTAGGCCAGGATATTGTTAAATAAACAACTTGGAAAGCTAATTACAGTTTTCTGGGCTTGAAATATGAGTATCTTGACTGTAACAGCAGCCTTTTTACCGTATAGTCCTTCAACGGACTCTTGCTGGCCAGACTTTCAAGCAAGTTTGCCAAAGTCCAGCCTGTTATTGAATGTCCAGCCTAGCCTGACCCTCAGTAGAATGGTCCTTGACCCATCTATTATAGTCCAGCAGTGCCTGACCCTTGTATGAGAGTAGTATTGGCGACATTGGCTGACTCTGATATTTACCTGTGTGTACGGGGGGAGGAGAGGGTTCACAGCCACAGCTCTCTTAAGGCAAAGCTTGCGCTTATAGAGCACTACTAGTGGGGGTTTGAATGAGGAGTCTATGGCGTTTGTCTTAAAAAAAAATAGCCATGGAACATGTCGATGTCGCTTAATTATGCTCATATCTCATGTCGATTTTAAGAATTGCTCATGTCACCTGTCACTATGTTTTTCAAGCTTCATGTCAAATGTCACTAGGCCTCATGTCGAATGTCGATTCTAAGAAACAGACATGTCGCCATCTCGAATTTAGTGGTCCACACCGCCGCTGCTGCTGCTGCTGCTGCTGCTGATTTGCTGTTGCTGCTGCTGTTGGTGCTGCTGCTTGTGCTGCTCGTGCAGCTGCTGCAGCTGCTGACAGCTGCTGCTGCTTGTGCTGCTCGTGCAGCTGCTGCAGTTGCTGACGATGTCACGGATGCTGTTGACAGATGCTGCTGCTTGTGCTGCTCGTGCAGCTGCTGCTGCTGCTGACGATGTCACGGATGCTGCTGACAGATGCTGCTGCTTGTGCTGCACGAGACTGAGTAGCTGCTATTACTAATGCTACTAATACTAGTATGAGAAAATACATTTAGTCAGTTGATTAAATCAAGGAGGTTTTCTGACTTCAGTGGATCGTTTAGCCATCGGCCACGGGCAAAACTTGAAACCATTTTATACATGGGACAATTGGCAGAGTCGAAACATGTTGGTACGATGGGATCGATCATGTTCATCATCAGTTCAGGCAAAGGAAGTGTGTCGACAGCACGCGAAAACTTCATGTCTGGATGTTTCAACACAAGGTCTTTTATCACACTCACACAGCTGCTTTGAAGAGTGAATCCTTGACCAAACTTGAGCTTTTCCAACACAGCTTTGGCCTCTTTCTGTGCAGTAAGGGATCTCTCTTTCGGGTTCATCTCAGTGCTGTCTAGCATGTCCTCAAAGTCTTTAACATAATGTTCCAACGGGCTACAAATGATGTACTCCAGATCATCGTCCGTATATGTCGTCTCCTCGCACCATATTGTGTCTTCTCCTGTTTCGAATTCCGTCATTTTCTGAACAATCTCCTCGTGAGTGCCTTGCATATATCGAAGCTCCTTCAAAGACCTGATAACTTCTATGGCGAAGACTGAACAAATACCTGAAGGAATTTCACCACAGTCAGGCCAAGTATACGGAGCTAAGAAAAATAGCTCCAACAAAATCTTCTCCCTCTGTCCAAATGAAACTACTTCCGTTCCGATGAAGTTGAAGCATGCTTCTATCCATTGCTCCTTGGTGACGTCCTTCCAATGTTTCTTTACCTCACATGCATCATAGGGCACTGTTTCTCTTCCTGCTTCAAGTGGAAGTTGCTTTTTCTTTCTTGGACTCATTTGGAGAGAGTTTCGATGCTCTGTAGCGTCAACACTTCGATAAGAAAAGTAGCTGAAAATAGCAGAACTAACCATCATAACATTCTGAGCGAGCGTAGAGTGGACGATGCTACGATGATGAAGGGCGGGTCGAGAAAGTGTGATGGGTGAGAGCGTCGTTTCACTCCTTATGTACCCTGTCCTAGATAATCCTCTTAAACGGCTGAAAAGACTCTCTCAGTACAGAGTCTCTACTCAATTAAGAGATCTGTTAAGTAAGTTTTCACATGCTACCTGACTACTGCAGGTGGGTTTAGACTTAAGCAGCTTAGTGCACACACGTGTCTGTTAGAAAGCTACCTGCACACCTGCCTTCCTTTTTCACTAGTATTTACCCCCTGCCGACTTATAAGGCGCCTATACACGTGTGAGCCTCCTTATATACGCCTTCTTGCTTCTAGAGCTAAGCTACTTACCGTCGTTTTCAGCTGCCGCAGGCTGACTGGCAGCTATTTAAAAGAGAATACCCGTTACCTGTTTAACGGATCAGGGGGTTATGAGATTAGAGTGTGTATACAAAAAAAGCTACAGGGGTCGTGAAGCAAGCGAGAGGGTGTCTGTCTGTGAGGTAGAGACGAGTACATGTGGTAAGCGACTTAAGTGTAAAACAAAAGCACCTCCTCTTGCCGTGGTGAGTGGAGCGGACGGCAGCTGGCTAGTTGAATAAGCGTCAGCTTAGAAGATAATCCGTCCACGGGCTGGCGCGTCACACCTGTCGTTAATCACCTCCTGTAGTCTTTGTATACACAGTTGACCTGGCTTTATCTCTTCACCAGCTATAATCCCATATACATGTAGCGCACGTTACACTTGTTATCCCTCTTTTCATGCTGATGGATGAGGGGTGGAAGGGTCCAGGTGAAAAGCAATTTGATTCCTCTCTGGAAGAGGGTGGGGCTCTAGGTGAAAACAAGCTTAGAACATCCGGATTAGCCGCTCTCTCAGCTATATAAAGAGCCTCAATTTTTCTTGGAACAGTACTTCACCTCTGCCCACTTCGTCTTGTTGTACACTATCAGTCACGAGGCAGACGCTCGAAGTAGCAGATCTTTGCAGTATGGTTTATACAGGGGTTACCTGCTAATAGGAGTTTGTCTAAAAAAAATGGGTGAGTAGATCGCTTTTTTCTAAAAAAACACTTAGAACACGGGTATGAATATGTAGCACTGTAAATAGTTAGTGTGAGTACACAGTAGAATCTACGGTACTATAGTCTTAACTGTCTAAAGACTGTGGAGCGCGTTAATGTGCGGTCTCCTTACTAATTTCACTTGACCAGGCTGGCAGGGTCAACTAGTCTAGGTAATTGCAACCACAAGGGTGGCTACTCAAGATCCAAGTAGACCTACTACTACGAGATTGTCTTTTGACCACTCTGCCGCCTGGTGATTACATGCTCTAGTCTAGCTCGCCATACCCTAGTATAGTTCTCCGCTCTTTTCGTCAGATGGCGCCACAATAGGATTTTTGTACATTTCTACGATACTCGCGAACATTTTAAACGCATAATGAACTATATAAGCAACAAAGCACACTTCTAATATATTGAATATAAAAAACCGCGCTCATCATCCCTCTAATCGCATTTTCCAGCCGCCGGCCAGCTGACTGCTGACGACAGGAGAGGGTGATTTTTTTTCTTTAGATTTAAGCCGCTTACCACACACGCGCCCTCTAGTCACAGACAGAGTGACAGAAAGGGAGGGGGTCGCTTTGTTCACGCTACCTGTAGTTGTTTTTCTATACACACTCTAAGCCCATGACCTGCTAATCCTTTATACAGGTAACACGTGTTCAACTAATTACACTATTGTATGACAGTCGGTACACGGATTAATTTTAAACCACCCTCCCATCTGGATCCATGTCTGGTGGGTGGAAGGATCCAGCTGAAAAGCGTGATTAGGGCTTTTGTTTCTCTTATGATAGCAGCAGGTCAGCATGCGACAGCTGAAAATGTCAGACTAAGTCGAATTGTTTGTTTACAAACAGTCACGTGTCACGTGGTGTTGTTTACAAACAAGAGAGCCACGTGGTGTTGTTTACAAACAAACCCTAAGTAGGTCACGTTACCCTAGTTACCAGAATGCCGGCTTCTGATTGGCTGAGCCTAAGTAGGTCACGTGACGTAAGTAAGTCACGTTACCATGGTTACCAGAATGCCGGCCTCTGATTGGCTGAGAGCTTCTAAATAGGTCAGTAGGTTACCCAGAATGCACCACTAATCCCCTAAGTAGGTCACTTCCGGTCACGTGACCAAATGGAGGCCTCTGATTGGCTGCAGGGTTACCCAGAATGCACCACTAATCCCCTAAGTAGGTCACTTCCGGTCACGTGACCAAATGGAGGCCTCTGATTGGCTGCAGGTCGATTGAGTAATAAACAGTACTTAACTATAGTCCCGTTCCGATACATACTATACTACTCCTAGCACCTAGAGTTATGTAAATGTGCCAGGGTCTTATACAACATGGCTCAGGTGATAGTGACAGGACATCCCAGTGCATCTGCACCAACGATACTAATGATTCATATATGATTATCCATAGTGTCCAATTAATATGTCTAAATGTCTATACAGGGGCCATTCTGTTACAAGGTTGCATCATGTCCTTCAGTGCTGCGGTAAATTACTTTGTCTATAACATCAAGTTCAAAAGTAGTGTCCTGATGTACTGGTCGTTAATTGACCGGTTATGAAGGAAAAAAAAGGTTGTGTGACCACTAGTGAGATTTTTAAAATGATGAATAATCAGACGGACGCAGGGGGTGTTACCAAGGTGTACATAGTTATACCTCCTCATTCTCGTCCGTCTGGTTTCTTCCGAATCTAGTTTCTCCACGTAGTATGTATGCCGGAGCTTATCATACTCCCTCTCAAGGTCTAGTTCTATAACAACCTCAGCAGCAGCACAAGCAGCACAAGCATCAGTGTGGCAGCAGCAGCAGCAGCAGCAACAGTATCATCATCAGCAGTAGCAGCAGCAGTGGAATTCACAGATACTTCTTTCTTGTGAACATGGCCTTATAAATCAAATCCCAGAATCATTTTCGGTTTGGTATTCAGGCAATGTTTTGAGTCGCTCCCATTTTGAAAATGATCCTCTGAAAAGACCTGGTGTCACAGCAGGTTAGTCAGTCAGCCATAACAGTAGTACAGCAATAACAGGTTGTCCCATTTTTTGATCATATAGCCTTTCACAACATACCAACTATACCAAGGGAAAATATAGCAATATCCATCCAGGGTTATAGTAAATATATGGTAGGTTCATTCTATGTTGGCTTCCCCTCCTGGATGGATAACAATTAATGTGATGGAAAACTAACAGTACTATTTGGTAGAATTAATGTTATCTTCCCTGGACTAACTTACGGAGGCCATATCACGTCTCATGCAGGTGGGTGGTGTGGGTGTGTCAATAGTGGGCAACAGAGCAGCTCCAACTGCCTCATGGATGGTGCATGGCAACAGTTATGAGGCTCAGTGAGCCACTAAGTGTTTGATTGTTGGTGCCGGAGGGGGCGGTTTTCTGTTGTTCACCCATGCTCATTGCCACACCTCTCCCGTTAACTGTAGGTGTGGCTTCCTCAAACATCCATGATATGTCAGTTATGAATATGGAAATTCTATGTTGTAGCTGTATGGCGATTGCCCCTAGGGAAGTAGGGATATAGGTTATGGTGAGATGCTGTACTCTGAACAGTCGCTTGTGTGATCATTATTAAGGACTCTACTTCATCCCTAAAAAAACATGTGCACTATATTTGTATTTTGCACCATTGAATTTAGGACAACGTAGGACATTTAGCAGTATCTGCATAATAAAAATAAAGGTATGTCCTACAGGGGAGAAGTGTGCATAGAAAGTGAAAATGGTGTAACCTGAATTTGTTGCTTTCTAAATAATATGAGTAGGGACAGTAAAATAACCCTCATTTATAAAGATATATTTACTCTCTACACAAGGCAAATCAATTTGAATTGGTTCCCTTCTGCCAACTTATATTTCAGAAATCCTGGACAGAAAGATTTCCAAGATCATATCTGTTAACATAACACTCAGTGCCAATATCTGGTCTACACAGTACAGAGTGTATCAATTTAATTAGAATGGATTTCCCTGACGTGTTTGCTCCAAAAGCTGTCAGTACCAATACGTCACCACCATAACCATGCTGTAGTAAGCACTCTTAGTCTCAAATGGCTTCATTCCATCAATAGAGGTGTTTTGTCACCAGAAAAAGATGTGAAATAAAACTCGGGACAACAAGCAGTGGATGAGTACTCCCACTAAAAGCCAATTTTCCTTTTTAAGACCAGGATTAACTGACGCCTTAAAGGCTGCAAAAAAATCACGGTGAGGCTTCATTGCCCCAGCAGATTGATTGACAGCCACAGGACACATCTCTCTTCACACTGGTGCTGCCTTGGGGCAAAACCGAAATGTTTCTGTCTATATATTTTAATTTTATTTGTCCTGCTCCAACCAATTCTCTTAACCCTTTTTTTAAAGAATGGCACATGCACGTATTGTTATATGATAAGTGATATGGTTCTAGATATGGGAATATAAGAAGGAACTTTGTGACAAAGCTTGGTACTGTAGCTGTACAAGGCCAGTCTAAAGCTGCATCCATGCCAATACTTACCTTGATATGAAGAGATCAGTATGTCAGCTAGAGGGGATACAACCTGGATTTAAATTCCCAGGGCACCAGACTATACATAAATCGTCCAATCAGAGAACAGCCTCCTAAGGTGCTTTACCATAGCACTCCCATTGACAACACTAAGTCTGATTTATTGACTTGTTCTGCTGCATGGGAGGAAAGTGTCAAAATACAGGTTATCATGGAGGAGGCAGGTTTCCCTTGTACACACCAAAAACAGTGATAAATGTGCCCTATCTGTCTGTGGAATTGTAACTTGAAGGATGAAAGCTTGACTTATGCCTTCTTTGACTTCAGGAAAAGCACCTTGCTCTATGCTTCTAGAGAGGATTTAAGAATAATATATATTATATACCGGTAATATATAGTGGTAGTAGTGGGCTTTGATTTTGGCTTACCAGGTCCCATTGATGCATCAATCTTTAATATACATATTCATTGCGTCAGAGTATACATTGTCTAGGGTTGGCATCACCACATGCATACATGACGCTAAATAGTAGTACTATAAAACACTAGACTACCCTTAAGGTTAAGACATAGGAATTATTCTGAGCTGCAATATATTTTCGCTTACATCCAATATAAATGCCAGGAATACCACTTGAGCAAGTCTTTGCCATCAAGAATAAACCCAAGTCTTTACAATAGGGAATGCACTTAACTAGATCATGTGTCCTAATTACCATACCTACAGTTCTAGGGGCTTTAACATTGTTGTAATTGGCTCTCTGAGGTTTAATTAGTGGCAACATCTAGCGTGATGCTACCAGCAGCCTTAAGGCTTAGCTGCACATCCCCAATGAGGAAAATTGATAGGATGTAATGTAAGAAAAGACACAGGAGGTTGCTTTAAGGCCTCTTCCACATATAGTCCTGGCCCGTGGCGTACTGGCTTAACATAATCTTTCTGGCCGAACATGGTACTAAATGCCCACCTACTACTGTGCAGGATGGAAACATTGATATTTAGGTGGGCCTTGGGAGAATCAGTCCATTCCATTACTTGCCAATGCTGCATAAGAGCATCATGTTCACAAATACAATCCTTAAAGCAACATCTTTTATCAATGGGCACAATATCAGTGGCCACTAGAGTCGAGTGCTCTAACGCCAGGGTCATAAGTGTATGGTCCTCTTGCTGCCAACATTAAACCCGGCAAGACAAATCAAACATGGCAGCCCGCCAGCATGGTTTTACTACAGACAATTCTACACTGACGGCACATTAGCCCTTTAAGGACCGAATACTACTACATTACATGCCTGAACTAAACAGATATGGCTCAGCAGACCTCTGCTCTCAGCGCCCTCTGGCCAGAATCTCATTTATCATTTTTGTGTTCGTTTGTTTATTGTGCCAGCCGGGATCAATTTATTTCTTTAACAAGGAAGAGCAGCATGTGTCAGGGCTCGGGCAGTAGACCCCAATCAGGTGGCAGAGGGATGTGAGGATATTTTGTAGCCTTACCCTCATGACATGCTGGGAACCTAATAACTATGCTGTTGGCAAGGCTAATATAGGCATAACACCACAATTGGCCCCTGGCTTACAGTACTGTCCTTGCACTTTATTTCCAAGACACATTCAATGTAGTCATGCATGCCTTACTTCAATTATGATTTACTTTAAGAAAACCTTCAACTGCTATCACTTTAAATCTAATTGAAATTAGAATTGACAGCTAATTAAGGTTTATAGGACATGCTGATGAAAACGTCTGGCCATCTCGTGTAGTGCTTGTCAAACATGGAATACTATTTAAATATGTAATTAAAATGTGCCAATCAAGAGGTCTCTCTGATATTGAACCTTGTTTGCAATTAATATCGAAGGGAACTGCCTAGGATGACCCAGCACTTGTAAATGAAAAGAAAATATCCTTGGTGTTGCAAGAGTTGATAAGGCATGATGGGCACATTTTACCCTTTCATTTAGCTAAAAGGTTATGTTCTGTGAAAAATTAAGCCTATTAGTGAGAAGAAGATTTTCTTTTTGAAATGATTCAGCCATATCTTGAACAAGGCTAAGTCTCATGAGATCGTAACAACTGGATAGTCTTTGACCGGGTGATATCTTTGACCAGGTAACATCTTTGACTGGGGGACGTCTTTGACCAGTTGACATCTTTGACGGGCGTGATCAAAACAGTTGAAAAGGGGTCTATTTAAAAGGAAACGCTGGGGAAAAGGTTGACATATACCATGACACCATATCATACACCTTTCCCGGTATTTCCGTGTACATAGCCCCGACTTCAGCTAATTTAATATTGCAAGTCAAAGACGTCATTCAGTCAAAAACGCCACCTGGTCAAAGACGTAACCCAGTCAAAGACTATCCGATTGCTACGATGTCATGAGACACAGCCATATGCTTCAATAGAGTCGTAATATTTACATAAATACATAATACAAAGAAAGTCTCAGTCATTTACAAGTCGGTCTATTGAATATAACTTCCTGAATTCAGGTTTACTAGAAGACTATACATACCTGCTTCATTTAGCCATCTAGGTTATTTTATTACCATCACACGGTAGGCAGCACCTCAATAATTGCGCTGACATTCAGAGATAGAACCCGTTTCTATTTGCAGATCCATGCTCGTTCTTAATCTCACAAACAGAAGGATATGTGTTATCTGAATTATCCCAGGTAGAAATATATGTTGGAGAACACTCTCAGATCACTGATTAAGAGCCATCAGAACCTAGGGGTAGGGAATACATGTAGGCTTGGGGGATAGAGTAATTGCACATCAAAGGGAGTGAGTGATCATGACGTACACAGCGATGATAATTTGGAATAACAGAGTCATGTATAGCTAGATGAAAGTATCAGCTATCACTTTTTCTATCCATGGCTCAGACTTTCATCAGTTATGGTTCTCAGACTATACACTCTGTGCCTTTCCTACTCTTGAGATCTGCAGTCAGCTCTTACTACTTTCTTCCAATGTAGACTTAGTAGGACACATAAGTAGGAAAGGTACAAAGTATGTGGGCAGAGGACCAAACTTCATAACTGTACAGGTAATGCCTGGCAATATGTGTTGTTTGTATGTAGTCCTTGCAGAGCTTACCTCTAGGCACTACTTGATTGGCACCACAGCCGTAGAAGCATACCTCTGCCATTTTTTGAAGATGGCATAGAATAATATTTTCAAAATCAAATTAATAGTTGACTAGTGTAAGCCTGCCAATGCAAAGCTGTGAGGATGTGTCCTCACCACACAAGCGTTCAAAATCAACTGTGATTCCTCCAAAACAGCTGGTGCTGAGGGAGGGCGGAGCCGCCTAGTGGCCAACAATAGAACCACCGCGATCAAGCTGCCTCCTGGATGCACAGCGGTGAACTACAGGGGGAATTATAGCCTACACATGTTACCTTATGTGTTTACATAGACTGTTCAGGATAAACCAAGATGTTTTAATTAGCTCGCAATACTTCATTCCTTCAACTTTGATTATTTTTATATCTGTGTGCTAAAGATGGGTTCTCAAAATTGGCTTCCCAAAAAGGTATGCTCAAGCTGTCAATACTAGTATTTTACAACAAATAAACAGTAAGAAGTGACATGAAGAAGTCAAGGAGATCTCAAGTGGAGCACTGTAAATGTCAATAATCTACTGATCTAACACTGTAAGTTGCATTTTGCATACTCCTTACAAATTAAATAGGTCTAAGCAAAATGGATTCTTCTAAAGTGCTTTCTCAGAAGGTAGAATTGCCCCCAAAAAATTGTCAGCATTAGTATGTAACTATCATGAACATGCAACAGCAATTTCTGAGTGTCTGATGGGTTCAGTCTATATCGCTTATCAGACGACTTATAAAAATGACTAATTTCTAGCTGATTGAGGTAATTAAGACCCTCTCGAAGGTATTCCCACAATCAATTTTAAAATGAAACTGTCCCCAGACTGGCATTAAATGACACTTTGAAGATCAATCATTAATATGCCATCTGCCATTTGCCAACCATGTGGAGATGATAGTCCCCAAGGTTAGTCCCATTTCACACACTCAAACCAAACAAATTATCTTCAGCTGCTGCGCTCGGCCTCTCTCGCCCTCCTACTCCCCTTTGCAGCAGCTGTAACATTAAAGAACATGCCTATTTTTACAATATTTGTATCCTTACAATCTGTATGAGGCCTGTAAAGAGCCACTGGTGATTTACTAGCAGTATATAGAGCACAATGCTGCCCTTAGTGGGTTAGCCTTCGCTTCAGAGCATGTAGCTACCTGAGCACCACCTGATGAGGACTGGTGGTACTAAAACACTGCTACCTGTCTCACACATGGTCCACTGGGCAATTTCATGAGGCGAGGGTAGAGGTAGAAAATGGATGGAGTTGGGATTTGGGTTGGAGTGAATGTGGGAGGGAAGACAAATCAATCAATTGTGGATGGGTGATGGAAGGAGAAACAAAATAGATGTCTGATCATAAAGTTATTCTCATTAAAATATTGTTGGAGCAAACAGCTTTTCCTTCATTATGTTTTATTCATGCTGGCAATGTGTTGCTGGTATCGTGGCAATGTGAGTAACTTACCCAATCCTCCCTATGGATCTACAAAAAGGTGATTCCTATAAATCATGGTGATCGATGAAGAGTGTTCATGGTAATGATGGAATACATTAAAACAAAATGCTTCCCTTCAAGGGTTATATCACTGAATGATTTAGACATTTATCAACAGTAATTGGGGAGATGGTTTAATCAAAATGTGACATTGAGGAAACCAGCTGATAGATTATTTTGAAGAGGGTATCGGTAGAAACATATGACAAACCGAATTACATAGGTAGGGATAGAGCAGGCAATCCATGACACCCTAGTGCCCATTTGTCACCATGATGTCCCAATGCAGTGCTAGAGAGTAGCTGTAACATACCATGACTGTACCAGTTCATGATGTCAATCCATTTAGGCAGAGTGACTCAGCAGGTCTGCATCCATAGCAGCATCAGGATGACAAAATGTATTGTGCATTGATGCTGCCCATAAAGTGTTACACATAACTACCTTCTTAGGGAGTGTTCATTTATTAGTTACAGGGGGGGTGGTGGTGGGTTTTTTGGGGGGCGTAACATTTCCAACACCTCCTGAGGGGGGGCGTAAAAGATTCTGACCCTTCTTGAGGGGGGGGGGAGCCCCTTTTTAGCAAAAAAGCCCGCGCGTTGCTATAGTTCAAAGGGGTGTGTGGAAAATCTCACCAACCCCCCCTGTAAATAATAAATGAACACACCCTTAAAGTGCTAAAAGTTGTTTAGAACTTGCTGAAAGTTTATTTCTAACAATATTTGCCTCTAACTAAGTACAAAAGGTTCCTCTCTTTGTGTTCATGGTTTTATCATGGACATCAATGAGAAGCAGCAAAAGCTCAAAGTTATAACTAAAGTAATAATTTAGATTTAGAAAGGAATTGCCTAAGTGATTTGGAATCCACAAATGGGCATACAACACTAATGCGCCAGGAGTACCTCCTAAAGGTGTGAATGTGTCACACTTTAGTCAAGGCACTCCTGGTGCAGGATGGAAATATTCTGTTTTGAGACCGGGGAGAGGGAGGATGGCATTGAATGTCAGTCCTGAAGACAAAAGGTCAGAGAGAATCAGCAACCTGGATCGGAAAGAACCAGATACAACCTGATGCCCGCAAACACCGAAAGCTGACTATCCTTGTCACACACAGAGGGATGAATGGGGTCCAATGATACAAAAGGATTCTAGAGATTGATACAAAAAATAAGCATATTTAGCCCCAATGCTGATGTGTGGAATAATAGATAATCAATAAGTAAAAACTGGAAAGAAATATGAAAAGGAAACTTTAATCACTCATTCTGTAACAGAAGAGAAACTTCCTTAATTCCAATTAGTGCAGCTAAAGATATCCCACCTTCCATAAAACATGGGTGTAGTAACACATATAGTGACTGGCAGAGAAGTAGCCTTCATTGGTTTGTACTTGAAATATAGAACAGAATGTTTATAGATTTACTAACTATTTCTTTTTTTCATTCTTACGCTGGACAAAAGGATCAACTAGTTTGTAAAATAACAAGTTTGAAAGGTGACCATGGTGGGGTTTTACAAATGTATAAGGTTAAATGAAACAATTCTTAGACGAAAAAGACATGCAAGTTTTTTTCTAGTAACCATTAAATATAGTTATCGGATGGAAGTTTCAAAACATGATGAAGGACAGCTCATGATTCATAACTTTTAGACATATTAATATTATTCGATATAGTCTTGTTGTTTCAAAGGTTAATATTTGGAAATAACTAAATAGCTTGAGCTGTTGAGGATGTGATTCATTAATTGGACATTAGGGTGCAAAAGAGGATTATCAATCCAGGAAGTTCTCTGTTTTAGGTAGGAAAAACATTGCGACTTTAGTTATACTGTTGATGTTGAGAGGTTCTGAATAAAGTTGTCCTTTACATGGGACCGGATCAGATTCTGGGAAAAACTATTACTGCATTAATTTAACACTAATTCTCCACTTGGGTTTTGCATTTTTAAATTTACAAAGAGTGGAGATTTAATTTCAACTGAAAGATGAACTATTTGCTGAACACTGAATGATCTCAATCAGGTTAAATGGTGCATGCAAGGGCAAAATGAATGGGACTTGAATACAATTGATTTTCTTTTGGACTTGGTGTGCCAAAATCGGCCATTGTCTCTTTTTAATTGAAACTATTCGCAAGACCCTTGAATCATATTAACTGCCTACAAACAAATAGAAGGTGGACGATTTTAAATAATGGACAAAAGGTGAAGAGGCCAATAAAGTGTCACAACCAATTTCATTAGTTTTTGAATTATGCATCAGTCAAACAATTCCTGAATATTTGTCTATTGCTCTTGATTGAAAACACATATAATCAGAGTTGTTTATAAAACCATGTGTAAGTTTTGCTGAGTAAAAGTAAGGTAATGGAACCAGAACAGGTTTAGCTCATCTCTGCCGATGTCACCTGGGCTATAAGTTGCAGAAAACTCCTTTATTAAAAGAACCCAATGTGAGGCTGATGACTTAACAAATAGTGATATTCCTCTACTAGCAAACATCCTGTTGCCATGGTCATCATATGCACCAGTTCTTGAAGACACACTTGCAAACTGTTTCATAGCAAAATATTGAAAAGATTGCTTTGTTGCATTGTCAAAGTCTAGCAGTAGTATACAGCAGATTGAAGCGCTTAGGCTCGAAAAGAAAGCACACTTTATCCAAAATATTAGTATTTCTAGTTATTTGCGTTTCCTCACAGAAACACGTCCTGTGAAATGTTTTATAGTTTCAAATTGAGCATCCAGTGTGGTTCCCAACTCATAGTTGTATGGACCTATGACCTCCTTATTGTAGCTTCTGTGTCTATGCATACGTCCAGCACCATTCCCATCCTTGCCTGTCTGGTGGAAGGCCAATATGGTGTTACTAGCATCTACAACAGATACATTCCCACGTATGGCTTGAGCTACAACATAGTTGTCATAGGCAGGTAAACCCACAGCGACATTCTTCAATGTATGCCAGGGAAATGACTGTGGACGTCTGATAAAGAAGTAATCCTCTGCCTCTATCAGAAACAACTCTCCAAATAGCTGAGCCTGCTCTGTCAGTATGTCAGTTTTGTACAAAGGTTCATCTGAACTTTCACTGATGTTGACATTGGTTCTTTGACCTATGACCATTGTAGAGTTCATCATTTTGGAGTATCTGAGGATGGCTTCAAGAGTACTTATTAACCCCTCATTGAAAAGAATATCAGCATTGCAATACCCATAGAACTCACTCTTAGTCAGTGCCGAGGCTAACCGATACATGTCTTTGAAAAATGGAGGCATTGTACTCTGTGACCTTGGGGCTGGTTGTAGCATCCACCCATGCATCTTTGCCAAGTTCCAAAGTTTACTTCTGTTTGAAAAATTACCGAAAAATATTGGCTGAATCCTTGGGCTTAAATGTGACCAATTCATTATAACATGTCTGTGGACAAACTCCTTGATGGGTGAGTCTATAAAGGAAGTAAATATGGTGAGGAGTTTCGGTGGTGGTGGTCTGTTTTTCTCTAAAGTCATATAGTTGGCTCTTGGTTTAGTGGAATAAGGGAATTTCAGGACTCTGGTTGAGATGGAAAACTTCAGATACAAACACATGCAGCTGACTAAAATAACGAAATACCAGAGGAGCTTCATTCCAGGGACTTTGTTCACCAGTTGTTTTAAGTCCTCCACTAGTGTACAATGCTGCAAGGTGAAGTCAAATGTCGATAATTTTATTAGGAGGGTGTTACAAAACTCAGCGAAAAAGCGTAAAAAGAGTTTTTTTCAGTTTTTTTCAACGTTATGGACGTTTTTTAGCATTGTAGTTGGTCTCTTACTACAAGTGTAATGCATGAGAACAAATACCAGACAAGGTAAATTAGACTTTAATATACAGCGACTTTATTGCAAAAGATAACTCTTGAGTATTATATGATCAGTATAACCATCAGCTATACATGGATCAGATCAGTATCGTAATGCAGGGAAGTAACCTTACAGCGTAGTGTTAAGCCCGGAGTGCAGGGTGGTCTTGCCTCGACAGTCCCAAACCTGACTGACTTCCAATGGGGAAGTAGTCCACCTTTCATACACCGCTGTGGAGGTCACCTGACCGTACCAGCAGCGCCACCTAGTAGGTATAATTATGTAACCGACTAGAACCGAAGGTAGTACCGGTACACTACTGTATACAACCGAACTAGACAGACCGACGATGCTCGTTAAGTAAATAAACCAGTTACGTATACAATAAGACCGTGTTGTTTTACATCATAACAACTTATAATAGATATACAATGAAAACAGTTCAGACTCATAGCTAACCCGTTACAGCATTATGGACTCCATTTTTTCACACCACCTTCTCAGGTTGTGGGAAATAAATGTGTAAATTTTCCTAAATTTGAAGACAAAAGCATAAATTTGACAATCTAATATTAAGGTAAGATTTTAAACACTAACATAAATTCTTTTTAAAAAGTTAGTCATGATGTAAAAAAACAAGTTCCATACTGCATCAGTGTAGAATGCCGAGGGAAAAAATCACAACAAAAATAAGTAAATACAAAGTAAGAATTTAGAAAATGTAGTGAAGGACCTTAAATAGCCAGGTAGAGGACGACATAGCGAACCTGCCAGAACCGCCGACCATACAAGTGGCCACGATGGTACCAGCTATAAACAACATGCAGGCAGTCGAGGCGGTGATTGATGCAGTACAAAGGCAACGACCCATAACAACTATTAATATCACCCCAGCAGACGAGGTCACAGAGGGACATGGTCAACAGGTAATCAACACGCTGGCGGCAGTACACGCTGCTCCACCCCTGCAGACTCAGTCGTATCTACAGAAGGCAACACAGGCAGCTAGAGGTTTCTTCACTCCAGACCCACAGCATATAACCCCGGCACCACTACCACAACGCACAGCTTCGTCGGCGCGCAGACAGATCCTCAACACACCAGAACAGGCTGTACAAACTGTATGAGGTAGATATGGGTATATAAGGACCACTATAATAACTTGTGTATATACTGTTTAATAATAAGACATATAAGGTGTATATATGAAGTAACTCAGAATTTATTTTAATTTATTTTAGATGAGGGTGCTAATAGTATCCGATTCACGGGGACTACATCTAGACGGGCTATTGGATCATGGCAACAATGATGACATAACGTATATGGTAGTGCCCTATGACTCACAAGGGCTTAATAGTCTGGCTCATAAAGCAATACTCCTATCGAGAACGATTGCACCTGACATGATTTTATTTTTCGGGGGTATCTGTGACGTCACACAAAGAAACCCATATACAAAGATAACCACGCTCAGATGGGACGATGGTAGAGTCATTTATGATAATTATGAAACTACGATGGAAACTGTATTCTATCTGATCAGAAACTCTCCTGTAACGGCGCACTGTAAAATACTATTTGCACCTGTAGTAGGGGTTGATCTAAACCGATGGAATCACATACTTTCAGGGCAGTTTCACCCCCAACAAAGAGCACTAAATGCCGCTATTGTCAGAATAAATAGCCTGATAACGAGGTACAATGCAAACAACCAAATGGTCACACCATGGATACTACATTCGTGCCATGAGTCCAAAGGTAAAAACAGGTGGTCACACCACTACAAAGGGCTTGATGATGGATGTCACTATGACCTAGACATACTACAAACTGTGGCGGATGAAATACATCGAGTAATGAAAATAAATAGATGAAGAGATAGAAGCCATACGCATCTGTAAGTATGTATTAAAGAACACTGTACATCTCATAATGAAATAGAATGGATATATGTCTGTATATGTATAATCGAATCGTATATTTTCAACTGCAATGTACATGTACCACTGTTATGACTTATGATTTGTGGACGAGCTTGGAGTTTTCCACCGCCCCTACTTTGATTAAAATGAAAATATGTAATTTCATCATAACATGTCTAGCGGAGTTGGAGTTTTCCACCAGTGCTACAATATTAGAACCAGCTAGCTTAGTAAGGACGGTGCAGTATACATGATTAAATATATACCGTATAATAATGTAATGTACCATGATATATGGAATGAATGATTAACAATGGACATAAACATGAAACTTAACAGTTCAAATGTCTCCAGGTCGTTCTCTTTATACATGTTTTTATGTATTTTTACATTATTGTTTTTTACCACTCTATATGATATGGTTGTAATACACCTACATATTGCCACATTATATATAGGCGCAGCGTCCCACCCCCCCCTACTTAACATGACCCTAGACACCCGAAAATCCATATTACAAGCAACCCCCCCCCACCCACACCCCTCCCTACCCCCCCACCCCCCACATCGCCCCCCCCACCCCCCATGTGTTGGTTACCAAAAGGTTGTAAATATAAACGAACCTTATGGCCACCAAAATGGCCATAGAGTTTAATACGCTACAAAACCTCAAAGGTCTTAGAGTGTTGTGCCATAATGTATGCAGCCTGACGGACAAAAAGCAAGTTGATTTTAATAGAATGTTAACTCAATGTGACATAGGGGTTATAGTGGAGTCTTGGTATGAGCCGTCTGATGCTGATACTAAATTAGATGTCCATGGTTATAGTTTTATGAGAATGGATAGGAGGCCTACTATTGACAAAAGAGGAGGAGGTATCATTATATATTTCAAAGAAAATATAGATTATATTCTGGATGAGCAGATGACGCTTGTCACGGCATCCTTTGAAATAATGACGGTTAATTTTTTAATCCACGATAAGAAATATAAGATTATAGCAGTGTATAAAGATCCCAAGGTACACCCAAAACTGTTATATGACAAACTTGCAGATATTATTGATAATACAGAAGGAAACTGTGACTTTATCGCTATTGGAGATTTTAATGTAAATTATACGGTAGCCAACCGGAAGACGTTTAAGATAGACGAGTTTTGTAAGCACAGAAAGCTCACCCAGATAATTAGATGTAATACAAGGGTGAAGCCCACTTCCAAAACATGTATAGATCATATTTATACTAACAGTAAAATTGTGAAGTTTTCTGGGATTATAAATGTTAACTATAGTGATCATTATCCAATATATATGGTACTAAAAAAGGATATGAATGTTGTAGAAAAAAAGACAGTACAAGCACGTAGTTATAAAAATGTAAATATGCAAGATGTCTATCATTGCTATCTTAATGCTGACTGGACTAGTTTTCTTCCTGATGCTTCACCTGATGCCTTGTGGAAGATTTTACATACCAATATTAATTTATCACTCCGTACTGCACCCATTAGGAAAATGATTGTGCCTGCCAATAAGCAAGAATGGCTTACCCCTGTAGTACAACTCAAAATGCGGGATAGGGACAGATTATTTTGTAAAGCCAGACGCACGCACAATGTCAATGATTGGTTAAGGGCTCACCTTAAACGTAATGCAGTAGAGTCAGAAATCTTTAGGACTAAAAAGAGTATTGTCTCTAATTTGTTGAAAAATAAGAAAAATCCTGAAGACTTCTGGAAGGGCATACGTAAAATTCTTCCAAATAAGAATTCACAAAAACTCATTAGCTTAAAGGATATGACCACCAATGTACCTATAGAGAGTGATAGAGTGGCTGACCATATAAATAGTTACTTTTCCACAATTGGTGAGGTCCTGGCAAACAAACATCCTCCAGTGGATATCCCACAAATGGCAGCCGATACTGAAGATGACGTGAGCCTGGTTGCCCAACCCTTTACATGTGACGACATTGTTGATATTATTAAATGTATTGATCAAACCAAATCGTCTAATATTAAGAATATTAAGACAAGTATCATATGTGCCATATTTAGTAAATATCCTGAAAAAATAACTGAATTGTATAACGTATGCCTCAGGAAGGCGTGCTTCCCTCAGTCTTGGAAGGTTGCTACCGTTTGCCCCATACCAAAAAAGCCAAATAGCAAGAGGGTGACAGACTTGAGACCAATAAGCCTACTACCCCTCCCTGGTAAAATTTTTGAGAAACTTATGGCTAAACGTTTTAGAAATTTCTTAACCCAAAATAATATACTAAATTCAAATCAACATGGTTTTAGACCCAAACATTCTACCACCTCAGCCACTACTACATATCTAAGGTATATATATAATAACATTAATAATGACCTGAACACACACAGCCTCTTTTTAGATTATTCCAAAGCTTTTGATACTGTCTCCCACCCCCTATTATTAAATAAATTAAAGGATATTGGTCTGGACTCTGCCACTTGTAACTGGTTCAAGAGCTATCTGACAAACAGAAACCAGAAGGTAATAGCAAATGATAGACTCTCACAGCTCCGCTGTGTACGGTATGGCGTCCCCCAGGGATCTATTTTAGGCCCCATATTGTTTACTTTATATATAAATGACCTCCCCAAATGTGCCCCCCTTTGCAATACTATATTATATGCAGATGATGCTGTTATATCATCTACTAATATTGAAGATCTCATAGTAAGTGTAAGAAATATCAGTTTATGGTGTTCAGCCAATCTTTTAACGATAAATAAGGAAAAAACCAAATGGATGTCTATAGGTCTCCATGACCCTCCTCAGACCCCACCTGTTATTGATGCAACAAATATTGAAAGAGTAACTGAATTTAAATATTTGGGCATATTGCTGGACGAAAATGTGAATTTCAAGAAACATGAGGATATTGTATACTTTAATGTAGTAAATAAGGTCCATCAATTTGCCGATATAAGGAAATATCTTGATGTCACAGATGCTGTAAGGTTGTATAAAACCACTATTTTGCCACTGGTGGACTATATTGATATCGTGTGGGATAAACATACAATAGCCTTTTCTGCTAGATTTCAAGCCCAACAAAATAAAGCCTTACGCATAGCTCATAAAGTAAAACTAGAACCTCATCCAAGACTAAATACTATACAACTACATAAAGAAAGTAAATGCAAATCTCTACATGATAGACGAGATATCCATTTATTATTATATGCATATAAAATACAATTTTTTGAAAATACCATCCAAATTAATAATAGAAACACACGATATCAAGATGGTCTCAGATACATTCAGAAGTATTCAAGGAACCCTGTGGTATATAACTGTTTTTATAGTAGGGCCATACGTAAATGGAACAAGTTACGCAAGGAATATACCCTTGAAAAAGACTTTAGCAAATATTGTACAATGATAAAGCGTGACCACCCTGCCTGTTATATTATAAACCCAGGTGTACAATTTTAGTGTATAAGCATTAATGACTGCTTAATACAGAATGTATAGTGACACCTATATGTCAACAGAGGTACAACACAGATATGTGCGTGTAATTGTATTGTATCAATATTACCCAAGGTACCCAACACAAACTCCCCCCCCCCCTCTTTCACCCAACCCCAACCTCCCCAACTCCCCCCCCCCCCCGTGTCCACCCTCCACCCCTATCCCCCTCACCGCCCCCCCCCCCTCCGCCCCCATCCCCCCCCCCCACCCTTCCAACCCCCCCACCTCTGACAATTGTGTCGTATATAAAAACATATCGTCTGTGTAAATTGTATGTAATATATAAGGTATTAGTATTGATCGCCATTTCACCCAAGTGATTAGAACAGTTAGATAGGGAAAATAATAAAAGAAGGACTAGGCTGCAAATCGGTTATAACCGAGCCTAGATTCTGGTTGTATGTTTTAACATACTGTACTGGATGTAACCTTAATAAAAATCTTTAAAAAAAGCCAACATAAAAAAACACATACCTTATTGGAACGCCCTCCCCCAAGTAAGCGACCCCCCTTTTTTTGGGGCATTTTTAGAACAAAGGGGCAGGGTGCTTATTACATCAAATAAGACATTCCTCCCTCAATAATTAGGCAGGAACAACTAATGAATAGGCAAGCAGATCACTGATTCTATTCAGCCACAAAACTTTAAAGTCAGCAAAGCGTTTTATATTATGTATATGTTTCGTTTCGTATTGACACCTGCTTAAATGTATATATTGTGGCCATAAGTATTACGATTATGGTGCTATAAATTCAAGGACAGCACGCCACCTATTGGGTTGTATATGAACTCTGCTGAGCATGCAGCTTGGTGCAGCCACCTACTGGACACTGGAGCACTTAGGGGGAGTGCAGGAAGGTTGGCGTCAGTAGCAACCCCGGTGTGATTGGACACAGACTGTTTTGAAAATTTGGCGGCGGTGTAAGAGTCGGTGGTGTAGGAATCGGTGTATGGGACGTACATCGATCAAGTTTCAGCCATGGCGTCCAAAAAGCTACAGAATTGCTCGGAGTGCAATAACCCACATCCACCAAAAGGAGGAAAACCTTGCCAATATAAAGAGGCGGCTTTAGGTGCGGCATTGGCCGCGGGCAGTGAGGGCACATGGGAGTTGTACATTGACCTAGATCGTCTCACGGAGGACTGTAATGCATACCTGGGGGTCAGGTCAGAAGGTGCAGGTGAGAGAGTGGACAGTAACTTGATAAAAGCCATGATGCAGGAAAGCAGGGAGTGCCGAAAAATCATGAAGCATCAAATGGGCATGATTAACAGTCTGGTGCACGGGTTGGCCATTAGTAAGGGGGCAATGGCGGCCGAGGAGGGCAGTCAGGCTGAGCCGGGTCGTCAGAGAAAACCTAGTACCAACCCTTTTTTAAATGACGATGGCACAGTGGTAGAGGATTTACTGTTACCAGTGGTGGACGAGGAGGATCAATCAGGGGAGCCAGAGGCCGGCCGAGATCTAGCTGCACAAAACAGAGCCTTTCTGCAGGCGCTGATTGGTGGGATAGGCGCCGGCAACCGGGGCGGCGGGAAGCCAATGCAAAATGGTGGCCATGGCAGACCCAAAGGAGACGTTCAGCCGGGCCAGAAGTTCCTCCCCTCCAAGATGCTGGGCAGTCAGCCCACCCGCACTAACATGTTTGGTGGATCAGCGACGTCAGCAGGAAGTAGCAGTTTGGAGTCTCATCATTGCTGCGGGCACAAAACCGACGCGCGTAAGTTGGTCACTTTTGATCTTGAGTCTCATATGCCAGGTCACAGACGAAAAAATCCAACCATTAATGATGTCATTTCAGCTCACCTGAGTTTACTCAATAGCATGTTAGCACATGGGGGGGTTGATGTGTATAACTACTCCAAACACATCAGATATTTGTCTGATAAGATAGGGGTATATGATTCTGAGGCTCTCATGGATTATGACTTGGGAATGAGGGAGCGGGCTGAGGAACATGGTATGGAGGCCTTCTGCTACGGAGATCACGAGTTGTTTACAAATCATGTGGGTTTGGAGAACATGGATGTGTATGGTCTCAGGAATCAGCGTAGAAGGGGCAGAGGGGGGAGGGGGGGGGAGAGGTAGGGGCAACTCCAACGGGGGTTATGGCAATAACAATGGGGGTTACCAGAGTGGTTACAACCAGGGTCAAGGTGATCGCCAGGGTTATAGGGGGGGGCGAGGGGGAAGTCAAGGGCAGGGCAGAGAGGCTAGAACCAACATGTGTTTTAGCTACAATGATCAGGCCGGCTGCAACTGGATAGACTGTAGGTATCCTCATGCTTGCCTGGACTGCCAGGGTAAACACCCACAGTTTAAGTGTAAGGAGGGGAAAAAAGAATAGGATGAGGCAGCCCTCGGGTTTGAATCTAGTGCTGAGGTGTATGGTATTGGTACTGAGGTGGTAGGTAAGGATGGTCAGGGGGCTAGTGGCAATGTGGAAGCACAGAAGGGGGTGGGGGGTGTTCAGTGTCACGCAGGGGGAGTGGGTGTGGTTGAGTCGGGTCGTGTTGAGGGCAGCCCTTTCTTGGGGTTGGGATGCCCGAAATTGTCCTGCGCAGCGGTTGTTCCAACAAACAAGTTAGATCTTTCAGTTTTTTCTGATGGTTGTTCCCACAAGATCTTAGACTCAAAGGTTGTTGTGGAATCAGAGGCGGTAGACGCATCTAGAGGTGATATAAAGTCAAAAGTTTCGGTGCGCGATGTTGGTAAACAAGAAAGCATGGGCGCGGCCATTTTGAATCTCGGCGCCGGCGAGAGTTGGGACGAGGTTGGTGACGTCACACGCCAGCATGGCGGTTTCGGTGAGAAGTTGACAAGTGAGTCAGGTAGGACCACGTTTGTTGTAGAAAATGCTTGTAATATTCATGGCGAAGGTGGATGTTATAGCTGTAGTGGGGCAGTCTTAGACCCAGAGGTGGAGTTGGTGGAGATTTCGGCGGAGGGGGTGATTGTGGGGAGTGAAGGTGGACAGGTTCCCATTTATCGCCCGGTCAGAGAACCGAGAGTTATAGAAAATACTTGTGTTGATGGGGTGGTGTATAGTAGACCGTGTGGGTTGAAGTGTAAACAGCATCACAAGTTGGGTGGTTTAAATGTTCAATTAAACCCGTGTGCTGTATTTGACGAAGCTTTTTGTCACCCGGGGGGGGGTTGACAAAATGGCAGAATATATATTTACGGGAGTGAGAGATGGTTTTGCCATAGTAGATGATGGTTATGGGGATAGTTATGAACGTTCAAATTATTCTTCCATTGAGAAACCAGCGGCAAAAGCAAAAATGGATAAGTTGGTGAGAAATGAGATGAACAATGGGGTGGTTCATAGAGTGAGGGAGAAGCCTCAATGTGTGCATTCGCTGGGGGCTATATTCAAGCAGGATGGTGCAATCAGGCCGATCACGGACTGTAGTAGGGGTAGTAGGGGACCGGGGGAGGATAGTATAAATGATCATATGAATACGACATGTGAAAAATTTTCATATGTGAAGGTGGATACAATTGTTGATGACATGCGCCAGGGGTCTTGGTATTCTGTGGTGGATATTCAATCGGCCTATCGTTCAGTTCCCGTGGCTCCAAAAGATAGGACAAAGCAGGGTTTTGTTTGGGAACTGGATGGGGACAAATCTTATTGGGTAGATGGTGCTCTAGCATTTGGTCTTAAATGCGCCCCATATATTTTTTCACAAATAACGGAATTTGTGATAAGATGTTTGTCAAGGAGAGGTATTGGTGGGGTCTATGGGTATCTGGATGACTACCTGGTAGTGGGGGATACCCAGGAGGAGTGTAGGGCAAAACAGGCTGTCTTGATTGACCTACTCAGGAAGGTGGGCTTCCATATAGCATGGAAAAAAATTATAGCACCGACCCAAGTGGTAAAGTACTTGGGGTTGGAACTTGACAGTGTCAAGATGGAAGTGAGGTTGCCCAAGGACAAGGTGGACACTACCATGGCACTAGTGGTGGAGTTCAGGGGTAAGAAGTGTTGCTCAAAAAAAGAGCTTCAGAGGCTTGCAGGTTATCTGGCCCATGCCAGTCAAGTGGTTAGGGGGGGGAGGACTTTTTCTCGCCGGATAATTAATTTAATCAAATATATTCCGGATGACGGGAAGATGGTACATATCCCAGAGTGGTTGTCAGGGGATCTGACTTGGTGGAAGAATTTTCTGGAGATATTCAATGGGAAGGCTAGGTGGATAAAGGCTACAGGGGAGGGAATTCCACAGGTGGAAACTGATTCATCAAAATCTGGGTTTGGTGCCCATTGGATGGGGGATTGGGTGGCGGGGGTGTGGTGTGTGGACAGGGATGAGGAGAGCAGAGAGTTTCTTGATCATCATTATTCACAAAATCCAGGTGAGGTAGATGAGACGGCAGATATTAATCTGCTAGAGTTATGGCCGGTGTTGGCGGCGCTGGATAGGTGGGGCGAAACCTGGAGGAATCATAAGGTCATTATTTGGACTGACAATACACAAGTCCAGAGTATGATAAGTACAGGGAGGTCAAAAAGCATCAGGGCCATGTGGTGGTTGAGGGAGCTGTTTTGGCGGGTCTGCTTATACAATGTCCATCTGGTTAGTAGACGTATTTCTTCTAAAGAAAATACAGTAGCTGATTATATATCTAGGCTTTTTGACCCCAGATGTAAAGGTACCCTTCCACCTACCCATAAGGACTGGTTGTGTTGCTTCCAGGTGAGCGGTTAAAGACACAGCTGAGGGTGTACCAATCACGTTGGATGGCGGATTCATCACTAGCAACAAGGAGTTCTCAGTGGAAATCATATTTTAGATTTTGTGAGGAATTTGGGTATCAGGTTCCCTTACCGGCCACTTTAGAGATGGTTCTCTTGTATATTGTTCACCTAGCTGAACGATTAGTGTATAAATCCATTCAGGCATATTTGGGTGCGGTATGGACACTCCACGACATGGCGGGGGTGAGGCATATAGATCGGGATACCTTTGAACTGATAGTTACTTTGAGGGGAGTCAAAAGGACCTTGGGAGATTCAACAGACCAGGCAAGGCCAGCCACTTTGGTAGATTAAGCTGCCATCTTTGGTGCCTTGGATATGTCACAGTCAAAAGATGTGGCGTTTTGGGTAGCAGTATTGTTGGGGTTCAGGGGTCTTCTTAGAAAATCTAATATCATGGAGGAGGAGTTAGCAGTCCTGTTGGGGGACGTCAGGTGGGAGTCATGGGGGGTAACCATTGTGGTTAGGCGTACAAAAACAATATCATTCAGAGAACGGGTGTTAGAAATACCGTTTGTTCCTATTCCAGGTTCTATTATGTGTGTGGTGACAAATGTAAGGAGGTTGGTGGGGATGGTGGCTCATCCAGGGGATGGGTCTCAGCTGGTGGGGTACATGGGGAAAGAGGGGTTCACCAGGTGTACTTATGGTTGGTACTCAAAAAAGTTGTCTGATCTGTGTGTTATGTTGACTCTAGACAAAATGTCCTCTCACTCCATGCGTCGGGGAGGTGCCAGCCTGCTCGCGGAGGCAGGTGTGTCTCTAATTGACATCAAGAACTTGGGAGATTGGCGCAGTATGAGTGTATTGTTCTACTTGACACGTACCATGGAGTCAAAGGTTCGATTGGAGAGATCGATGGTGCAGAACATATTTCAGAAGCCGGAGAAATACTTACACGACTGACTTTCCTTCGGTTGGGCGGTTGGCTGTCTGATTATCATGTGGTGTACATGATTAAACGCCCAACTTCATTCAAGTCACGTGTTGCCTTCAATCATTATCATATAGTAAAGTCACAAGCATTTATTGTGGCCATAAGTATTACGCTTATGGTGCTATAAATTCAAGGACAGCACGCCACCTATTGGGTTGTATATGAACTCTGCTGAGCATGCAGCTTGGTGCAGCCACCTACTGGACACTGGAGCACTTAGGGGGAGTGCAGGAAGGTTGGCGTCAGTAGCAACCCCGGTGTGATTGGACACAGACTGTTTTGAAAATTTTTTGTATTTAATTGTGTTATGTATGGCTGTCTGATTATCATGTGGTGTACATGATTAAACGCCCAACTTCATTCAAGTCACGTGTTGCCTTCAATCATTATCATATAGTAAAGTCATAAGCATTTATAGGATAAATCTATCCTTTTTTTCATTTAGACCAATCGGAATAACAAAAAGGTTTCTGCTAACCAATTAATATTTTAGCACTTCTTTGATTTGCAAAGATTGAGCAAAGGCAAATTACATATCCGTTGTTAATTGTATTAGCTACAATGCATTGAAAAATACATCAATATCCATCCATTTGTAAACATAGAAGGAAAGATGTTGAAAATATGCTTCAAATAGTCCATGTTTTATGTATTCAAGTCAATTAGGATCTAAAAGTTAAATATATATCCAATATTGAAAGTTTGAACTCAAAACCAAATATGCCTATATTTGTCTATTGAATTACAAATAATTGAAAATAACATTATATTCCTTTATGTATAGAGCATGTACTGGCTGAGACAAAAATATCAGTGCCATTATCAAAAGTTTGATAACAAATGGGAATGGTATAACTTACTGTGTGGTCTTGTCAGCATATTTCCTCCGTCGTTAACAATGATTTCTTGTTCTTATGAATCTGTATTCTGTACTGGAAATTTATGTTGTTTTCAAAATTTGGTTAGTACATGTTCATCCCTTTGCATGCAAACATGGCATCATCTGGCACTGTTAGCATGGAGGTATAGTGACATATTGACGTTGTGGTGTGCACAATTGGACCATCAATCATATTGACAGTATGAATACACATGAAGGAACAGGTCATTTAATTCCACTTGGGGGGGCGGGCTTTATATCAAGTCAACTACTGCCATGTCCTCTTGATGAAGAGCCAGGTATTGAAAAAGTGACGGTCTTGAATAAGCGCTGGGGAATAAGGGCCTCCAAATTTTCTTAAGCACTAAAAACTTGTCTCGTGTCAGTGCCTGGGGTATAAGCACCACCAAATTGAAGTGCACCCTGGCGCTTTATCTTGAAGCTACAGTTTGTAGATTCGATAAATTGTTATTTTGGGCTCAATATGCTGGATTCAATTTAGGTAAGGGATGGCATAGTCAGCAGAGGCAGATTTTCTGGTA
Source organism: Harmothoe impar (assembly GCA_947462335.1). Taxonomy (NCBI): domain Eukaryota; kingdom Metazoa; phylum Annelida; class Polychaeta; order Phyllodocida; family Polynoidae; genus Harmothoe; species Harmothoe impar. The sequence goes on from OX381713.1 coordinate 1,347,755, forward strand.
TTATCATTAGAGCAATCCCCATCTCTCAATAACCGACCTGGGACATTATGTGGACAAAGCTGCTGCACGACACTGGCTTCACATTATATTTTTTCTTACTTTTTGACATTGAGGATCAATGAGAGGGTGTCATTGTTGTAACAGGTGGTTCAACAAGGTACAGTTTATCAATATCCAAGCCTCCATATACATCTGTTATCATGATGCACCACCTAGTAATCAACCAGAACTGCATTGGTACATGCTTTTTTTTTATTTGAATACATCTTCAAAGTTAAATTTTTTCATTGAATATGGTGTATAAAAAACTCATATCATATTGGGATACATGTAACAGTAGATTAACAGACTAAACATTAAATAGATTCAATTTCTCAAGATTCCATTTTATAGCTCACATGGATTTTTATCTAACATATGTTGACACAGGGGATGGAACCCCTTTGTTACTGCACAATGTTATTGTAGATACTATAAAAAGTATATCTACCAAGTAGTTTCTATGACATAATATTGTGTTATATGACATGATAATATTAAAGCACTCCAGCCAGTGGTTGAATATAATATGCTTTTTTTGTTATGCTTGAAAGCAGCACCGGCAAGGTTTTTGGCTATAAATTTGGACATAGTGTGCCAAAATCGGCCATGGTCTCTCTACAATTGAAACTTTTCTTTGCTTGAGAGTCTAGCTATGCTGGATCATCATGCCAGAGTCTGGCAATGCTGGACTCTGAGGAGAGTCTCTTTCAGCCTGCAAGAGTCCAGCATATATATGTACAATCCCTGGACTGGATAGAGGCGAAGTATAAGACTTTGACCTACCAATCATTTCCAGTATAAATAAACGAAATTTCAATTCAATTCAAACTAATCCACCCTCATAGGTTTACTTATGCAACAGCTAACATAATTAGAATAGTAAAGTGCAACAAAGTTCAAAGTGACTGCTGCAACATATATGAATGCATTATGGTCATTTACTCAATGACTTGTTATGACAAAGAGTGGCAATAAAACACTTTGCATTCCTTAACCAATCAATGCAGCTCATCTACCACTGACACAGGCAATCATATTTATTAACCTAAAAAAGCAGAACTTGGCAGTGCCTGCAATCACCTTTGGCTCTGGTTTAGCCACATGACCACTATGCCGCCTCTAATGGGGAAATCCTGCCTGACAGGGGTAGGGGGCAGTCCAGGCGGTGTATGACCCAACCACTAGGGGTCAGTACTAAAGCCCCTAAGGGTCAGCTTTTAGCCACATATTGCTTGCTGTAGGGGTTCTAAGTGGTTTGTGTGGAGATTGTAATGCTGCAGGGTTAGGGGGAGTGCCAGAGCACCCCAGATAGCCCTGCTGACAGATTTTTGTTCGGGATGGGGTGGGGCATAGCTTGAATTGAGTACGGAAATATAACCGCTCAAAAGCCAAACTTCATGTTTAACGACATGTTTAGGATCACAGGCCTTCCTCTGACCATGAAGACACTAAATTTGACAAATGTATCATGGTTGCTATGCAAAGCAAAATTTACCATATAAATGGGTCACCAAGAGTTGATTGACCATACAATGTTGCATCTGAACCCTAGTGATTATTGAAAATATTGTGCAAGAAACTATGTGATTATACAAAAATTATATAAAAAGTTCAATGACCACACATGCTTTGTTGTTGCTATTTTAAGGGGGTTTATATGGTTACACACTGTCCTGCACTGTAGAGGTCAGGTTTGCCCCAATTTAACTCAAGAAGGCAGGGTCTAATACACAGTTTTTAGCCTATGGACCCTGCACTCATTGCTCTGGTAGGTGTCATAGGTGTGTTAGTGGTATCTGAGTGGTGTTGAAGGGAGAAGCTTAAGGGGATTGGGTTTGTAAAATACTCCCACCGGTCCCTTGATGCTGTATTTCCCCCTGGAGGTCTGCTGAGGTCTGACCCTGGTGTGTTCCTGTAGTAAGTTGATGTCCGTAATGCCTTCTTATTCAGCTCTTATACCCTGTAAGGGTCACATAGTGCTTTACTGCATCATGCTTTCTGTTATTATGATGCATGATCTGCTGCATTGAAGTATCATGCTGACCCTTCATGTATCTACCATGTATAGGTCAGCATGATTATTGAATGTATCCCTCATGGGGACTTGAATCATGACTAAAAAGGCATCACACATTAAAGCACCATGTGCATCTTAAAGCGTCAACGCCTCCTTATTCATCCCCCATACCACACAGTAAGCCTGGTAGATCCAGGGTTTTCAGCTTCCCTGCGGCCTGCCTCTGTGCCTCTGGAAGGACGTAATGTGCTTCTTTACCACCAACATCCTGAGTGTACGGTGAGTGGGAAAGTGGATTTGGAATTTCCATCAATGTGATCTAAAGGGTATTAGATCCACACAGAGAGTTAAACTCTTCTATTTGTATCTAACCCTTTAAGACAAGCACAGTGATTTAATGCATTTTTCCCTCAGTTATCAAGATGCATAACTGTTGCCCATTTTGGCAGTGTATTAACCCAATAAGGTTTCCTTTAAAGTTCAATGCAACACTGTTCAGTTATTTGACAGGGTTGCATTACTGGCTGTGTTTTACAAACTTAGGCCAATGTTTTTGTCTCTGACCGGTAGCCATCTCTGACCAGGTGCTGTCTCTGCCCAGGTGCCGTCTCTGACCGGTTTGGTATGATAAGGTGAAAATACCAAAAGCAGGAGGCTAATTAAAATTATAATCATAATAATATAACAACCACCATAACGTTTTTACAAATCTTAATATAAATGAGTATATTCACCCTTTTTCTGACACCCGGTCAGAGACGGCACCTGGTCAGAGACGGCACCCAGTCAGAGACGGCACCCAGTCAGAGACAAAAACCTTGGCTCAAGTTGTGAGACACAGCCTACTACCAACTGATACCACATATCACACTGGACAGACAATCAGTGGGGGCTACTACCCATTTATGGCTTCATGCTGTTGAAACTATGATAAACCATGCTGTTGTAGATCTATATAGTCTTTGATACCATCTTGTGCCATTTTAGCATATTCAAGGTCCCACAATCAATGATTTATGTTTTCCAATGGCACCATTAGTTTCAGGATTCACCCTTCATAGCAGTTCGCTGTATTTATGCCTCATACTGACAAAGGACTAGTTCATGAAAGCACCCATAATCAAGTTAACTCACCTTTTAAACCGGCATTTCCCATTCTGCATTAGCGGTGTGTACAACAAGTAAGGAACCATGATTATTCACGTCACACTAAACTTTATGTAGTCAATAATTCACAGCCTGTAGGATTCCTGTCAGCGTCACAATGACTGGAACATGGCAGATCAGCATGTATCGTCCTCCTCACACTTCCATCTGACAATGGATAACTTTTTATATGGTTCTTGTTAACAAGAACATCTGTCTCAGAACTCAAGCTATAATCATGGATTGTCCTCTAGTGAAGGGAAACTATGTTACAACGTTCTGATGATAGCCTTATCATGTTCTGAATCCCATTTAGCCTATGCCAGAAATATCTCATGAGCACCTGACACTGACTGCACTGAGACACCAAGGTAGAACCTGTGTCTGTGTGCAGATCATTCCGCCTACTCCTAGGTTCATGAACACAAGGTGAGTGAGTGTAGGGAGACGTCGGGAGAGGTTCAATATAGATAAAGGTAATGGAGAGGAGGGGCAGGATTTACTGCCATATATAGAGCGTAAGTCCAGGATTGCTGTTCGAATATGTAAAAGGAAGAATGCGACGTAAGAAGCAATGCTGATTCAAGGGACACACATTATCAGGAAAAGGAAAACAATCAGGGCCAGGCGATCGCACGCAGTCATTGATATACACATAGCCCGTACATTAGATATAAAGTTTGCATGTAGTATCTTATTTATTCCATATAAGCTTTCCTTCCTCAGCACTGCATCGACGAATATCAGGGGTTTGGGCCATAAACTTCCAATTGGAAATTTGAGGTACAGTGTAACTATTAAGCAGGTTTTAATGATGACTACCATGTGACACCAGCTATATACCAGAAATTACATTAGCGTCATCTAGCATCTCTCATAATGATTGGTTAGAGAGAAGCCTTATAAAATGTAGGCCAATGTTGTCCTAATATACATGCATTTATTACACTATAGCTGGAAGACATCGGTACTATAACACAACATAACATATGGGGCAGTCTTTGATCAAGTACATTAGTTACCCGGTGAGGCAGATGTTGAGGTTGAAGGTCCACATTGCACTTGAATGTGTTCAGCTTTTTGTTGTCATGAGGGATACATTATGCTGGTCCAGTGTGTAGCTAAATCTGGTAAGCATTGATGGATTAGGCCAAAAAAAAAGTTTGTTTCAGATCACCCAACTGACCCTATTAAAAAAGGGCCGACCCTACGTTTTTTCTACAAATTTGAAGAACTTTCCATAATTTTACCCTTTATTTGGGTCTTCAGAGAGGCCGTCTAGTACTTTCATGTTTAAAAAAATAATATATCTGATCTACCCACCCTACATTTTCTTTCCATATTACCTGAAATAAACCTTTTTTTTCCGCCTAAGGACAACAACATCCTTAAAGCAATCTGCAGCCCTTGAAATGTTAGTAGTAGGTTAATAATGCATACATGTTGTCCATGCGTACCCTGGGGCCAGGTCTGGCACGTGGACGACTGCCGAGTGAGACCCAGGGTCTTAAATGAGATGATAACTGACCTTGACAGTGATGCCTTAGGGAGGCAACCTGCTCTTGTACATGCACACCACACCCTCTCCAGACACACTTACATTAACATGCACAGAGGCACTACAGTATAAGTCTGCACTCCCGCCTAAAGCCTTGTGAGCTTTTTAAAGATCAAAGCAAATATTAAGGAACAGTATTCTCCCCTGCAATCAGTGCTTGGTTAATTTTCCCAGACAAAAGGTGTGCCGTCATAAAAGTTTGTCAAGGTGTTAAAGTTTCTTAAATATGTCCATACATGATGTGAAAGTCAAGGCGGGGGCTCTATTTGAGTAGATTATGTGTGCCTTATGCTATTTGATTCTTATTCTCAGTGTCAATATGGCATGGAAAACACTGTTCTAGCTATATTCACAGGCATGCTTCACAAGCATGCTTACTTACTGGGCGAAGTTCTTTACTCTTTAAGGACATGCGCCTAAACTCTTGTCTCCCAATGTATAAAGTATACTCACAATGTGATATCCTCCTTCCCCACTAATGATGGCACTGGACACAAATGTGGTGTCCCATAATAACCTCTATTGACCAGTGCAAGACATTTAGGAAGTACATCGCTTTGTTATTATCACATCACCTCCTAAGTTCCCACCTACCACTGTACAGTGATGAATATTTAGGTGGGGCTGGGGACTACCCAGAAGGCATTACCTTTCTGAGGACAGAAGGTTAGAGAAGATGATGACCCTGGATATGATAAGAGATATGGGGATTGGAAATGGACTGTGGAAAGGAAAGGAGACCATCCTGGGTCTGATATCACAGTGGGCCTGCAAACATGGAGGAGGATCAGCTGAATCCTAATCTCAAGATCAAGGATAAAACTATGCATATTTAGGTGTGGTGCTGCTTGGTATCAACGGATAGCTCATGAAGAAGGAAAAACTTTGCCAGGGAGATTGATTTATTATGTGTGAGTGTGTGAAATTGTACTACGCTAAGGGACTATCACCTTTACAGGGTGTCATACGGGTTTGCAGGTGGCAGTAGGAATATTAATTATGCATCTTCTAATTGACGTCAAATGCCAGACGTACTTCATTTTAAAATCTGATTATGGAAATACTGTTGACAGTGTCCAAAAAACTTAATAGTTACTCTTTGGCGCTGCACTGGGGACGATTTGATGCAGGTGGCATTGTTTCATCTTACAAATACAATTCAGGTAGTTTCAAGGACTCCTTCAAAATGCCCTAAATATTGCACCTGTTTCTCATGAAGTGGGTGAAGCGCTTTCATGGGGTAGCCTTTTGTAAGCGCAACGCATCTATGTTGCCTATGTGTATAGCTCAAATGCAAACCTTATGCACGATGCCAAACTAGTGCAAGATGATAACATTTACTCTCTTGCATATATATACTTATCCAGCTCACGAGACGCTGGTGACCAAATTTTATCCTACAAATATCTTTCAAATACTCTTGATGTTTTATTATAGGGTGCATCCTGCTGTGATTAAGCAAGAAATCAGGTCCATCCTAGAAATTCCACGCATGGCATCACCATTTATCATTTGTTAAGATGCTTAACAGAGCAACCTGCATCTACAGTGATAACAAATATGATGTCTAATATTGACATGCCTCTACAGTGATAACAAATATGATGTCAAATATTGACCTGCCTCTACAGTGATAACAAATATGATGTCAAATATTGACATGCCTCTACAGCGATAACAAATATGATGTCAAATATTGACATGTCTCTACAGCGATAACAAATATGATGTCAAATATTGACATTTTCCTCCCACACAACAATAAAAGTAAATAGATCTGAGTCATTCTTTTGAGTCTACCTCAACCTACCACTTTACCGATGTCATAAGTGACCCTTAGGCATCGAGGCTTGAATGGAGGGCTAATAACTTTGGGTTCTCCTGAGAGGCATAGCTAATCACAAAACCCATGTTAAGCCACCCAGCCAATACCAATGCATCATCTACCCACGCGGGAACAACAGCTCCTGCAGGAGTTCCAGTGTTAAAATGTTGTGTCCTGCGGCTGTAAATCAATCAATGATTGTGGTGATTGGGGTATTTAAAAGCAGCTGCTATTGCTGCGTTTGGGTATGAGTCAAACCCACTCCTAAAAGTCACTGGTGAAATATCAATTTTGACAGTTAAAGGGGATTTTTTGATGAGCCACTTTTGTTTAAACTGATCACTTCAGTGGAAACACAGAGAGACATGGGGGGGGGGTGGATCATATATTGATACTCAAAGCCAAGTTAACTATTGCATCATTCCCTTGCATTGTTATCCTGTATAGTAACTCACCAGTGCTGGATTCATGCCTCATGACTGACAGTATCATGATGCTGCAGACCACGATGATTCCATGCAGTCTCATCATTGTTATTCATTTTCAGACTAGTATGGACTTAAGAAATGGCGACCTGGGGATAAAGCTTCATCTACTATATTCCACTCATAGTCATACCAAAAGCAACATCGTAGGTTATGAAGCATTAAATAACTTAGGGCTGTGTTCTCAAACCTAGGAAGTTGTTTGGTTTAAACCATATAAAAAGAGAGATTTCATCCGTTCAAGAAATCCATTCGTCAGTTGAGACGATGAGAGACGGTAGCTTTTAAAGGATCAGCCATGACTAGTAGAGCATAATTCAAAACACATTTAATTGTATTCAACGTCAAATCCATTAACTCCTTTGTATGCATCGTTTAATGTGAATGAGATATATATAAATGTATATAGTAGGTAACCTATTAAGATGTCATACTATTATAGACTAAAAATTGTATACTGCAAAAGAAAAAAACTGAAAAATGTTCAAAAAAGGGTTCAAACAGTCAAGTTGTCCGACCATGCCATAATGCTTATAATGCATGCAAATATAAGTTACAACCGGGGAGACAATTCCCAGTTACCTTTAAACTGTAGTCTCCCTGGTCTTCATTGCAATATGATAGTATTTTGAATAAGATCTGGTTAATAGCAATGTAATACTACCGTAATTGATACCCACCAAACTTGATGGACGCCAACAATATCGATGACTGTATGTACATATTTATTGCAATAAAGAGATATAAAACCCAAGATCATTGGGGATTAAGCCCATTGCTGCCACACTCAAATATATCTTAGAATTTGCTAACATCAAAGCTATATGAACCGGCCTCTCTGTTTGCCATGCAAAAAAACAACGATTTTCATTGATTGACTTCTTTTCATCTCAACTCTTAAGTGAACGGTTATGATGAGTGGTTATCATATTTACACACTGAGAGAACTCTTCTGGAGTATTACCCGAATTGCCAGTTGTGAAATTAGTCAAAAGGATCATTCTGAAAAATGGTGTTTTGGAGCTCTACAGCAGATTATATTGAAAGTCTCAAGATATTGTAGTGTATTCAAGCATTCTTTTTTTTATACGTTCATTCCTCAACACAGAACCCATAGTTAGCTAAGAGATGCCTAGGTGGATGATGCAAATTTAACGGAACCAAGCTTGATTAAATGTACTTAAGTTGAAAGCAAGGTTTCAGTAGTGAAGTTCTGAGGTACCACGTTTACAATCTAGATTTAGACCTATCTAATTAATGCCTCTATATCTCTCTGGTCAACATTTTCTAATTCAGTCCCCCTTATATTCCCTATAAGCACAAATGAGGTAGATCTAACTTATAGGGATGGCATAACACTTATTGTCTTATGATCCTAATCTTACAATGCATGAAATTGGCCCGTGAAAGTACCTTGAATATGTTGGATTTTATGCAGCAGTTGACTCTATAGGGAGAGAAAAATGCATTCTTACACTAAAGCTACTTTTCAGGGCTCCAATGCATCCTAGTAATCTCAGTATACAACTGTATATGATAGACGACGGTATATGCAACGAACCATAGGTACTCATTAAGGAATGAATAAACATGTTAGAAGAACAATAGAACCATCTTATGTTCAATCAAAACAACACATAAATAGATATAATACAATAACACAGCAGTCACAGCTGCCCGTTATGAAGCTATTAAGATATTTCATGATTAGATGATAAAAGTTTGTTTAGTGAAGATTGATTATTTCTGTAAACATCGAACAATTCAAGGATAATTGACACTTCCATGATGTCATGGCGTCTCAAAACAATATCTTTTATTGAAGGTAGACTGAAAAAGATCCTATGGGTAACCCTGTGTACTACATTTCTACATGTTCATGCTACATTGGTTTCACATAATACATAAATGCAGTCCATTACATTGTGATAATAAAAAGAGCATACAGAGATATTGTGAAAGACGCACATAGAAATTTAAATTATAGTTTTGATGTTAAGTGACACATTTGTCTGAAGCTCAAATTGGTGTGTGGATGTTTGTTTTCTCCTTTCTTCATGTAGAGGTGATTAGATCTCCCTGAAATATGATGACTGCTTCACCAAAGAATGATGAATGAAGAACACAGGGATAATAAATAAAAGATAGCATTGACATTTTAGTCATAATTGTGATGTCAAGAAAAAGTGAAACACATTTGTCTGTAGCTGAAACTGTGGTGAGGATGTTTGATTTGTAAACCTTATTCTTTTGAAGTAGAGGAGAGAAGATCTGCCTGAATGATGAAACATGTGATGCTAAATCCTAACAGCCTGTATGATGGAGAACACTAATTGTTAGAATCAGCTATAGTTAACCCTGTTAGTTCTTTAGTCTTATTATAAAACTAATAACTGCCAATTGTTCATAAGTTCACAAACATCTTAAAGACAAATTCCTTAGGGTGGTAGATTTAGGATAAAATACACCTAAAATATGTAAAGGGGAGGTATCACTGATAGCATTGACTACAGTATAGAACCAGGTTCACAATACTGAACTAATTCAAGTGAATATAGGTTATGTGGGAGAACTTTGTGACTCTACACTGGAAGCATGTAACAAAGGTTACCTGAAGTTTCATTGCATAATAAAGCAATTCCTGGATAAAGTTTCCATGGGTCTGCTCAGTCCTTTCCTAATTTTTAGTATATAAATGTCATGATACATGATACACTATGTAAATGCCTTGTCATTTCTCAATCTTGCTATTCTCCAAAGGACAAGCATATCCACATTAAATATCAATAACTCCTAAATTCCTGAACAAAAAAAAAGAAAGACCAACCTTACAGAGGTACGGATATGAAACATGACATCATTAATTTTCCTTCTGGGACATTTTACGATAGCTGCCAACTAATGTATTGAGTAACAAGACAGGATGTGGTGTATTGTTTATTGCTGTTACTTATAACATTGACTCTAGTGTTATAATAGGTTTGTCATATCCTCCATTTGACAACTGGCATTAAACCCCTTTGCAGCCATTCGTATGGAGTTCAATTTGCCTAAAAGTTAGCACAGCAGGTAACAATATGAATGTGAACCCTGTGCATGGTTTTCCAATTCAAATCGGCATTCTGTACAATTGTTCCAATAAGAATTTTTTCAACATGCTGCGTATGTGCTTGAACTCATGATTAAGCAAATTGAGCCCCATTCATTGAGTATTGGGTATATTAAGTTTTAGACACATGATAAAGAATGCACTCCCTGTCCTTGTCCGTATCCTACTGCCTGATGGCCCCTAGTGTCTGCTAACAGAACTACCACTGCTTGATATCCTCCTCTGTGATGCCCCCTAGTGTCTGCTAACAGAACTACCACTGATGTTGGCCCCTGGTGGGTGTTTGTTTGTCATCCCAGCACCCATTGTCAGAGATATAACTAGTAGGGGTGTATCAATAGCGGTACACAAAGCAGCTCACAGAGCACCTCCAACTGCCTCATGAATGGTGCATGGCTGCTGTTATGACACTCAGTGAGTGGCTCAGTGTCAGGGGGTTTCGTTGGAAGAATAGGCCAAGGGGGGGGGGGGGGGAATCATTGGCTCAAACTTCAGATTTGGTCCCAAAAAGCATATAACAGAGAGTGCTTCTAGTAAGGGTCAGAAATTTATTGACCCTTTTTGTCAACCAAAGGCCCCGGGCTGGACAAAGTACAAATCACACATGGCAGCATACTAGCCAGTTGCCAGCACATTTTACTGCAGACCATCCTACACTGATGGTACATTAGGACAGCCACTCACCCAGGGACACTTTTACCTCTTTACTCCATTTACTATCAGCCCCCAACATCAACATAGACACAGAACTACAAGTCTGGGCACATGGAACATTCACTTAATGACCCTTGCGTGATGGGTTGTCCCAAACATTGTTTTTGTGGGAGAGTGATTTAACTTGATTTGTGAGTGAAGCTTACTTTCACATCATAATTATTTGTTCACAGTGTTTGGGTCTAAAAGAGAGGGATCTGTGAGAGCCATACATTTCCTGATATTACATTTCAAACTTTCATTTACCATCACATCAGCCCATCTTATACAAACCAATTTTGATTTATAATGGAATCTATTTCATATTTTTTGCTATTGTGATGTGCCTTTTCAAGGGAAAACAATAATGTAAATTGGGCATTAGGTATATGTCAGAAAACTATTAAGGAATGATCAACTAATCAGCAAAATTATAGCGAAATTCTAACACATTAGTCAGTAACTCACCAGCACCCAATGAATCATCATGACAAAGAGGATAGGGGGATATAGCCCTTAATGGCCCAATGCAGCTTATCTCCTACTGACAAAGGCAATCATATTTAGCGACATCCCAAAAGAGGAAGTTGGCAGCGCCTGCACTATCGTTTGGCTCAGCTTTGCCAAGTTACCTCTTATTTGGTAATCCTCCTTTTTTTTTTTTTTAACGTAGATTTATTGGATTTAATCACCCTTTCGGGCAAAAACTAGCTTGGGCGCATTGCCCTTCTGCCGCCAGCACCCCTATCTATACAAGCATCTTTGACGGTCTTTAATTTAATATATAGCAATGGCATCCTTATGATTTCTTTTCTCTTAACATGGCATGTACAAAAGAATATTTCTTACAATTATTACACAATATTTCTGATGAGATGAGATGAGATGAGTACATGTTATGTCGTATGATATTTCAGTTTACATTCATAAAGCAGCGTGGGTAATCCTTTTTAATAGCTAGTTTCACAACCACTTTTTTCATGTAAGTTCTGCGTATCCATTAAAGGATTTTTCTCTAATTTAACTTTATAGACTACTCGAAGACCTTTATTTTGTAATTTCTGCAATTCCTCTGTCTCCCCCTTATTATCCCTATCCCATATAAAATCAGCATAATCTATTGTAGGTAATACCATAGACTGATATATAGTTAAGGCCGTGTCCTCATCTGTATGGTCCCTAACCTTCCTCAGCTGTCGTATTTTATGTCTAATGTTAGCAGTTACACATATACGATGGTCAACAAATTTTAAATCAGTGTCTAAGGTAACCCCCAGGTATGGGAACGTACTAACTCTATCCAATACTACATTATTTAACTTAAATACAGGGTTATAGTTATGTATATTGTTGTACAACATCCATTTAGTTTTTTTCTCATTAACAGTGAGACTATTCTGTTTACACCATAGCGATAGCTTGTCTAAAGACGATTGCATTTTTACAGGGTCATGTACAGATATAACAGCGTCATCTGCATACAAACAAATATTAAAATCATCTATTTCAGGTAAAGAATTTATGTAAATAGAGAATAAAACAGGACCACAAACGGAACCCTGTGGAACACCATATGATACAGGTTTAAGCTCTGATACACAGTCATTGGCTATGGTACATTGCATTCTGTTTGTTAGATAACTATTGAACCAGTCACATGTTTTAACGCTAAGTCCAAAACCGAATAATTTTTTAATCATAATAGAATGTGAGACAGTATCAAACGCCTTCTTATAATCGAGGTATAAAGACAGTGTGGGTTTATTATTAATAATATTGTGTATAATATAGTTAAGGTGAGAGGTGATAGCAGAGACTGTAGAGTGGCCAGATCTATACCCATGCTGGTGAGGCGTCAACAGCGCGTGATCCTCCATATACGTTTGCAGCCTAGTACATATTAATTTTTCCATCATTTTCCCCGGCAGAGGTAATAAACTAATTGGCCTTAAGTCACTAACATCTAAAGAATTTGGCTTCTTAGGTATAGGTACAACTGTAGCTATTTTCCAGCTAGCAGGAAAGTATGCTTTAGCTAAACATTTATCGAAATAACACATAATTAAGTCTGGTATTGCCATAAAAGCATCCTTCATTACGTAGGCCTTCACATGTTTAATACTGGAGGGCTTATTATCCTTAATCTTTTTGATTGACTTAACCATTTCTAAATAACTAATCGGTCCCATAAGGCATGTCCGCTGTGCTGGAACACCTCTCGGAGCCTCATAGTTTCTATTTGGATCGATAGGTGGTAGCATAGCGGCGAGGTTAGAGCCTACATCAGCAACAAAAGTGTTCACATAACTGGAGCATTCGTTGGGTGGAATTAATTCATTTGTTATACTATGTCTTAGCTTAAGAAAGGTTGCCTTGGTTTTTACCGGTAGTAGTTTCTGTATACCAGCCCAAAATTTGGTAGGGTCATCTTTTCTATGTTGTAATAATAAATTAATTTTATCTTTTCGACTATTGAAAATTTGTGATTCTACCCTATTCCTATAAAAATCAGCAATCATCCAGTCATCTTCATCTCCTGATATACGCGCATCAGCATACAGTGCATCTCTATATTGCATAGCATTAATAATATCAGGTGTAAGCCATTCAGGTGTATAAACCGGTAGCACCATGGTCCTTATTGGACATATACTATCTAGGCAAGATCTTATAACATTTAGAATTTCATTCCATAAATTATCTAGATCTGTAGTAACCAGAATATCATCCCACTTAATATCTAGGAGCATGTTCTTAAACCTTAATACATCATAGTTTTTATACGACCTTGCTTTAATAACCTTCTTCTTAATTCAAGTCCTAATACATTTAATCAGAATGAAAACAGGAGTATGATCAGCGATGTGATAGTCTATTGTTCCAAATTCACACACGTTATGTATCCTGTCATTGATATATATATGGTCTATTAATGTTCCAGACTTAGGACGGGTTACCTCATTAATTAGTTGGCACATATCATTGTTAGTACAGAAATTATTAACGTCAGAATCCTCAATATCCTTCCTGGTTAACAAGTCCACATTAATATCACCAAGGATGATTATTTTCCTATTTTTGGTTACTGTCTTAATAAGTTCAGTTAACTTCTTCTATAGCGATTGCATACTAGGCATGTCTTTTTTAGGTGGGCGGTAACACACGTATATTTTATATTTGATTTTGCCAATCTCAACATCTACACATAATATTTCATAGTCACATGTTATACAGCTAGAGGCGTTATCAATTTCAGCAGTATATGTATCCCTCATATATAACATTAAACCACCGGCTGTCTTATCAAGTAAAGGGAATCTATCAAGCCTAAAGAACTGATAGCCTGGTAAATGCATCATGGTGTTAGTAATAGTCGGATTTAGCCAGGATTCAACAATTCCTGTCATATCCGTGTGTGAAATGAACTTTTTAATATTTGCTCTCTTTGGATATGCTGACCTAGCATTAATGCAGGTGAAGAGGAGACCCTTAGCTTGACATATGTTATGTAACATTACCATCTTGTACCCTTGCACGAGGTCTGGGGGTTATGGCGGTGAGGTGATATGAGTGATGATGAAGGTGACTGAATCTATATGATCGATAGGCTATGGCTTCCATTTGAAGAGCAATGCGTCCAAGACATTTCAAACATTTTATAAAAATATATAACATATTTTAGCGAGGTGGTAGTAATTTGACTATTAGACATGATATGCGTATATCCATAGAGCATTTAGTATACTCCATTTAACACTATGATGTTTTACATATGGTTATACATATACCGTAATATTTCTTATAGAGAAGAAAGACTATGCGTTATGTTTGGCTGTGCTCAGCTGATTCATTACATAACAGTGGGTCAGTTACTGAGAGCTGCCTCCTGTGGCGGCGGTTTTGAATACCCTTACATACCGTTCAGTGTCTAGACTAGCATATTAGGGGGACACACACTCTGATACCCTAATAGGCCAAGTTATATGTTTACATCAGACAATAGCATTGGTTTCTATGTGCCGGAACGCGTTCATGGATTGTATGGCGGTTAAGACAGGTGTTGTTTTTACACTTATATCTTCATATATGTATACATATGTACTCTGGCGGAGACCCTATATCTTGTTAGGGGTCTTTTTAAGGCTGAGATACCCTTTTATTTTAGACGCTATCTGCATACTGTCCTTAGTCTTCTTATGAGGATCCAGTTTGCTCTCACGAATGTTCACTTTGTTCCCAGAGTTGGGGGCTGTGGCGCCCATGCTCACCCTTGTAGAGGTTCTTGGTTGTTGACTGTCTGTGGTCTTGGTATCCGCTGTGTTTGCACGGGCGTGTCTTCTCTCTCTCTCTGGAGTTATAACATGGGGTGATAGGCTCTTATTCAAGTCAAAGGGGATACCCCCTCCTACTCTATAAGACGCTGCGGCTTCTGCATACTGAGCTGTAGCACTGCTAGCTATCATTCCTATAATGGACTCATTCATGTTCATGTATCTTGCGTCTTGCATTGGTCTCGGGCCAGACCCTGGAGGAGGAGGTGGTGCCTGTTTTTTAATCAGTTGGCTGGATGGAGTAGTAGCTGGTGTGCTCGGGGGTTCTGGTGTGGGCGTCTCTGCTACTGTTGCTATGGGAGCCAGTAGTGCTTGCCCTGGAGGTAGTTGACCAACCAGCACTGGAGGGACGATTGGTGCTTGGATGCTCACAGGGCTTAGTGTGGTCGCAGTAGTTGTCACAGGTGTGGTAGCTATTGTCGCAGGTTGTGGCCTTGTCGCAGGGGGTTGTGCTCTTGTCGCAGAGGGGTTTTCAAGACCAAAAAGTTCTCTCCTCACTTCCATCAGGATGTAGCCCCCTCTGTTTTTACCTTTCCAGTTTCCCTTCTCCAGCGCCTTGCTACCTATACCTGCACCAATGCCCCAGTGTCGACTTCCGGTAGTCTCCAAGAGCAGGCGCGTCTGTGTCGACCTCAGTATTTCTCTTAGTTGATCGTCCTGCTCATACTTGCACATGTTGAGCTCATGTAGTATACGCTCGTCTTGACTTCTCCAGTCTGGGCAATCAATAAGCTTAGCAAGATTCATTGCTCGTAGTGCGGTGTAGGAGTCCATGATGTCCTGTGCTTTCCCTTCAGCTCCAGCGCCTGCAAATAAGGCCTTCTGGTGGGATAATCCCTGCTCCACAGAGCTGTAGGTGTGGCCATTATATTTGATGACACAGGGAAAAAAAATTACTTAGAGGTGCCAGGTGGGAGTTATATGCCACGTATGTATCAGTCACCGTTGTTCTAGCATTTGCTAACTGCAGCTCCTCAGGGAGAGTTGATATGTTTCCATGTGGGTAGTATTTACCCTTGTATAGAATTCCTCTACCCCGCGGTTTTGCGTCCAAGTTGGCATCGTGGGCTAGACGTGCTATGGTGGAGACTTCAGCCTTCTGTTTCCGGATCAGTGGGTTGGAGTCCTCACTCACATACACATGTCGGTGTTCTGGGCTCGTGTTGAGGGTGCTTTTCTTTGACATCAGTCTGTCCCTTGTTGAGGTCTTTAAGAACACTACTACAATTGGGCGCTTTGTTGCATTCGGTGGACCCTGTCTGTACGCGTAATCCAACTCATATATGTCAAGTTCATCATCTACCTTTTTTAGCAGTCCATATGCAATCTCATCGGTCTTCTCTCTAGCCACAAAAGGTAACCCTTCAATAATGAGATTTTTTCTCCTTGAAGCATGGTCCTGCACTGCTATAGAGATGCCCAGCTCCTCAATCTCTAGTGTATTTACACACACTTGCCGCTGAGTCTTGTCCAGCTTGGATCTCAGCTGAGTCACCTCGCCGTCAAGTCTCACTCGTTCAGCCTTGACATCCCGTATCTCATTATGTGCATATTCTAGGGATTTTGTTGTTGCATCATGCTTAATCAATAAGTTTTGCAGTGCTTGGCTCACTTTACCTGCTATGTTTTCAGTAGAGGGCCCAGAGCGCAGTACTTGAGCATTATCGAGGTCGCTGACTAGTCCATTGACAGCGTCACGGTCAAGAGGCTCCGCCATGTTGTTATTATGCTTCTACCTGTGCCAGCCGTCCAAACCAATTTCGCCTAGTTTACAGTGTAAATAAGGGCTGGTCGTGTTTTTCCCACATATATCGTGTCTTGGTACCTTCATGCAGCTCGTGTGCGAATCTACTGTGTTTCCAAGCTTTTAATCACCTCCGGGTTGTGGGAAATGCTGGATGGCGCGCAAGGTGGTCTACTCTCGTTGGTGTGCCATTGCCCTTGACAGGAGGAGGTCAGTCCATTTGGTGTATGACCCTGACAGTAGGGGTGACTACTGGCCCTTGCCCAGGTGAACCTTTATCAGCATATTGCTTGCTTCAGCGAACAAGTGGTTAGTGGGATATTGGGCTGCAGTGGGTATAGTGGCAGTGCCAGATGAGATTGCTTGGGGTTTTTCACAATATTTTTCCATGCAAAGACCCTTGATTGACCATACAAACACATTACATCACAAATGTATTACAGTTGCAAATATGCAAATCACAATTTGTCACCAAGATATGAGTGACCATACAAACATAGCATGTCAACTTAGTGTCTATGAAAACATTGTACAGAAATTTGTGTGACAATATGAATTTTGTACAGAAATTAATTGACTTGAAAAGCTTCACACAATACATTTGTTGCTTTTGATAAAGCACCAGAGTTTGCATGTTTGCAGGTTATATAGTAATATATGTCATGTAATGTTGAGGTAGGATTTTACTTCCATTTTACTTCCATAGGACATGATCTGCTTCACTGATCTTAAGCCTCAGGAACATGCAGACATTGCTCTGGTAGGTATCATAGGTATGTAAGTGGTGTGTGATGGTAGTGAAGGTAGTAGCTCAAGGTGAATGGGTTCTATCCGGTCCCTTAATGCTACAATTCTCCCTGGAGGTCTGCTGAGGTCTGACCCTGCCGTGTTCCTGTAGTAAGTTGATGTCCTTAATGCCTTCTGATTCATCTTTTATACCCTGTAAGGGTCACATAGTGCTTTACTGCAGTATGCCTTTTGTCAGCAGGACGCAAGGATGCTGCATCTACCTAGTATCTCAACCTTGCTGCCAGAAAATTGGGGTAGCCTCCTCATCAGCCTTTCTTCACAGTGGGAGTGTTTTGTTGGCAATGGTTTTGGGAAAATGTGGGTGTCCGTTTGGTTCAACAAGAATGCAGCTCTGCTGAGTCACTCCCAGTGCCATTACACTACATGCAGGCTTCATGGCACCATGTGCTGAATTACTTGCAGCACCAGTAAAATGGTGCCTAGAGTCAGCATTTCGTCCTTATCGGTTGCTTTGATTGAATGTCAATTACCAAACATTTACCAAACATTTATATTATATTATATATTATTTCCCTTTAAAGCAGGTTTCAGTCAAGCCTTAAGCCACATTAAACTGTGGCATTGATTTTACCCACAATATTTAACACATGAGCCTTCTCAATGGGCTGGGAGGTGGAAGAAAATACCAGTTGAACTGTTTAAAATTGACCACGAAAGAAGCTTTACATATGAATTAATATAAACATTGTAACTGCTTAATGGCAGGCTAATTTAGAGTATAACTAAATGCTGTCAGGGCGGCATTCAATACTTCAATTAATAACCTCGGCCATCATTAATGGATTTACTTCCCTTTGTCAGTTGCTATTCCCCTTCTGCAGTCACGGCTACATTAGGTATCAGGATTCACGTCACACAAAGCCTGCTGTAGTCAATTATTCACAGCCTGTTGGAGCCATGTCAGTGTCACAATGACTGGAGTATGGCAGGTAGGCATGTATCTTCCTCTTTTCACTTCACTGTTACACTTTTTATGTCATTCCTTTCAGGTCGAACTTCACTTTCAGAACTGGTGGGCCATAATTATGGATTATCCTATATAGCGAAGGGAAATCACATAGAAAAGTTTTGATGACAGCCTAATCATATGCAACTACCATTCTGAATCCAATTTAGCCTACGCCAGAAATCTACATAAGCACCCCCACACTAACTGCACTGAGACACCAAGGTAGCACCTGTCTGTGTGTCGAGACCACTCCTCCTATACTTAGCTTCACAAACAGAAGGATGATGACAGACTGAGTGGAGGCAGACATGTGTGGGAGGAGGATGATCACATCCCCCATTAAGAGCCATCAGGGGCACAGACATAGTGGAGAGGGGGGTGGGAGTCAGGGTAGAGAATGGTTTAATATAGATAAGGTAATGGAGGCTAATGGCAGGATTTACTGACATACATTTTCACAGTACCCAAATGTAGCTCTGGGGGAGGTGGGAGTTGGCTGAGTTTGCATAAGGTAAAGGGTAGGACAGGGTAAAGTAATTTACTGACATACATAGGATGTGGGATCATGGAAAAAAAGCAAAAGAAAGTACCATAAGGTGTAGAACTGACTCATAAAGCACATCAGTAGAAAAAAAAGTAAAAAGATCAAACTGAATGCTTTCATCATTGCTGCTTACTTTTAAAGCTGTTATTCTTCTTTAATTATTTCTTACAGTATGTTGCTAATTAGTTATTGCATGAATCTATTTTACAATTCTCTTATATTGTGACAAGGTTTCAGCTTCAGACTAACTCATCTATGTCCTCATGGTGTACATGGTGCCACTTATACACATCAAGTAACACTCTCTAAGATATGGTTCAGAGAGAAGCCTTTGTCAAATATAGGCCATGGTTGTCCTAAGATGTATGTACTCATTAGATTATGACCAGGGACACTAGTTGTATTAGGTTATATTTGATATGTGCCAGTCTTTGTTCAATGCCAGTACTTATCTTGTTAGTTACATATTGAGGTTTAACCATTTAAGGGTCACATTGTGCAATAATGTGTTCAGCCCTTTATTGCCATGATGGATTAATGCCGGTATAGATATACCTTAACTTGCCAAACAATCACTTATAATGACAAAATACATTAAAGCACTATGCCGCCTATAAAGTGCTAGTAATAGGATAATTATGCAGCCATATTGGGTGGTCCATGTGTAGGCTAGGTCTAGCACGTGGAGACTGCCACGTGAGACTCTGGGTCCTAAACGATATAATAATTGACTGCCACATGAGACCATGACTCTGTAATGATAAAATAATTGACCCTGACAGTGATGCCTAGGGGAGCCAACCTCCTCTTGTACCCATACGGCACACTCTCCCAAGACAGACAGAGACAGATACAGAGGCAATGATACAGAAGCCAACACCCCAGTATCAAGCAGAAGATCAAAGAAATATTAGAGGAACCCCTGCATTCAGTGCAGGTTAATTTTCCCAGACACAAATTGTGCCCTCTTAGAATGTGTCAAGATGTTAAAGATGTACTAAGTTTCTTAGATGTGTCCATACATGATGTGAAAGTCAGGGAGGGGGGTCAATTTAAGCAGAACATGTCTGTCATATAGTTTTGCCATTTCATTCATATTTTCAGCGTCAATATTGCGTGGATAGCCATGCTGAAGCTTTACTAGCTATATCTACCAGAATTGTTCCTTATCGGTCCCAATCTTTACCATAAAAGAGCATGGATATGCCTTTGTTGGCAAAAACAACTCACCTGCCAATATACAGTGTTGACCAAGGGCATGATACATTAAGGCATCATGCTGAGGGGTGAATGGACTCTGTGCTCAACTGTAACATGACATGAATGTGCCTTGTCAGCACCCTGCTTCTTACCTAAGAGGCCTATATAGAATCCAACCCGTCCTTCCCTCAGCAGGAACCCCAGCACCCACTAATGAGGGCAGAAGACACACATGTTGTGTGTCAAGGTCACCTCTAGTGACCAGCGCAAGACATTTAGGAAGTCTATCCGCTAGTTACAATCATCTTGCCATCTCCTAAATTCCCAACCTCCTCTTGTACGCATACACCACACTCTCCCACGACAGACAGAGACACATGCAGAGGCAATAATACATAAGTCAACACTCCAGTATCAAGCGTTGTGAGCTGACAGAAGATCAACATGAAATTAAGACAAACCCCTGCAGTCATTGCAGGTTAATTTTCCCAGACAAGTTTGTTTGTCATCCCAGCAGCCATTGTCAGCCCCCTAGTGGGACCCATTGTAACTAACTTACCTACTTAAACGGGGAACAGCAGGCCAAGATAGGTCCCAGGATGCTTTGCAATATAACCAGTAGGGGAGCATGAATGCAAGGACACAGAGCAGCTCCAACTGCCTCATTAATGGTGCATGGCTGCTGTTATGACACTTATATAGCCACTCTGTGTCGCGATGTTGGTTGATGTGTGCTGAAGATCCCCTTGTTTGCTTGTTTGTTTGTGTAGTTTAACATCCCATCTACAATGCAGGTGAGGGCCTACCTTGGATGATTGAATCTATGAGATGAGCCAGGAGGTAGAAATCCAGCTACTACACATTTACCGAAGGAAGGGTTCTTTAACCTCCGACAGCACATAGACATGGTGTGAGAGGAACATGCCTTTGTTATGCTGTAAGTCTACCACAGTATGGGAAAGCACAGGTATAGTCGGGAAGCAATGGAAACTCAAAGCTAAAACAACTGTGTGCCATTAGTCTGGAGTGATACATCCCCTTATAACCAGTGCTATCCAACTTACTATGATTCCTCTCAGTGGCTATGTTTGACACAGTCTGTCTCTCAACCCACCCCTGAAAGCTCATTCATGCCACATTTTGCAGGGAAAATAATGTAGTCAAGTGTATTACTTCCTTTAAAATAATCACTTTTAGTGTAACTAGATAAGGTGAAGTCCAGATCGAGATATTGATGCATCCCATATATCTTGGTGACACAGCATAGATCTCATACACTAATTTCTGTTGTAAAAAATGTTGTAATAATCTAATATATCATATCTAATAGTGATCTCAGAATTGTCCAATTTATGTGATGGTGAATGTCAATCCTAATACCAGAATTATTGGCTCAGACTTTTTACATGGTCACAAATATCACCAAAGAGAGAGTGCCCCGACCCAGGGTCAGCAGATGACAGTGCTCTCATGCTGACCAAAGCCCCCAGGCTACACATGGTACAAATCACACATGGCAGCCTGACCCCAGATGTCAGCACAGTTTTACTGCAGACACTGATGGCACATCAGGACAGCCACTCAGCCAGAACAACTTTTTACTTCTTTACTCCATTTACTAACATGCCAACACCATCCATATACTCACACAACTTTAATTCTTGGAACAAACAACTTCATTTCTTGGTACTACTGCTAACTTTGGGACATGTGTTCTCTAAAGGTTGTTTTTGTGTAGAAGTGATTCACTTTCAGTTGTGAATAAGGCTAACTCCCATGTTATAAATATTTTCACTGAGTCTTTTGACCAAAACAAATTTTCCTTCAGAGTCATCAGTCTCCTGTTATCATACTTTGAAGCGTCATGTACCATCGCAAAAATGTAAACAAACATTAACAGGAGCCAACATGTCTATATTATCAGAACATGATCATTGTAAATAGTTGGTTGATATCAAGATGTCAGTTAGTTGCTCCTAGATAAACATCAAGGTTGCTGGTAGGCAGGGCTGCTAACTTCACTTGACTATTGTATTCAAGAATGACCAATTCAAAAAGATGAAGATATAAGGACTTTGAAATGGAGTGATCAACCTGTTAGCAATATTTAAAAGCTCAGACATTGACCATTAGCTCATCAGAACCACAGTGAAATATCATGACAAAAAGGTTAGGGAGATGAATCCATTAATAGACCGTTGCTTCTTGTCTCTTGCTGACACAGACATATTTAGCAACATCCCACAAAGCAGAAATAGGCAACGTCTGCACTCTGACTTGGCTCGGGTTGGCCATGATGGAGTAATCCTGCCTGACAGGCTGGTCCAGTCTATGTAGTATACCACCCCACCACTAAGGGGCAGTCCATGTGGTGTATGACCCCACCACTAGAGGTCAACATTGGAGCCTACCTTAAGCATCATATTGCTTGCTTGAACAGTGACTAAGTGGTTAGTGGGGGTATCGGGCTGCTGGGAATATAGTGGGAGCACCAGATGAGACTGCTGGAGGATTGTGCATGGAAATCGTCTGCATGGGTGGGAAGGAGTATCGTGGAAGAATAACTACTGTAATGGCCCGTTTAAGCGCAGGGGTCTCAAATAAGCACAGGTCTCCTTTAAGCGCAGGTCTCCTTTAAGCGCAGGTCTAGGCACCCCTCTGAAACCAAAAATCTCTCTTTAAATGGACTCATATAAGCGCAGGTCCCTGTATAAGCACAGGGGGTAACAGGGGATTGAAATTTATAAGCGCAGGGGCGCTTAAACGAGCCACTACGGTATGCAAAAGTGACTCTCAGATTTTGGCACAACATTTTTTCATGCAAAGACCCTTGACTGGCCATACAAACACTTAACATGATTGCACAAATGTATTGTGGTTGCAATTATGCAAATCAGATTTTACCATACACATGTGTCACCTTAATATGATTGACCATACAAAATTGCATGTAAAAATGAGTGTCTATGAAAACATAATATGGAAAACTGCTTGACAATATTAAATTGAATGACAAAAAAAACTACATAAAGATCAATGTTGCTCATTTGAAACATTAGAGTTTGTGCAACATTGTGGTAGGACTTTGCACTTTTTTACTTCCATAGGGCAAGGTCTTATACAGAGGTTCAGCCTCAGGAATCTCTGTTTATTCCTTTGGTAGGTATCATCGGTGAGTAAGTGGTGTTGCAGGTAGTAGCTTATGGGGAAGGGGTTTGTAAAAGACTTCTACCCGGTCTCTTAATGCTACATTTCCCCCTGGAGGTCTGCTGAGATCTGACCCGGCTGTGTCCCTGCAGTAAGTTGATGTCCGTAATGCCTTCTTATTCAGCTCTTATACCCTGTAAGGTGCACATAGTGCTTTACTGCATCATGCCCATTGTCAGCATGATGCATGAAAGCCACATCTACCAAGTATCTAACCCTTCCTGCATTCAAGCATCATGCCGACCCTTTACACTTCAAATGTGTGGGGTCAGCATAATGCTTGAATGCATCTCAGGTGAGTTACGCAGCAGGGATTCATTCACAAATCATAACCCTGAAGAGCATAGTATTCTGTAGTGCTAGCTGGCCCTAAAGGGTTGGTGCCTCCTTATTCATCTCTGATACCACCCAGTAAGTCAAATAAATCTCCGTTTTTTAGCTTCATTCCATATACCTTCGAGCCTTTGGCAGAACATGATGTGCTACCTTTACCTCTGAAATTCTAAGTGTATGCACAGGTCAAAAGTGGACTATGAAATAAGTGCTATAATTTGTTTATTGTATCGAATACATGTTGTAAAACCCCATATTGTGCTGCTCTGCATAAAAACATCATTCAAAAGTGTAAACATAATACCTGTCTTAAAGAAAATGATTGATACTGGGAAATCTGAGTGTGCACATACATAAAGCCTGGGCTATGTACCCATCCATTCTACAGAGGGCTTTTTGCTTTGCCCTTCAGAGACCCAGGAATACCTCTATTTACCACCACAGGTTGGCTATTTATGTACACCCACACACTGACTTTTGTGGTGGCCCTCTGCCTGAGTTGTACAAAGCTAGCTCTAAGAATGACAGAAACAACTAGGACATATGGCCCTTGATAATGGTGGTTTTCTGGGACTGTTTATTCTTTTTCTGTCAGCAAATACAGGTGAAGGGGTTCAAACTTATTTAAGACTACAACCTGTCCCAATGGGTTTTAAGTGTTAACAGGGATAAGATACTTATTATTCGATCCGTTGGTGACACTTGATTTCACATCAAAGTATTAGGCTTCGTAGAACATGATACAAATCAGATCAATGAAGCCTATAGCCTGGACTCATGCTTCTTCATTGGCAAATTGTCTAACTTATCATAAACACATACTTATTATCCCACAAGTTCTTCTTCTTAATGTGACCATTGTTAGGCTAAAATATGATTACTATTAACTAAACTGTGACACATCTGATGGAACCCTACCCTGTCACACAAGCCCCCAAACATCTGACAATGGGCCCTCTGCCTGCTGTAAGGGATTTACATAGTTTCAGTGCAATTTGTCTCCATAATGCAGGGATGCAGCTCTGGTGAGTAACTCACAATTCCTGCAACTCCTGAACACTCACCATGGTCCAGCTATACAGTAGCAGTGAGTTACTGTCAGTCCACCATGACAATAGATGAAGGTACACCTTGAGGCACTTTGCAGCACATAAAGAGTTAAGAGGAGCGGCGGTCAAAGAGGAGGCAGACAAAAAAGGTGATTACCATGCTGCTCACATTGCTGCCAGACAAAAGTATTTGTACTATAACATGGCCTGCGTTTGTAATACAACCTTGCAATACAACACAAGTTGCATCGAGTAATAAGTAATTGTTGAGTGACAACCACACAGTCACACAAGTCAAACTCGTAACAAAGAAGGTCACCTTTCAGTTCTAGTAACTAAGATTGGAACTGGTTTTGGGCGGAATTTCTGAAAAGATGAAAAACAATTTCCCTTCAAAAGCAGGTTTCAGCCAAGCCTCCAAGCCACATAAAACTGTGACTTTAATATGCACCAATTGCCTCAACTATTCATCGATTAACACAGAGGGTCTTTCAAAATTCCACAGGATTTGCTACATGAGACACCTCGTGGGCTGGCAAGTGGAAAACATTGACAGGTGTGTTCATCATTTAAAAATTACAATGAAATACTTTTTCTTTGCTTCAGCTTTTTTTCTCCTAATTGTTTCTTACTCTTTTTCAGGCCATTTATATATGCATTTATATAAACATTTAACTGCTTTATGAATGTGACATAAGGAAAAGGGGTGTAGCACCTTGTCCTGTGTTCTACAATTGGGTGTATACATACATGCCAGTTCACAGATCTTACAAGATCTGTTAATAAGTGTAGTGTATCATGATGCCCACAGTATGGGTATGATTTTCTACACTGGCCTTTAAAGATCATTTAAAGTATCCGACCTGTAATTATATATTCCAAAACTACCTGTTTGTAAAATCAGCATAAAGGTTTAGACTAGGATTTTTAAATATAATGGGCCATATCATGTATGTCGTAATGATGTTACAACATGGGGGGGGGCACCCTCTCAAATCCCCTTACTACAGAATTCATCAAATGTAATATTGCCATGTTCATGAACTCAGTAACAAAAGATACAACTTATAATGTAACTCATATCAATTGAATGGAAATGTGTATAGGATTGTTGAAGTGTTTTCTCTATCTAGATACCCTTGGCTTTAGAATATTACCAAATTTATGAGGGCAACCCCTGAAGGTTGACACACTCCCACAGAGCCTCCTAAATGATGATGACTACATGCTGCCTTAACTGGTAGCCTCACAAGGGTAGCATTCATGCCTTTTGCCATTGTTAAAGGGGCATTCTCACCACTCGCACTTACCACATAGTAGACTAGAACAGTACTAGAATTGTGAGTGGGATACGCTTTGTGAGAATGCCACTTTTAAGGATGTTCTCACCTTTATAAGTCGTCGTTCCCCTTTGACTTCTGCAGTGACATTATGACATCCCCAGGGTTGAGAGATAGAGATCCCACCCCCCCCTCCCCCAGGTTCTGCCCTTGTTCTCACACACACCCCTGACCCACCCCACCTGATTATAATAAAAGCACAACCAGTGTTCAATTAAGCCCTTGCATAGACGTGCCCATATATATATATGTGTGTGCCTTATGACATACACGTGTATATACCGGGTATATATGTATCTGGTTATATGTAACTAGATATAGATGAATCATTGATAAAAATTATTATCGAACTACTTCCTACACTCTACCCATCGCTATTACCTAGCATGGGTCCTATCTTTCTCTATTTTCTGCCGTTTCTCTTGGGAAAATGGCATTACATTTATATTATGTATACTAACCTACACATTAGCCGAAAGGCTACTAGAAATTGTAGTAAATTCTAATATTGTGAGTTTATAAAGCTTTGATAGGTAAGGTATACATAGTAGGACCATGCTCCTGAATGAGCATACTCCTACTATATCACATTCATACTACAAGGCTTAATTGCCTTTATTACCTCCGCTCATCGGAAAAATTGCTGGTGTTTGTTTAAAACGGTCTTCCAGGCCACACATCCTGCCAGGGTAAATAAAAGAAATTCAAATCAAATCAAATCAAGTGACAGTTACATTAAGTATCAGAATTCACGTCACACAAAGCCTTCTGTAGTCAATAATTCACAGCCTGTAGGATTCATGTCAGTGGCACAATGACTGGAATGTGGCAGAGAGGCATGTATCTTCCTCATCTCACTTCCCGCTGACAATGGATAACACATTTATGTGGTTCCTATCAGGAAAAACACATCTCTCAGAACTTAGATGATGATCATGGATAGTCCTATAGTGAAGGGAAACCACATAATGGCAGCCTTATTATAAGTAACCACCTTTCTGAATCCCATTTAGGCGATCCAAAAAGTATCTTATAAGCATGTCAATGTATTATGTCGGCCAACATTGTTCTAAAATGATGTGTCATCATTGATGTGTTTATTAAAATTTGTCCTGCAAACACTAATGATATAAGGTAAAATAAAATAAGTGTCAGTCTATCATGTGGCAACACTTATCCTGTTTGTCATATGTTGGGGTTAACCCTTTGTGGGCCACATTGTGGTTCACTCAAGATGAATTCAGGCCTGAGGTGTAACTTGCAAGTGCTTCCTACAAGTGTCATTCAGGTCAGCAGTTCTGGTGAGCATTCATAGATCTGGCAAACAAAGGACAATGAAGCATCATGCAGCCCTTAAGAAGCTAGTACTAGGTGGTCTAAGTGAAGCCTCCAGCTAGGCTTAGCATATGGATGACTGCTGGGTGAGACCTTGACTCTGTAATGATATAATAATTGCCCCTGACAGTGAAGCCTTAGGGAGGTAGCCTCCTCTTGTACCCATACACCACATTCATAGCCAGACATACAGAAGTAAAGGTCATTAAACCTTATGAGATGTTAGAAGCTCACTGCTAACGATTTCACCATTCTCAAGCAGAACGGTTGCATTTAGGTCGGGGTTCATTTACTGAGACATAAGGTGTGTCTGACTAGAACAAGCTTTAATATAAATCTTGCTGTACATGATGGAATCTTTAAATGTGTCTATATTATGAAGTGAAACCTTGTGAAAAAAGGATATCGGACCCAGAAAAAGTGTGTCATGTATTTATACCACTAATTCTGAGTCATGTTCTAAATTAAAAAAACTCTGCACTGTAGAAGGACATGGGTTTTCCAGCACCCAACCATTTGTAAGAGGCACACACATGATGTTACCCGTCCTTCCCTCAGCCCACATGTATCATGAGATCCCTCCTTCCCTCAGCCAGAAGTCCTGCAAGCACTAATGATGGTAAACATCATCCGGGGCACAGGTCACAGACGTGGTATCTCATGACATTCATGACATTTAGGAAGTTGGTGGTGCGACCTTCATGGCATCACCTCCTAATGTCCCACCTACCACTGTACAGGATATGTTGTAGGAGTTGTTAGGAGGTATTGCATTTCTGAGGACAAGAGGTAGAGAGGGTGATGACCCTGGATACACTTAGAGATGTTGGGATCGGGAACAGACTGTGGGGAACATGGGAGACTGTCCTGAGTCAGATATTGGTGTGGAAATTGTTCCAGTGAGTAACTTTAAGACTATAAAAAAGAGTTATTTACAAATACTGCTTTTGTGATTACAAAATGCTTTCCTATTAAAGAGAGGAAACATTTAAAGCAAAAATAACTTACTGCCATTCTGCACACACATCTTTACCGAAATGACTAATTTGCAGTTTATTTGCAGGTGATTTAGATCTGTTTAAGATAATTTCGGTAGTCAAATTTGAGAATAACCTGCTGCAAAGTTGATATGTACCGTAATGCAGCATTGAGTATTACGGTGGTATATTCAACCACAGTCTTCATCACATCTCGTATTACCTCATATATGTATCCACAGTCTACTTCGGACTTCCACCACTAGGGGGATGGTCTTCTTCATATTGTTATGTACCTGTATGCCTCAGTTGGCTTCCTACTCATCCGCCTGTACAGACCTACCAGTGTTGGTCAGGGGTACGTTCGTCATGTTTTGTGTTCCATGCCTGCTGACTTGGGATGGCAGATTCAGTGCAAATTGCACAAAGTGTAAGGCCCCAGGTCAGAAGGGAAAAGCTCCAGATGGAACTTATAAGAAAGTGGAGTTTAAGGATCAACAAGGACGCCTTCAAGGACGCCATCGACACGAAGCCACCAGGTGCCGGCGAGCGAAGGGCGTCTAAGGAGGCGTTGTCACAGGAGGAAGACGGCAGTGAGTTTATGGGGAATGTGAGTTTGCACGACTTGAACGATGGTGATCCGGGCGCCAACGTGCCAATATCCGTGGTGAATGCTCTTGTTGATAGATTTGAGAGCACCTTGTCAAAATTCAGTGTGTTAATGGATAATTTGGTGACAAAGAGCAATGGCGTCCAAGATGGCGTCCTTGGCGCGAAATCTGACACTCCTGCTGTCACCGAGCCTACTGTCACCGAGCCTCAGTCTAGCCCACAAACTCAACAACAAGCGCCTCATACTTCCACTACTGCAAAGTTGATATTCAATGTCACTTAGGAGATGCATAATTAAGGCACCTTCTGCGGTTTGCCTACCCGCAGGGTAGTTATAGTCCCTGAGTGTATACACCATCCAAATTAACATCAGCTGCTCTTGTCCACTGCCTTGCTCTTTCTTCTACCCCTCATTGCATCAGCTTTATCATTTATAGTAGGTTGCGAAGGCTGTAATGGAAATTGAGGTTGCTGAGCAATGCTTTGTTTGGGCATGTAGGCATGTAAGCAAATTTGGAAATAATTTTCTATGGGCTGTTATATAGTGAAACGTACATAAATACATGTCCAAAGATGGAGTAGAGTCACTGTTCCAATTTACCATTGAATTGTTTGTGATGAAACAGGTCTGAACTTCAACGAAACTAGCGCCCTTCTTCTAAATTCTGCGCCCCCTCCAATTTTTTGGAGGCACTTTTAAATGAGAACAAAGGCTCAAATTTCCATGATCTTAGAGACAATTAATCTCTTAAGTATTACAACACCATCAGATATCATCTCATTAACGCCTATAGCTTAATACATCATATAATTTTGCACAAGGGTTGATCATGTTATACTCCCTGCCACCTGTTAAAGGTGAGTTTTAGGGGAGGACAGCGAGACAAATGCTTGCCGACACACACACAGCGCATTGCAGTTGTAGCATTATGGTTCACAGGGCAGACAGTGGGGGCAGCGTTGTGGTAAAAGGAAACTGTCATAGTAGACTACCCCCCCCCATGACAGCTGTGGTAGTGTTGTTAGCTGACACTAGGGGTCAACAGTCCTTTTAAAACCGTTATGCATCTTATCTCCCATAGACACAGACAATCTTATTTAGCCACATCCAAGAGAGCCGAAGTTGGCATCATCTGCAGTTTTGTCTGGCTTTGGTTCAGGCCCATGACCACTATGCCACCTCTAATGGGGTAATCCTGCCCGACAGGGGATGGGGGCAGTCCATGCAGTGTATGACCCCACCACTAGGGGTCAGTACTGGGGCCTGCCAGGGTCAGCTTTTAGCTGCATATTGCTTGCCACAGGGGTCCTAAGTGGTTTCTGTGGAGATTGTTATGCTGCAGATATAGGGGGAGCGCCAGGTGGCACTGCTGGGGGCAGGGGAAGGGTGGAATATGGAAGGATAACTGCTCAAAAGCCACACTTGATTCTGATGTTTCCATGCAAAGGCCCTACTATGACCACACATACACTGAATTTGATTTCACATCTGTATTATGCAATGTACATTTTACCATATATATCAAAATGAGTTGATTTACCCTTCAATGTAACTAAGCAATTACGAAAAAATTGTCCAAGAAACTATTCTTCTATATAAAGGTTATAGATATAGAAAGTGCAATGACCACACAAGGTTTATTTAAAATGTATGTTGCTATTTTAATGAAGCAACAGGTGTTTGTACCATTGGTGCTGATATGGTTACACTCTGTCCTGCACTGTAGAGGTCAGGTTTGCCCCAATTTAACTCCAGAAGGCAGGGTCTAATACACAGTTTTTAGCCTATGGACCCTGCACTCATTGCTCTGGTAGGTGTCATAGGTGTGTTAGTGGTATCTGAGTGGTGTTGAGGGGAGTAGCTTAAGGGCAGTGGGTTTGTAAAAGACTCCTACCCTGTCCCTTAATGCTACATTTCCCCCTGGAGGTCTGCTGAGTTTTGACCCTGCCGTATTCCTGTAGTAAGTTGATGTCCGTAATGCCTTCTTATTCAGCTCTATGTGACCCTGTAAGGGTCACATAGTGCTTTACTGCATTATGCCTATTGCCAGCATGATGCATGGTCTGCTGGGTGACTCATTCATGCCACATCAAAGTATTTTGCTGACTCATCATATATCAACCATAAATATGGGTGTGCATGCGGATTGAATGCAGCCCTCACAAGGACTTAAATCATAACAATTAGCATTACACATTAAAGCACTTTGCAGATCTTACAGAGTCAAAGCCTCCTTATTCATCCCTGATACCACACAGTAAGCCTGGTAGATCCAGGGTTTCCAACTTCCCTGCGGCCTGCCTCTGTGCCTCTGGAAGGACGTAATGTGCTTCCTTTACCACCAACATCCTGAGTGTGTGGGAAAGTGGATTTGGAATTTCCGTCAATGTGATCCCACGGGTATTAGATCCACACAGAGAGTTAAACTCTTCTATTTGTTTCTAACCCTTTAAGGCTAGCACAGTCCTTGAGTGCATTAACCCCTCAGTTATCAAGATGCATAACTGTTGCCCATTTTGGCAGTGTATTAACCCAATAAGGTTTCCATTAAAGTTAAAGTCATACTATACGCAGATGACGCAGTCATGATAACTGAGGACAGTAAAGCAGAAGATCTGATGCGAATAGGGCAATCAGACCTAAATCTGATTCTTAATTGGTGTGCCACTAATAGGCTCACGATAAGCAGTGACAAAACTATGTTAGTCATATATGGCACACCACCCAAAACCAAAGGGGTTATTAACCCCATCTTGAAGATTGGTAATAATGAGGTTGAGCGGGTCCAGTCGTTTTGCTATCTAGGCGTAACCCTTGACGGGAACCTCACCCTGAAAACCCACATGGCTGGGATGAGAAAACGTGGTAATTTCAAAAATAAGCAATGTCATAGGATTAGAGACTCCATTGACAATGAGACATGTCTAACAATCTATAAGCACTGCACCCTCCCAACACTGGAGTATTGCGGCTTTATGATTGATAGTGCCACTTTTCTAGACGAGAAAAGCATCCAGACTATACAACATAGAGCCCTAAGAAACTGTCTCAGAATAAGAGACTCAAGGGATATCACCCAGGAGGAACTGCACTTGCAGTGCAGCATCCCCACTTTAGAGAAAAGAAGGGATATCCAGCTTCTCATGTTTATGTACAAGCTAGCACAAGTCCCAGACAATACCATTGTTAATGAAAACCCACGCACAAGAGGTGACAATAAAGTGAAATTCAAAACTGGTCGAGGGAAACTGCATGTGGTCAAAACATCACCTATGTTAAGGGGGGTGGTTCTTTGGAATTCTTTGCAAAAGGCCACACAAGAGTCTGACACTCGTGCTAAATTCAAAAGCATAATAGAAAAAGATTGACTTTACTGTGATAAAACAGCGTCATGCTGCCATGAGACAATAAGGTACAGTGCACCAGCACTGCCTTACGTATGTAAAGCGCTTGTTCATGCTAATCTTGCTTTCATCAGTTATGTTAACAAGTTATAACACGAAGAATATCTAATCACTATAGGAAAGTACAGTGCACCAGCACCACTGCCTCCTTTTATATAATAAACAATTCATTACTAATAGGAACGTCCAGTGCACCAGCACTGCCTCCTCCCAAGATATGTGAATATATAACAATAAGCATACATGTGGTTAGTACAGTGCACCAGCACTGCTACCTCCAAGACACACAAGGAATATCATTATTATTACATCATATTATTTAGTGGTAGTACAGTGCACCAGCACTACTCCCAGTAATACTTACATCTGCTAGCAAATTTGTTATTCCACATAATCCCCATTGCTACACTTCTATGACAAGACTGCAGAACGATGGTGCTATAGTCCGTGGCACCAAGAAAGGGACTGCCAAACTATGTTTGCCCTTTTGCATTTCACGTCATGATCCACAACTTTGGCACTAGTAGTCACATCATCTTCATGTAAAAAACGTTTTTTAGCCGAGACTCTGTAGTTTAAGGTAATGACAATGTCATGTTTCTCTGGAGAAATGTGGGTAATTGTGAAATTTGTAAATACCCTAGAAACATTTCTGAAATGTTGTATTTTTGTTGACTTCGATTTATATTAGCACCTATAGAAATTGAGATACACTGTCAGAGATGGAATTAGTCATCAAATAAATGAGGGAACAATTTTTTCTTCACAATGATACCATTTAGAACATTCTGGTCAAAGAAATGCAAATGTGAGCCTTTCCACAAAGTGAGATCGAAATATTCAAAAATTGCTTAAAATCAGCATTTTGGGGAAGTTTTGATGCTATTCCCTATACTTCTAGTGTGCGATAAAGAGTGTTTACCAATATTGTCATGAAACTGCACTTTACAAGCAAGAGAATGAACAATTTCCCTGATTGTAAACATTTATTCTCATGTGTATGTGTTCAGCTCTCCATCGGGAAATATTTTGTGCCCATTGGAATTGTTACTAGATGTTATTTCACATAGAAAACAAGCCTAATTCAATAGTCCCTTTCTTGGTGCCACGGACTATAGGTACAGTGCACCAGCACTGCCCCACCATTTGTGTTACATGCTATAGGTTATATAAGGATTTCTTCATACGGATGGTCCATTGCACCAGCAATGCCCTCCATAAGTGGTAAAATAGTTAACATTAGTATTATGAGTCAGTCAACGCTCAATCCCTTATAAGAGGGCTCCAAACGTCCATTAATAGTTACTCTGACATGTACTCTGAAATACCGCTATTAAAGACATGCTTTATTTGTCGCTAACTGTTAATATGTGAATCTAACTAAGACATGACCACCACTGTACTGTACATACCTATTTTCATCCTATGAAAATCGCAGTGAGAACCGTGACTTGGAATGAATAAAATATCTTACAAATCTTACAATCTTACAAATGCAACACTGTTAAGTTATTTGACATGGTTGCATTACTGGCTGTGTCTCACAAACTTAGGCCAATGTTTTTGTCTCTGACCCGGTGCCGTTTCTGACCAGGTACCTTCTCTGATCGGTCTCTGACCAGTCTGGTATGATAAAGTCAAAATACCAACAGCAGGAGGCTAATTTTAATTATAATTATAATAATATCAACCGCCATAACGTTTTTACAAATCCTAATATAAATGAGTATATTTTTCAGAGACGGAACCTGGTCAGAGAAGGCACTTGGTCAGAGATGGCACCCAGTCAGAGACAAAACCATTGGCTCAAGTTCGTGAGACACAGCCTACTACCAACTGATACCACGTATCACACTGGACAGACAATCAGTGGGGCCTACTACCATATTATGACTTCATGCTGTTGAAACCATGATAAACCATGCTGTTGTAGATTTTTATAGTCTTTGATACCATCTTGTGCCATTTTAGCATATTCCAGGTCCCACAATCCATGATTAATGTTTTCCAATGGCACCATTAGTTTCAGCATTCACCCTTTATAGCAGTAAGCTGTATTTATGCCTCGTACTGACAAAGGACTAGTTCATGAAAGCACCCATAATCAAGTTAACTCACCTTTCAAATCAGCATTTCCCATTCCACAGTAGCTCTGTGTACCTGAACCCCAAGTCAGGAACCATAATTATTTACCTCACACTAAACTTTATGTAGTCAATAATTCACAGCCTGTAGGATTTATGTCAGCGTCACAATGACTGGAACATGGCAGATCAGCATGTATCGTCCTCCTCACACTTCCATCTGACAATGGATAACTTTTTTTGTGGTTCTTGTTAAAAAGAACATCAGTCTCAGAACTCAGGCCATAATCATGGATTGTCCTCTAGTGAAGGGAAACCATGTTACAAAGTTGTGATGACAGCCTTATCATGTTCTGAATCCCATTAAGCCTATGCCAGAAATGTCTCATGAGCACCCCACTCTGACTGGACTGAGACACCAAGGTAGAACCTGTGTCTGTGTGTAGGTCATTCCGCTTACTCCTAGGTTCATAAACACAAGGTTATAGTGAGTGTAGGGAGACGTGTGGAGTTAGGGTAGAGAATGGTTCAATATAGATAAAGGTAATGGAGAGGAGGGGCAGGATTTACTGCCATATATAGAGAGTGAGACCAGGATTGCTGTTAGAAAACGTAAAAGGAAGAATGTGAAGTAAGAAGCAATGCTGATTCAAGGAAAACACATCATTAGGAAAAGGAAAACAATTCGGGTCCGACGATTGCACGCAATAATTGATGTGCACATAGTATGTACATAAGTTATAATATAGTATCTTATTTATTCCGTATAATGGACCCATTTAAAACATATCTCGGTTTTCCTGCCTCACCACTGCATCTACCAATATCCGGGGTTTGGGCCATGAATCTCCAATTGGTAATTTAAGATACAGTGTAAATATCAGACTTGTTTCAATTATGACTACCATGCGACACCATGTGTGCTTGTAGGGAGGACATGACACCAAAATGTTTTAATCATGACTACAATGTGACACAACCTATACACCAGAAATTACATTTGCACCATCCAGCATCTCTCATAACGATTGCGTAGAGAGAAGCCTGTATAACATATAGGCCAATGTTGTCATAATATATATAAGTAGTATTGTATGTATCGGAACGGGACTATAGTTAACTACTGTTTATTACTCAATCGACCTGCAGCCAATCAGAGGCCTCCATTTGGTCACGTGACCCCCTCATTTGCATAATTACGTAATAGGCCACGCCCCCTCATTTGCATAATTACGTAATAGGCCACGCCCCCTTGATCACCAGCCAATCAGGGGCCACCATTTGGTCATGTGACCCCCTCATTTGCATAATAGGCCACGCCCCCTTGATCACGTGACCCCCTCATTTGCATAGTAGACTACGCCCCTTTGATCACCAGCCAATCAGAGGCTTCCATTTGGTCACGTGACTCCCTCATTTGCATAATAATGGATCACGTGACTCCCTCATTTGCATAATAGGACCACACCCCCTTGGTCACGTGACCGGAAGCGCTCTTTATTTGGAAAATAGGCCACACCCCCTCGGTCACGTGACCTGACCCCCTTCCTCATTTGCATAATATAGACAATAGACAGACCACGCCCCCTTTTGGTCACATGACTTGGACTAGCCAATGGGAGGCTTCTATAAGGGGGGAGGGGAGGGGGGGAGGGGGGCACTTTAAGATGCATGGGGAGGGGAGGGGGGGAGGGGGGCACTATTTATGGGGTGGGCGGGCACTTGGGGGGGGAGGGGGGGGCCTTTGGGGTCTGCTCGGGAGAAAAAAAAAAAATTATCTGATCTCTAGGGATTCGCTTCCTCTCTACCCCCCTTTAGGGGGGTAGGGAGGAGGCGAGTCGGAGGTGACTGTAGAGGAGTTTTTCGGTGACTTGATGACTTTCAAACGACCGTGCTGATAGTTGATAAATTTGACTTTTTGACTTGAAAATTTCTTGCGACTTTGCGACTTGTAAGCGAAAGCGAAAGCGACTTTGCGGCCCGTAGCCCCTTAAATAAAGAGGTGACTTTGTAACCTCAGGGGGGAGATCCTTCTACACCACCACAGAAAGGATCTCGGTTGATTGACTGTACTTTGACTTGATGAATCAATGAATAGAACGACCCTCTTATTGCTAACAAAGGAACGACTTTTGAATTACACAAATGTGACTACCCTCTTTTTGTAGGGGTTAGGGGTAACTCGACTTGAATTAGAGTATTAGGGAGAGCAAAACGCGACTACACTCCGTCAAAGACTGTCGTCTTACGGACCGGATAACAATAACCCTAGTTACCTCGGTTACT
Organism: Harmothoe impar; assembly: GCA_947462335.1. Lineage (NCBI taxonomy): Eukaryota > Metazoa > Annelida > Polychaeta > Phyllodocida > Polynoidae > Harmothoe > Harmothoe impar. The sequence continues at coordinate 1,384,836 of OX381713.1, forward strand.
GTTGATGACGCGTAATGAGCAACGTCGTCAAAATTAAGCTGACGTCAGCGGTCGGCTAGCCAGACAGTGTTTTTTTGTCAAAATGACCGGAGCATGTTACGTTGCGGTCGCTCAAGAGACCGCGATGCATCTGGTCACGTGGATACTGAAAGAAGGTCTACCTATAACCACCACGCTAGTTTGAACGCGGCGGGTATGAGTCATCATGGGGCCCTTGACGGGTGGGTCCTCCCCATGCAGCCGTATGTCGAATTTAAGAAATGCCCGTGTCACACGTCACTAAGGGAGAAAACGTTTTTTGAAAATATTTAGAACCCGAATTTGAGCATTCTGGTACATTTTTAAGGACCCAGACACCGCAAAGCCGGGTACCATCCAAGAAAAAAAAAAAAAAGAAAAAATTTGGCGAAATGTTTAGGCTTGAAATGGTACTTTTCTGATGCACTCTTTGAACATTTTTTTTTCCTCATGTCACTATGGTCCATGTCACATGTCGGACTCAAGAAATGCCCCATGTCCCATATCACTTAGATGTCCGTGCCCGTGTCGTCGTATCGATTTTTAAGAAAATGACCATGTCACCATATCGAATTTAGGGGTCTAGTGACATCAGCATGTCCGGCTATCCTCCACAAATTTAGCTCTAAAATGTTTACTTTTTTTTTTGGGCCGATTTTTCATCATTTAAAAAAAAAACAATAGGCTGTTGAAATGTTTGCTGTTGTAAATAGAAACAAAAACAAAACAAAGTGCATGGTAAGATTATGTCACATTGTAGTCGCGGGTCCGCTCGTTGCTTATCCAGCCTCTTCGTGGATCCGCGACTGCCAATGTGATCATATACTAATCACCGGCGTTTACGGTATTATATACTAAGGTATGAGACAGGTCTTACAGAAAAGGTGTCTAAAAAGCCCTGTGACCTGATTGAAATGACGTCATCGGCGTCTGCTCGTCAGTGCCCGGCTGTAGCCCGTAGGACATGTCATTCTGCTTTTCTGGATGTTTTGAAATATTTTGATTTAACTGTTAATACCTGATAACAAGCCTCTGAAGCAGTTTTTGATCGAGTACCTCTTCTCTACTTTTCCATCGATTAGCTGCTTCAGCAAAAAAAATCGCGCGCGCGGTCTAGTCTAGTTGACGGAGTCGCTAAAGCTCTGTTTAGAGAGTGGAACTTGACCTTGACTATAGACTCAGTACTAACTGAACGCCCCCCGAGGTCACCCCTCACGTGGGTATATGTGCAAGCTCGGGTTCTTCACTTTACGGCTTGACTAAAACTGAGACGCGTCCATGATAAACTCTAGCCCTTTTTTTTCTTTTCTAGGATCGAGAGAGAGATTTTAAATGGGGCGGTTATCTAAATAGCGTGGAACTAAAATCAGGCTGCGGCAGATAGTATCTCTGCGCACCTCAAGACTCAACGTAACTTTCACTCTCCCGCAGAAGTTTAGTTGTCACTAATTATGGGCGGCGACCGTCGTGCACCGGCGGATATTGGAGAGTGTTGGAGAGCTGAACCTTACAGACATATAAATCAATCGCTCTGGTGGAGACAAGTGTCGGAAATATCTCGCCATAGATTGGAACCAAATACTTATCTAATGGAATCGTTATCAGTTTTCAGTTTTCTTGCCGTACAAAATTTATTTCCCACTCTTCACGTGGTGATAGCTGAAGGTCACTCGTCGTAGGTACGTGTGACCGGGGAACACCCTTTTTGGTTTTGGCGCGGGTTGACATCAGATTTGTACCGTACTGTCGCGATTAAGGGCTCTGAGGGAGTGCTTTTCAATTCGGTGAAGTTCTTACTCAGGAGCTATATACAAGCCAGGCGCTGGCGCTTATTCAAAGTCGCGATTTTAGTGCTTGAGAAAAAACATTTGGAGGCTCTTATACTCCGGCGCTTATACAAGACCGGCGCGCTTTCAACACTAGTTGCTTTATCGCGACCGTACGGTATGACTTCGGTGTCACAAGGTCCCAAACTCCAAATAAGGAAGTGAAACGACGTCGCCTGTCTACCTCATGCGCGTCATAGCGTCGTCGAAAATAGTGTGACGTCAGCTTCTCTCAGGCGGCTAGGAAGTCAGTTCGACAAAAATGGCTCACCGAGTTAACTTCGTGCCCGTTTCTCGATCTATGATCGATGCGGCCGTGGAGAAGGAATTCGTAGCCGCGCTACAGAGATAGGAGGCGGAGAGACAGAACTTCGTGGCAGTTTCTCGATCTATGATCGATGCGGCCGTGGAGAAGGAATTCGTAGCCGCGCTACAGAGAGAGGAGACGGAGAGACAGCGGACTGCTGCTGAAGCAGAGGGTGTGGCCGATGAGCTGATCACGAACGTCACTGATCAACTCATCCGACAGTGCGTGGAACAAGTCAAGCAGCAAGTCTGCATGGAGGAAGGTCTACCGCCCGCCGTGCTGGGGGAGCTGCTGCAGGACTACCACGCGTTATGACCACGCCCTCCGCTTCAGCAGCAAGGTCCCTGCGACCCTCTCTACTAAACGGTCCTTTTAAGGACCAACCACTGATCACAAAAGTTGAAAATCAATCTCAATATAATATACGCATCAGAAAAAACCCCTAATAGGCTCTACACTGAAACCCTGTTGAGTAGGTAGATCGGGTTGTTTTTTTTTGTTTTTTGTTTTTAGGAAGGGCAATCAGGTCATCGTGTGGAGGTCATCAGGTGTCCTGTGTGCTGTCTGTCTGTCTCTGTGTGTGTGTGTGTGTGTGTGTGTGTGTGTGTGTGTGTGTGTGTGTGTGGGTGTGTGTGTGTGTGTGTGTGTGTGTGAATTTTATACAAATACAATTATTCATTCCTTTCAGCAAGAAAATTAGCTCAATGTAATCATATGATTTTAACTGCCCTACTTATCAGGGCCTTGACGACATCTGACCGCCCCCCTTTTCAGGATCTAAATGGAAATTCACCGCCACCGCTTTTCAGAGTCGTGCTGCAGTGGTTATCCAATACATGGGGGAGTGCCATTACCTAATTCTTTTGTATGTAAAAAAAACAGCACTGATAAGGGTTTTAATTAGACAGATATTGGTTCTACACTATCAAAAAATAACCCCTCAGCGCTTTAATGCTAAAGGTAGCATAGTGCTTTAATGCGCTACGCCCTTTGTCGATATGCCGGTGTATGCATGCATGCAGCCCTGGTGAGGAACTCTGAGTGCTGCATTCATGGCTTATGACGACAACGGGCACTGCACATTAAAGCGCTATGCGACTATTAAAGGGTTAGATCCAGTCTTGCTCCAGTCATCCCGAATGCTATACCCAGAGTTGGTGGTCTGGTCCAGACTGCTGTACACAGATTGTGGACGGGATGGCGGGTTGCTGCCAGACTATCCCCCTGGTACGATATGCGGCTGGCGCGGCCGAGACTGTCTTATATGATGCTGAGTCTAATTATGTATTAGATACCCTACGAGTAACTGAGAGTATGTCAAAATAATCACGGCAAACTGACTGGCGACTTCATAGGACCATAGGGCTGTTATTATTACATAACTCAGTAACCTTCGGTTATGTGTTAGATAGAGTACACTTGGACACGGTTATTCCATATACCCACTGCCCCACAGGGTCAAGACGAGGTGATTAAATAATAAGACCCAGACGGGTAAAATAGCCAAAGTCAACAATGACCTGTTTTTTAGCCAATATGGACAAAGAGACACGGGGTGCTGTACACAGCTTGTGGACGGGATGGCGGGTCGCTGCCAGACTATCTCCCTGGTCCGATATGCAGCCGGCGTGGCCGAGACTGTCTTATATGATGCTGAGTCTAATTATGTATTAGATTCCCTACGAGTAACTGAGAGTGTGTCAAAATAATCACGGCAAACTGACTGGCGGCCTCATAGGTCAGTTATTATTACATAACTCAGTAACCTTCGGTTATGTGTTAGATAGAGTACACTTGGACACGGTTATTCCATATACCCGCTGCCCCACAGGGTCAAGACGAGGTGATTAAATAATAAGACCCAGACGGGTAAAATAGCCAAGTCAACAATGACCTGTTTTTTAGCCAATATGGACAAAGAGACACGGGGTGCTGTACACAGCTTGTGGACGGGATGGCGGGTCGCTGCCAGACTATCCCCCTGGTCCGATATGCAGCCGGCGTGGCCGAGACTGTCTTATATGATGCTGAGTCTAATTATGTATTAGATGTCCTACGAGTAACTGAGAGTGTGTCAAAATAATCACGGCAAACTGACTGGCGGCCTCATAGGTCAGTTATTATTACATAACTCAGTAACCTTCGTTTATGTGTCAGATAGAGTACACCTGGACACAGTTATTCCATATACCCACTGCCCCACAGGGTCAAGACGAGGTGATTAAGTAATAAGATCCCCAGACGGGGGGTAAAATAGCCAAGGCAACAATGTCCTGTTTTTAGCCAATATGGACAAAGAGACACAGGGGGTGCTGGGAGTTGGCGACAAGGGGCAAGACGGGCAAGACTACTTCTCAAAATAGACAATGACAATGGCCAAGACCTAGTTCTTAAATTCGACAAGGCCCATTGGCATCTCTTATATTCGACAAGTGACACATGTGCCCCGTCTGTGGTCCTAATATAGATTTTCTAAAAAGTAAATTTTCTGCACCGTGTGACAACGACCGATCAGCTACATAGCAGAGATTTCCCCAACCTATTTTGGTTATTTTTCTATTCAGTTTTTGATCAGCGCACTATATTATCGTGGTTTTAAAAAAAAAAATTTTAATCATAAATAATATGTAGACTTGGAAAAAAAAAAAGAAAAAAAAGAGAGCTGACACGCAAACTCCGACTCTCCCCCCCTCCTACTCACATGTCGCTGTTTTCTCACTAAACCCAAAGACCCATCCACCCCGTAGGAAGGGGAGACGCTTGTGAACGTTCCCTTAGGCCTCTATTCTTTATTTATTGTGTGGCCCCTAAAGAGGGGCCAACCAACTGACGCTGTCAGTTGGTTATATGCTGCACAACATGGGCGTAATTAATTACGCCTGGTGTTAAGCAGCATGGATCACTGTGGTTTGACAGACTGACCTCAAAGGGCCCCCGTTGGATGGGGGCCCTTGTGGCACAACGAGTCAAAACGAGTTGATCCGTTTTTCAGATTACCGACTCGGCGAGAGTTTCTGACTATCTATCTTTTATAAAGCCTTAGATATGGTGTGGTATTTTTCATCTCGCTATAGTTTAGTTGGTATTTAAAGAAACTGCCTCATTTCTATCAGAAATACACAATATTGAATTGTTTTTTATATTTTAATATATTTAGAAGCGCACTTTGTTGCCTATATAGCTCATTATGCGTTGAAATGTTCGCGAGCATCGTAGGAATGTACAAAACCCCTATTGTGGCGCCATCTGACGAAAGAGCGGGGAACTATACGTGACCTGAACCCCTCCCTCAGCGCGTTCGTTATTCGCATCTTTGACAGCGACTAAGAGACGCTCAAACTGTCTCTTATTTAGTTTGAACTTATCACAAATTTGTCTTTGATAGGTCGTAGATTGACTTCTGACTTTTTTTCTTTTTTAGTTAGAAAAAAAAACAAGTGACGCCGACAAAGACCTGCGCATTAAGGCGCTCCACCGTCTTCAGAGGGTTAAGTCTATAGTACAGTAGATTCTACTGTGTACTTACACTAACAGTGCTACATATACATACCTGAGTCATAAGTGGGTTTTTTTTTTTGTTTTTTTAGGGAAAAAAAAGTGATCTACTCACCCAAACCGCTATTAGTAGGTAACCTGTATGACCCATACCGCAAACATCTGCCTCGTGACTGATAGTGTACCGGTGGTGAAGTGCTGTTGCAAGAACAATTGAGGCTCTTTATATAGCTGAGAGAGCGAATGGTCTAATCTTGTTTTCACCTTGAGCCCCCACCCTATTCCAGAGAGGGTATCAAAAATCACATGTACACGTATATGGGCTTATAGCTGGTGAATAGATAAGGCGGGGCAACTGTGTATACTAAGACTACAGGGGGCGTTTTAACGACAGGTGTGATGCGCCAGCCCGTGGACGGAGCTTTTGTTTTCACCTAGAGAGGGGATTGAGAGTGTATACAAAGCCTACAGGGGGTGATTAACGACAGGTGTGACGCGCCAGCCGGTGGCCGGATCACCGCATCTTCTAAGCTTTGTTTTCACCTAGAGAGGGGATCGAGAGTGTATACAAAAAAAAAAACTACAAGGGGTGTTTAACGCGGCCGGCTGCCTACATGCTATGATCTAAGCCTGTTTTCAGCTAGAGAGGGACCTAAATCACCTAAACCCTTTCCACCCTTAAATCGATCTGATAATTACCATAAAGAGGAGTAATGCGCGTTACATGTATATGGGCTTATAGCTGGGTAAGAGATTAAGATGCTAGTCAACTGTGTATGCAAAAAAAACAAAAAAAAACTACAGGGGGTGTCTAAAGTCGATTGTCATGCGCCAGCGGGCGGACGGAAGTCTGCCACTCTAGCTGTGACTACAAGCGCGTGCGTGTGGTAGACAGCTTAAATCAAACACAAGTTAAGCTCCTTATAGCTTCCTACTGACTGCTGATTCGAGTGCTTGAAAGATGGTCTTTTGGTTTTTTCATCTATTTCCTCGGGGAGTCGAACAGGATTAAAGATGTAACGAACCCGCACCTACACAGGTAGACAGCTGGTCGCCTTCCTAGTGAGAGTTTTCCTCTTGAGTTAAGAAGCTTATCTCAGAGCCTAGTACATAAGCGAGAGTGAAACATGGGTCCCACACACTTCTTCTACCACCTTCAGCATGGCGTCATCAGGAATCACTCTACGTTCTACCGAATGTGAGCAATCCCAACACTACTACAGAGCCGCGACAACACCACACGAGGAGACGTCCATGTTTACTGATGAGTTATAGTACAGGACTTTTAGGTGAATTATAGGCCAAAGCGGGAATAAAATAATGCAAAGCTGAAAATTTCAGGAATGGCTTGGCTTTATATCAGGTTTTACCTCTCAAAAGTCCTGAAGTGTCCTGTGTGTGCTTCCATTAAAAAATGGGGGTAATCCAATATGGCCGCCAAATAATCAGAATCACATCTCCCATGACAACGATATTGATCCTAGGGGAATTCTAACCTTACCTACCCCCCCTAAATTGGGCCCAAGGAACCCACTGGTGTTCTTGGTTTGTTGCTAGGACAATCGGTTGCTTAGCGACAGTAGTTTTACATAGCAACCTGCTCTTAATATTAGCAAATATTTAAAGCTAGTCCCCAGAATACCACTCAGGAATATCCTGACATAGTTAAAAGTCACCTAGCCCCACTAAACTAATTCATTGAGTTGCTTAGCAACACATGGTTTCTTAACAATAACAGGGTTGCTTAGCAACAGCAGGTTTGCATAGCAACCTGGGCTTAGAAGCAAGTATCTACAGAAAAATGTCCATGTTGTCATTTAAGAAGACTATAATTCAGCCCCACTATATCAAGTTATCCATTGTTGTTCTTGCTTTGCACTCTAGTTGCTAAGCAACATTACTTTCAATTGTATGATTGCCTAGCAACTGACAGACAACCTTTTTCCTTAGCAAAAGTTGATTTGCATAGCAACCTATGAAGATCCTCAGGAAGACCTGATTAAAAGCCACCCAGCCCCACCAAATTAATTCATTGATTGGTTTGGCTTGGACCTCTTGTTGCTTAGCAACATTACTTCCAATTGTATAATTCCCTAGCAGCACAGTTATAACTTGTTAATACACATGTAGTTCAATTTTGCAGTGGGGAGGGGCAGAGGTCCCCTCACACACTCGACTAGTGGTCCTAGTGGAGAGGGGCAGAGGCCCCAGCTCCCTCACCTCTGAGAGGATCTGGTGGTCACCTTAGAGGGATTAAAATGCTATTTGAGACTGATAATTTGGTGGTCAGAGGGGGGCTGGTCACATTAGAGGGGTGGTCTCATTAGGGGGAGTTTATTATATATAAAGGGAAAAACAGTTGGGACTTTCCAAAAAGTGGCCGCAATGGTGAGGTGGTCGCTGTAGAGGAGTAGTCGTTAGGAGGGAGTTGACTGTATTTGTTCTTGAGAGAGGTGTGCCTGGTCTTCTCGGATGGGTCCTATAAGCCATACTAGCAATATGACTCGTGTAGTAGCCTCAGTCTATACACAAGGTTTTACAGTACTGTGTTTATTGATTGATTGCCTGTTTTGCATGGAATCACCATGAGGTCAAGTACATTAAGATGTTGGGTTGCAAGAAGATATTGGGTTTTTGACCCTACCAAAGTAGGTTAGCACATAATTATAATACATAATAGTAGATGTTCACATATTCTCAGTCTTTTCTGCAGCTAGGGTCAATGCGATAGTGTCAAGCATTCTGTAATATGCTGTTAGGTCTAGGATTTGTAAGGGGATGGCCAGGTATGATACTGCTGGTTGAGGAGGCAGGACAAGATAAACCTTTGGTATATTCCTGGCTCCATGATGCTGGATTCTTAAGAAAATGTAGGTCTGTTTCATAGTGGACTCTGCAGTCTCACAATGGTACTCTCAATAGCAGTCACCCTTTTGACAGGGCTTTGCATCAAAATGACATTTCAGTGGTACAGCACTGGGAAGCTAGGACCCAAGCAATTAGCTCACTATGTTATTTTTCTGTGGCCATTAAATTAAAGGAGCATAATGACATTATAATGTACGGTGTATGAGTCCATAGACATGTTCTGTGACAGGGCAGTTTGCATACTTACCAAGCAAGAGAGACAAATCCAGGAGGGAGTTTTGTGGGGGAGGGGGTGCCGGATAGCAGCATCCATGTCTAATTCAATTCATTGCTTGTACCAACTAAGCACTGGATTCAGGCAGTATATGTGCCCTTTCATTCAATCATAGGGTAAAGCACCCCTTTCCTTGACAATGAAGAGGCGATCACTTTTGCCTGTTAAAATAACCACCTTTGTAAGATGTTATTTTCAACATTGGTCACCCCATTGGACACATTATCTATATAGGGTATATTCCTGATGAGATCACAACAAATTCTCTCATATTTATAAGTGTGAATAAATCTACATTTCAAAAGATTACAGTTAAAGTCGGACACTTCATGCCAGAGATGATAGTGGAGTCAGACACTTGTCATGGCTTGATAAGTATGGTTGACAATAAATGCAATATTCTTGTTCATATTATGCTTTTGAAACAGTTTTTTCTATTTATAGATCCACAATCATATGATATTGGTCCCCAATCAGATGAAGTGTTCATTCAACATACATGCATGTAGCTACGACTATCTAAGTGAGCTAGGTGTCCAAAACACACTATATTATCCATTTCCACCCTATAGCCCAATATATTGCAAAAAATTGCATTGAGTTACCAGAAACCCTGTGGTGAAAGGGTTAATGTTCATGATGGACTACATCTGTATTAACTATGTAACTCAAAGCCAATGGTATCCGACTCAAGGCATCTGTTCGAGTCAGGATGCCTTTACCCTATGTTGATTTCTCTTACATTTGTATCAATCATCTGATTTTTGCTAGGCAACTGAGTTTCTTAAGGCAGATTCAGAAAGGGGGTTGATAGCTATAGATTTTGTAGAACTTCCAAAAAGGAAAAAAGTTGTATGTGAGTTGCTAGGCAATCAAACAATTTTAAGCAATGTTCCTTAGAAACTAGAGTTCAAAGCAAGAACAACAATGGATAACTTGATATAGTGGGGCTGAATTATAGTCTTCTTAAATGACAACATGGACATTTTGCTGTAGATACTTGCATCTAAACCCAGGTTGCTATGCAAACCTGCTGTTGCTAAGCAACCCTGCTGTTGCTAAGCAACTAGGGGTCTTAGCCCTACCAATCAATGAATTAGTTTAGTGAGGCTGGGTGACTTTGAACTATGTCAGGATCTTCCTGAATGGTATTCTTGGACTAGCTTTAGATATTTGCTCATATTAAGAGCAGGTTGCCATGTAAAACTACTGTTGCTAAGCAACCGCTTGTCCTAGCAACAAACCAAGAACACCAGTGGATTCCTTGGGCCCAACTTAGGGGGGGTAGGTAAGGTTAGAATTCCCCTAAGATCAATATCGTTGTCATGGGAGATGTGATTCTGATTATTTGGCGGCCATATTGGATTACCCCCGTTTTTTAATGGAAGCACACACAGGACACTCCAGGACTTTTAGTGCAGTGATAACCATACCAAAACCAAACATTCCTGTGATTTTCAGCTTTGCATTATTTTATTCCCGGTAAAAACCTAAAAGTCCTGTACTATTAACAAGTAGCAACGTGGAGGTTGGTTTTTATCAAGATTCGTACGGGTGGCTGGAAAGTGTGAGGGCTACTTCTGCAGCTATTGCTGCTGCTCGTGCAAAACGTGAAGCTCGTATCGCTGTTCGTGCTACACATGCTGCATACGAAGTTGCCAATGCTGCTAACAACGCTGCTGTTACTCTCGCCGCTGCTGCTCGTGCTGCTAATGTTCTTGCTACTGTTTCCGCTCTTGCTACCGATGCTGCTGCTACTGATGCTGCAGCGTCTGCTAAAAGTGCCGCTGTTGCGGCTGCTGCTAGGGCTAATGCTATTAATGCTTGTACAGCTGCTAAAAAAATAGCCTGTTTTGCTTATGCTAGTCGCAGTGTCGCTGTTACGGCTATGGCTGATGCACATGATGCTAAGTTACGGGCTGTTGCTTTTGCTGAAGATGCTGTTGTTGCTGAAGATGTTGCTGCTGCTGCTGCTACTGCTGCTGAAGATGCTACTGCTGCTGTCGCTGCTGCTGCTGAAGATGCTGCTGCTGCTGCGGCTGCTGCTCTAGACACCTATGACGCTGCTGCTACTGCGGCTGCTGCTCTAGACACCTATGACGCTGCTGCTGCTGAAGATGCTGCTGCCGCTGCTGCTACTGCTGCTGCTGAAGATGCTGCTGCCACTGCTCTAGACACCTATGACGCAGCTGCTGCTGCTTTTGCTGAAGATGCTGTTGATGCTGCTACTGCTGCTGAAGATGCTACTGCTGCTGCCGCTGCTGCTGCTGAAGATGCTGCTGCTGCTGCGGCTGCTGCTCTAGACACCTATGACGCTGCTGCTACTGCGGCTGCTGCTCTAGACACCTATGACGCTGCTGCTGCTGCTGAAGATGCTGCTGCTGCTGCTGCACTAGTCATCTATGACGTGGCTGCTGCTCTAGACACCTATGACGCGGCTGCTGCTGCTGCTGCTCTAGACACCTATGACTAAAACTTAGTAGGAGTTATTTTACAAACACTACTGCTACCTATGACTAAACTTAGTAGGTGTTATTTACAAACAAGAGAGCCACGTGGTGTTGTTTACAAACAAAGAGAGCCACGTGATGTTGTTGTGGCCTATCATGCCAATGAAGGGGACACGTGATCAAGGGGGCGCGGCCTATTATGCAAATGAGGGGGTCACGTGACCAAATGGCGACCTCTGATTGGCTGGTGATCAAGAGGGCGTGGCCTATTATGCAAATGAGAGGGTCACGTGATCAAGAGGGCGTGGCCTATTATGCAAATGAGGGGTCACGTGACCAAATGGTGGCCTCTGATTGGCTGGTGATCAAGGGGGCGTGGCCTATTACGTAATTATGCAAATGAGGGGGCGTGGCCTATTACGTAATTATGCAAATGAGGGGGTCACGTGACCAAATGGAGGCCTCTGATTGGCTGCAGGTCGATTGAGTAATAAACAGTACTTAACTATAGTCCCGTTCCGATACATACAATACTACTTATATACTCTTATTACACTATAGCTGGGAGACATTGGTTCTATAACACGATATAACATATGGGGCAGTCTTTGATCAAGGACATTAGTTACTGGGTGAGTCACATGTTGAGGTTGAAGGTCCACATTGCACTTAAATGTTTTCAGCTCTTTGTTGTCATGTTGGATACATTATGCTGGTCCAGTCTGCAGCTAATTCTGGTAAGCATTCATGGATTGTGACAACAACATCCTTAAAGCAATCTGCAGCCTTTGAAATGTTAGTATTAGGTTATTAATGCACACATGTTGTCCATGCTTAGCCTGGGTCTAGGTCTGGCATGTGGACGACTGCCGAGTGAGACCCAGGGTCTTTAATGAGATGATAACTGACCTTGACAGTGATGCCTTAGGGAGGCAAACTTCTCTTTTACATACACACCACACCCTTTCCAGACATGTACAGAGGCACTATAGTTTAAGCCTGCACTCCCGCCTAAAGCCTTGCGAGCTTTTTAAAGATCAAAGCAAATATTAAGAAACAGTATTCCCTAAATAAACCCTTGCAATCAGTGCTTTGTTTTTTTTTCCAGACAAAAAGTGTGCCCTCATAAAAAAAATTCAAAGTGTTAAAGTTTCTTAAATATGTCCATACATGATGTGAAAATCAGGGCGGGGCTCTATTTGAGTAGATCATGTGTGCCATATAGTTATGCTATTTGATTCTTATTCTCAGTGTCAATATGGCATGGATAACACTGTTCTAGCTATAGTCACAGGCATGCTTCACTGGCATGCTTACTTACTGGGCGAAGTTCTTTACTCTTTAAGGACATGCGCCTAAACTCTCGTCTCCCAATGTATGAAGTATACTCACAATGTGATCTCCTCCTTCCCCACTAATGATGGCACTGGATACAAATGTGGTGTCCCATAACAACCTCTTTTGACCAGTGCAAGACATTTAGGAAGTCCATCGGCTGTGTTATTATCATCACTTCACCTCCTAAGTCCCCATATACCACTGTACAGGATGGAAGTGATGAATATTTAGGTGGGGCTGGGGAGTACCCAGAAGGCATTACCTTTCTGAGGACAGAAGGTTAGAGAAGATGATGACCCTGGATATGATAAGAGATACGGGGATGGGAAATGGACTGTGGACAGGATAGGAGACCATCCTGGGTCAGATATTACAGTGGGCCTGCAAACAGTTGTGATAAATAAGGGTCTGATGATGGAGGAGGATCGGCTGATTCCTAATCTCAAGATCTAGGATAAAACTATGCATATTTAGGTGTGGTGCTGCTTGGTATGAAAGGATAGGTCATGAAGAAGTATAAAACTTTGCCAGGGAGATTGATTTATTATGTGTGAGTGTGTTAAATTGTACTTCGCTAAGGGACTATCACCTTCACAGGGTGTCATGTGGGTTTGCAGGTGGCAGTAGGAATATTAATTATGCATCTTCTAAATGACGTCAAATGCCAGACGTGCTTCATTTTAAAATCTAATAATGGGAATACTGTTGACAGGGTCCAAAAGAAATTGGCAAATACTTCAATAGTTACTCTTTGTCACTACACTCGGAAAGATGTGATGCAGGTGGCATTGTTTCATCTTACAAATACAATTCAGGTAGTTTCAAGGAGTCCCTCAAAATGCCCTAAACATTGCACCTATTTCTCATGAACCAGGTAAGTGGGTATAGCGCTTTCATTGGGTAGCATTTTGTAATCAGGACGCATGTAAGTTGCTTATGTGTATAGCTCAAATGCAAACCTTATGCTTGATGCCAAACCAGTGCAAGATGATTACATTTACTCTCTTGCATATATATATACTTATCCAGCTCACAAGACGCTGGTGACCAAATGGATTCTACAAATATTATTCAAATACTCTTGATTTTTTATTATAGGGTGCATCCTGCTGTGATTAAGCAAGAAAGTTGGTCCACCGTACAAATTCCACGCATGGCACCACCATTTATCATTTGTTAAGGTGCTTAACAGAGCAAACTGCCTCTACAGCAATAACAAATATGTGATGCGTTTTCACCTAACCAGTCACATGTCGGAAAAATGGATTTGAGGATTATACTGCTTTCAGAGAGAGCACATCAAAGGCTTCATTTTACTTTTTATTTCATCAAAATATCTTTATTTTCCAATTTATAGTGAATTTTCAAAGTTCAGAATTTACGAACACAGATTCTTCATAATACAGCTCTAAACATAAGGCTTTACATTAATGTGTACATACACATAGAACAGCCATGCCTCTCTGTATTCCTTGTCTGTTTGCACATATCAGCACAAATGAAATAAGGCTGGTTCCAATGTAAAGAGAAAATGTGTGGCTATTTGTAAATATCTAATGCTCATGTGAGCTTGAGATAATAATTATTTAAATATGGGATAAAAATCATATTGCGGATATATTTTGATAAAAATTGTGATAGCGATAATCGATGAAGATCATCAAAACAATCAAATTAGGTCATTTTTGCTCATTTTTTGCATTAATCCTTTAACTAAAGTAAAGTAAACATAATAATCAAGGCAAACACCTAATAAACTTAATTTCACTAAAATCATCAATTTTGACCTTTTGACCTGATTATCTCTGGTGTATGATGTGCGAGATGTGACTGGTTAGGTGAAAACACATCACATATGATGTCAAATATTGACATTTTCCTCCCACGCAACAATAAAAGTAAATAGTTATTCTTTTGAGTCCACCTCAACCTACTACTTTACTGATGTCATAAGTGAGCCTTAGGCATAGAGGCTTGAATGAAGGGGTAATAACTTTAGGTTCTCCTGAGAGCTGTAAGCCAGAGCTAATCATAAAACCCATGTTAAGCCATCCAGCCATACCAATGTATCATCTAATGGGGCTACCCACATGGGAACAACAGCTCCTGCAGGAGTTCCTGCCTGTCATACCATTTATGATTGCATTGCATCATATATAGATCATGTCTAATTTAAATGTTAATGATCTCACTTTAATTAATTCTCATTTGATTCAACAGAAATGTATCAAAAATATTGTCAAAGGGTCAAAATAGGCCAATATATTACATGTCACATATCAAATGAAAGCTTTTGGTGAGTTGTAAATGAATATGGCATTGCAATATCATAACATTTTAAGTGTGCGACTTTCGACCCATTCCCTTAGAATGGGTCACAAATGGTTTCTTATCAAATCATGTCTCTTCCTTTCTTTCTTTCTTATGTTCTTTCTTTTGTTCTTTCTTTCTTTCTTTCTTTATATGTCCCTTATTTTTTCCGTCACCCTTTCTTTGGCTCTCTAGAATCAAATGCGATCCAATTATCTATGCTTTATATAGGCTCTGTCTCCATACATGTGGGCAGTCTAATTTCAGCGTATCAATCATCACTCTCTCCTGCCAATGCAGGCTTTTTTCTATAATGTCTGTTTGTCATAGTGGTAATGCATCATTGCTTTTAAAGGAAACAAACTGTTGATGCAGAATACCGAACATCACAAAGCAGTTAGAGTCTATGAAGCATATTTATAGCTGGTGAAATATCAATCTTTACGGATGGAGGGGATTTTTTGATCAGCCACTTAGGGAAAATCCATTTTCTTTAAACAAATTACTTCAGTGGAAACACGCTGAGACATTGGGTGGGGGGATCATATATCAAAACTCAAAATCAAGTAAACTATTGCATCGTTCCCTTGCATCTTCATCCTGGATAGTAACCCACCAGTGCTGGATTCATGCATCATGACAGACAGTAGCATTAGGAGGCTTTATATGCAGTTTTTCAATGGTTACACAAGGGTTTGTATCCTCCTCTCCTTACCTATTTTCTTTTAACAAATACCATTTATTCGATTCCTAATTGATGAATTCCATATGTGTTACCTTGCCTTACATGAAACCTGATATTAACCATTCTGTTCCGTGCAGTCTCATCATTGTTATCCATTGTCAGACTAGTATGTACTTAAATAATGGCTACCTGAGGATAAAGCTGCACCTACTATAGTCCAGTCATAGTCACACCAAAAGCAATATTGTAGGATATGAAGCATCACATAACTTACGGCTGTGTTCTCAAACCTGGGAAGGTGTTTGGTTTAAACTATATAAAAAGAGAGATTTCATCTGTTTAAGAAATCCATTTGTCAGTTGAGACAATGAGAGACGGTAGCTTTTAAAGGATCAGCCATAACTAGTAGAGCATAATTCAAAACACATTTAATTGTATTCAATGTCAAATCCATTAACTCCTTTGTATGCATCATTTAATGTGAATGAGGTCATTGGGGGTTCCGCTCATAGCAGCTCATCCTCAGGGCAAAATTAAATTTTATCATGAAAAGATCTGCTCAAAAAGTACCCAATCCATTTGGAAATGAGACATGAATGGACTAATCAATTCTTATTGAGAATTAAGCCCATTGCGGCCACGCTCAAACACATCTTAGAATTTGCTAACATCAAAGCTATATGAACCGGCCTCCCTGTTTGCCATGCAAAAAAACAATGATTTTCATTGATTGACTTCTTTTCATCTCAACTCTTAAGTGAATGGTTATGATGAGTGAGTATCATATTTACACTTTGAGAGAACTCTTCTGGAGAATCACCCGAATCGCCAGTTGTGAAATTAGTTTTGAATAGTCAAAAGGATCTTTCTGAAAAATGGTGTTTTGGAGCTCTAAAGCAGATAATATGGAAAGTCTCAAGATATTGCAGTGTCTTCAAGCATTCTTTTTTTTATAAACGTTCATTCCTAAAGACATAACCTGCACTTACCTAGGAGATGCCTAGGGGGATGATGCAAATTTAACTGAACCAAGCTTGATTAGATGTACTTAAGTTAAAAGCAAGGTTTCAGTCATGTAGTTCTAAAGTACCACGTTTACAATCTAGATTTAGACCTATCTAATTGATGCCTCGATATCTCTCTGGTCAAAGTTTTCTAATTCGGTCCCCATTATATTCCCTATTAGCACAAATGAGGTAGATCTAACTTATGGGGATGGCATAGCACTTACTGTCCTATGATCCTAATCTTACAATGCATGAAATTGGCCCGGGAAACTACCTTGAATGTGTTGCATTTTATCCAGCATGTTGACTCTATAGGGTGAGAACAATGCATTCTTACACTAAAGCTACTTTTCAGGGCTGCAATGCATCCTAGTAATCTCGGTATACAACTGTATATGATAAAAGACGGTATATGAAACAAATCATAGGTACTCATTAAGGAATGAATAAACATGTTACGAAGAACAATAGAACCGTCTTATGTTCAAAGAAAACAACACATAAATAGATATACCGCAATAACATAGCAGCCACAGCTGCAAGCTATTAAGATTAAGATTATGAATGCTTTCATATATTTGCATGATATCTCAGAGATGGGGAGGGGTTGTTTGCCTCTATGTAAAATGTATCTCATCACATTTTACGAACTAATGTATTGAGTAACAAGACATGATGTGGTGTGTTGTTTATTGCTGTTACTTATAACATATAACCATAGTGTAATAATAGGTTCGTCATATCCTCCATTTAACAACTGGCATTAAACCCCTATGCAGCCATAAGTATGGAGTTCAATTTGCCTAAAAGTTCGCACATCAGGTCACAATATGAATGTCAACCCTGTGCATGGTTTTCCAATTAAAATGGGCATGCTGTGCAATTGTTCCAATAAGAATTTTTAGAACATGCTGCGTATGTGCTTGAATTCATGATTAAGCAAATTGAGCCCCATTCATCGGGTATTGGGTATATTTAGTTTTGGACACATTATAAAGAATCCCATTCTTGGAGATTTTTCATCTGAGGGTGTCACATGACTCTTTCGATAAAGAATGAACTCCCTGTCCCTGTCCCTATCTTAGTGCCTGATGCCCCCTAGTGTCTGCTAACAGAACTACCACTGCTGTTGGCCCCTGGTGGACGTTTGTTTGTCAACCCAGCAGCCATTGTCAGCCCCCCAGTGGGACCTATTGTAACTAAGTTACCTACTTAAAGGCGGAACAGCAGGCCACAGTAGCTCCCAGGAAGCATTAAGATATAACTAGTAGGGGTGTATCAATGGCAGGACACGGAGCAGCTCACAGAGCAGTTCCAACTGCCTCCTGAATGGTGCGTGGCTGTAGTTATGATGCTCAGTGAGCGGCTCAGTGTCAGGGGGTTTGGTTGGAAGAATAGGGGAGACCAGGGCACGTTGACCACCGGGGCACGTTGAGCCGCCCGCTCTCTTTGCTATTCCTTTGGGAATTTTCTGGCAGTATGCCTACCACATTACCCCTTTATATAGACAGTTCAGATCAGCAACATTATGATGAGTTTAGGATGCTGATGAGAAAGTTAGACAACATTAAAGGTTTATGGCCTTGAAAGTAGATATTTGCAATTGGAAAACTTTTGTTCTTGTGTCATTAAAAAACATTGCTGGCCTAAGAGCTCTATGGAGGTCGAAGTATGCATATGGACCCTTGAATAGAACCCAACTTTACTGCTAGGTGTCTTATGTAATTTGAATAACATCAATGTTATCTGTGATGACCAGCATGGGGCACATTGAGCCACAAAAAACGGGGCACCTTGAGCCATGCTCAAGGTGCTCCAAGCTCTGGGGCACCTTGAGCCGGCTCAAGGTGCCCCGATTTTAGGGGCTCTTAGGCAGTGGTGTTTGGACAATTAAATGACTGAATAATGATGCAATGTTAGTAGTGTATCAAGGGAAGATAATATGGATAATGACATAAACAAATTCGATACAATTTGGTCATAATATTATGATGGGATACATAGTTTACGGTTTGTAAAATAAAATTCTTGTGTAACATATTTACACTGTCTTTATTCCCTATATTTATTACTTTTCAGAGGCAGAAAAGTGCATTACATTATAGAAGAATGTAATCAAAGATTTATTCAGACTTAACAAATAACAGGAATACTCTTAAACTGGTTTAATTTGACCCTAAGAAAAAGCTGTAAGGTACAAACTCAGTCACTTCTATAGAAACTATAATTGAGTGACTTTCATGCATTAACTATGTATTTTTTGTATTCGATCCTATGAAAAAGGAACAATAGTAGCTAATTCCAACCGAAGTTTCAATTATTGATCTATATTGGTGATTGTTTGGATCAACCTACCCCGGGCATGGGGCACATTGAAACACCCTAAGATTTTATTTTCAAAAATTCAAGAAAAATACAAGAAAAGACCACATTTGCCTTGCGATAGGTTCTCTTATATCGCAATGATACAAGATAACTGCTTGATAAAAATCAAAGCTCAGATTCCTTTAACAAGGTCAGGAAAAAAATAAAGGTGCTAAAGCGGTTCAACGTGCCCCGGTCTCCCCTAGGCTAAGGAGGGGGGGGGGCTAGGTCACACAGCCGACAGGAAAAACAATATAGTTAGCTTATGCATGTGATGCACTCAAAACAGTCACTGTTGGTCTAGTTTGTTATGGTCATATCAAAAATTGTTTGTGATAATGAAGATATCGGAAGAAAGGAATCATTGGCTCAAACTTCAGATTTGGTCCCAAATGGCATATAACAGAGAGTGCTCCTACTGAAGGTCAGACATTTATTGACCCTTTTTGTCAACCAAAGGCCCCGGGCTGGAAATAGGACAAATCAAACTTGGCAGCATACTAGCCAGTTGCCAGCACATTTTACTGCAGACAATCCACACTGATGGTGCATTAGGGCAGCCACTCACCCAGAGCCACTTTTACCTCTCTACTGCATTTACTATCAGCCCCCAACATCAACATAGACACAGAACTACACGTCTGGGCACATGCAACATTCACTAAATGACCCTTGGATGATGGGTTGTCCCAAACATTGTTTTTGTAAAAGAGTGATTTAACTTGATTTGTGAGTGAAGCTTACTTTCATATCATAATTATTTTTTCACAGTGTTTGGGCCTAAAGGAGGTTCTGTGAGAGCCATAAATTTCCTGATATTACATTTCAAAGTTTCATTTACCATCACATCAGCCCATCTTATACAAACCAATTTTTATTTATAATGGAATCTATTACATATTTTTTTCTATTGTGATGTGCCTTTTCTTGGGAAAACAATTATGTAAATTGGGCATCAGGTATATGTTATCAGAAAAGTATTAAGGTAAATATTAAATTGATACCCTGATGTCAGATATCTTTTCCTATAGAAAGATTTGATGGTGTGATTTTATGAAGGAATGATCAGAAAATTTATAGCGAAATTCAAACACATTAGTCAGTAACTCACCAGCAGCCAATGAATCATCATGACAAAGTGGATAGGGGGATAAAGCCCTTGATGGGGTAATGCAGCTTATCTCCTACTGACACAGGCAATCATATTTAGTGACATCCCATAGGAGGAAGTTGGCAGCGCCTGCACTATCGTTTGGCTTGAGTTTGGCCAAGTGACCTCTTATTTGGTAATCCTCCTTGACAGGAGGGGGTCAGTCAATTTGGTGTATGACCCTGACACCAAGACATGAGTGACCATACATACATAGCATGTCAACTTAGTGTCAATGAAAACATTGTATGGAAAACTGTGTGGACACTATGAATTTTGTTCAGAAATTTAATGACTTGAAAAGCTTCACACAATACATTTGTTGCTTTTGATAAAGCACCAGAGTTTGCATATTTGCAGTTCATAAAGTTACATATGTCATGTAATGTTGAGGTAGGATTTTGCACCATTTTACTTCCATAGAGCATGGTCTGATACATTAATCTTTAGCCTCAGGAACCTGCAGACATTGCTCCGCTAGGTATCATAGGTGTGTAATGGTATGTGAGCCATGGTGAAGGGAGTAGCTTAAGGGGGATGAGTTGGTAAAAGACTCCTACCCCGTCCCTAATGCTACATTTCCCCCTGGAGGTCTGCTGAGGTCTGACCCTGCTGTGTTCCTGTAGTAAGTTGATGTACATAATGCCATGTTATTCATCTCTCATACCCGTAACAGTCACAGAGTGCTTTACTGCAATATGCCCTTTGTCAGCATGATGCATGAATGCTGCATCTACCGAGTATCTTAACCTTGCTGCATTCGAGCATAATGCAGCCCTGGTGAGTTACTCAACAGGCCTGCATTATGAACCATTACATTTTAACACTCTTGTTTTTGTATATAACCCTTGAGGGGGTTGAGAGAGTTTTAAGTACTAGTCCCCTAAAACTCAGGAGTCTACTGCATATAAGAATATCAGACGCAATATTATAGGTAACTTGCCTACTTCTTTAAACTGAAAATGAATGTTTGTAGAGCTTTACCCTCTCACGGCAGGCCGCTATAGGCTCAGTCTCATGAGTTTGTAACATTTCAAACGTCTTTGACCGGTGCCGTCTTTGACCGGAGCCGTCTTTGACCGGAGCCGTCTTTGACCGGGTATGTGATTAAAATGAAGAAAAAAGTAGTGTATAGTAAAGAAATGGGTAAATATTTTGTATAATATGTTATAACACATTATTTCGAGGCATTATCTAAAATTGATATATTTCATATATTTATGTTACTGGCTCAGTCTCATGAGTTTGTAACAGTTGAAACGTCTTTGACCGGCGTCGTCTTTGACCTGTGACGTCTTTGACCTGCTGAAGAAAAAAAGCCCAAAAGGAACCCTTAATATGTGCATTAAAATATATTTTTTTAATTGGGTAAAACAACCATAGACTGTTTATAACATGAAGAAGTTGAAGCTTAAATTTCTTTACTATATACTACTTTTTTCTTCATTTTAATCACATACCCGGTCAAAGACGCCACCGGTCAAAGACGCCACCGGTCAAAGACGCCACCAGTCAAAGACGTTTGAAATGTTACAAACTCATGAGACTGAGCCTATAGTGGCCAGAGCAACAAATTCACTGAGCTGATCAGTATATCAATCAAAATTGATGAATATATTTTCTAGCAAATCCTAGTTGAAGCACTCTATGTTTGGTATCATTTCAAAGTTTATGACATCCTCTTTCACATCCTACATTGGAATTGTGTTTACAAAGACTTTTCAAGGAGTAACTGTGCTAAAACATCATTTACATTTTCAATATTTAAATTGTTTTTAAATATTTGGCAAAACTACAGAGAAATCAGGCGGTTGGAGGGTTAATCAGATTTCATTTGAATTAATCCTGGAAAAATATCTACTTCGTACAATGAGTCAATTTAGCACAAATACAGTACGGTAGCCCCTTTGTAGTTACATACAAAACTGCTGAGTGCTCATCTCTGGGCTTCAAAGTAAACCCAACCCAAGATGTTATTCACAATAACCTTCACACCATTCAGGTGTCATATAGGTAACATATGTAAAGCACTAGTCACTCCGTAGCAGCTACTTAACATCTATATGTTTGCATAAGTTGTAAGTTGTCATTTGTAACCATTGTTGTTTCCAATTGCATATATCATTCAGTATAGTAAGTGTATTGTAAAAAATATACATGTTGTAAAATCTCATACATTTCTGTTCCACATAAAAGCACATATCAGTATCAGTTTCTTGACAGCTAAAGGTTTTAGAAATAGAATTGAACTTCTTCAAGGCAAAACGCTGTCCATAAGGATTGTAAAGGGCAATAAGGACACTTACAATAAGATCAATAAGTGAGGGGTGTTCACATGAAAATCAATCTTTTTAATATGAAAAGATTAGGCCTTCAAGTATATGGTATAAATCACATCGATTGAGCCTAACCTGGACTCATGCTTCTTTATCTGAAGATTGTCCAACTTTTTATAAACACATGGTTATTATTCCATGATTTATTTCTGTAAAGGTGACTACTGTAAGGCTTAAACAAGATTACCACTACCCAGACTCATCTGGCAGATCTGATGGAACCCTACCCTGTCACACCAGCCCCAGAAGACCTAACAATAGGCCCCCTGCCTGCTGCTTTAAACATATGAAGGGTACACAGCATTTAATGCACTCTGCTATTTTGTGCCCGTAATGTATGGATACAGCTCAAAGTTCCTGCAATTCCTGCAATTATGGTTACATATTCCAGAACAGTAGGCAGGTGGAGCTTTGCAGTTCCAGTCAGTTATTGTAAGTGCAACGTGACAATGAAGGAACATGAGCTTTGAGGCACTATGCGGCCTGTAAAGAGTTAAGGAGAGTGGCCGTCAAATAGCAGACAAATCAAATCTTTTTGAATTCCTAATTAATATTTGGATGCCAATTGTAATTCGCCAGAAAAGAAAATCAGCTGTTGCTAAAAATGTCCTCATGCAAAAAATACCTAATTTCTCTTTAAGAGCAGGTTTCAGTCAAGCCTTAAGCCACATCAAACTGTGGCATTGATTTTCCCACAGTATTTGACACATGAGCCTTCTCAGTGCCCTGGAAGGTGGAAAAAAATAACAGTTGAACCATTTAAAAATGACCACAATAGAAGCTTTCTTAAGCTTCAATATGTTGTCCTTAATGGTTTCTCACTCTTTTCCTTTGATAATCAGACTATTTACATATGAATTACCATAAACATTGTAACTGCTTCATGGCAGGCTAATTCAAAGTATAACTTAATGCTGCCAGGGCGGCATTTGATACTTCAATTAATGACCTCCGCAATCATTAATGGATTAACTTCCCTCTGTCAGTTGCTATTCCCTTTCTACAGTCACAGCTACATTAGGTACCAGGATTCATGTCACACAAAACCTGCTGTAGTCAATAATTCACAGCCTGCAAAATTCATGTCAGTGGCACAATGACTGGAATATGGCAGAAAGGCATGTATCTTCATCATCTCACTTCAATGTGACAACTTTTTATGTCATTCCTTTCAGGTAGAACTTCTCTTTCAGAACTGGTGGGACATGATTATGGATTTTCCTATATAGTGAAGGGAAATCACATAGAAAAGTTTTTGACGACAGCCTAAACATATGCAACTACCGTTCTGAATCCAATTTAGCCTAAGCCAGAAATCTACTAAAGCACTCCCACACTAACTGCACTGAGACACCAAGGTAGAACCTGTGTGTGTGGAGACCACTCCTCCTTTACTTGGCTTCACAAACAGAAGGATGATGACAGAGTGAGTGGCGAGAGACATGTGTGGGAGGAGGCTGATTACATCCACCATTAATAGCCATCACGGAAACAGACAGACAGGTGGGGGGAGTCAGGGTAGAGAATGGTTTAATATAGATAAGGTAATGGAGGGTAATGGCAGGATTTACTGACACACATTTTCACAGTACCCTAATGTAGCTCTGGGGGAGAAGGGAGTTGGTTGAGTTTGCCTACCGTAAAGGGTAGGACAGAGCAAAGTGATTTACTGACATGCATAGGATGTGGGATCATGGAGAAATAGCAAAAAGTACCATAAGGTGTTATGCTGACTCACCAAAGCACATCAGTAGAAAAAAAAGTAAAAAGATCAAACTGAATGCTTTTATCATTGCTGCTTACTTTTAAAGCTGTTTTTCCTTTTCAATTATTTCTTACAGTATATTGCTAATTAGTTATTACATGAATCTATTTCACAATTCTATTATATTGTGACAAGGTTTCAGTAGCAGACCAACTCATCTGTGTCCTTAGGGTGTACATGGTGCCACTAATACACATCAAGTAGCACTCTCTAAGATATGGTTCAGAGAGAAGCCTTTGTCAAATATAGGCCACGGTTGTCCTAAGATGTCTGTACTGATTAGATTATGACCAGGGACACTAGTTGTATTAGGTTATATTGGATATGAGCCAGTCTTTGTTCAATGCCAGTACTTATCTTGTTAGTTACATATTGAGGTTTAACCCTTTATATTGTGCTACAATCTATTCAGCCCTTTATTGCCATGGTGGATTAATGCCGGTATAGATATACCTCAACTTGGCAAGCAATCATGTATAAGGACAAAGTACATCAAAACACTGTGCTGCCTATAAAGTGCTAGTAATAGGATAATTATGTAGCCATGTTGGGTGATCCATGTGTAGGCTAGGTGTAGCACGTGGAGACTGCCATGTGAGACCCTGGGTACTAAATGATATAATAATTGACCCTGACAGTGATGCCTGGGGGAGCCAACCTCCTCTTGTACATAAAGACTGCACACTCCCCCAAGACAGACAGAGACACATACAGAGGCAATAATACAGCAGCCAACACTCCAATATCAAGCGTTGTGAGCTGACAGAAGATCAAAATGAAATTTAGAGGAACCCCTGCATTCAGTGCAGGTTAATTTTCCCAGACAAAAATTGTGCCCTCATAGAAGATGTTAAAGATATATTCATTTTTGTCGATGTGTCCATACATGATGTGAAAGTCAGGGACAGGGGTCAATTTGAGGAGAACATGTCTGTCATATAGTTATGCCATTTCATTCATATTCTCAGTGTCAATATTGCGTAGATAACACTACTGTAGCTTTACTAGCTATATTCACCTGAACTGTTCCTCATCCGTCCCAATCTTTTCTGTAAAAGAGCATGGATATCCCTTTGTTGGCACAAAACCACTCACCTGCCAATGCACAGTGTTGACAAAGGGCTTATTACATTAAGGCATCATGCTAAGGGGTGAATGGACTCTGTGCTCAACTGTAAAATGACATGAATGTGCCTTGTCAGCACCCTGCTTCTTACCTAAGAGGCCTACATAGAATCCGACCCGTCCTTCCCTTAGCAGGAACCCCAGCACCCACTAATGAGGGCAGAAGACACACCTGTTGTGTGTCAGGCTGACCTCTAGTGACCAGCGCAAGACACTTAGGAAGTCTATCCGCTATGTTACAATCATTTTGCCATCTCCTAAATTCCAATCTACTACTGTGAAGGATGGAAGTGAGGAGTAATCAGGTGTAGCTGGGAAGTTTGCAGAAGGCTTTGTATTTCTGAGAACAGAAGGTTGGAGAGGAAGATGACCCCGGATACAATCAAAGATATGGGGGTGGGAAATTAACTGTGGAAAGGAAAGGAGACCATCCTGGGTTACATATCAAATTGGACCTGCACACAGGGAGAGATAAACAGAGTCTGATGATGGGGCACAATTGGCTGATTCCTAATCTCAAGATTAATCTCCAGTGACGCTTGGTGTGGAATATTTGATGATCAAGAAGTAAAAACAGGACAGAAATGTGACAGGATGATGAATTACTCATTGTGTAACATGGGAGAGGATGTCTAGTATTCCAATTAGTGCAGCTACAGATACCCCACCTTCCATAACACCCACCTTTAACAACACAGGGTGTAGTGTGTGGAACTGAAATCCAGTTCTGCAGCAACCGTCCAGTGTATCCTTTCTATCCACGTCCTGAGAGGTTCTCATATTTTTTGATGAGCTTCATGCTCTTCACCTGAAACCTCACCTGTCAAAAAACGAAATATAAGTTTGTTTCGAGAAATACAATTTGAGAATCAGTGGAGGTTTGTGTTTTTTTATACATTATTAGAGGATCATGAAAAAGAAAATGTCTGCAATTACATTGGCATGGCCTGACAAACATACTTATTAGGACTTGAGCAGGGAAATTTTGCCAAGTAAATAATTTCACCTTCTGTAAAAATAAGAATGATGTACCAGTTAATTTAATGAACCATGAATCAAAACAAAAGCTTATGGTGTGCAGCATCTGATGAGTGTTAACACCTTTGAATGCATATACTGATAAATTTTTAAGACATGGTCAACAGCTCATTGGGAAGCTCTGGTGTCTGCAGCCCCCTTCAATAAAAAAACCTCAGTTTCTTCCTGACATGTTGGTAGGTGGAGGTATTTCTTATTTCAAGTTGTCACTTTTTACAATTATCAACACATAGAGAATCAGGTGAAATGATAAGTACTAGGGTAGTTTCACCATGAGTCAAACACATACCCCAAGATGGACAGTGGACTTTGAGGTAATCAATGTACACCATGACTTTATTCTTATCTATTTTTGTTTGAAAGAATAACATTTAGACTTGATTATTATTTACAAATAAAGGGCATGAACTGCTTGAATAACCACAAAATCAAGTGTCCATCGCAAGGTATGTGTACAACTCCAAGTGAGTCTACCCTAAGCTGTTCATGAATGATTTTGTTTCCGACTGTACTGCATGCAGTCATCTCAATCTTTTCATGGCTACACTTGTAAATGTTAAAGCATGTATTAATGAGGTTATGGTTCTCAAACTGAGCATACGCCTCATTATACAAGGATGATGATTGTATTAAGGAGGACAAACATGGAAGCATTAGTTAAAGCTTTGATGGTAAGAGGTTCTGAGTCATGTTTGTTGGTAGCTGGGATTGGCTCAGATTCTAGGAAAATGGGATACTACATTACATTCTCCCTGCATTTGCATCATTGTATAAGGCTATGAACATTCCTTGTTGGTAGGCTTACCTTCATATGACATACATTTATTATTCTAGAACATACTTATTTTAGCTATTGTTTATCTTTCTCTGAACCACCACTCTTGAAATCACTTTCCAACATTAAAGATCAGTACCTGGGCAGTATCTAGATCTCTGTTTGAAGCAAGGCTAATATATTTTTCATGGGTTAAAAGCAGTGCAAATCAATTCAGTGTTCTGTCTCGATAACTACAAATTAGATTTGGACATATTACAGTGGCAATCTCTCTTGTGGATATGGCACTACAAATCAACTCCAAGAATCATTTAGGTTTAGCATAGGGATGCAATGTTGTGAGCCGCTCGCACTATGAGAGTCTTCCTCTAAGGAGACCTGGTGTCACAGCGAGTTGCTCAGTCAGCCATTGCAGTAGTACGGCAATAACGGGTTGTCACACTATGTCATCATACTGCCTCTTACAACTTAGCAATGTTTGTGACATCATAGCTGTGTGCCTCCTGCAACAGTCAATGTAGGCTTGGTTCATTCTAAGTCAGCCATCTGGATGGATAGAATTCAATGCAATGATACACTAACAATACTTAGTGGTA
This sequence comes from Harmothoe impar, assembly GCA_947462335.1. Lineage (NCBI taxonomy): Eukaryota > Metazoa > Annelida > Polychaeta > Phyllodocida > Polynoidae > Harmothoe > Harmothoe impar. Next base: position 1,412,563 of record OX381713.1, read on the forward strand.
GAACCAATGTTATCTTCTGTCTGTCCTGGAGAGATGGCTGACTTCAGGTATGTGGCAGAGGCAGGGTGAACCTACCCTGAAGGGGTCTGTGCCATTAGCTGACTTTATCATCTGAATGTGTGCAGCAATATAGCCAGAATAAAACCTGTAGTAGTATCCCATGCTAGGCAGACCCTGATGTCCCTAGTGCCTGCTAAAAGAACCACTACATCTGCCCCCTAGTGGGAACTACTGCAACTAACTTATAGAGGCCATATCACCTCTCATGCAGGTGGGTGGTGTGGGAGTATCAATAGTGGGCAACAGAACAGCTCACAGAGCAGCTCCCACTGCCTCATGAATGGTGCATGGCTGCAGTTATGAGGCTCCTTGAGCCACTCAGTGTTGGCTTGCTGTAGCCCAGGGGAATAGGCCAATAACACAGTCCCCTAGTGACCCATAGTAAGTGCCACCCTCAACTCAGTGTTACGGCAGTGAGCCACTTAGTGTCGGTTGTTGGTGCCCCAGGGGGAGGGCAGAAGGGCTGTTCTCTGTTGTTCCCCCATGCTCATTGCCACACCTCTCCCATTTACTGTAGGTGTGGCTTCCTCGAAGGTCCACAATATGTCAGTTATGGATATGGAAATCTATGTGGTAGCTGTATGGTGATTGAGGCTAGGGAAGTAGGAATAAGTTATGGTGAGATGCTGTACTATATATATATGAACAGTCGGTTGTGTGATCATTATTAAGGACTCTACTTCATGACCAATAAAACATGTGCCCATATTTGTATTTTGCACTGTTGAATTTAGGACAACGTAGGACATTTAGCAGTATCAGCATTATGAAAATGAAGGTATGTCTCACAGGGGAGAAGTGTGCATAGAAAGTGAAAATGGTGTAACCTGAATTTGCGGCTTTTTAAATTACATGAGTGGGGACAGTAAAATAACCCTCATTTATAAAGATACATTTCCTGTCTACACAAGGCAAGTCAATTTAAATTGGTTCCCTTCTGCCAACTAATATTTCAGAAATCATGAACAGAAAGATTTCCAAGATCATATACATTAGCTAGTGAGAGCGTATATCTGGTCTACACAGTACAGGGTGTATCAGTTTAGTTAGAATGGATTTCCCTGATGAATTTGCTCCAAAAGCTGTCAGTACCAATATGTCACCACCATAACCATGCTGTAGTAAGCACTCTCAGTCTCAAATGGCTTCATTCCATCAATAGAGGTGCTTTGTCACCAGAAATAGATGTGAAATAAAACTAGGGACAACAAGCAGTGGATAAATACTCCCACTAAAAGCCAATTTCCCTTTTTAAGACCAGGATTAGCTGAAGCCTAAAAGGCTGCAAAAAAAACACGGTGGGGCTGCATTGCCCCAGTAGATTGATTGACAGCCACAGGACATACCTCTCTTCACACTGGTGCTGCCTTGGGGCAAAACCGAAATATTTCTGTCCATATATTTTTATTTTATTTGTCTTGCTCCAACCAATTCTCTTTATCCTTTCTTACAATTTTTTGAAGAATGGCACATGCACGTATTGTTATATGATAAGTGATAACTTTTTATAGAGCAAATTAAATGGTTCTAGATATGTGAATTAAAGAAGGAACTTTGTGATAAAGCTTGGTACAGTAGCTGTACAAGGCCCGTCTTAAGCTGTATCCATGCCAATCCTTACCTTGATATGAAGAGATTAGTGTGTCAGCTAGAGGGGATACAACTTGGATTGAAATTCCCAGGGCACCAGCGTTAACATAAATCTTACAATCAGAGAACAGTACCCTAAGGGGTTTAACCATAGCACTCCCATTAACAACACTTAGTCTGATATACGGACTTGTTCTGCTGCGTGGGAGGAAAGTGTCAAAATACAGGTTATCATGGAGGAGGCAGGTTTCCCTTTTAAACACCAAAAACAGTAATAAATGTGCCCTATCTGTCTGTGAAACTTGAAGGATGAAAGCTTGACTAATGCCTTCCTTGACTTCAGAAAAAGCACCTTGCTCTATGCTTCTAGAGAGGATTTAAGAATAATATTTATTATATACCGGTAATATATAGTTGTAGTGGTGGGCTTTGATTTTGGCTTACCAGGTCCCAATGATGTACATGGGCCTTCATAGGGTCTATGCATCAATCTTTAATATACATATTCATTTCGTCAGAGTATACATTGTCTAGGGTTGGCATCACCACATGCATACATGACGCTAAATGGTATTGCTATACAACGCTTGACTACCCTTAAGGTTAAGCCATAGGAATTAATCTGAGCTGCAATATATTTTCACTTACATCCAATATAAATGCCAGGAATGCCACTTGAGCAAGACTTTGCCATCAAGAATGAACCCAAGTCTTTACAATAGGGAATATACTTAACTAGATCATGTGTTCTAATTACCACACTTAGAGTTCTAGGGGCTTTAACATTGTGGTAATTGGCTCTCTGAGGTTCAATTAGTGGCAATGTCTGGCGTGCGCTACTGCCAGCCTTAAGGCATGGCTGCACATCCCCAATGAGGAAAATTGAAAGGATGTAATGAAAGAAAATACACAGGAGGTTGCATCAAGGCCTTTTCCACATATAGTTATGCGCCATGGTGTTTCGGCTTAACATTATCTCTCAGGCCTAACATAGTCCTAAATGCCCACCTACCACTGTGCAGGATGGAAACTTGGATAACTAGGAGGGCCTGGATAGAATCAGTCCATTAAATTACTTGCCAATGCTACACAAGAGCATCATGTTCACGAATACAATCCTAAAGCAACAACTTTTACCAAAATGCACAATATCAGTGGCCACCATAAAAGAGTGCTGGGAAGTGAACGGTCCTCTTGTTGCCAACTTTGGAACCGGCGGGACAAATTAAACCTGACATCCTGTCAACATAGTTTTAGCACAGACAATTCTACACTGATGGCACATTAGCCCTCTAAGGACCAGATAGTTCTACATTACAGCCAATGTCTGTGGTCACTACATGCCTGAACTGAACCGACATGGCTCAGCAGACCTCTGCCCTCAGTGACCTCTGGCCAGGATCTCATGTATCATTGAGTGTTATTTGTTCATTGTGAGCCTTTATAATATCAGAATTTTGCCAACCGGGATCAATTTATTTCTTTAACAAGGAAGATCAGCATGGCGTTGAGAAGTGTCAGGGCTCAGGCAGTAGACCCCATCCAGGTGGCAGAGGGAAGTGAGGATATTAGGTAGCCTTGCCCTCATGACATGTTGGGAACCTCAAAACTAAGTTGTTGGCAATTTAGTGTAGTCATGCATGCCATATGTCAAAGATGAATTACTTTAAGAAAACACTTCAAAGGCTATCACTTTAGATCTATTGAAAAGTAGTATTGACAGGTAATTCAAGTTCATAGGACATGCTGCTAAAAAGGTCTGGCTATCTCGTGTAGTGATTGTCAAACATCGAATTCTATTTGCATTTGTAATTAGAATATGCCAATCAAGAGGTCTCATGGGTAATAAACCTTGTTTGCAATCAATAGCATAGTAATTCTTTGACCAGGTGACGTTTTTGGCAGGGTGACGTCTTTGACAAGCATAATTACTGTGGTCGTACTTTATTTCGCTGGGTATATATTTTCGCTATATTCACGGAAATGACAAATCCGCGAAATTCTTGTATGCTACAGTATGGAATAAATACCCACGAATTAGTTTTTTTTGCCACCTCAGCGAAAATTTACAACCGTGAATATAAGTACTTTCACTATTTGAAAGGAAACGCCCAAATCTCAGCCGTTTTACTTTTGCCAGTTATCTATCCAAATGTTATGATTTCATGAAACACAGCCATATGCTTTAATACAGTCGTAAGATTTACATAAATACATCATACAAAGAAAGTCTCAACCAAGTACAAGTTGGTACAACTTCCTGAATTCAGGTTTACTAGAAGACTATATATATACTTTGCTACATTTAGTCATCTAGGCTATTTTATTAGCATTACACAGTAGTTGGCAACTCAATAATTGCGCTGACATTCCAAAATAGAACCGTTTTCTATTTGAAGATCCATGCTCGTTCTTAACCTCATTAACAGAGGAATATGTGTTATCTGAATTATTCCAGGTAGAAATATATGATGGAGAACACTCTCAGATCACTGATTAAGAGCCATCAGAACCTCGGGGTAGGGAATACATGTAGGCTTAGGGGATAGAGTAATTGCACATCAGAGGGAGTGAGTGATCATGACGTACACAGCGGTGATAAATGGAATAACAGAGGCTTGTATAGCAAGATGAAAGTATCAGCTATCACTATTTCTATCCATGGCTCAGACTTTCATCATGTATGGTTCTCAGACTATATACTCTGTGCCTTTCCTACTCTTGAGATCTGCAGTCAGCTCTTACTACTTTCTTCCAATATAGACTTGGTAGAACACATAAGTAGGAAAGGTACAAAGTAGAGGACCACACTTATTAACCGTGCAGTTAATGCCGGGCACCATGTGTTGTTTGTATGTAGTCCTTCTTGCAGAGCTTCCCTCTAGGCACTACATGATTAGCACCACAGCCATAGAGCCATGCCTCTGCCATTTTTTAAAGATAGCGTAAAACAATAGTTTTAAAATCGAAGTGACAGTTGACTAGCCTGCCCATGCCAAGTTGTGTCACCACACAATATTTCGAAATCAACTGTGTTTCCTCTAACAGAGAGGGTGGAGCCACCTAGGTGTCAATGATAGAACCACAATGACCGAGCTGCCCCTTGGATGCACAGTGGTAAACCACAGGGGGAAATATACACATCTTAACCCTGCGTGTTTACATAGCCAGTTTAGGATACACCCAGATGTTTTACACAGCTCTGAATACTTCATTCCTTCAACTTTAATTATTTTCATTTCTGTGTGCCAAGGATAGTATAAGACTGGGTTCTCAAAATTGGTCACTGTAAAAGGTAGGCTTAAGCTGTCAACACTAGTATTTCACAACTAATAAACAGTAGGAAGTGCCATGAAGAAGTCAAGGAGATCTCGGGCAGAGCACTTTAAATGTCCATAATCTACTTATCTAACACTGTATGTTGTATTTTGCTTACTCCCTACAAATTGAATAGGTGTAAGCAAAATGGAATCTTCTAAAATGCTTTCTCAGAAGGTAGAATTGCCCCCAAAGAATTGTCAGAATCAACATGTTACTGACTGTCTGATGGGTTCAGTCAATATTGTTTATCAGACGACCATATCGAACACAGACGGAACTGCAGCTAAGATCCCTTTATCAGTAAAGATGTCATTACAATGGGGGGTGCATGATGTCGCTTTTCGCTGTAGAATAGGTCCCAGGTTTGAGCTTCAGTGCAGAACTTATTTGCCCTGAGTCTGAAGTATTCAAAGCAATATGTGGCACGATCTTCAAAAAGGGATCTTAGTGCTGTGTGCATGAAGGTCCCTCTCCCTAGGCCATGTGAAATGATGATATGACAACTTGAGCCTTGTTTGAGCCTAATAATTACCATACAGTATTCAATCAAAGTGCCAAATGTCGGAATTCTGAGAATGCACCTAAACACAATATTGCATTTTTACCAAATTAGCGTGCATTACCTTTCTTGTTTGTAGAAATGGTGTGTTTTATCCCCTGGTGTCTGTATATATAATGACACGAGGTGATGACACACATACACATTCACTACACTAGTCCTACCCCTAGCATACAATTACCTCTGACAATGTCTGCTGACCCACTATTAGACTATAAGAGAAGTGGCTACTATTGAGCGATGATGCGCTGGAACAAGCTGAAACCTTTATACACATGTCTAGACAGCCTGGCTGATTTCAATACTGCCATCAAAAAGGACTACATAAACTGTTTCATGTAAGGTTACCTTTAAGAATGTCTCCCACAATTGTATAGCCACATCAGCCCCTCATCTCATCTCATCTCTTCTCATCTTATCTCATAATTAATTAATTGACATTACTACCTAAGAGTATCAAAATCTTGTATGTCCATCAACTATATTACTTACAATTATGTACGCCATAACCATGAATGTACTTATATATATGTAGTCTGATGATAGGGGACCTAGCGGAAGAAAGGCAATGTGGCCTAGCTAGGATGATGCATCGATTTTTGTATTTGTTATCTTTACCCAATAAAACACTTTTTTTTTAAAAGACAAAACAGTAGCAGAATATATATATCCATACAGACTACCACAGAATGAGGTCACACAATTACTCCATACAGACATAGACCACCAATGGGTCCAAACGACCGAGCTGCTCTAGCCGCACCACACATACTGCTCACTAGCTGCTCCCACAGACCGGAGTATCACAGGCCAACAACATGCAGGTAAAGTAAACAAGGTATTCAATAACATTTTAAATTCTCACATAAATACAATTTGTACTTAAATACAGAGTCCAACTGATAAATGTATATCCATTTATTGAGTCAAACAACCCAGCAAAGAAAATAAACCACTATTTTACTTCAAAATAAAGTTTTAAAAAGCTTTATAAAATGTTATGCCTGAAAAAGAAGTCTTAGAGAAACGTTATATATAACATTCTAAAACGTTATATTATGTTGTATAACATTTTATTGTTTACTAAGAAGCCTCCGCTACCCTTAAAGTTTTCATCCATTTTAACTGTATTCACTTCATATATAATAAGATAGATGGTACTACAACAATGTGTGCAGTAAGAACAAAATGTTGTTGGCAAAATCTACATTGATTACTTATCCATGTGGTAGCTAAATATGACTGTTTCTTTAAGTTTGGAGAGAACAGGAGCTTTTTATAGCTTTTGGACCCAATATCTGTCGCTGAACAAAACTTGCATCATTGACAAGCAAATTTTACACATATTGCGAGGAACATATTTTTGCAGAGTTCATTTAAACAAAAATCCATGAAAATATGTATGCCATGAAAGTTTATCCAGTATAGTCGTGGATCTACCATTTTCAAAAGATGTCTACGTTCACAGTATATGTTTCTGTACTTTCAGTTTAATAAGTTTAGCCTTGTCATCCAGCTCTCCCCAGGCTACACCTCCCTCTACATCCTGGTCCTCTGCTTCACACTGCTCCTGCTCTACCTCCTCCTGCACGGTGACCACCGCTGCATCCTCCGCTACCAACTTGCTGCAAACCTCACCTTCAGACACTTACCCAAGGCCCTGCTCCTCTACCCTGCTGAGATCAGGATGATGCTGTTCATGCAGTCAGTGCCTATTTGGTACTGTTGGGTTATGGTGGACGTTGAGGTTATTTCTGATGTGGCGGCACCGTGGCTGCTGTTTGTGTTCAGTGTGGAGAGGTTGATGTATATCCGGGACCCTACGAGACACGCACAGAACATCAGCCGTGCAGGAGCTGTGACCCTCCGCGTGTTCCCCTGGGTGTACAGTGTCATACTAGCACTGGTCACCATTCATCCATTTCTACACAACATGACAAACCATAAAGCCTACTCCATATATGTAAACAGTAGCATGGTGTATAATGAGACTGTGTACAGGTGCCACTCACCTGATTACTTTCATTTCTCTGCAGATATAGCAAAAGATGTCAGGATATTACTTGGTGCTGCGGTCCCTTTCTTCATGAGTGGCATGATCATCGTCACAGTGCTTGTCATGTGGTGTTGCTACAAACGTAAACACAGCCTGGGCAGGGACTACTCCGTGTTGGGGGACCAGGTCGTGGTGGAGGTCCGTAACTCTGTCATTACTGTCACAGTGTTAAACTCTCTACTCCGTGTTGGGGGACCAGGTCGTGGTGGAGGTCCGTAACTCTGTCATTACTGTCACAGTGTTAAACTCTCTACTCCGTGTTGGGGGACCAGGTCGTGGTGGAGGTCCGTAACTCTGTCATTACTGTCACAGTGTTAAACTCTCTACTCCGTGTTGGGGGACCAGGTCGTGGTGGAGGTCCGTAACTCTGTCATTACTGTCACAGTGTTAAACTCTCTACTCCGTGTTGGGGGACCAGGTCGTGGTGGAGGTCCGTAACTCTGTCATTACTGTCACAGTGTTAAACTCTCTACTCCGTGTTGGGGGACCAGGTCGTGGTGGAGGTCCGTAACTCTGTCATTACTGTCACAGTGTTAAACTCTCTACTCCGTGTTGGGGGACCAGGTCGTGGTGGAGGTCCGTAACTCTGTCATTACTGTCACAGTGTTAAACTCTCTACTCCGTGTTGGGGGACCAGGTCGTGGTGGAGGTCCGTAACTCTGTCATTACTGTCACAGTGTTAAACTCTCTACTCCATGTTGGGGGACCAGGTCGTGGTGGAGGTCCGTAACTCTGTCATTACTGTCACAGTGTTAAACTCTCTACTCCATGTTGGGGGACCAGGTCGTGGTGGAGGTCCGTAACTCTGTCATTACTGTCACAGTGTTAAACTCTCTACTCCATGTTGGGGGACCAGGTCGTGGTGGAGGTCCATAACTCTGTCATTACTGTCACAGTGTTAAACTCTCTAGGCATTGTGGTATCTGTTCTTGATCTGTACCCGATTTATCTCAGTAGATTTCTGGCTGAAACTGCTCTTAATGTTGTTGAAGGCATCTTTTGGATTACAACACTTCCAAGGGTGCGGGCTAAACTGTTTCAGTCATCCCGCTGCAAAAAGACAGCCGGGCATCCTAGTGCCGTATCCTACCATGGGGATGAATCAGTAGCAATATGTCCTGACAACCAGAACATTCTGCTGGCAGTCCCCCTGATGCCCTAGCCTGCCATGGTTGTTATTGACCATTAATAAAACATTTACTATGCTTAACTATAGGAAGCTTGGTATTCAATGCTCCCCATTGAATACAATGTCGCCGTATTTAATGGGCTAAGAAAAAATGGCTTTTCTTCATTAAAATAAAAAAATAAACACAAATACCAAAAACATCGATACAGTGTCTGCTGTATTTCACTCGTGAAGGCTGCAGCTTTGTGGCATACTACCCCAGCCCACACTCGTGAAATACAGTATCAATGGGCGTTGGCATACTATAGTTTATATGAGTCAGTTTGTGCTGAACGGCCCAAACACAATGGTGTCCAGTGTAGAAAGGCAGATTGTGGTAGTGTACAACAGAGATATGTCTAATATAGGTCTGTTTGTACAAAACATGTATCTAGCACTCATGGCCCAACTAGGTCATGACTGTTATTCCTCGGAAATTGAAATTGCCAATAATCAAAAGTGTACATTGGATCCGGCTGATGCTGCAGAGGTTGAGAGTGTGGCCTATCTTTAACTATGGTACATACTAAAACAGTATGAAACAATGAGAGGAAGCAAATTGTTCTCTTTGTGACTATCTTTCATATATTGCTGTAAAGTGTAACACTGAGGTACTAAATGCAAATATGATCCACATTTATTTTATGTCATTTTCAATTCATATGTTGGTATACATCAATATTTATAAACTGTTTTCCATGATGGTGTCATAGCCACTTCCAGTCGTTATATAAAGTAATTGGCTTTGTCATGAAATAATGCGTTAGTAATGTATATGTACTATAGCAAATATGGAATATATATATGTACTATAGCATCATACTTTTTTTTTTAGAATCCTAACCTGATTGATAATAGAAATTTACCTACAAGGAGAAAACAAGGGTTATGACTATCTGCGATACACTCTGAAGCCATTGTTATACGTAGTGCAATATAACTCCTGACTTATGTTGTTTTAGGATAGAGGAAGGACAAATAAGAAAGTTCTTAATATGTTTAAACAATGTTAGTATATTGAAAGGTATATATCTTGGCTCCTTGGAACACTTTTTGATACATTTCTAACCCTAGCGGTTCAGTTTTTATCGCCTCGTGAAGTTTATTGTCCTTTTTTCAGGTGACTCCGTGACCAAAAATCCATGATCATGAACATTATGTTTTAAATACATCACAGCAACTAATAATTTTGTTTACAAGCTGGGCCAACATATATCTTGAAGCATACCAAGAATGGATATCCTCTGAGTAATAGTTTTTGAGATACAGCCCGATGAATTTTGAACATTTATCAGAAATATGAACATTTCAACTACATACTCTCAACTTTACCCTAGTTTCCTCAAAATGGTCCCATTATTGGTTAAATTCACCCTACAGTGTCCTGATCATGTGTACTTTAAGAAATATGAAGCATCATGATATCTGGTTATACCAAATTTGCACAGTATAAGCCTAAAGTACCCCTATTAACCTATTTTACGTCACGGAGTCACCTGGGTGACTCCGTGACGGAAATTATTTCTTGTATAAATGAGCATAAAAATGGTGGATTTTTGCATTAGAACATTAGAGGGAGTGTGTAAGACACAGGAAAACCAGAGATAACTTGAATATATTGGGTATTAACAATTTTATGAAGGTTTAAATTTTCATCAGGGTGGCTGGTGACTCCGTGACGAATATTCCGGGTGACTCCGTGACGAAAAATATGTATCCCAATAGACATATGCTCCTGGAGGCAAGATTATTGGATATTTTTCAAAATTTATTTTTTCCAGCAGAAGACACAAGAGTTACCTCGCAATCTGGGATACAATAGAGACTGTGTGGATCTTCTTTATTTACTATATAGAGGTATCAACCTGAAATGACATTTGAATATTTTGCTCACAAAACACACTTAAATGACTGTGGAGAAAAAAATACGGAACATATCTAGTGAAATCCTCGTGAATCAATTGACTATACCATAGACCTAATAGAAAATGATATTAGGAATAAGCTGTTACTGCCTCAGTACACATGGGAGGCATGTAAAACATGTCATTTTTAGCGTTTTTGAGGTTTTTAGGTTTTTTTGGGCCTTTGGAGGGCCAGAAAACAGAAAATATTGGGCCAATACACAAAAAATAGAGATTTCCCGAATTATTAGGATGTTTTTTCACATATACCAAAAATTTAAATAAATTGGTGCAAAACTGGTTATTCTGTAGGGGTATAAGCCTTAAAAGGGCCAGAAATAGCCAAAACAACATAAGTGGGGAGTTTATGCCTTATAGAGAGTAGTAGAATATACATCATCATTATTAAACACTGCATAAAGGACATATGGTAAAGGGATAAGATGTACTCTCCTACTGTTTGAGCAAAATGCAGCAACCATAATGGTAGCCATACTGTAATTAATGAAATATGTGTAATATGAAATAGCAAATGAAAGGGCCCTAGCATAAAATACACAATGCGAGGTAGCTAGGTATAATGCATTCTTGTAATTGTATTATTCTAACCCAATAAAACACTTTAAAAACACTTCATGCTGTGGGTTGGAGCAGATAAGACTTAGTATCTACATGTTGATGGTCTTGAAATGTTGTTGATGGTCGTGAAACATTGTACAGATATTCTACAGCTGCTCCACTGGTACATTATGACAGAAAACGTATTGCCTTAACATATCAAGTTATCCTCAGTTATCTCACCAGATCGATGCAAGTTGGTAGAATTTAGCAGGGTGAGCTCTTTGACCAGTGAGACTCAAAACCTGCTGAAATAGAGGCCATGTACAAAGAAATGATGGTACAAGTTAATGGATATTTTAACACAATATATTAGAAATTTCTGTGTATGTAGCCCCAATGTCAGCAGTTCTAGAAACTTGCCTGTAAAGAGGTCACCCAGTCATCGAGGGCAGCCAGTCAAAGACTTGTAATTTACATTGATCTGGTGAGATACAGCCCTCAATTTGTCCAAAATATAATAGCCTTTTTAGCACTTTTTATTTTGATAAGTAGCACCTTCCTTTTGCCTGAGGCATAAGCATTCATACAAGAGCTTTGTTATTCAACAATTCATAGACCCATAGTAGTGTTTCTGTCAGTGCCACAATGACTAGAATACTAATGACAAGCATTTATCCTGCCCTTTACTCCGTGCCGATCCAGAAGTGACTCACATTATATGATGTTTCCTCCACTAAGGGTTGCCCAATTCCAAAGACAGTCTTTTTTGCTATTGGTTTGAGATATATCTAAATATTCTCTCTGATTTTTGTCTACAAATATCATCATGATTTTATTAGGGTTATGTTACTTTAAATGTCATTATATATACACACTTGAGTCACCAAGGCTCTGTGCCGCTGAATCCTGCATCCGATAGTTTACACAAAATTTTCCTGAAGGGACTTCCCATAAAACACTTTCAAGCTGTCAATACTGATATGTCACCAGGCATGCACAAGCCCACAGTTTGTCAGTTTTCAGGCCAAACCGCACTCCTTTGAGGCCCTAGTGCTTTCAGTAACAGTTGAGGGAGGTTATGGCATGTGGAACAATGACAATATAGAGGCTCCTGATTGAATATAGAATGGTCTGTCAGTGACAGCTGAGGCAACAAGAGAATGAACACAAGGTCAAGTGTGATTCTGGAGGTCAGGGCCTTGGGGTAAGTCTAGGTCTCACCAAAGCGGGCCTTATTGGATTCACAGCATTTACTGTGGGGATCTTTACATGCTTACAAGGCAACTTCTTACAGGAAGTCTTTCAGTATGCATGTACCATTTCTTAGGTGTCATGAAGAAATCATTCAGATGGTCCTTGTTAACACATAGTCAAAAGGACACAAAACTGAAAATGCTGCAAATTGAGATAAAGAGGCAGAATTTCTTTTCACACAGCAGATAGACAGACAAACCACTGGTTGGCAGCAATATTCCTGAGTGAAGGCGCTTACTTAAGCAGCTAATTTGATGTGGAGGCTTCATATGGAGCAAATTGTATTATCACCATATTATTAATGAATTTTGATCCTCTCAGATTACTGACCGCAACGATCTTAGATCAGAAAGTAGACTACAGCCAGTTGAAGTTCACCAGGAGGGAAAGCAATTATGTCCCCTTTAAGACCAAATTAACCCAAGCCTTAAGGCAGGAAAAACAGTGGCTTTGAAATGCCCCAATAGGCACACTAATTGATTTACTGATGGCCTCAGGACACGCCCCTCTTCACACGTTAAATCTCATGGGACTTTATGATTGCCTGAGTAGCCACTTGAGACAAGCACTTGAGACAAGACCTCAGTATTGGCCAATGACGGAATCTGCAATCTGTTACCACGGCCTGCAGGTCAATGAATAACAAAATCTCATGTCCTGGGCTGATTTTTTTATCACTCCTTCAATTAGTTTTAATAATTGTTTTATCCCTTTACAACGTATATCTAAAGAATGCCTTACACTGTCAGAACAAATACACAGGAAAAAACATGGGAAATGGAATTCTTAAGAAGTATGAAGAATCTGGATTGGAATAATTTTTGGTTATGTGAAGATCCAAATGAAGCATGGATACTGTTTATTGCAGCCATTAATCATATATTGGACATCAATTGTAAGGTAACACAGTTTCACTTCAGGCAAACAAAGAAACCATGGCTAGATGCTAATTGAATAAGCCTTATAAAGGATAAGAAATTAGCTATTAAACGTTTCAAAAAGACTAAATCTCAAGATGACTGTAATATAAAACATTTTTATCAAAACCTTTCGAAACAAGAAAATAGAAAAGCAAGTAGAGGATAATATCAATAACCCAAAAGAATATTGGAAATCACTTAATGATATAATAAATCCCAAACCAAAATCTCTGTCCTTTAACTTGTTACATGATGTCACTAACCTCCCTATACCTCTAGAGGATACTGCTAACTACATCAATGAGTATTTTGTTAATATAGGCCCAAAATTAGCACATACTATGAATGAGCCATGGTATTTTCAGCCACCTGTATACCAGCCTGATTTCACATTTAAAGAAATTGAGGAAGATCTAGTCATAAAATCAATTAAGAAAATTAAGGCAAAAAAAACATCAGGTATTCCTATGGTTAAAACCTCTGTATTAAAGGCTGCCCTTTCAGGTATGCCTAGCCATGCCACCTTTATTTTTAATATAGTAATAAGAACCTCCAGTTTCCCTGATGAATGGAAAATTGCTACAGCTACCCCCCTTCCAAAGGGTGGAAATCCCTCCGATGTGAACAACCTAAGACCAATATCCATATTACCCCTCCCCTCCAAAATTATGGAAAAAATCCTACATAAACAAATTATGGAACACCTTAAGGGAAATAACATATTGTCTGAAAACCAAGATGGATTTAGGCCTGGGTGGAAATCCCTCCGATGTGAACAACCTAAGACCAATATCCATATTACCCCTCCCCTCCAAAATTATGGAAAAAATCCTACATAAACAAGTTATTGAACACCTTAAGGGAAATAACATATTGTCTGAAAACCAAGATGGATTTAGGCCTGGACGTTCAACTCTCAATAGTTTAATAAAATTTACTGACAATATATATAGGGCCTCAAATGAGGACAAGGGAACGACAGCTATCTTTTTGGACTTCAGGAAGGCCTTTGATACAATAAATCATTTACTTTTAATAAACAAATTGGGAAAAATAGGTTTCAGACCCTCGTCCAGAAATTTAATAGAAAATTATCTTACAAATAGGAAACAAGCTACAAAAGCTAATGGCAAGTTGTCTGACACACTCAATATTCCCTGTGGAGTTCCACAGGGGTCAGTTCTAGGTCCCTTATTATTTATCATATATATTAATGACCTTGGTTTTCCTCTGAAAAATATGACATGTCAACATTATGCTGATGACACGGTGCTCTACTATCCCAATAACAACTTGACTCCAAATGTGGAACAAATAATTAATACTGATTTGGGTTTAGTGAACACTTGGTGCAAGGCTAATAAGCTGTCATTGAATGCTAAAAAAACCAAGGTCATGCAGCCAGGGACAATGGCAAACATCCAAACCATGGCCAGGGTCTCTTTAAAACTAGATAATGCTCCTTTAACTAAGACTCATACGTATAGATATTAAGGCATCACAATAGATAGTAACCTAGATTTTAAGTCACATACAAAAGGTCTATCTAGAAATGTCAACCATAAGGTCAGGTTGCTCAGAAGGGTAAGAAGGAAAATGGCTGAAAAAAACAGTGCAAAAGTACTCACCTCAATGATTTTACCAGCTATTGATTATGGAGATGTACTTTATTGTATATCTACCATAAATTCCTTGGAAAATTTACAATATGCTTTTAATAGAGGCCTAAAAACTACTTATAATAAGGATGAATTTCATGTTGATGCATGCCTCAAAAAGTGTAGTGTAAATAAGCTTGAGGACAGGAGGAAAATGCACCTGAATACAGCAGCTTTTAATTTTGCCCTAACTGATATAAATGTTGACAGAAGAGATATAAGAACAAGAGCACATGATAATAGACTTGTTGAGGTAATTGGGCCAAAAAGTCCCCATTATAGGAAAAGTTATGAATATAGGGTATCCATCCTCTGGAACTCATTTGATGATGAGACAAGGGCTATTGAAGACAAAGAAAAATTCCAGAGGTGGAACAAGAAAAGGTTCAAGGACATATTGCACCCCCCAGAAATCTAAAATTGTGTCTGGCATTTCATACAACTGGTATTGGTACTCCACTCAATCTCTCATTACCTCCTCTTCTTATAAAAGATCTGTTTCTATTTCTCGAAAATTTTGCTCTCAAGTAAACATATCATCCGTTCACGATGTTGGTATAACATCTCCAACCTATATTTATTTTATTTTATTTTTGGCAAAAAGATCAGCCATAGGCAAACGTCATCAGCCTCTTATATTACCTATCTATATATATTACGTATAGATAGAATTTTTTATAATGTAACAAGGTAACCTAAGTGTGTAATGGTCTCATCCATAAACATCTTGGATGTAGACTCCCAATTTTCCCTGTGAGGATGCGTAAGCATCACCACATGGAATATATATATGTCATATTATTACTATGTGATTCCATATGAAACATTATAATATTATTTTTCTATTATAATGATTCCCTTAAGGGTAATTTTGTATATCCTATATGAACTACATCTCTATTGGATATGCACCTGAGTTGCAGAACCTTAGATTCATCTAGAGAGATTCCTACATCATCCAGAGGAGATGCAGTCTAGATTCGAATTCCCAGGACACCTACCTAAGCACAAATCTTCTAATCGAAGACTGGATGTAAATTATTCTCTAGAGATTTAAGGGTTTTGCTGTAATGCCAAGTGGCCGCTGATACAAACACTCAGAGGTCTTGCTTGTAAGAGTACATGTATACGAATACTGATACGTGAAGGAAAACAGTAAGTTAAAGAAACATAACCACCTAAATTGACCGGAAATCTGGTTATGAAATAAAACCAATATAAGCTTCCATTTGTAATTTCCTTATCATCTGACATGCCCCTTATCATAGGAAAGTCATTTTTTATGAAATCAAGATGAAATACTGATTGGCAGCATCTCGGTTAGACCTATGGGTTAATTGTGAGAGCCTATGTGTTTTGATTGCTTCCATTTCTGGTTGCTTGCAGTAATATCTTTTGCATGCTATCATGGCCATATTCACAGGTTAAAAGAGAATGACAGACTCCAAATATCTCAAATATATTTACAGGTACTTGATATATGGAAACATAATGAAATAAAGAATTAGGTGGTAATGTAGTTGATTCTCCAATTGAGAAGGCTGAGTCTTATTTACGTACAGTTACTGCTGCCTAGGAAGGTGTCAAAGTAGGGCTACTTATAGGTCATTAAGACAGAAACAGGCTTAGCTGTTTGACACCCTCCTAAAAGGTGATGTATTTGGCCTCTGTGCCTGTGTATAATGTGTTTAATAGAAATTTGACTGATAATGTGCCCCATCAAGCAATTATTAATTATATTAGCTTCATAAGTTATTGCTTTAGCTCTAACATTGACACATCACATAATTGTACACATATCACAATTAGAGAAATAACCAAGTTAAATGAGGTTATTAGGACCCTCTCAACGGTATTAATATTATCAGATTGGATGATGAAACTGTCACCAGGCCGGCATCTGATGCAACCCAGAAGATACATAATTAATGTTCCTGGTGCCAACCCTCATGGTGCGATGGTCCCTGAGCGATATTGCAATATACCGCCCAAATCTTTGCCTTATATCTTCTTGACACTATTAAACTTGTATCGACATCACCTTCCATGAACAAGCTCCATCTGTAAAGGAAAGCAATTATGAAACAACTTTTTTTGAGTTCAAACTCTTGATCTAGTCATAGGATATGTACATGTAGGTTTGAAAAAAGTAGCAATATGAAAAGTAGGAACTGGATAGGTGCATCATGCAGACCATCGAGGACTGTTAATATCGCTCTATGGCTCTGTCTTTCCCATTTCTCCTACCTGCAAACCTGTCTCTGCACGTAACTTCAACAATTCAACCGGGACACTGCCATGGACAAGGCCATGTCTGATTGATGTACTGTTACTGCTGCATGGGAGACAGGTTACTTAGACAGAAACAGGGAGACACCTATCAAGGGGTGATGAAGGGGCGATAAAGGTGGGCTCTGCGCCTGTGAAGAATGTTTGGAATGGAATCTTGTCTACAGCCCACCTTGGCTGCAGAAAGGTATGCTTATACTTGCCTTTTGGTCGATGTTTCTATACAGAGGTCAAACATTATAAATAGTGTGTGTAAGAAAGGTATTGCCAAGCTCTACCCTTCTAATGTTAAGTCAAGAATATTATTAAACACGTGAAAGTTATTGTGGGGGTGTGTCTATTGATAAGTAGGATGATTATGGAAAGCTTGTACAGAAAAGTGTTATACATGCTTTCAAGATTAAAGGACGAATATATCGAAATGTGGCACACAAATCACTGAATTGCATAGACAATGACATAACAATCAAGTAAGTAACCAATTATAGTTAAATGAGGTAATTGAGGCCCTCTCAGTGGTATTAAATTGATCAGATTTGGCGATGAAACTGTCACTAAGGTGTCATATCATGTCACTTAGAAGATGCATCCTTAATGTCCCTGCTGCCATTTGCCAACCCTCAAGGTGCAATGGTCCCCAAACGATATTGCGCTTTACTAAACTACAGCACAAACCTTTGCCTTATATTTTCTTAGCACTTTTCTACTGGTTTGAAGTATCCATAATCTTCTTAACCTGCCTGTCTCAATTGGACACATATTTATATTTATAGATTCTGTAATCGCTGTATTTATTCATATATCTTAGCAAACCTGAAAAAAGTGCTTTTCATTTATTTTACACAGCTTGTAATATTAAATAATAAGCTATCTTACAGATTTACTTATTCCATCAATGCCAAATCTTCTGTACTGGTTCCAATTCTCGCTCCTGTCTTTCCCACTTCTCCTCTTTTCTTCTCTTTCCCATCGATTTCCTCTATCAACCAATTTCCAATGTTTCAACAACTAAATAGACAACTAAGTAAACCCCTCTGCTAACTTTGGGAGTATATCAACCTGTATGGCTGGCACTGTTCATGAATGCAGCATGGGTGACTTACTTATGACTGAAGGCAAACCACATTATAACATGGCTGAGAAGTGAGATGTCCCTCACCTGCTGGCTTCACCTTACTACCTGAGCACCACCAGGTGGGGACGGGTGGCACTAAAACACTGCTGCCTGCATGTCACACACACTGTCCTCTTGGCATTGGAGAGGGTGAAGTGGCTAGAGTAGCAGGGCCTCAAACTAATTAATCAATTATGGTTGTTTCTATGATGGATGTGAATAGGAAAAAGAAGCTGGCTGTCTGAATGCAATGCTACACTCATGGTATGGTAGTATCATTTTTGTTACTTTCGATATTTTTCTGTTATTAGCTATGCTATAATCATTTTTGTGTCTAAGAATTGGAAGTGCATGAGCCTCATTGGCGAATATATTACTGTCAAGACAAAGGAAACAAGAAAAGAAGAATCAATCTGCAACAAAATTTACTGATGTAAAATCCATGTAGATCTACTCCTAGAACAGATATTGTTTGCCTCTAGACTACCCCTACACTGCAGCACTCACCAGGTGTGGCACACTGCACCGCCACACCTGTGTGCTGACTAGTTCTCACATGCTCAGGAACTCAGACACTCAACATGTTCCTCGTCACGCATTGACTTTCACCTAACCAAGTCCATTTTCTTATAACAATTCTTACAACAACTCTAACCTTCAAAGTATGATACAGTGTTTAGAAGTTGCCATATTTAAACCCAGAAGTTGTCATTTTGAGTCATCAGATCTAGCTTACCCGCTTCACGGTAGACTAATTAGAATATGATGTATCATTAAAATACCATAAGTTTTAGTAGGACTAGTAAGGGCAGCATGGTGCTTCAAAACATCGTGAAATTTTTCAGCCTGATCTATGAATGCAGCTATGAGGGGAACATGCTGCACTTAATACAACATAAGTACACTCTGAAAGGGTCTGCATAATACATGAATACATTATTTAATTTCCCTAAGCTCCATGTCAGCACTACCAAGGCTTCTTAAGTCCTCAAAGGGTTGAATTAGTTCAGCTTTACCCCTGGAAGTAAATAAGAATAAACCACACTATTTAACATTCAGCACTCGTAGTGGATCAGGAAGTATCTCAACAGAGAATAGACTGGGATAGAGGAATTAATGGTTGAAATTATAGATCAGCAGCCTTAGAATATTTGGGCCTTGTAATTAGGTTATGACGTCAGAGGATAAAGTAGGGGACTGAGCTGCCTGAATTTCTAGTGACGTCATTCAGGAAAAGAACAGCTGTCATCGACATCGACACTGGGATCCATTTTACTTTATATCTCCCAATGTGGGCATTAAAGCAGCCTTTTATGACATGTGGGGTATATTATGGTGAATATGATTGTTTTGCGATTGATGAAATTGTCAATTTTTCAATTCTGTAGACTTTCAAGTTTCAGGTCCAGAGATATAAATCCTTCATATAATCTTTATCGACCATTCAAGGCCAGTATCTTTGGTTGAACGGCAAGGCAACAAGAGACCCATACTACATATACCCTAAGAATTGGCATCACAACAAGCAGATATGATATTAACAGGTAATACCATAGCGCTGGATATAAAAGGTTACGCCTTAGGATTTAATCCAATATTGACCAAATGAATGGACTAGATTTACACTTTTTTTAATCCAAATTGACTCACAAAAAAAAACACTAGAGGGAAACTTTGTAACTAGGAGTGAAGCCAATCCTTTCCAGTGAAAAATCCATTTGATTAGAGTATCTTTTCCTAATTACCACACTAACAGTTCTAGAGGCTTTAACATTGTGGTAATTGGCTCTCTGAGGTTTAATTAGTGGCAACATCTTGCGTGCCGCTACCAGCAGCCTTAAGGCTAAGCCCTGCAGAATGAAAAAAACAGATGTGCCAGGCCTCCAAAAGAAGGATATTTAAACCATATGATATAAGCAAATTTACGGAAAATTGCTTTAAGCAATTTCCACAAATTTATTATTCTGGTGAAACCTAAATCGTTCCCAAGGCATCACCTGATGGATAAATTGCTAAGCTGCACACTGTGGTAAAAAAAACAGGCCGAGCTGCACAGTGGAAAGGACATCAGCTGAGGAGGAGTGTCTTCCAATCGAGGACAATGGAAGGATATAATGTTGGCATATTTCTCAAGGTCATTTCCACAAATGGTCCTGTGTTATAGCATTCTTGCTTAGTTTATATTTTTTTACGGCATTACCTCATTGTTATGTTATTAACTATTCAAGTCTTAGAAGTTCTTTTTCATGAATGATGTGAAATACCAAAAGTTCGTATTTCAAAGTGTAAAAGCTGGTTTTAATACTTCATGATCTGACTTATCTTAGAAACATGTGCTGTAAGTCCATTTATTATATTAGAAACAAGGCAACTGAAGAACCTTTTCTCAATCGTATACAAATATACTTTATATGGTATTATGAACAAATTTGGACTAAATGTGGTTTATTTGCGATCACGTACCAGCTAATGAACCCTGCTTGATGTCAGTTGTGTCCCCAGGCTGTACATGGCGCCACCTATACACAGGAAGTAGCACTAATGGCTTCCAGCATCCCTCTATTAGATGGTGCCAAGGTATGGCTTTATACTTTCTAGGCTAACATGGCCCAAACCTAAGGCATTAGCATGTTTGTCCTGGTTTGCACTCCTTGGCCTGAAGACACTAATTATAATAATGTTGTATCTGATATGTGTCAGTCTATGATGAGATGACGTTATCAGTTATCCTATCGGGCACATAACCGATCAAGAAGTGCACTGTGTTATACCCTGTATCATCTTGAGCTATGAATCCAGATTTGGTGAGTAACTCGCTGGAGGTACATTAAAGCATTAAACATATCCTAGAGAATTGATACAGTCCTGCATGTAGGTATGACCATGACAAAGAGTATTAGAGTACACTATGCTGTCCTACAGTGTTAATATTAGGTTAATGAGGTTAACGTTGGGTGGCCACGTGTAGTCCTGGGGCTAGGTCTGTCTCGTGGACGTCAGCCACGTGAGACACAGAATAACAAATTGTGTAAGAACTAAGGCTGTCAGGTCAACATAATGCCTCGGGGTGAAGGTATAACATGTGAACAGGATTTTAAGGGGAGCTTCAACATATTTTTGTTCTATAACTAAGTTCACAAAGACTTGTGTTATTGTATGCACGTGTAAAGCTCTAGAAATACGGTCACAACTGAATGTTTTATTCTAAAAAAAACTTGGATTCTAATTACTCATGATGCTTTCAGAACTGGCACACTAAATCATGGCAGGTGGCTGTAGTTTGTAAACATCACGCCCGCACAGAATGGTAATGTACAACAATTGTTGGTCTAAATTCGACAGAGGTTCTGTAAACAAGGCATCAAATTAATTCTCATAGTGTGCAGTAATTGATGGAGTCTTATCGCAGTTCATTTTCAAGTTTCAAAAATTTATTGACTATTTTCGTACATCAGAGAGCATGTAAGAGCAACTCTTCAGGAGAGTTCCTCCAAACTTGGACCCGAAACAAAGGAGTGTGTACTTCTATGCAGCATCATGCCCACCGTGACACTAGTTAGTCATGTTTACGTGTTTCCAGTCCTATATACAACCGACTCACCCTGGTGTGCGAGAGTTAGTTTAGTTTATTCATCAACTCGTTGTCTACAGTCCTATATACAACCGACTCACCCTGGTGTGCAAGAGTCAGTTTAGTTTATTCATCAACTCGTTGTCTACAGTCCTGTTCTCAGAGAGAATCTACAGCAACTCTACCTCAACTTTACCTACACCGTGACTAGTTCTTTTTTACAGACATGCACAGTCAACAATTCTTATATTAGATCTCATGTAATAAAAATTGTCCTACCAATGTATCCCTGGGTAGCACTACGTCACTGAGAATAATGGACCTACTGTAATTTGTAGTCATGATAAGGTAGCAAAAACAGCTATATGTCTGACAGGGAGTACATGAAATTATTATTCTTTAAATATACCGTTTAAAGTATTTGCTATAGTGTTTGTTAAAATGGGTTTTAGCTGGGCTTAATCTCAGCACTTCATTTCTGCTCAAACGTTTCATGGTCCCAGGACGAAACGAACATTCATCACTTTGCATGCCCATGCTTCCTAATACGAGCCACAAGATACAAATTGATATATTGTAGGAAGATTAATCTCTTTACAATGTTTATTTACGAGAGAAATATTTAGATGCTGTAAACTTTCCTTTAATTTAGTGACTTTTAGCTCCGATTAAACTAAACAGTGAAAATAGGGCAAAAGAAACCTTACAAACATGAATAATCTACTAGGAAAAGAAGTATGCCGTGCTGGGCCCTTTTTTCATCATGGTTCATAAATGCAGCCTTGTTGATTTACATCAAATTGTATATCATTAGTTGCGGAAATCTATCACAGTAGGTTTGGTAAGTTATTTTAATTTGGTAGTGGCTGGTTAGTGTCCATGGCTCCATTCTCATATATCAGGACGATATAGAAAATATAAGGAAAAGTGTGGTGTTTAAAGAGTTTAAATTAACCATGAAGTGCAGTACAGAAGAATTATTATAATTCTCAAAAGCTGTGCAAATGTCCTGAAGTAAAACCACCGAATCCATCGAAGTGTCACTGTTGATATGCCAGATTTAGATTCGGATTGACAGAAATCGTGATGGCAAGTGATATTTGATCCCTCCCGTGATGGGAACTGAAAAAACTACTTGCCGTGTCGGTTAAACTCGTGCTGAATGAAGATAAAGGGATTATCCAACTTTTGAGAGTGTTTAGCTCCCCACATGACAGGTTATGGATGCAGGACAAGCCGTTGTAAATATTTGTCACAGATTTTAATTGGATTTTCCTTTTTATTTCAGTGACTAAAATCCCCACTCTGGTGGGGCAGCGGAAGCTATGCTATGTAGCAGTCCAATATACTGGTTCATTTGACGGGACTATGATTCCCTAATGCAGCACAGATGAATAACTAATAAGAACTGCATTCCTACAACAATAATATTAACATCATAGTGTCAGCATGGTGTATGGATGCTAGTACTCTACCGGTGTCCATGACCAACAGTCAGAGCTGCAACAGCTACATACAGCGTAGCCTGACTCATGGTTGGTGCCGCCCCCTGGTGGAATAGTGTGCAACCAAAGGCTTTGCACTTTAACCATTCCCAGACGGAGGCTGACTAGAGAACTCCCTCTCTGCAGTTCACAACTCCCTTTGTATTGTATCAACTCGCTATACTTAACTAGGTTTAACACACTAGCCTTCTTGCAGGGACAGCGCCCTGACCCAGTGGGCAGACCTCCATAGATACACTCGTACAGTGTACACTTCCTCAGCTACTACTTGGTGCTACCCCCCCGCCTCCGGTGAAATTGTGTGCAATCAAAGGCTCAGTAATTTAACCATTCCAGGACTGAGGGGGACCCATGTATTACCTCTCTGATGCTCAGATCTGCAGCAGAAACGTCAATCAACTGGATAGTAACGTAGTACTGGCTAATGTCAAATCCAGTACAGCAAAAAACCATATATACTGTAGGGTTCGTCGTAATGTGGTAGGAGATAGAACTCATCAAGTATAATCAAACCGGAGTTTCTTTATTGCCCTGGCTCTCTCTGACAAGTATCGTTGGGGGTCCTCTCTGCTTCAAGCGTCAAACCAGGCTGATAGAACCCTCCCTTCTGACCCCCTTATATAGATATTTCTCTGATGCCAGGGACGTTCCGTCAGGAGCAGCTGCAAACTTCACTGTCGCCTCTATTTTCAAGTGTTCCCCATTGCAGACCCTATCCACCACAACACGGCTTAGTGTAGGCCTGTGCATCTGCCACTCGTGGCTAGAAAAGCATCTGTTTCTTTGTCTGTGTCTCTGCTCTGTGGCACCACCTGGCGTCCTGGTGGAGTCTTGCTGCTGTAGCCCCACCTGGTGTCAAATTCAAAAACCAGTACAGCCAGGTAACTACTGCCATTTCTATAGAATGTTGGGCAGTAGTATTGTTTGTATCGGAACGGGACTATGCTTAAGTACTGTTTAATCCTCATTGGACTTGCAGCCAATCAGAGGCCTCCATTTGACCGGAAGTGACGTCACATGCCCATAGAAGGGCATACCGGAAGTTATGTCACTTGACCTTGACCTACTTAGAGGTCAAGGTCATGACCCCAGCCAATCAGAGGCCTCCATTTGACCGGAAGTGACCCCCTCATTTGCATAATGGGTCACTTCTGGTGTACCAGCCAATCAGAGGCCTCCATTTGACCGGAAGTGACCCCCTCATTTGCATAATAGACCAGACCCCCGTGACCGGAAGTGACCTACTTAAGATGACCTGAAGTGACATCACGTGACCTACTTAGGGATGGATTAGCGATGACCGAAAGTGACAGAAGTGACCCGATTAAAGAAAAAAGTGATCACGTGACTTGAAGTGACCACCTAATTAACATGTCTGATGATCACCTGCTGTTTGCTGTATGAAGTTTTTTGTATACGCTCTCATTGAACACCTTAATCTCCTAGTGACACTTGATCCTCTTATAGATGTAACACACCTCCAGATCAAAAACAAAATTTGAATCCAGGGTGGAAAGAAGGACCCATCTATATGACCAGATATAATTTCAATTAGCGCTGGGACAGGGGGTGTCCCAATCCTAACCCAACATGACCACAATTTGCTGGGTTTTTCACTTGTTGCTTGAAAAACGTGACATCAATTGAAAAAGGGCCCAAAGCTAGCTTGTAAAAGGAGCCCAGAGTCAATTATGATTGATGAAGATTAAGTCATGCTAAACGAGCATTTACATGTCCTATAGGCCTTTATGTTTAGTCATGCAGATTAGAAATATATTTTTGGAGGACTTCTTAAATCAATCCAAAATTCCTGTACTCAAAATAACACTAAAATAGTTCTTCTAAGAAAAAGATTTTTATAGACAGGGTTTTTGGATAGAGTATTGTATCCTGGGAGAGTGTACCAATGTATGGTGAGAGTGACACCTCTTAACCATATTTCAAAAGGTCAGAGAGGGATTCCGCAATTTACATTTGTCTCAGAATGTGCGGTAGTGCACCACATACCATCCAGGTGGCGGTACCTGACACAGAAGCTGCACACTACCTCTGCATTCCGACACCAGGTGACACCACTGTACTCTGAGCTGCCACAGCAGGCAGTCAGACATTCTGAGACTGGCTGATGTTCAATATACAGCTCTGAGAAATACACATCTTGCGTTGGTAGTTCATGTGACATGGAGATTGCCTCTAGATCAGTGAGTGCACTGTTCAAGTCTGTCCTGAAAAAAATATCGTTCCCCTTAAACTAGTGTGTGGAGAGTTCTAGTGCACCTTGAAAGGTCTACAAGTATATATTTGATAATGTACTTTTAAACTATGGCATGAATCAAAAGCAACAGTCCATGAAAGTGTAATTGGGCCAAAACATGTCCACCTCCCAGACAGGCATGCAGCGCACAAGGCTTTGTATTCATTCTGGTGCGATCAATTTACATTTCGCTTTTTGTGATTTCATCTTTTGAATAAAATTACATTGTTTCCCTTTGGACGTGGGTATCCATGTCAGGTCCCCAGAGCTGGGACAAAAAGAAAAGAATGAATGAATGTAAAACTGTCAGAGTTATTTAAAAGTGGCACAATGAGAAACATTAAAGAAGTTGATTTAGGATAGGACAAACTGCTTTTCCCAAAATAAAAACTCATTCAAAACTCTTTCCACCATATACTTTGATAATACAATACAACTTATTAAATTACCTCTGAATTCTTGACCAGTAATAAAGTTTGCATAAAACAATGCAGATTCAGATGTAGTTACAACGCTCTACCCACTCTCCTACCCAGTGGTATTCCTGCTATAGCTGCATCTAGTTGGTGCGGCAAGGCTAGGTGTCTGCCCAGTGGGCACAGAACATTGAATCAACATTGATATCTCGTTGTCAATGTTGATTCAATGTTGATTCAACATTGATTTAATGTTGAACTGAATTTTGTGCCCACTGGGTGGGGGATGGGTCAAAGTCAAACAGTGGCCATGGTGTCTGGGCCCTGTCTACCCTGGGTGATGATCTTAGCAGTGAAGGAGCTGCTCAGACATCCTCTACCTGAGCTGCTCAGAGTCAAGGTCAAATCACAAAGGTCAAGGTGATGTGTGGTGATGTTTAAAATCTATAAAGTATAGTTATAGGGGGCATAATTTGACCCGCCGGTCTTTGAATTCGCACCCCTATTCTAAATATTAAATGGAAGAAAGGTACGGCCTAGGGCAATGGATGCAAAAGGATTATGTTTAATTCTATATGATACAAATAACTTTACCATTCTACTAGCTTTGATAGTGTGTAAAAAGTCGTTTACACATTTAGGCACAGAAACTCCAAGCAGGGGATAATCTTTTCAATGCTCATAACTCAGAGATCTGAATCAAATCATCTGCTTTAATTCCCAATCGAGACAAATTATGATAAACTGACTATGAGTTTGAATGCCCTATGCCCTGCTGGCAGTTCTTTCTATCACTGTGCTGCTTCCCTAACCTCTGAATTGGTGCTAAAAAGAAAAGAGCTGAGAGCAAAAGTATTGGAAAGCGATACATTAAAAAAATAATCTTTTTATAGAGTTTTATGGCACATCCATCAATTTCGCAGTGACATAGGTTATATTATTAGTTAAGTAAAGGATATCACTATTCAATGTGTTTTTGCATATCGGCAGTGATATAATGAAGCAGTATGAATAGATGAGACACATATGTTATCAGCTTTTGTATTCCCATCATCACCCATAATTAATATAAAGGGTGTTGACTATAAACTATAGAAAATGGGAGATGAGGGCAATTATATGACCCTATCTTACAAAATACTAGCATATAGATTGACAACCTTTCTCCAAGCTGTACACTCGCCTGTGTCCTAACAGGCAGATCAAGGTCACATGGCTGCCAGTCTAGCCGCAGAAGAAGGAGACTGTTTGTCTTGCTGTCATCTCCGTCCGGCCATAGGTTAACCCCCTCCAACTGCTGTCAGGTCTGCTGTCAACTGCTGTCAGACTGGGCCTTGTGGCAGAACACAGGTCTGACAGCAGCTGATGGAATGGCCAGAAGGCAGTCAGAGATACTGTATAACAGATAGCATGTCAGGCTAATAGCTTTCGGTCTTGGTTGTGGTATTGTTTTCTTTTACTGTATTTTTTCATATATGGGATATGTGCACAGCTAAAAGGCAATTCAGATTCAAACCTAGAGAAACAACTCCACCAGTAGGAGGACAATAAGACTATCGATTATTGTGTTTAGATTGTCGTATTGATTTTCAAGCTGAAGGTACCAGCAATACGACAATAGTCGATATGTTTTATGTGTGATGGGGAATAGCAGGATGCTTTGAATAATAGGACTATAGATAACTGTGCATAGCCTAGGCCCATATGTGGCAGGTGTAAGGAATACAACAGTAGTCCCCATGTTGAATTTATGTATGCAGTCAACTGTGCTATATGTTACTTGCTTTAGTATATACATTTTAGTACATCATCGATTTTAATATTGAAGTCTTTTATAAGATTAAAGCTTAACCACATGTATAGCTTACAGCTCACCGTAAATGTCACAGCACAGAACTTTAAATTTGGTATGTTTTTCATTTGGAGAGTCAGACTCACGCTGAGCACTTACTTCTAAACTGGTTAAGGGCTTTTAAGTCACTTTTGAATATTAATGGCTGGATAATAAAATAGGCAGCATGTGCAGGCCTTTTAGAGAAGCACCTCATATCCAATTTTGAATACCTACCAGAGTCTACTCTACTTTTTTGACAGCACTTCGTAATATCCAACAGCTTATATGTACATAATGATTGGCCATAAAAATACTCCCGTGGAAGTCTTGTATTAGATGCACCCAGCTTCTGTGCCTCAACCATGGTGGTTGATATATTCACTTCCTGTTTGCGTCTGCTGTTTGCTGGCGGAAGTCGTTGTTTAGAGGTGATTGCCTCCTAGAGACAGATGCCAACAGGTCGTTGTGGGGCATTGTGTCACAGGAGGCAAGGCTGACATGTATATGGTCTCTCTCGGCAGCATAGCCTGAAAAGAAAAATGAGAAAGATACATAATATGGAAAGAAGGAAATGTTTACCAGCATCATGGTTTGGATATAGACAGTCAAAGTATGATATACCTAGGGTTTATCATAGTAGCGCAGTCAAGTATGTTTCCCAAATGTTTTCTTTGGGATCCCTTTGCAGAAATGATAGCCACCTAATTTGGCGTCTTAAGTGTAAATGCATTTCCTTACATAATGTTCTATTATGAGGATATGAGGATAACATAACTCCATCAAACCCAACAGACAGTAATGATACTATGAATGTATTAAACCCCCACCTCCTTTATAAGGGCCCACTCCAATCTGGCTGCTACAGCACAAGCGGGAGGACTGGAGTAGGATTCTATTGTAGTTTACTTAAAACCTCCACATACTTCTTAATCAATAGAGAGGAAAAACACTGTGTCTAGGTACACTGCAAAGAGTATCACTCCATTAACAACATTTTTTGTTCTAATCCCTAAGCGACTCAGCTCAGAGAGAGAGTCCTGATGATTAGTCCACAATATCTCATCGATTGTTTTGAAGGACCACACACACAGTCAGATTATGGGGCGATCATGAGAACACACAGAGTAGGTTTTACAGATCACATGGGAAGAAATGGGTTCTTAGTTACTTTGCTCAGAGACAGTTGCACAGATTAGTCCACAATATCCCATTGGCATGTCAGTTTACAGTCTCTAAACATAGCTGTGGCAGTGGGATTATATGAAAGAATCAGATATCCCCTGAGATAATATCATTTCAAAGATTATCATCTTGAAACACACAGTGTACTTTGTGAATCCTCCATATCAAGCCCATATTAAGTTTATCATCATTTAGAAATGAGGCATTATTCAACGTATAAAGTCACTCATTTTTAAAGAAAAATGTCCCCATGATGTATGTCATAGTTTCCCTTATTGGAGGATCTCACTTATATTTTTAAAGGATTTGATACTCATGTCTTTAAAAAGCTATAAGTCCATGTCATCCTGTCTTAGAGTGCTGGGATTTGACACCCTATCATTGAGAATAATGCTGTAACATACCTTATATGTTGATCTAATTGGATCAGACATCAATGGCTGCCGCTACATTACCTATAAGTCCATCTCATCCTGCCTCAGAATGCTGGTATTTGACTCCCTTTCTTCTCTCTGAGTGATTGGTTAATGGTAGGTCACATGATAGGATATGACATCAGATGATGTATTGTGTGGTTATCAGGCTGCATGCTGGGATGTCTGTGGGAGCTGAATGGAGTGGTGTACGGCACTAACTGCTGTCATCTGTTGCTGTAATTCACCGCTTTGTTCAGGTTCTGTGTGAGTGATCCCTATATGTACTATTGTGTTCCCATTGACTTAATGCTATTGGTCTCTGTTAACCTTTTAGATTACTAAAAGAACTGTACTGCTGTAGTGTTATGCATGGTCAATTTGATAAATCTTCTCAAGATCAAGGCATTAATTATATCAGCTAATCAACTACACTAATCAACTAGAACCATAGTGTTGCCTAAATAAAGCTCTGCTTTCAGGGATATTTAGTAAGGTACAAAAGATCATCAGTGCTCATGTGTACAAAGCAAGGCTGTGACTGAAATTCTTTGCCCTTGTCATTTCTATTCCTGTTACATCTGCATGCTGAGTGTGGCAGGGCTGTGTTTCTAGGGGTGTATGGGGTATAAGGCAGATAACAGCCAAGGTTTGGTACCCTTGCTACCCTGGGGGCAGGCTGCAGCTATAATAGACGTAGCATTGATTTCCAGGACTGAAGGAGTTGCTCGGGCATGAACTGCTGAGCTGCTCAGAATCTTGGTCAAATCCCAAAGGTCAAGGTCAAGTAGAGTGTGACTGACAGTCTAGGTCTGGCTGACGTCAAACAGTGTATTTATAGGGGGTGTACATTGACCGCGCTCAGGGTACTCAAATAAATTTATACTCCTGTTCTGTAGTGTAACAATAGCAGACAAAACAGTTTTTACAAGACTTGTGCTACAGAGCAAATAAGTATAATGGAATAATCTTCAATTCTACAAAATACATTATAGCTTATCCTTAATACTTGATCACTATCAGAATAAGGTCTAGCTCATCAGCATATTGATGGATTGTGACAGTTTGAAGTTTTGTCAGAATTAAAACTAATTAGTTAAGAGACAAGAGTTCAAATGTCTTATTCCACATGCAAAATTACCAGAGACATCTGTGGTTTAATAACCTACAAGGCACAACACATGTAGGGAGGATAAATACAGAAATCACAAATGGGATGATGTTTTCAAATACACTTAATAACCCTCGTATCCAAATCCAATCTGGTATTGTTCCCTTTGGGAGCAATCATTATGCACAAAATATTAATTGCCAAATCTGATGGGTGACAGGCAGGCATTGGTTTATTTCACTCTGCTGCTCACCAAACTCCCTAATTAATTCTAAAGAACAATTGGTTGTAAAAAAGGAAAAGATGAAACTATTGGAATCCTGCTGCTGTTGGCAAAATTGAAATCAATGTATCATCTTTGACAGAACATGCAAGAAATGTATTCACAGAGCTGCACAGGAGTGCCATCAGTTTCATGATGACAGATTCAAATTAAGGCTTAATGAAGGATAGGATGGCCTTTTTTTTATCTCATGATGGTGCTGTTCTAACTCTGATTAAACTGCACTAGTATGACCAGCTGATGACAATATTATATTAGTTATGATTGAGAATGATTTGACTAGAAACATAAGAAATAATAATCTATGTAAGTTTTGTTTTGAAAACAGCTGATACTAGTAGTGACAAGGGGAATAAGTTCATTCTCATTATCCCTTTGATAACAACATCAAATTAGATTAAATCAAATGAGTAACAAATGTAAAAAATAGTGCCTGTTTAAATGTAGATTTATCTACATTTGGCCTTCCATGAATTTACAATTTGTACCCTGGATTTATAACATTGTATTGGCATGGACAACCTAATAAGTTTAAACTACCGATGTAAATATATCCCATACCAGAGCTATTGCTGGCTATCTCCCATCAGTGGTGACCTCTCACGCCTAATCCCTGACCTAACATGACCGGGCTGTGACACAGGAGTCAGGAGGGAAATCTGTACAATGGTCTCTGAGGGACAAACTGGTCTGATTCCTGCCTGCATCAATATCAGAATCCTTCTCTCCGTCACGTACACAGTTAGTGGTGTTGTGTACCGTCATTGTTGTATGAAGAATGCTAAATGAAAAGAGAATATGAATGAAGGAACCTCTTATATCTAGATACAGACCAACTAGCCATTAGGATGAATATGTCAAAGCCAGGTCAAACATGTCAGGATAAGTTCTCAACAGAGAAAAAAGAGAATACGTTAGGATTCACATAGGCCTATACAGCAAAAGCTGTTGCATAGTTCTGGGGACTACAGCTATAGTCCTGGGGACTACATGTGTAGTCCTAGGGACTATACATGTGGTCCTAGGGACTACACACGTAGTCCTTGGGACTTCCCAAGACTGGCACTACCTGAGAGGTAGATAGGACAGGCCTACATATAGTGCTAGGGACTATAGAAGCATAATCCTAGGGACTAGAGATTGGGGTTGGTAGTCCCCAGGACTATGTCTGTAGTCCCTGGGACCATGTAGGCCTGTTTCTGTAGTACTTAGGACTATGCAGCTTGTTGTAGTAGTCCGCAGCACTATGCCTAAGGTCCCCATGACTACCATTTTATTAGTCCCCAGGACTGCACATTAAATAATTGTAGTCCTGGGGACTACAAACATAGTCCCCAGGACTACATTGTAGGACTTTAGGTTGGATGTCTTTAGTTCCAAGGACTATGTCTGTAGTCCTCAGGACTACGTAGCCCTTTAACTGTAGTACATAGGACTATACAGCTGGTTAAAGTAATCCCTAGCACTATGCCTGTAGTCCTCAGGACTATCATTTTATTAGTCCCTAGGACTACAACTTTAATACGTATAGTCCTAAGGACTTCCTCTGTAGTCCTGGGGACTACAGATTTAGTCCCCAGGACTATGCACCAATATCGTTCAGTACTTCTATAGTATTTAGAGCAGAGGCATATAGGCCCTATATGATATTTTAAGGTGTGAGTAGCTCTATACTAAGTTATAGTCCTGGGGGCTACAATGTTAGTCCTGGGGACTATAATCATAGACCTGGGGACTGCAGGCATAGTCCTAGGGACTACAGACCTAGTCCTGGGGACGTTAGTAGTTACATTCCATATCCAGTCTGGTAGAGCCACTCATCTACATGCAGGTGTGTGCAGATGGGGGGGGGAAGCAGAGTGCAGAGGTGAGGGGGGCGTGGTGTAGGCGCAAGAACGCCCTAGGCAGACGCGTAAATTACGCGGGCGTCCGCGCATAGTCCTGGGGACTACAGTGGCACTAATCGGTCAGCTGCTTTTGGATGCTTATAAGATCCTATTGGGTCTCATAATTAACTGAGAGATGGTTTAATATAGCTCTAATATTTGAGTGGCCTAATAAAATGTTTCTGATGAGTAAACCCTTAGAGCCAAGTACAACCTGGTTTTATAAATACCAGTTCCAGAGGGCGGATCAAATTCACGTAGAGATAATAATAGGCTCAATAGCTGTATATACTATACTATAATGTAGCCATATAAATTGACATGCTATGCTCTAATATAATCACACAAACTGACAAAGATTCCTGACGTAATGAGCCAAGGGCAACCAAGCTATACACCATCCGTGTTTCATAGGGCAGATGAAGGTCAAATAGCCGCCAGTCTAGCTGGGCAGAAGAAGGAGACTGTTTGTCTTGCTGTCATCTCCATCCGGCCATAGGTTAACCCCCTCCAACTGCTGTCAGGTCTGCTGTCAACTGCTGTCAGACTGGGCCTTGTGGCAGAACACAGGTCTGACAGCAGCTGATGGAATGGCCAGATGGCCATCAGAGATACTGTATAAGACATAGCATGTGGGGCTAAAAGCTTTTGGTTCTGTTTATGTCATTCTTTGTTGTCAGGAACTATTGATTTGTTGTGGCTATGTTTCTCATGGTTCTGAGGTATTAAATAATTATATTATAATAAAATGTCCCACAGCAAATGGTTTCATATTAAATACAATATGAAACATTGTGAAGACCCTTTGTAAATAATGCGCCTTCAGCTATGGGGTGGTTACAAATACAATTCTAGTCATATATCCTACATGTGTGGGATTTAGGGCTTAAGTCTATCTGAAGTTTTATTTATACTACTATACACAATAGGCCCAGCAGACTCCCTGAACCACACAAAACATTAAGGGGTTACAAACAAAAATTCTAGGCTTATATTATCTACTGTATCTACTTTATTGTATAAGCAAGAAAATAGCGAATAGGTTGGGTCCAGCTCAAAGTATTCATAAAAAAATATATATATGTACATATATATATACACATATATATATATCACATGTCATATATACATATATGGTCTCCGATGGTAGTCAGACACTGTGTTAGTTGCCCTATATAGAGCCTGTAGGCACACAATGCAGCCTCTACACCTCCCACTTGATGTATTTACTTCCTGTTTGTGTCTGCTGTTTGCTGGAGGAAGTCATAGTTTAGAGGTGATTGCCTCCTAGAGACAGATGCCAACAGGTCATCGTGGGGCGTGTGTCACAGGAGGCAAGGCTGACATGTATATGTGCGCCCGCTAGGCAGTCTAGGCTGCAAAAAGAAATGTTGAAGACATAACATATGGAGCTTTATCATGGTTCAGACGTAAATTTTATATGAATTGTGATATGCCTAGGGCATATTAATAGGAGCCCAATGAACTGTTTCCCAACTTTTGTAGAAGCAAAGACTGATTTACAGGGCTTTCTCTATTAAAAAAGCATAGCCTTACACTATATTATGAGGATATCACAAAAAAAGATAAAGATAGCTCCATCAAACTCAACAGACAGTGCCAGTCCTAAATATCTTACACCCGCACCTCCTCTATAAAGAGCATCACTCCACTGATATCACTAGTAATTGTTACTGCTGCACAGGCAGCAAGTCTTGGGTAGGATTTTACTGTAGGCCCCTCAAGAACCGTCACATACTGCTTAATAAATAGATGGGACAAAAACTGTGTCAAGGGACATTCTGAAGAGTATCACTCCATTAAGAACATTGTGACATTTTTTGTTCTACTCCCTAAGCGGCTTAGCTCAGAGACAGTCCTACAGATAAGTCTACAATATCTCATTGATCGTCAAGAAGGCCAACACATCCAGTTAGACTGGTCAGGCCATCATGAGAGCACATTGAATGGTTTAATGGGGCTTAGTGGGAGGAAGTGGAAGAATCTGCTTCTCAGCTTAGAGTTACACTTTCAGAACAGAATTGTGCCTATGGGATAAGCAGAATGCACATGAGATATCTTAATGGGAAAACATATGTGGTTGGATTTAAATACATCAGTGAAAAATACAGAGACTATAAATCATTCCATGAAAAGACACAGCCAAAGCTTTTAGAAATTAAAACTCGACCTTGTGCATTTTTTGGAAACCATATCAAGTGCCCATTAAGTATATCATCATGTGCAAATAAGAACTTCCATACAAATTCTAAATTCTTCAGGAAACAACGACCTAATTGGACAATCCCACAGCTATTTGATACATGTGTCTATAGACCTATATATATATATCCTTCTTATCTTGCTTCAGAATGCTGGAATCTGACTCCCTTTCTTCTCTGTGAGTGATTGGTTAATGGCAGGTCACATGACAGGATATGACATCAGATGATGTATTGTGTGGTTATCAGGTTGCATGGTGGGACGTCTGTGGGAGCTGAATGGAGTATTTCAGGATGCTAATGGCCATTATCTGTCTCTGTAATTACCAGCTTTGGTCTTGCTCTGTGTGAGTTATCCCAATGTACCATTGTATTACCAAGGGTTCCTACTGTATGGAACTTGATGTCATTGGTCTCTGCTAAAGGGGGAGTAGTGATGTAGATAATTTGCGGTTGCAGTCACTGACATTGTGCTTATTTGTAGCAGTGTGTGTACCATAAAACCTCATGCATAAGGCTAATTCAAGTATTAGCCACACCTAGACTTTATGAAAATCCTATAAGGGTAATGGGTGTCAAAGGTCCAGCTGTACACTTGTGTCAAAAAAAATTCAAGTGATCCTCCCCCTGGGAAGTAATCACAAATGTTGCCTAAAGCCACCATACCCTGAGGCACTGCTACAATCAAATCACACATGATCCCAGTGAAACCTTACTATGAAGATGGGAATGGACAACATAGGGATTGAGTTTTGAATTCTCTTTTTCTGTAAGCTTTTCATCATCATAATAATTTTCAAATTTGTCATGAATTTCTTGTACATATACACAGCCTGTGTCACAGGTTAAGTATAGGCAGCAATCTGAAATAGAGGAGTTTTACCAACTCCTAATAGTCATATCTGATATCTACTTGGAATGCCATTGAATCTGCTTATGTCAACCCTGGGGCTGGCTGTCAAACTTCTCATGTGATACATATACGTATGCATATTTTGACAATCTTACTGCATTGACTAAATCTACAGGGCATTAAAATAACCTCCCTTGCACACAGCATATGAGCCCTTCAATTCATTTTTTGGTGTAATGAATTTCGATTTTACTTTTTTGTGACTTCATTCTGCAGATAAGGCCTCACCACTCCCACTGGAGACTGGTCAAGTCCCCTGAGCTGGCATTAAAGAACAGCCATGAATAAATGAAAATTGTCAGCGTTATTTAAAGGTTGTTTTGATAAGGTTGTAGGATAAACGTGAACGATGAAATGTTTGCATGCAAAATCTCAAATGCTGTAGACTGTTATCCTTAAGATTGTAAAAGTGCTACACTGGTGTAAAGTTCCAGTGTGGTCAAATTGAGGAGATTTTTCAAGTTCTTGACATTTTGTGGCATCAGTCCAATATTCTTATCAACTGTACTAATCAATCTTTAGATATATATCATAAGCCAAGAGACATTGAACTTATGGTTCTCAATGGAGAGCTTGTTCACCACTATGCACATGAGTGAACATAGGTATTGATACACTACACAGGTTTGTGTAATGCTGTCTAACTGCCATAGCTTTTTCTCAACCAATAGCGGAGTATAAGATAAACTAAAACAGTACTGTTAGTTACAATGTAAGTGTTCTCTGCAGCCAGTGCAACAGTGTCACTAAACATTTAGTTCAGAGTTTAGTCCAGACTATATTCTCATATTTTTATATGTGGACTATGTTCTCATTTACTTATATGTGGATATAGGATGTAAGATTATACCTATTCTCTGTTATGGTCTATTCCTGCTACACATTCATATTGAGAGTTTGGCAGGGCCGTGTTTCTGGGTGTGTATAGGGCAGAGCAAACAATGCCTGAGGTGTTTGCACCCTCACCACCCTGGGACAGGCTGTAGCTGTGATAGACTTAGCATTGATTCCCGGGACTGAAGGAGTTGCTCGGGCATGAACTGCCTGGGCTGCTCAGAATCAAGGTCAAATCCCAAAGGTCAAGGTCAAGTGGAGTGTGACTTACAGTCTAGGTCCGGCTCCAGTGGGTAGGAACAAACAGTATAGCTATAGGTTTTATTTTTTTACCCTTCCCGAAGACTGAAATGTACCCCCTCTGCAGTGTACCTATAGAAAAAGGAAATGTTTTCATAATAGTCAACCCTCAGGCCCTTGCCTGAGGTGTTGCAAAGAGTGTCTGAATCAAATCTGATATAATTCCCATTGGGACAAATTATAATGAACAGAATGTTATTTGCCAATTCTGCAAGCCAGCTTTGACATGCAAGCATTACATTTTCTTTCACTATGCTGCTTGCTAAATTCCCTAATTAAAAATAACTATTGGTGCTGAGAAAGTACAAGGACTGAGGGAAAAAAAACATTGGAATCTTGTTCCTGTTGGAAAAAAATAACTCTTTAAGGATGGCATAGTGCTTAAATACACCATGTCCTTTGTTGTCTTGAAGGATGAATTTAGCTCTAGCAAGTGACTCATCAGTACTGCATTCAAGTGTCCTGCCAATCCTACAGGGTTGATAGACTTCCAAAGGGTCAGCATTATGGACAAGTGCAGCATCAGTGACTTACTCGTGGCATTGGTGTATCTTGATGACAAAAGTCACTAATTAACAACATGCCGTCCTAAAAGGGTCAAATCGATGTATCATCTGAGACAGAACATCCACAGAGCTTCATGGGACTCATAATAAGTTTCACAGTGACTTACTCTGTTTAAGTCATAATGAAGGATAAGATAACGCTTTCTGATGGTGGTATTTTAACTGCAATTAAAATGCTGGATGAAGACCAGCTGATTCATAAATTTAAAAACATTTAATATATTTAAAAAAAAACTACTACCAATGTCAATATACCCTCATATACAAGCTATTGCTGGCTATTTCCTGTTGGAGGTGACCAATCATGTCCGCTCCCTGACCTAACATGACCAGCTTGTGACACAGGAGTCAGGAGGGAAATCTGTACAATGGTCTCCGGGGGACAAACTGGTCTGATTCCTGCCTGCATCAATGGTAGGATCCACCTCTCCTACATACAAGGTTTACACTGCTGTGTATGGAATGGTCCTTCCTCCATGAGAAAAAAAGATAAGCATCAGCCTGCATTCTTTTCCACAGTCAGCAATGACATAAAAAAATACTCTATTTGGGCAGAGAAACTCTGGTAGTTAGACACGTGGTGGCAGACTTATATAGCTCTTTAATATAAAATTTGACCAGAAAAACTATCTAAGAAAGACTATTCCAATACTGCCCCCTCAAATTTGAAAAGAACAGATCTACCACTGTCACTGATTGATTATCATTCCCTCTTACAAAAGGACTCAGACAATGCCCTGCTCTGTAGGAAGTGTCAGACAAGGCTGGACAGTAACCTAACTAATTAATCCTACCATAATTATCTTGTCTGCGTGACATACCTAAGCATTGATGGTGAATAAGTTGCTAGTGCTACATGACTGCATCATATGCATGCTGACTCCTTGGGAGTGTATCAAACCTGTAGGGTTGGCATGATGCATAAAAGTGTAAAAGGGATACAGACTAATTCAGCAATACAAGGGCCAGTGTTGAAACTAACTTGGTATCAATACTGCCACATATTCATAGAAAAAAAGGGATTCAGAGATTATGAGAAACATTTCTTATGAATTGTTTATTTTAAATATAAGCCAAAACAGGACACAACCCCCCCCCCTTCATACATGGCAGAAGTAGAGAAGGGACATTCTTTTAGAAACTACAAATCATGCATTTTGAACCTCAAGGTCCCAGAAGCCTTGCATTATCTCAAAGGTCTCCTAGTGCCACAGTAAATAGGATTGGAGAGGATGCACTGTGACTAGAGAGAAGATGATGAGATCTTGGAAGTAGCCACTGTTAGAACCTTCACTGTCAGAAAATTGTCTTGGATGAGTGCTCTAGGAAGCACTTTGCAGGCAAAGCTTTGTTTTCTCTTCTCAACTTTGAATATTTGATTGGGTGTTCATTAAGTAATGTACTGTGCCACTCTCAAAGCTCATTATAGTGGTCTTTCATAATTTGCCACAGACTTCGAATCAATTGAAAGCAAATCTAAAACCCTTAACTCAATAACTTAGGGAGTAGTTTTACATATTTATAGTTTATGCAACTGGAGACTTAGCCCAGTGTAATATGACATTGTAGAATAAGCCACATAGGAAATGAGATTATTTAAAAGAAAGGAGAGGATATAATCTCCGGATTCAGAGCAGTAGTAGATAACTAGGGGGGGGGGGTAATAATGGATTACTAGGGGGAGGTAATCTGGGAGGCAATATGTTATAGAGCTACGTGATAAAGGGGTGCATCTGTTAAGCAGTACAGAGGCGGGCTGTTGGATGTATAATGAGGGAAATAGTATGTTGACAGAAGTTTGGAGAAAGTTTGTCTGAAAATAAGTATGCTTTCCACCAGAATACTGACCAATTATCAAAAACGG
Source organism: Harmothoe impar (assembly GCA_947462335.1). Taxonomy (NCBI): domain Eukaryota; kingdom Metazoa; phylum Annelida; class Polychaeta; order Phyllodocida; family Polynoidae; genus Harmothoe; species Harmothoe impar. Next base: position 1,452,171 of record OX381713.1, read on the forward strand.
TAAGGTTTTGGTTCATAGAAATCAAAATACTGTGTCTTTATGGGAATTTATAATAGAAAGAGCATTTGCAATTGTATCATATATGTATCTTTTTTTTTGTGATTAAATATGGTTTTACATTATCTCCAACTAAATGTCCGACTTTTATTTTGCAATTTGCTATTTGCAGTACAGAACATATCTCAGAGGCACCTCAAAAAACCTCCATTGATATTACATTTGCATAACTGTTCAACATTAGCATCATTTAAGCATTAAGGGCCTCTCTCCCCTTCCATCCTCCATATATCTTATCTTATTTGGCCATGCCATTCTCTCATAACCTGATTTATTCCATGCCTTAACCAGTGGCTGCTAAATAGTTCTCATTTCTCACTGTTATTACACTGCTACCTTTTGGCAAGCATTTAATTAGTGTGACAACAACTCATGAGTCTTAGACAATGGCTACCATAGCTACACCACAGCCCTAACTTCCTGTCCTGAAGCACTTCCTGTCTAAAGCACTTCTTGTCTGAAGCCCCCGTACATCACGACAAGGAGGGAGGAGGGCAAACAGGGAATCTTAAAGCATTGGGTCAGAATTTCCAAAAATGTGATTTTTCGGGAAATTGGCAGAAATGGCGAGAAAAAAGGTCAGAAATGAAAAAGGTCAATTTTTTCCGGGAAAATGTCCAATTGGGCAAGAAAAATGATCAAAACCTCAAAAAATGAGATTTCCAGGAAATATGCAGATTTGGCGAGAAAAAAAGCTTATATCGTATTAGAGGTAATAAGCGCACAGTGCGCTTAAAAAATGATTATGGACACCTTTTAGTAGTTAAGAGTCTAAATAGGGTAAAAAATTGAGATATTTTTGGCTATTTCTAGTATAAGAATCAGCCAAAAACGGGGGGTGTGCGCTTTTTAGGGGGTGTGCGCTTATTACGTCGAATACGGTATACTTTTTTCATTTCTGACCTTTTTTCTCGCCATTTCTGCCAATTTCCCACTAATTTTTCAAAAGTGTCAATTTCACATCTCAGCCATTTTCAGTCAGTAATACTTTCTGAATGAAGCATATTTAACTGATAATATTGCGCATGCCTTTTGACAATTTGAGGTAGATACAGAAACCATCATAGGGACAATTGTAATGATAACTACTGGTGGGAGAACTCTCTGAACCTGCCTTCATGCTCAAAGGGAAAGGTGTATTTCCCAAGTTTGACCACATAGCAAAATGAGAAATTCTATATGATACACTTTGATATTACATTTGCCTCATGCCAGCAATCCAAATAAATAGTTCAGAGAAGAACACATCCTCAACCCAAGCGATTTCTGAATTATAGGCCCTGGGAAATGGCCAAGAAATAAGGTACCAAAAATGTGTACTTGACTTTTTTTCATTTCTGACCTTTTTTCTTGCCATTTCTGCCAATTTCCCAAAAATCACATTTTGGGAAATTCTGGCCCACTTTTTATCTCGCCATTGGAAATTTTCCTGGAAAAAATAGACCTTTTTCATTTCCGACCTTTTTTCTCGCCATTTCTGCCAATTTCCCGAAAATCACATTTTTGGCAATTCTGACCATTTTTCTTGCCCAATTGGAAATTCTCCCGGAAAAAATAAGACTTTTTTTGTTTCTGACCTTTTTTCTCGCCATTTCTGCCAATTTCCCGAAAATCACATTTTTGGAAATTCTGACCATTTTTCTCGCCCAATTGGACATTTTCCCGAAAAAAAATGACTTTTTTCGTTTCTGACCTTTCTTCTCGCCATTTCTGCCAATTTCCCGAAAAAATCACATTTTTGGAAATTCTGACCCAATGCTAAAAGATACCTGTCACAACCTGTTGACAGATTGACAGCGTGACACTGAAAGTGGAAACCTCAAACCTCAAACCTCAAACCACTTTTTACTTTTTGGTTTTCACTTTTTGATTTTCACTTTTCACTTTTTGATTTTCACTTTTCACTTTTTGATTTTCACTTTTCACTTTTAGGTTTGCACTTTTCACTTTAAGGTTTGCACTTTTCACTTTTTGATTTGCACTTTTCACTTTTTGATTTGCACTTTTCACTTTTTGATTTTCACTATCCACTTTTTGATTTTCACTTTTCACTTTTTGATTTTCACTTTTCACTTTTCACTTTTCTATTTTTTGGCCCTTCTGGGCCAAAGTAGACGCACCCTGTTTAAGAATAACCAGAGACTTGCTCCCTATTAAAGTGTGTATATCCGATTTTTCTTCAAATTTTAAATCTTACTTAAATGCATTCCAAACACTGTAAAAGTAAAAGTGGGTGTCCAATGTTCCCCAACCATGGGCTTTTCTAATGGGGGGAATAAAAGCGTGCACACTTTTATTCTAAAATGACCATATATTAGGCAATAAAATCTAATTAGAGCAAGATCAGAGGGAATTAGGGGGAATGGAACAGATAGGAAGTCAAATATGCTATTTGGGGACATTCTGACACATTTTTAGGGAAATCAATTTTTTGTCCCACTAATTGGATGCACCAACTTTAACATTTAGGGCGCCCTCTATCAGGGTCTCATGACAACATCTCATGGTCCTCCACTGTTTCCAGCGTGGCTCATCACTTGGTAACCATGACAACAATGTTGGTGTCATGTCCGCACCATCTGGATGACCTTCTGAGAGTGGAGATGATCATTTAGCTCCAATCTTTCCACCTCAGGACTTAGAATCCTTTTTCTATGTTAGCTACAGGCAGTGTATTGGTGTAGTAGACAGTAGACCGCCTCGTGCGCTGCCAATCACAGGAGTCTACAGGGTTTGGCTCATCCCACAATATTATGCAAATCAATTTTGCAATTGGACAGGAAATATTTTCATATCTATTATTAAAAATGCCATTCTTTATATATTCAACCAGGTTTACTACGGGGAAATGACTTGTAGCACACGTAGCACACAGAGAAAAATAAAACAGCATCAAAAGGGAGTCCAGGTTGCCTCCAGAATCGCTCTCTTATCTTGGAGAGCCCTGGTCCTTATTTGACTCCCCTAGGTGAGTCAGTGAGCTATGTGACTCCCCTTAATGACTCCTCTAGGTCAGCCAGGGAGTCACCAAGGTTCTCCTAGACAGCCTGGACTCCCCTAGAGAGGGGAGTAATTCTGTTGACAACCATGACTTGCATTTGACGCTGTTTCCTTTCAATGTGCAGCAGCTGCAGAGGATGTAGGTTAATTCAGACTAGACTCATTGTCATGTAGGAGCTGCTCTGCTACCAGCCACAACCTGAGCTGCTCATACCTTATTTATAGACACAGAGACAATTATTCTCTCACGTCCTCCCACTATGGAGCAACTTATAGACTAAGAAGGAGGTCCTATTGCTCGTAGCGGTAGGGCTGAATAGGGTTGTTGAGGTCTATTTAGACCTGGGATGGGATCTCCATAGCCACAGTAGCTTGGGAACTGCACCATTGGGAATATGTGTAATCTGTGGTTGTCTGTAAGAGACTGCTTATTTCCTTCTGCCATTGGCCATCAATGATGCAGAACATTCCCCATACTTATTCTGTTGATAGCTCTCAGATGGGTCAGAAATGAAGTTAGCGGCACTCTATATCATAGCAGTATACAACAGTCAAAGATATTAACACAGTTAATTATTCATTTATTACCTTGAAGAGAATTGAAGGGTTTGTATTTTTTAGAATCTGGCTTTTATGAGCATTATGCAAACTCAGGGGAGATATTAAAAATGTTGCACAATTAATCTTTACATCATTAGGAGTTTGTACATTGTGTAAATGTAATCAAAAGGATTCATGGATTGTTAAAGATAACATTCAAAAGCTCCTGCTATAGTTATAACTGATGCACGTAATTGATACAGCGCTAGAGAAACTCCTATGACATGGATTAGCATCAGGGTAATAACATATCATGAATAATGTGTAGCTAAAGCATGTATATATCATCCAACTTAATTCATAAAAGCCCAACAAATATGAATAAATTTCTCACAGGTCAACAAATGAAGACTGTGAAAGGACCTGAGTGTCTTAATTGTAAAGGTTCCTCCATAATAAGGGTTAATGGCTGTGTAAGTTTACACTCCCTATACATTAAATCATAATGGCTGCTACACTGGCGGACTTTAATGTTTTCAAAATAAAATGGCCTGATCATCAAGTAGAGTTCTACTCCATAACTATATCAGAAGGATTATCATTTTTATAAAAAATTAGTGAGAAAAAGCTGAATCAAATTAGCACATGACCCTAGAATGACACATCGCTACATCACCATGTGCAGCCTCCTAATCTGTTCAAAGCTGTCATCTGTCATTCTTCACTCATCCATCTCCCTGCCTGCCTATCTCATTATCCTCCTGTTAATAGCAGATTACTACAAATCTCCCTCTACAAACCACACACTGTAAACCCTTACCCTATGACGCCCCACCCTGTGATTCAACCACCTTGTCATACTTCAGGGGTTTAATTTTTCATTAAGCCTTTTCCAATTTCTTTGCACCAGTTGCTACAACCTCAGTTTTGCATCTCTCTCACTATATTTTTCTTAGTGTATTTGGTATCTCATTTTTATTTTCTGCCTTTTTTATTGTTTTAGATCATTCAGGTCACTATCTGCCCACTGGTCAACCCTGGGCTCTCATACTATAATTACAGTCTGTAATAGATCTGTCAGTTGACTATGCTCTGTAGTGTGGACAAAGGGGAATGGGTGTCCTCAGGGGAGTAGCAGGGGCTTGTGTAAAGATGGCGTCTGTTTGGTCTGCCAGTAGAGATCTGCAGCCTGATGCAGTGCTACAGGCTATAGGGTTACACTCCTCAGTGTGAGTCTAGAATACAAGATTTGACTTCCCCAAAGTAAGCTCTTGTTTAGTATGGATTAGGTTATACCCGGTGAAGAAACCTAATAGCAGTGGGGATGGGGTTTCAGACCATGAGCAAATTTGAAACTGGGAGCTATTCATATATACTGATTAACACTAGGGAACAGATCTAGAGTACAGTGAATTCACAGACAACATGTTGAATCCTGGATTTTCCTCATAGCATTAAGCAGTGGGCTAAACACGTTTTTATAAAATAAAAGGTCTAAATCTAGAATTTTCTTAGAGATGTATCAATGGATAATCTATAGATGTAAATGCTTCACTAGCTTCTGATAATAGAACACCTGATTAAAAAAAACCTCATGGGGCACTGTAGGCTGTGTCTCACGACTTCTGGCCAATGTGAACGTCTTTGACTGGGTACCAGCTTTGACCGGGTGCCAGCTTTGACTGGATGGCATAAAAAATGGTTTATTTAGGGCAGATGGGCTGAAAGGGTTTATGGATGTGATAACACTTTAAATTAGTAATTAGTGGCCCATTTATACCTGCATCTCCCCTAAATAAAGAGTTTTCCATCAAGCAGGTGAAAGCTGGCACCCGGTCAAAGCTGGCACCCGTTCAAAGACATTTACATTGGCCAGAAGTCTTGAGACACAGCCTGTACCTTCTTGGATTGCTGAGTCTGCCACCTAAAGTAACTGCCTCAAGCTGCAAATTAGTTCTCAGATCTGACCGCCGCCCTATGTACTCCCTGTAGTCTAACCACATGGTGAGGCAAAATCGCATAAACTTTCTGGCCAGGAGGATATTTCGTTGTGGTTTACTGGTTGTATTGACGCTGGTAGTGTGGGGGGCATGGGACACTGCTGGACAGGCTGGGTAATGAGCTAAGGGAGGTCAAGGCACACACTGGTCACCTCTCATATTGACCAGGCTGGTGGGACCTTGAGATTATGCTGATTTCATACTATATCTTCTCTCGAAGGGCAGAGTGACTGTAGTGTAGTGAAGGTTATCAGACACTATTTCTTCAATCAAATATTTAGTGCCCCATAGCATTTCACATTTCAACATTCAGATTGTTTTTGGTTCAGAGTTTACTTTCTCACTATATTGAGGGACAATACCCACCCAGGAGAGATTACCCAAAATGTAAACATAATTAATATGAATGAATAATGCTTCACAGTGGAACAACATCCACAATTTACATGATTATTGTCAAAATTGTAAAACTGTATTGAATCTGTTGTTGGGAAGATCTAGTATCTGCATTTCTTACTTTGTGTGTCCTGACTTTTCTGTGTAGTAATGTTTGGAGAATTACTATCTATTTTTGTAAAATATTTGATATATTGAGATATTTTGTATTACAGAGATTCCCTCTGCAGAGGGTCTGTATATGACTGTTGAATGACAGGCAAATTTATGCAAATGACATAATATTGAAACTTGTTGTGTATATTTTTGTCAATAAACTTTACAAAACTCAAACTCAAATGCATCTTGTCGGAGAGGACCCCCCTGTCTAGAGTTTGGTTTGTGGAGAGAGGAGCAGCCCTGTCTACGGTAATTCTGTAAGGAGGTCCAGGAAGGTGGCCCTATCAATGTGACTTATAAAAGCAATTCAAGGAGCACCAGGAAGGGTGTACAGTATCTGGCCAGACATGCAGGACTCCTGGTGACTATTGGGTAATTCTGATGCAGTCAATAGGAAGTGTAGTGGGGAATATTGTAGAACAGGGGAGGGAGGGGGATGATCTATACGAGACCTGATGAATATACATAGTACCATGTCTGGGGTTGACGTCTCCTCCAGCCTCCTGGGTGGTAATACACATCCCTCCTATGACAACCTGTCACTTACAGCTGAGTGTGTGATTACTTGTTGCTTGGAGAAAAGTTACCATTGAGGTCAGTGTGGTTCTACACAGATTGGTATAACAATAACATATTCACATTAAACCATGTATTAAGGATTCAATAGATACTTATTGCCGCCTAGGGCTGAGTATTATTGTAGTTCTATGTAGCTTAGGAACTACAGAGGCAGCAGAATAAGACATTTAACTTGAGATGATTTTTTTATGCCGAAAGGCCCCGGATCAATGTGACTAATACAAGCAATTCAAGGAGCACCGGGAAGGATATAAACATTATGTGGCCAGACACGCAGGACTCCCAGTGGCTATTGGGTAATTCTGATGCCGTCAATGGGAAGTGTAGCAGGGAAAGGGTCTCCATGTAGGGAGCGGGGGGGGGGTGATCTTTACGAGACCTGATGAATATACATAGTTCCATGTCTGGGTTGACGTCTCCTCCAGCCTCCTGGGTGGTAATACACATCCCTCCTATGACAACCTGTCACTTACAGCTGGTTGTGTGATTACTTGCTGCTTGGAGGAAAGTTACCATTGAGGTCAGTGTGGTTCTTCACAACTTGGTATACAATAATATACATTCACATTGAACTATGTATTAAGGATTAAATAGATACTTATTGCCGTTCAGGGTTGAGTGTTATTGTAGTTCTACGCAGCTTAGGAACTACAGAGGCAGCAGAATAAGACATTTAACTTAAGATGATTCTTACAATTTATTGTTAATTTAACTTTTTAACTAACATCTGTGAACATCAATTAACTTTAAATCTCAAACCTAAGTTCATAACTAAATGAAATGAAACATTAAAAGAAGTATTACCATAACCTTCATGAACCTTAAACAGAACTTTAAAGGCACTGTTTTTCATTTATGTGTATGTTGTGTTTGTGTATCATATAATCACTTAGACAAATCATACTTATCATGAGACCTTAGAACATCAAGGAAATAAGTGAACTCAAAAATTAAATTGATGTCCAGAGAGAGAAAAGAAACCATCTTTATTACGACCATTTGCTCTGTATTGTTGCAGTATTATCGTGCAGAAAAGTCCATAGAACAGAACAAACCCAATTAGATAATATCTGAAGGCATAGAGAAATCATGTCAAATGTAAAAACACATAGAGAAAGCCTTTATCCGCATTGAATCCAGACAAGGAATCCCATTATAAAGCATTCAGTCAGACTCAGACAGTCTACTAGTGTTACACACTCTGTCAGTGTTACTGCTGATGTCTACTGTGTGTATAATCATTGTCAACTAATTAGTCCAGTTGAAGTTAGACAATGTGGAATGATACATTATTTAGCTGTCTGTTTCTTTTTTTAACACAGAATGGTCAATCACAACTGCAATAGGAAGTATGGTATTTGGTTAGTCAAATATTTGAAATACAAGAAGATAACTCATAGATTGAGTGAGAAATGTCTTTAAGAATCAAGCCTAATTGGTGTAAAATAAACAGTGTGAATCTCTAGCTTATGTTCCCATTTCTGCCACAAGCAGCCATTAGATACCAACAAAAGGGTCTCCATGTGGATATAATAAGTTGCAGTTTATGCAGCTGGTTCATCATAACATATTCATAACCATGCCAGGAAGCCTGCTGTTGTAGCTCTAAGAACTACCAACAGATGTCCATCATTTGTCCACATAGACATGTCTGCACTCCCACCTCGTGTTGGTAATGTGTCTGCAGAGAGGTACTTTACTCATGTTACCACCGCGGTGACAGACAATCACTCAGACAAGTAGAAATTCAATTTATCCCTCGGTGATGCCTGATGACATTTTCTGATAAAATATGATGAAGTCTGGTGCAGTTACAGAGATATCCATCATTTGGCTTGACATAATCGCTTCCATCTCCAGAAAAAGTGAATCGGCATCTTCATTTCCATGTTTGCTCAATTTGAAATATATTCAAGGTTTTGACCTTGGTAGCAGTACTGCCAATGTCTGGGTATTTACAATGTTGCTGGGACCTGTTTTACATAGCTGTGGTATACATGTCTGGTGGTTTACTGTAAAGTGTGCATGTATTGTCTACTTTTGTTAAAGACAAATTCTGATGGTGGGGGGGGGTAGGCTAAAATCCAGGCCCTCAGTACTTGCATGCAGAAGCGCTGACCATTACACCACCTACGCCCTACTACTTACTTGAGCAGACGGAGTGACTCTCCCACTTCTAGCAAACAGCTTGAACCTGTATCAAAACAAACCCAGACTGAATTCTACAAAACAATGTTCTGCATCTTTCATCCACCATAAATTATCTGTTTTTTACTACTGGCCTTCCCGGGAGTGAGTTGTTTATGTGGGATTTGTCGGTTGAATTATGATGTATCTTTATTGATCCCCCATTACAGGCACATTTCACATCCTTCCTTGGCCCCTTTCTTGATGGTCCCTTGAAACTTCAAACCATTACTACCACATTATTGAGGCAATGATCATTTCTTGACATCACCTAGGGGTTTGGAGTATTTTGGCGTGAGTGAGTAATAATGATAACTCCTCACCACACACTACTGTAAAACCTAATCTATAAGTGAACCTCATCTATAAGTTGAATTTCGGTTTTGAGATTTTTTAGATTTTCCGGGAGTGGATGGCACACACATTAATGCTGAAAGTGCTAAACCCTAGGCTATACACAGAGACTTTTGTGCATCAATGCAGCCAAAATGACCTACTTCTGAAAGTCAAATGCTACCTGACTCTCAGAAGTATGTGGTTTTGGCGACAGTGATGATCACATTTGTGGGCTTTCTGACACATCTCTACTGATAGCCACTTCCAAATGTATTCTCCTCATGGATTCTTTTTAGTAATACTAGAACGTTTTAGATAATTAGCTAATTGCTAAAGCTACCAACTTCTCTTTCTAAGAAAGGAGTATTCGTATATATCCATCTTCAAATTGTGATTCTAGCTATACATTGGTATTTTTAGGGTGTTGGGGGCAGAACCTCCAACTGATGGCAAACTGACCTCCTCTTGATGTCACATGATGTACAGGTACTTTAGACAGGATGGCCGCTAACTGCACAGGAAGTGCTTAAGGACAGGAAGCGGAAGTTGGAGCATAGGCGGCCATTGTCTGAGTGGTTGTCTCCACCAAATAAATGCATTCTAAAGGGGGGCAGTTCTATCTCTGAGATATAAGAGCCAATTAGGAGACCTGATTTAAGACATGGCTATTTATATCCATATTGGTAGTAAGGTAGTGGCATGATCAAATACAGAAATGGTTGGGAGAGTGTGAAAGCAAAGAAGGGAATGGATTGTTAGGAGAGAGGATGTGCGCCACAATATACAGCATATATGGACATGCCAACGTCCCATGAGTTGCATGCTTTAATCATACAGTGGCATCTGCATATATAATTTTTTAACAACGGGGGTTACTGTTTGTTTGTTTGTTTGTATTTCATTTATTTATCCTTGGAGGAATGATTGACCTGGTAGGTCGTATTACTCATACACCAGCACGTGCTCCGAGATGCGGAGATTAATAAGGCAAATAAGCCTTTATATGTATGTTTATAGCAAGAAAACGCCCATACTGGGGAGTGTTCCTGCTATGTATAACTTACCTATGAGGTCATTATAAACTTATATGGTATTATAAATTTTTACAAAGGCTAGTGATCTAATAGACCATGAGTAGGTTAGTATACATGATATATACAGTTTATCTTCTTCTGTAAGAAGAAAATAGGAGAGCAACGGGATAGAACCCATGCTATTTAATAGCAAATAGGTAGAGGAGTAGAAAAAAGGGGACTGCAGTGATGTTATATTGCAATCCTTGTGTGTCATGGCAAATTTTGCCAGACATAATTTTGAAAGATGTTACTATCAAGTGTAGAATTACTATAAAACCGTGGGTGTGCAAAAATACTGCAATAAAACTGTAGGTGGGCAGGTGTTGGCTCCCTGATCTGGGCCTACTTTGTGACATTATGAGTCTCAATAAAACCCAATATGAATGTGAAGTCAGGACAGAAAATGTTAGTATGGGATCAAATACAGGTTTGGCATTTTGTGTCGTGAGGAAGGGCAATGACCAAATGTCATTAGGATCTCTCAGCTTTGAAGTATTGATGGTTGCAGGAGAAGGTCATTAATAATCTTGACACCACCAGGTTTTATGGCCTCCATCATGTCTGAAAATCTTACATAAAGGTGGAATGTGTCAGAGCTCTGGCTGTGTTCCCTGCTCTTCCCTTGTATCAGATCACATGGTGGTCATCACTGCTTTTCCCCCCATTTCATCTGTTTGAAGGTAGTACACGTCTGTGAGGTTTTCAAACACTTTCCTTTTATAATTTGACTTGAGTCACAAGTGTATTGTAAATCTCTAAAAGAAAAATATTATTTTCATCAAATACATGTACCAATATTTTTGAAACACCAACTTTACCTAGCCATCTACATCACTGGTGATTAACTCACCAGCGTTGCACTGATGCTTCACGCAGACCCTTCACGGAAAGTACCAACCCTATTGGTTAAGGATGATGTCTGAACACAGCACTAACAAGAGTTACTTGTGCATCATGAAAGAAAGTAGTGAAGTAGAGGGTTACCAATGCAACCATAGAAGGGGAGGTAGTATATGAGTGCATGTGATTGACTGCCTGTTCGCATGCAGCTGTAGTGGCCACTGAGGTACAAACTGTGTAGTGTGGACTACATGTCAGGTATAGGTGAGGTAGGAGTTGGTACCACTTAGTGTCAGGAGGCCATCATACACCAGGTACATAGTGAGTACAGTAATTGAAGCCCTGTCTATGCACCATGGGCTCAGGTTACTAAGGGATGGACTAACTGACAAGTGCAGGTCACTGAAGTCCTGTCTGTGTATAACACAGGGTTACAAAGGGAAAGGTCTGCCATATAGAAATGATACAGGAAGGTTTAGGAGTGCTGATAGAAGGTACTCAGTTACTCAAGGTACTTTTGGTGTAAAATTACATGGATTGTTCAGTCTTTAAGGAGAGAATAATAACCCAATGTGTACTGCTACATTTATCTAGTTTTTTCATAGTTCCAAGCAGATGTGACATCATGGATTTTCAAACAGTGTGAACACACATACACAGAGCCATGAATATTCACATTTAACTAAATCCATCCAGTGAACTCAATCTACTTCAAATATGTCCTCCTCGGCTAACGACATTAATAGACCAGTCTTTAAAGTGTAAATAACACTTCATATTAGTATGATAGGGAGGTGTTTTTTGAATAATGAGGTACAGGGTTCAGGGCCAGAGAGTGGGAGCACATCACAGGTAGTATAAGTGTAGAAAGGTTGCTCCCAGTCGGCCCTCAATACGATCCACATCCGATCCATTACAGGGGCAATACATAGTGCTTACAATGGCAGCTTTTAGAGTTGATACTAGAAGGCCTTTGTCAATGTCAAAACTTTAGAACTAAGAGTAGACAGGGACCTACTTACTACCCTATAGGTAGATATCCTGTTATGAACAAGGACTACAATCAAACAGAGTACAGAACCTTGCAGCAGTGCAGCCCCATTACCTCTGCCTGTTAGTGACCCCATCACCAGCCTCCCTGAGGACAGCCCTTACCTCCCTGGGGTCAAACAGTCCATAACTGAGCCACTAATGGGATCAAATGACCACAATCATCCACAAATGGTCCTAAATGATCATAATCAAGTCTGTGATGCTGCTAAAGGACCATAGCAATGCCCAAAGGATGGACCATGATATGGCACAATGCATCCTCTCGCAGGAAATCCCATATATCACTGAACGAGTCCCCAAGGGGATGTTTGAAAACAGTCTATTGGATGTATTGACAGAGATTAGAAGTGTCTTTGTTAGGCAATACATACAGAGTTCAGTGGTCATCATATTAATAGCTTTCTGTGTAAAATATTTATTTCTGTTAATGGGTTAAGGATTTCAATGACACATAAACTTTGTTTTCGTGTAGTGTTTAAAACACTAAGCAGGCCCAAGATAGTTAGCTAAGATAGGTAAGATAGTTGTCTATATATACAATAATCAAAATAGCCAATGACTTTGCCACTAACTCTATTTGAGAAAGTTACTTGAAGTCACAAGTGCATGCTTTATTCCCCCAGGAGGCTTAACATTCTGGTTGCACTGGTTTTCCAAGGAGTGGCTGTCAATAGGTTCTACTCTAAGGGCCGACACTAGGCATCAGGCAGACTGCAAGCGACTATTGTTATACCAGAAGCACCTCCTCTATCCATTCAGATCAACATGAACACTCCATTACCCAGTGAAGAGACACCTGAAAGCCTGATAAGGTCGGAAATCACCATAGTTGTGTTGGGGCAAGGCTGACAAAATCTACATGAAGGCAAGGGGTATATAGTTTGTGATCTGAAACATGAACTAGCTTTTTGAGAATAAAAGGGATCAGTACTGTGACGAGGCAATCTGGAACGAAAATTCTGATAAAGACTATATCGGGATGTTTTTCCTTGTAAGTGTGAATCGTAGGGGCTAGACCTTACACATAGGGTCTCAGCTTAGATATGAAATAGCACACATTACCCTTACAGTGCTGTACCAAGTCTTCTGGATGGTTGCATTGTTGATGCAAACCATGTGGGTTGGACAGAGAGGGTTGCATCATTGATACAGACTATCGCCTCTTTGAGGCCAGGGTTGCATCATTGATGCAGACAACCTGGGATGGAGGGAGAGGGTTGTCTCATGAAGGCAGACCATGAGGGAGAAGGTTACATCATTCATGCAGACCATCGCCTTACTGAGGCCAGCTTGTCATACCTTGTTCAGAAGTCAGAGGGTTGTAGACCATTGCCTTACTGAGGCCAGTTTGTCATACCTTGTTCAGAAGTCAGAGGGTTAAAGACCATCGCCTTACTGAGGCCAGTTTGTCATACCTTGTTCAGAAGTCAGAGGGTTGTAGACCATTGCCTTACTGAGGCCAGTTTGTCATACCTTGTTCAGAAGTCAGAGGGTTGTAGACCATTGCCTTACTGAGGCCAGTTTGTCATACCTTGTTCAGAAGTAAGAGGGTTCCAGACCATCTCCTCATTGAGGCAGACCATCTGGGATCTAGGGTGAGGGTTGCCTCATTGAAGCAGATCATATGAGATGGAGGGTGAGGGTTGCCTCATTTCCTCATTGATGTCTTATTTAAGACCACTTTTGGATGATTGTGGTCATTTGATATCATTGGGTGTCAAGATATAAAGATGGGAAGGTGAGGACTGTCTGTTGTCCTTTACTGTCATACTTTGTTCTAATTCCAAGTTGTAATATATTGAGAATTATGAAGAATAGTTATTGACTACATTGATACCACTCTGATCAACTACAACTATCAACTTCTTTCATACCACTCTGATGTATTTCACTCGTGGGGGCTGGGGTGCATCCCACTCAGCCTGTGGCTTGGTTGGCTACTACCCCAGCCCCCACTTGTCAAATACAACAGAGACGGTATCATTGGGCGTTGGCATTTGTCTATGAACCTACATAAGTACAAGCTGTCTAAATCCATACTTGAGGGCACAGAGATGATACTTGGTAAATATTGCAGAATGCTATAGAGAAGGCAAGCTTCACCCACTAGTGCTATACTGTAGGACCCACCCTGTTCATACAAATACACTCTCATTTCTAATGGGGTAGATAGACCACCTCCCCCTCCACTGCCTTCTATCAGACTTATACTGCACTTTGGCTGACCATGTGGCTCCCAATATGCTAATGAATGTGTTAGCAGATGCATGCTGTGTATGATGTAAAGTATAGTCAGCATGTCAAATACACAGGAAAGCTTTCCCAGCACAAGCCTCTTCCCTCCCCCTCCCTACTCCGCCCAATGCTTCTATTACAAAGGCCAATGCAGGGAGGCTAAAAGCTGCCAAGGTAAATACCATGTCCTTACCCTGTAATGGATTGGATGTGGATCATATTGATGGCTGACTGGGGCACACTTTATACACTTACCATTAACCCTAATGTGCTCCCATTCTCTCCATCTGATATCTCACACTCCTTATCCCAATAGGCACAGAATCCTGTTCAATGTTGAATCAACATTGACAACCATTTATTGATATCGTTTAAATGTTCTGTGCCCACTGGGATGAACACCTTCCTAACTCTATTTTAGCCACTTAACCTTTATATGGTTCTTTTCCATCACTCAAATTCATTCGGTGCAAAAACTAAAATTGCCTTTACCCACCAATAATAGGAATACATAAATATATACGACATAGCGTCCCCAACTTTACATAGAAAATAGTTTTCATTTATACTCAAAGAGTTAACAAAGCCTAGTAATTCAGACACCCAAAGTGCACTAGGGTAACCCAAGCAGTTTTGTAAGTGCCTAGTGCCCCAGCACACCTGTAACTACCCATATGATCGGTACATGGCTGTCCTATCCCTCATTAACCTTAGACTGGCCTGCATACACAGGGCTGTCATTACTTTACTCCATATATACTTGGTGTATGATGGCCTCTATGCATTACCCACCCCTTACATCACCTCTACCCTGACATGTAGTCCCCACTACACAGTTTGTACCTCAGTGGCTGCTACAGCTGCATGCTAACAGGCTGTAAACCAGCACTGATAGACTCACCCACCCTGTATGGCTGTGGGGGTAACCCTGTAAGGACAGCATGCTGCTTTAACACATTAGTTTTTAGTGGCTGAGTATATCAAGCATTCAAGGACAGCAGGGCGTTTCAATGTACTGTGCCTTTTTCCCATCACAAAGAATAAGGTATAAAGCTGGAGGTCTGAAACTATATACATGTATGGAAGGTTCATAGCGACTATGCTTATAACCACATTGTTACTATTAATTCTCCTGCAATCATCAATAAATTCTTAATGACATTTGGCCGTTGCCCTTCCTCATGACGTATAATATGAAACCTGTATTTGTTCGCTGACTGCAATTCTTGCCAGGACTCACCTTCATAGCAGGTTTTATGGAAACACTGTCAGCCCACCCACAGTTTCATTGCAGTACTTTTGTAATGCTGCATGAGGGAGTAACATGACTTTGTGCAGCCTTAGCTTTTGATGTCCATGTTTTGCAGCCATTTCTCAGCAAAATGGACCTGTTGGGGTTTAATGCATATGGAGGATATCAAATCCAAACTGGGCTCCGGGCAAATTGTGCTAACATGACGGAAAGTCTGTAAAGCCCCTCAGGACCCCGCTGTTTCCAACCAGAAAAAAAACAAATAATTCTTCAACCACTTGTCATGAACTTGGATAACATCTCCATTTATATTTCACTTGAAGGCAAAACTTTCATCAAGATTGCAAATGTCTTTTATTGTGCATGTATTTGCATCATTTATCCTCAAGATAGATCCCATGCTTCTTGGCCAGATCCAAGCAGTGATGAGTGAATTACCAATGTCCATGAAGCAGGCCTAGTGTTTGTTATTCTCAGCTTGAAAGCAGACATCTGTCATCATCCTGTGCTGGCAGATATGCAGGAGAGATTGTGTCTTATATTGACAGATCAAACAAGCAATATGTCATGCAAAGGGATGAACCTTATTATGGACAATTTTGAAATGAATTGGTCCCTGCAAATAGTGATTTTAGGTGTGAAATACAAACAGGAAAGCAGAACTAGGGGACATGATCATATCAGGCATATCTGACTAGACAAGTGACACACATCTATGCCTAATATGATCGTTTTCTCTCTATATTAAAGCAACAGATACAGGTACAGCTGCATGGGATGAATCCCGGTTGGCACAGACACTTCACTAGTGCATCAGGGTCATCGTGATGCATTTGTGCAGCACTTAGGAGCTCTTCACCAAGGCTGCATTCGTGTATCATAGTTACTAAGGGCCTGTTGCTCTTGAGGGGTACAATGCCATGTTAATGGCAAGCCCCCCTCAACAAGGTACTGTATGCAGTCTTTACCAAAACATGCTGGACAGTGGCAATGTCAGCCTAAAATGGCTCTGGTCCGGCAGAATAACATAACCACATGTCCTGCACATTCTGGGATTTCTGAAACTGAAAGAATTTTTCAAATATTCCACCTAGAGCTGAAGTTTAAAGTTCTAAAGTGCAAACTCATTTTCAAGGCAAATAAGAGCATTTTTTTGTTGATATTTTCTTTTATAAAATGCTTTTCTATTCTACATATTATACAAAACTTTGATTTTGGTATCTGGTCCTGCAGAAATCTATCCGGTCCTGCAAAATTGGCTAGCTGCAGGACAGATTGTCCTGCATGGTGTAAAAGTTTTTGCAAAGACTGTACAGTATGCATAGATTGTTTCAAGTACCTTCAATAACAAGTCATCCTAAACCCCCCTCTCCACATAAGACAGGAACCTACTCCATCCACTCCCCCACTCACCCTGGCTCTCTCCCTTAACCACAGATACATCAGCACCGTGTGTTTATGATGATGAGGATTCTGCACAGAACATTCTCTATATTCTGTAATCAAATTTGAATACGAAGCGAATGGCGACTGGCAGCGGTTGACTCGAGAGTGAAGGGGTGCTGAAATCCACCATCATCGGCGTTCATATGAAAGCTATGTGACCAAGAAGTGGTTTAATAGATACATGAACGTATAATCTCACCGAGGATCGTCTTTTTGATTTATGGGAGAACCGATGGACACTCCGGCAGACGGAATAAGAACTCGACATCAGCGTAAAAACGCTTCAGTGGGCGATAATACAGAGGTTGCTAAGGTAAACAATATGGCCGACAGCGAAATGAAACGATTCATGCAAGAGATACGAGAGGGCAATGTAGCAATATTAGCCCGGGTTGGTTCGATTGATACGTCTTTAGCTAACCTTACTGTGAAAGTGGATTCAACCCAATCTAACCTTGATAAATACATTGGTGACAACGACAGTGAGATTCATGAGATTAAAGCAAGACTGGACCACGTCGAGCTGGCGAGGGACGTGGCTGTGGTTCAACGTAAACAGTTAGAACTTGACAATGCCAGACTCTCGTACAAGATGGATAGGCTAGCAGAAAGCGTACGTCACAACGATGAACTTTTGAAAAGGCAAAATATCATAATTGAGGGGGTCCCCGAGAGGGCTGGTGATACACGCAAGAAAATCATTGTGGATCTGCTAACGGACATTGGGGCAATCACGGGTACTGAAAGGGTTAACCTGGATGCTGCCTACCGTATAGGGAAACTTAAGCCTAACCAAAAAAATCCACGCAACATAATGGTGAGATTTAAAGACATAGAGCATAAGATGCGCCTTTTCCAGGAAATAAAAAAAATGAAACATATTAGGTAGGAAGATGTCTACGTATCAGATGATTTGTCAATAGAACAGCAGGCAGAACGAAAAGACCTGAGGTGCCTAGCGGCTGTGGCGAAGCAAAAAGGATATCCTGATTCAAAGGTCAAAGGTGGAAAACTGGAGGTGGGGGAAAAAACGCTGACGTATAGGGATCTGTACCTCCTGCCCCCTGGCATCGATATGGAGGCTGCAAAACTGGTAGACATACCCCTTGGAGTGTGTTTTCAGTCCCACCATGCCTACCTGTCGAACATGTACAAATGCCAAATCACATACAATGGGACTGAGTGGTCAAGTGCTGAACAATTATTTTGGTACAGAATAGCAGTCTACAATGAGGACGAGCAAATGGCAAACAAGATTATGCTGTGTGAAGACGGGTATGCTGCAAAAAGATTATCCTACAAGATCAAGATTACCAAGCAAGATACAACGACAAAAAGATTCGAAATCATGGCTGAGGTAGCCGAACTGAAATTTGAACAAAATGACGATCTAGGGGAGCGCCTAAGGGCCGTCAAGGGGGAGATTTACGAATGTACCCTAGAAAAATCCTGGGGGTGCGGGTTCACGATTGCCCAGGCTCACCTGATAACCAAGGACAATGTAAAGGAGAATAAAATGGGGAAAATCCTTATGAGCCTCAGAGACAAGCTGATCAGTGATGTACCGTAATTCCCATTCCTACAGTGCCATATTCAATTCAGAGTGTGGTCTATATATAATACATTCAACTTTGAAATATAATGTATGTGATTGACTACATGTGACATTTTGTAAACCCTTGAATGATCTGTTATGTAATTGTATATACCATAATGTGAATCGATTTGAAATCGTCAAAGGTACTGAGTTAAAAGCTGATTATTGGTTTAGTAATGAAACGCCAGATGGCGCCACTAAGGTGCAGGCGGACTGATAGTGCTGTTCGACAATAACTTACCGGTAGTGGTTGCATTATAGTATGGTATAGAAGTAATACGCAGAGTGTGTACATACTAGATAAATTGAATCATGTCTCAGTTATAAATTGTATCATATGACTAATTAACTACCGGTAATCTGGATATGTGTTAGAGTTTTGTATAGAATATAGGAGATCCATCTCGTTGGAACATGTTAAATGTGCTTTAAAATTACAGAATTAAAGTTAGATTAATTATATTTTGTTGAATCGACACAACTTATAATATAATTATTATCTCTCATTTTATATCAATAATTTAAATTTAAAAAAGGGCACAAAACCACTTAGTAACGTAGCATATTATCAGTATTTGGGAGGGGGGACGTATCACTTTTCTTAAAGGTTGATCACTCTAGGCTTATCCTCATGACAGGGAGAAATCTCTATGCAGGTGGCACGAGTTGCCCTAACCTGCAAACCTTGTTATCTATGTACATTGATATGGTTGATTTGATGTATTTGGGTACCCTTGTTTATCATGGTGGGTAGACATATGGTAAGAGGTAGTAAACAAGATTTCTCATTGGCTCATATTAATATTAGAAGCTTAAAAGCGAAAATTGAGACGTTACGAGTACATATGCTTGACAAAAGAGACGCAGTATTGGGGATCTCTGAAAGTTGGCTACATGAAGGTGTTGTAAATAGCATGGTGGACATTGATGGCTACAGGCTTAAAAGGCTAGGAAGGAAAAAAAATATTATAGTAGCCAATGTTTATCGTCCTCCAGATGGAGATAAAGCCAACTTTATTGAGGAATTTAATGCTCAGGTTGGCAAAGCACATCTAAGACGCAAAGACTTTATGATTATGGGTGATTTTAACCTAGATTACTTGAATGTTAATAAAGTATCGACAAGGTTAATGAAAATATGTATAAGCATTCTAGGTCTTAAGCAGATTATCAACAAGCCGACTAGATCTAATGAGGTCACGGCTACATGTCTTGATTGGGTCATTACAAATATGTCCAAATTGTATGAAAGTTTTACGAGGACGTGGAATTTAAGTGACCATTTAATGGTTGGAATCATACTTATTGACCATTATTTCATTAACGAAAAAATGTCGTTTGAAGGCAGATCTTACAGAAAGTATAACCCTGAGCTATTTAAAGCATGTATCAAGAACGCCAGGTGGCAGTTTATTCTTGGTATGTTCACTGCTGAGCTAGATAAAATGTGTCCTGTTCGTACTTTTAAGGTTAGAAAAGATAGAGCTCCATGGATTACTGATCACATTCTAGAGCTTATCAATGATAAGGATAAGGCTTTGAAAAAGGCTATCTCTTCCAAAAATCTGCTGCACTGGCAACAATATTGTCGACTGAGGAACTCTGTAAATAAATTTATTAAGAAAGCTAAGGCTAAATTCATCAGAGATAGTCTGGAGGAGTACCAACAGGACAGTAAGAAATTCTGCAGGACTATAAATGGTCTGGTCAAAGGTGATAGAGGAGGTACACATTTCAAATTGAAAGATACGGTACGGAATGTGAGGATTGAAGACGATGACACATATGACTTTATAAATGATTTTTTTCTGAACATAAGTCCTAATTTAGCAGCTAATTATGATGAACCATGGTCATACGAGGGTAGAGTGTCAGATTCTAGAATTAAGCATATTGAAACTAATGTGATTGAAGTTGAAAAGTTCATCAAAGAAATTGATACTTCAAAATCATCATGTATTGATGGCATATCCTCATCATCCCTTAAAGATGCTATGTTGGCTGTACCGGGTAGAATTGCTGCATTGTTCAATGAGTCAATTGAGTCTGGAAAAGTACCTGACTCATGGAAAATTGGTAATATTGTACCGCTTCAGAAAGACGGAGATAGAAGTGATGTGTCTAACCTGAGGCCAGTGACGTTACTCTCCATAATTGGAAAATTATTAGAGAAAATTATCAACGATAGATTAATGAATTATTTGGAAAGTAATGATATTTTGGAAAAAAGACAGGGAGGTTTCAAAGCCGTTAATCACTTTATATTATTAGAAAAATTATCAAAATTAGGTGTCGGAGGTCTTCTTCATGGTTGGATTTCCAACTACTTAAGAGATAGAAAACAGTGTACTACAGCTAATGGTAAGAGGTCTAAGGAGGGTAATATGACATGTGGGGTCCCACAGGGGTCCATTTTGGGACCTACCCTTTTTTTGGTGTATTGGTAAGTGGTAATTCTGAGAGTGAATAAAGCACAATACATTATATGGACTTGGGCTGGATTAAACCTGCCTATTTATTAGATATATATTGACTCGACATAAGCCAATTGAGAAAAAAAAAAATTAATTAACTAACCACGGTAAATATGACACAAAGCAAGCAAGCTGCGAGCTGTCCCACCTCTCTGGGCGGCGCTCTGGCATAAACAACAGCGGTAACCAATGTACACACTCCGCCTAGATACATAACATAGGGGGCGCTCCTAACCGGGTAACAGAGGTTTGGCGCGCGCGAATGACCTGACCAATAGCGGGAACAAGGGACTCGTACCCAACCATTGGTAAGTGGTAATTCTGAGAGTGAATAAAGCACAATACATTATATGGACTTGGGCTGGATTAAACCTGCCAGACACCCAGAATTACAAATTATACAACACTATAACATATATATCATCTCTTACACATAGCGTCAACTACCATTCTGTCTAAATTAATTCTAGAGGATAGAGGCTTAGCTAGATAAATTAAAGCAGTGAGGCTAGCCCAATCACCCGTCTGCCTAATGTCCTCCAATGGGATACCACAACTATGTAAAAAGGCAGCTCCAGAACGCCTTAGAGAATGGCAACCTGCTCCTTTAACATCCATATTAATAGTTGCTAACAATCTCTTTAAATAAGTATTAAGTACCCGGTATGTGAGTGGAACCAAAACCCCCGACACCTTTAACATAAATACAGGTGAATCCTTGGTGATGGATGGACAGTCATTGAAATGATTTGCTAACAGGGTTGCCGCGCACAAAGGTGAGCCTATAGCATAAGTGAGGGGTACCAAATGTAAACGCTGACCATATTGGATCGTTTTAGAGCTAGATATCCTAAGTAACACACCCCAGGGTTTGAAAACAAGAGAGCTCCGGCGCAGAAAATGACCCTCCAACTTCTGATTATTAGGAACTAGGTTACACTTCCTCAGTAACGAACGAAAGCTTGTGGCTATACATGCCCACATACACCTCTCATTCACACTAAGACAATCTACATGCATGAACATATTCAACAAATTTTCCAGTGTTAGAGTAACCCGCGTAGGTATAGGATCCCCTAAAAGCCTCCTAAGGCCTTTCAAGGTAGTTGAAAAAATAAAATTCAACCTAATCTCGGAGACATCATATCCGAAATACTTGTTTAGACTAATGACCCCTGATACATAGTTATCAATGCTGACATAACACAGTGAGTCTGATAAGAAGACAATAAATTTACACATAACATCCACAGTGGTTGGGACTACTGCCACCATAATCAGAGCGCAGAAAGATATGTACTTTTTCCACTGAGAGGCCTTGGTTCGCCAGGTGGACTCTGACCAACAATATGATCTAACTTTTGCTGCTTTTGTCTCCAGTCTTCGTCGCAACAGGAGTACATCCGGAACAACACAGACCCGTAGGGATCTTCATATTATTTTCATACATACGAGACAGAGCATCAGCAATCACATTTAACTTTCCTGGTACATGAATACTTATAATATGACAATTAAATAATACACTCAACCAGAAAATTCTACGCAATATAGACATAGCATAATTATTAGAGCTCTTTCCGGTATTTAAACCTGTGACTACTTGAGTGTTATCAAAGAAGCAAACGACACGACAATTTCTCCAAGCTGGACCCCATCTCCATAGAGATTCTACTACCGGGTATAGCTCCTGAACGTTTATATTGTCAGGTATCTCCTCCCCAGGGCAGTGTGAGAGGTGGTTGTGGTGATCACTTGCAGCGTCTAAGTCCATGTTCCACATACCCGCTAACCAGTCTCCACTCCAATGAGCACCATAACCTGATCCAGAGGCGTCGGTGTATATGTTCACAGTGTCCTGTACCCTCCTGCCCACCATCTTGGCCTCTCCATTAAACCAAGTGGCGAAATCCTTCCACCACTGTATGTCTAAGAAAAAGTTCTTGGTGAGGGTTATTCGTCTCTTACCGGTAGTAAAACTCGATAATAAACCAATAATTCTATGGGAAAAAGTTCTTCCACCTCTAACTACCGTAGAGCAGTGTCCTATAATGCCACATAGCCTCTGGATTTGCTTGCGTGTCGCCTGACGGTGACCAGCAAAGAACGCGAGCTCTTCCTTTAACCTTAGCATTTTATCTACCGGTAGTAATAGCTTCATCTGAACGGTGTCTATAATGATGCCCAGATATCTTTGTATCTGTGAGGGTGATAAGACTTTTTTATATGATATATTAAACCCTAGTGAACGTAGGAGAGAATGAAGAGCTAATTGAGCCTCTTTACATGATTCAAAACTGTCTCCTATTAGAAGAAAATCATCCAAATAACTATAGCATTTGAAACCATTAGCATTCATATACCTAGTAACAGCGTCTGTCAAATTATTAAATATGTAAGGTGAGGCTCTGGCCCCAAAGGACAAGAAATTATCTTCTATGTACACGTCCTGACCATCAACACTCCATGCCAAACCTTGAAACTTTCTGTCCCCGGGACGAATCATACATGTACGGTATGCAGCCTCTATATCTGTTACAGCCAAAAAGCAACCTGGGGTTAGGCTCTCGCATATCTCGTCCATACTACAAAACTTAAAATTATTAAAGGTGCTAGACATATGATTATTTATAGAAATGCCCTCAGGCCTGCTAGCGTCAGTGATGGGACGATAACCACCAGATGACTTTTCCACAGCCCCCAGAGCATGTACACAATGCGGCTTCCTATCTACAATACTAAGTTTACCGGTACTTATTTCTTTTAAAATAATATCGTTCATGAAACCAAAAGCTTCCCCTGTAGCGGAGGCATAGTTAATACACTTGTAAGAAGGGATAGCTACTAGAGGGTCAACAATTTTAAACCCATGCATAACCCCGTCCAGCAAAAACAGGCTATCTGGATCCCAAGTACCGTATACATCATTATCCCCCCCTGACAACATATTCTTCCAACCACAAGGCTTAAACTGCGATTGAACATTAGATACATTATGTACACAATTAATATCCCACAGAGGTCTGTAATCCTTATAAGCTAGGATCAAATCACTAACACTGTTCATACAGATTACTCTGTCGCTGCTGATCCAACCGTAATTGTTCACATCACAGGTGAGCCCTTCGTCGGCGTTTACCTGTACCCCCCCCCTGTTGCTGATGGGGATTTGAAGGAGTATAGCCTTGATTGCCTTGGTTCTGTGGGTAGAATGGAGCCTGTGTGTTCCTGTTTTGATGCTGCTGACCTTGCTGAGCTGCAGTGTTGTAGTTGCACCCACCCTTCGCCCTGTGCGAGCCTCTACATACACAACATACGTGTTGTTTATGACAAGGATTATATTGGCATGCCGTGAAGTTCCAACTCGCACAGATATCGTCCGGGCACCATATCCTCGGCGTTGACTGCTTGCTGGAGCCACCTGGCTTCCCAGCTTGAGAAGGACCTTGGAGGAGACGCATGGCTTCCACGTAAGCCTTGGTACATTCGATACCAAAGTGAGTGGCATTCGCTGTGTGCTCTGCTGCCGTGTATCTGACCTCTCCCGAAGCCACCTTGGTCGTCACGTCATGTTCATATTTTGCCACTGCCTTGGGCATGTAGGTAGGCCTAATCTCCTTAAGGGTGATGTATTTAAAATGTTCCAGATAACCCATAACGTCGAACCGAGCGTCGTTTGCTTTTATGATGCACTCCGTCACACACACCATACCGTATACGAGCTCTCTATAGGACATCTCCTCATAACTTTTATCTAATAGTACAGTAACTTTAGACCAAGTTGTAGTCAGAACATTGAATAAATTCAAAGAAAGCTGGATTTTGCAGGAATGGTAGGTTTACATATGAGGATTAACCTGTCAAAAGTCCTCATGTCTCCTGGGCTTGGCATTTTTTCTACATGGGTTTTCGTATGACATGTCAAAATACCACCAAACTGCAGATTATGCGATATCAATCACAAAATACAATCTTAATAATGAAGCATTATTATTGTCCAATTAGGTATAATTATATTAGGCAATCCAGTAGACAATCAGCCACAGGGCATTGACAACATTTTTAAACTATGGAAGGCCATTTGGACACAAAGTTATAAATTGATTGAAATGTTGTATAAATATGGCCCTTGACCCCTAAATTCGACATGGCAATATGACCATTTATTAAATCCGAGATGGTGACATGGCCATTTCTTAAAATTGACATGGGACATGGCCATGTAAGTGACATGGGACATGGGGCATTTCTTAAATGTGACATGTGACATGGGCCTTAGTGACATGAGAAAAAGTGTTGGAGAGTGCATCAGAATGCACTATTTCAAGTCTAGACATTTTCTTAGAGGGTGCCCCCGAACCCCCCTTGTCTTCACTGCTTACATTTCCCGGAGCTCAGGGTCTAAAATGCATTAGAATTCACCAATTTGGTTCTAAGGATTTCAAAGTTTTCTTGGTGGTGGCCTAATCAACTATATCTCTTAGTGACACTAATGACATGGGTTTTTCCTTAGTGACATGTGACATGGACCTTTCTTAAATTCGACATGCGACATGGGGACCCCCCCCATGAAGGACCCCATAAATGTCAACTAACCGAACAATTCCACTTAGTGTGCACGTAAGTAATGCAATGGAGAAGATCTGTCGTGAAACATCTGGAAATTCAGAACAACATGGAGAGCTTCCTGGTTCATGACCTGGTCTAATTTATTGCATGGTTTCAGCCACACTCTCCTAATTGCCCTTGGATGCTGATGAACTGATTGTGGCAACTGCCTTAGCCATATCTGCTACAGGACAGACAGTGGTAGTGGTTGGATCCGACACTGACCTTCTTGTCATGCTGACTGCTTGTGCGAAACCTTCTGACGCTGTATTCTTTCTCCAGCCTGGTAAAGGTAATGTCCAGAAACTGTATGATATACAACAGCTTCAAGATGCCTTAGGTGACCTTAAAGACCACCTCCTTTTTCTGCATTCAGTATCAGGATGTGATACAACATCTGGCCCGTTTGGAAAAGGAAAGAAAACTGTATTCAAACTCCTGAGAAAAAACATTGATCTGAGAAAAGTAATGGAGGTCTTCAATGATCCAAATGCAAGTCATGATGAGGTAGCTCAAGCTGATGAAAGGTTCTTCCTCTGTTTATATAGTGGTGAGAAATCAGAGAATATTGACCAGGTTAGGTACAATAATTACAAGAAGACCATAGCATGCCAGTCAATCAAAATGTTGTTTGAACTGGCTACTTTGCCCCCCACAAGTGCTGCCGCAAAACAACATTCTTTCCGAACCTACCATCAAGTTCAAGCCTGGATGGGAAATGAACTGCTGCCTACAGACTGGGGCTGGAATTTAGAAAATGGTACCTTGTTACCTGTCCCCACAGATCTACCAGCAGCACCTGACAAGATCCTCAACATGATTAGTTGCAACTGTAACAAGGGGTGTCAGCGGCAGTGTGGGTGCAGAAAGCTACGAGTGCCATGTTCCATAATGTGTGGTATTTGTGCTGGTGTGGACTGTCTGAATGCTGCTCCAATAGAGCAAGATGAAGTAGACTGACTGTCACACAGAGATAGTAGTCAGTACTACGCAGGGAGTAGTTTCTGATTGATTGAGAAATACTTGTCGCAAAATGCATATTTGACACTTATTATGCAATATAATGGTACTCTGACATAATTTACTGTAATAAAATGTTCATATGCTTACTTTCCGATCATCTGCCAGACTTTTTTTTCATATATTGTTATTCAGTTATGCTTTTTAATTTGAATTAAATGAATTTTTGAGCCTCCAGCGACAAAAAACAAAGAATTTCACCTAAAAAAAAAGCCAAGCCCAGGACAACTGAGGACTTTTAGTATGTTCATACTAGTACTTAACCCAACCAATCCTGAAGTTTTCAGCTTTCTTTGAATTTATTCAATGTTGAAATCTAAAATTACTGTACTATAAAGGCAGATGAAAATCTGGACGGATCCAATGTCGTGAGCGCTTTCTGCGTGCCGACTCACTTGACCAATGGAAGCCAGACATTCCACCACCCTCACCTTGTAGAGGTAATCCAGCGTTGTTTACGTCTCCAGTAGCCAACCCTAGAGGCCTAAACCCACAGACTCTAAGCCAGCTTGAAGAGTTGTCGCCGCTGTAGAATTTCCCTCGGAAGGTGAAGCCAGTGTCCCGTCAGCGTAGAAAAGTTGACGCTTGAAACCATGCTCACCCTCCAGTGTCGATCCGGTACCCGGAGTCTTAGGTTTGAACCCTGGAGGTGGCTTCTGCGTGCTTGGTTTCTTCCCCAGTCCGCCATCTTGGCTCGAAGCCAATTCCTCCTCCAGTTTGGCGTTCTGTAGGTTGATCGCTGCCAGCCGTTCTTCCAGAGCCTTCATCTCGAGTTTACGCTTTAGTATGGCTTGCTTCTCCTCAGCTAGCTTAAGTTGTAAGGACACGTTCTGGTCCCTATCCATTGCTGGAGATCCTGGCTCCTCAGCCTTGCGCAACTCGAATGCTTCGTCTTCTTCCTCGTCCAACCCACCTTTAGAATGTGTGGGTGTAGAACACTGAGGACATGCCAATTTACGGTGGTCATACACAAAAGCACAGCTCCTGCAGGGCTGCATGGTTAATAATAACAAATTAATTAACTAACCACGGTAAATATGACACAAAGCAAGCGAGCTGCGAGCTGTCCCACCTCTCTGGGCGGCGCTCTGGCATAAACAACAGCGGTAACCAATGTACACACTCCGCCTAGATACATAACATAGGGGGCGCTCCTAACCGGGTAACAGAGGTTTGGCGCGCGCGAATGACCTGACCAATAGCGGGAACAAGGGACTCGTACCCAACCATATAAATGATTTGAGTCATGTAGTTTATACGTATACTGTAGTTTATACGTATACGCTGATGATACGGTAGTAGCAAAGACAGGACCTGACCTGAACACTCTGACAAGTGATATGGAGGAGGATTTGGTGACCCTGGAAGCATGGTTTACAAAGAATAAATTAACTTTAAATGCTAAAAAAACAAATTATGTAATTTTTGGACTTAGAAGTAAATTAAAAGAGATTCACCACCATTCCCTTCGACTTGGCAGGACTGTCTTTGACAGGGTACAAAGTGTTAAGTACCCAGGTATAATCCTAGACCCTGTGCTAAACTTCAATATGTATGCAGAATGTGCGTATAAGAAATTGTATTCAAGGTTTATCAGCTTGCTTTTTTGAAAGAGAATATGACGTCACTTATCCGCATAAAAATGTATAAAACAATGATTCTACCGCATATGGACTATGGCGATATTTTTTATGCAATAGCTGGTAAATATATACTAGATAAGCTCCAGGTAGCACAGAATAAAACATTAAGGATGTGTCTAGGGGTAGATGCAAGATACCCAACTATCCTTGTACACCAGGAGGCTGAAATATCATCACTAGCAGCCCGACGACAAATGCATATGGTGAATTTCATGTACAAACAAAGGAGTAATATTGATATTGTAAATAGGAGAGAAGTATTTACAAGAGCACACGATGCCATATTGTTTCTAACGATAAAGCCAAGAGGTGAAACTGCCAGAAAAAACCCTTTATATAGAGGGGCATTACTCTGGAATGCACTAGGTGTAAGCACTTGTAACATTGAGTCATATAAAGAATTCAAACTGGACAGGAAAAGGTGGTTGGGGAGTACTAATTATATGTAAAAAGGATTCTTATAGATCCGGTTTGAAATAGTGTAATATACCCAAGTTAAATTCATAATTAATAACTACCGGTATGTATTGATTAACAGTCTATTTCTTATTAAGCGTTAATGATGAATGTATGTGAAAATTGTAAAATGTCTTCTAAACAAAAGCTGTAAACAGGGAACTACCCATTCCTGACATCATCCTCAACCATAGTTTAAAAAAGTGTATTCGAGTTGATTACATGAGGATTTGTGATAAATAGTGGTAATGTAATATATTCTGAGATATATATTTTATAAACATATAATCGAACGAAACTTGTAAAAGCCAACCATCCATCAATGTATAATACTTATGTTTAATACTCCATAAACATTCATATATAATATTGTTATATTCTATAATAGATCAGTTATGTGATTTACAAACATTTGCTGGTGATATATATTTTCGAGCTGTGTAAGTTCTTTATGTTGCCAGGATAAATAAACGGTCATGATGTAAAAATTTACATCTTCTCATACTAAAAAAAAAAAAGATGGCACCACCTCAGCTAAACACCTCTCTGTATCAATACAGCCATCTTTAGCCACGGGCTGCTGATAATTCATGCAGGGTTTGTGGCTACACCAACACTCTGCTAGGAGAGTGACGCCTTTACTACAAGTTTGGAGTCCTCAGAGAGGTAGTTCTTGAGTCTCTGTCTCAGAATGCTGTATCTCTGTCTCCACCTCCTGCTATCTTACTGTACTAGTGTATGTGTTTCTGTCTGACTCTGCTGTTTGTCTTCTGCTTCTGATCCCGCAGCCCATCCCTTCACTTCTGATCCATGCTACTAGTCATTCTGCAGTATGCACCCACCCACTGGTCAGCCTGGGGCTCTCGTACTGTAATTACAGTCTGTTATAGTTCTGACAGCAGACCAGACTCTGTAGTGTGGACAAAGGAGAATAGGTGTCCTCAGGGGAGTAGCAGGGGTTTGTGTAAAGATGGCATCTGTTTGGTCTGCCAGTAGAGATCTGCTGCCTATCTGCCTGATGCAGCACTGCAGGCTATAGGGTTACACTCCTTAGTGTGGGCTCAGAATACAGAATGTCACTCCCCCAGTGTTTACAGGCTCTTACCTATGGCTTAGGATATGCATTATAGAGAAAATACAAGCTTATAGGTCCAATTTAGAGTAACATAAGGCAATCTGCTCTCAAACATATTGATGTTACTTCCCCTCCGTAGTACCAATAGCCTCACAAAGGCCAAACTGTATAAATTATGGATTTTCGAGCTGGAGGTTGTTTTTAGTGGTTTAGTGGTGAGATTGGTGCTGGTGGCAGTGGTGCTGGAGGGGTTTGGGGGAGGGGAACAAGGCTGGACAAGGCGGGTAATGAGCAAAGGGAATATAAACAGCCCACTGGTCAGATCCTATTTTGCTGTCCTGCTTAGCCCTTTGGGTTGAGAGTGTGACAGTACAGTAATATGCATTGAGACAGCAAGTAACATCCAGCTTTGAGAAGCATTGACAATCATTTACTATTTCCTCTTTTTTAATCTGCAATGCATTAAGTCATTATTAACAATACAGTACTCATCCTCAGTACCTTCTATCCATGTGCAGAGAGGTACTCAACACCTTTCTGGTACAAAGCATAAACCACTGCAGTGACATAACAATGACTAATGCAGCACTAGAGATTTATTTCATCTCTCTGTGACAGCTGATGATATTTTCTGATGAAATATGATGATGTCTGGTGTAGTTCTAAAGGCATTTATCACCCAGTGTGTTATGCAAACCAGCAGCCGAGCGAATCGCAGCTCATATTGAGGGATTACCATGGAACCATTTGGGAGCTTACATAAATTGTTTCAAGACAGTGCAAAAACATATTCCCTGCTGCAAAAGGTAAAATGGAAATGACTGAGTAGCAATTACTCCAATCATTATCTTGACCACAAATCTGTGGTTAGCGGAAAATCAGATTTTGCTAAGCTCTTTGATGCCAGCATGTTACTGCAAGCTAGCTTGAGGCTGTGTCTCACAAGCTTAGGCCAATTGTTTGGAGGAATAGGAAAAAAAAATCTTTTTTACAGTTTTTATAAATAAAAATTGTAATTTTTTTTTATCCCTCCAAACAACTTTTCTCCTTATTATCTCATTATCCTCCTAATATGACATTGTGCTAACATTTGGAACACATTTAAGTAGGATTAAAAATTTGGAAAAAATCGGACCATGTCACTTTAATGGGTAACTGTTATCCTATCTAGACATATATGTGCTCACTTCACAAATATCACTAGTCTATACGTAGATGCAAATCTGTTTCAAAAGATTTCTTTTAATACTGTCTCTAAAACAATCTCTCACTAATTGTTTGATGAGTTGTGAATCAGTCTTTTTGATCTTTCAATATTTAAGATGAAGATTGGATGCAGCCCTGGCAATGTCTTACTACCTCACAGATTCATGCCTTGTCCTATACCAGGGCTGCTAATTGGCTCTTATATCTCAGCTACACTAAAAAAGTAAACTCGTCTCCAGACTCGTCAAAGTGACTATAATAAAATAAACAAGTCTAAAGTTGTCTAATCTATCAGGTTACCATCCCACAAATAGAATCTGGAGCTTGCAAATGTCGGGTTTGGGCTGGCACATACCAAGTGGGTCTTTTATCTCCAGCTAGAAGACCCAATTCCTTGTCAGTTTTTGACTCGTTTATTTTATGATCGTCACTTTGAAGAGTCTGGAGACAAGTTTATTTTTTGAGTGTACAGTGCTGCCCCATTTGTCATGCGTTTAATTAGTGGAGATAATAGCTCAGTCAGTAAACACCCATAGGTCTGAGACAATGGATAGTTGAGCTACAGCTTCCTCTTCCTGTCCTAAAGCACTTCCTGTGCAGTTAGCGGCCATCTTGCCGTAATTAATATTCATGCTTTATTCTAAACCCTAGGGGATGCATCGACTCTGTATAGTGGCCATGATACTTAAATACAACCCTCACAAGTCTGCAATAAAAGCACCATATAAATTTCGTCCTCAAGAGCATTTCAAATATGTTAGAAATGACTAATGTAACAATCTTTCAATCAGTTTCAGGTCAATCCTAGACCCTGTGCTAAACTTCAATATGTATGCAGAATGTGCGTATAAGAAATTGTATTCAAGGTTTATCAGCTTGCTTTTTTGAAAGAGAATATGACGTCACTTATCCGCATAAAAATGTATAAAACAATGATTCTACCGCATATGGACTATGGCGATATTTTTTATGCAATAGCTGGTAAATATATACTAGATAAGCTCCAGGTAGCACAGAATAAAACATTAAGGATGTGTCTAGGGGTAGATGCAAGATACCCAACTATCCTTGTACACCAGGAGGCTGAAATATCATCACTAGCAGCCCGACGACAAATGCATATGGTGAATTTCATGTACAAACAAAGGAGTAATATTGATATTGTAAATAGGAGAGAAGTATTTACAAGAGCACACGATGCCATATTGTTTCTAACGATAAAGCCAAGAGGTGAAACTGCCAGAAAAAACCCTTTATATAGAGGGGCATTACTCTGGAATGCACTAGGTGTAAGCACTTGTAACATTGAGTCATATAAAGAATTCAAACTGGACAGGAAAAGGTGGTTGGGGAGTACTAATTATATGTAAAAAGGATTCTTATAGATCCGGTTTGAAATAGTGTAATATACCCAAGTTAAATTCATAATTAATAACTACCGGTATGTATTGATTAACAGTCTATTTCTTATTAAGCGTTAATGATGAATGTATGTGAAAATTGTAAAATGTCTTCTAAACAAAAGCTGTAAACAGGGAACTACCCATTCCTGACATCATCCTCAACCATAGTTTAAAAAAGTGTATTCGAGTTGATTACATGAGGATTTGTGATAAATAGTGGTAATGTAATATATTCTGAGATATATATTTTATAAACATATAATCGAACAAAACTTGTAAAAGCCAACCATCCATCAATGTATAATACTTATGTTTAATACTCCATAAACATTCATATATAATATTGTTATATTCTATAATAGATCAGTTATGTGATTTACAAACATTTGCTGGTGATATATATTTTCGAGCTGTGTAAGTTCTTTATGTTGCCAGGATAAATAAACGGTCATGATGTAAAAATTTACATCTTCTCATACTAAAAAAAAAAAAGATGGCACCACCTCAGCTAAACACCTCTCTGTATCAATACAGCCATCTTTAGCCACGGGCTGCTGATAATTCATGCAGGGTTTGTGGCTACACCAACACTCTGCTAGGAGAGTGACGCCTTTACTACAAGTTTGGAGTCCTCAGAGAGGTAGTTCTTGAGTCTCTGTCTCAGAATGCTGTATCTCTGTCTCCACCTCCTGCTATCTTACTGTACTAGTGTATGTGTTTCTGTCTGACTCTGCTGTTTGTCTTCTGCTTCTGATCCCGCAGCCCATCCCTTCACTTCTGATCCATGCTACTAGTCATTCTGCAGTATGCACCCACCCACTGGTCAGCCTGGGGCTCTCGTACTGTAATTACAGTCTGTTATAGTTCTGACAGCAGACCAGACTCTGTAGTGTGGACAAAGGAGAATGGGTGTCCTCAGGGGAGTAGCAGGGGTTTGTGTAAAGATGGCATCTGTTTGGTCTGCCAGTAGAGATCTGCTGCCTATCTGCCTGATGCAGCACTGCAGGCTATAGGGTTACACTCCTCAGTGTGGGCTCAGAATACAGAATGTCACTCCCCCAGTGTTTACAGGCTCTTACCTATGGCTTAGGATATGCATTATAGAGAAAATACAAGCTTATAGGTCCAATTTAGAGTAACATAAGGCAATCTGCTCTCAAACATATTGATGTTACTTCCCCTCCGTAGTACCAATAGCCTCACAAAGGCCAAACTGTATAAATTATGGATTTTCGAGCTGGAGGTTGTTTTTAGTGGTTTAGTGGTGAGATTGGTGCTGGTGGCAGTGGTGCTGGAGGGGTTTGGGGGAGGGGAACAAGGCTGGACAAGGCGGGTAATGAGCAAAGGGAATATAAACAGCCCACTGGTCAGATCCTATTTTGCTGTCCTGCTTAGCCCTTTGGGTTGAGAGTGTGACAGTACAGTAATATGCATTGAGACAGCAAGTAACATCCAGCTTTGAGAAGCATTGACAATCATTTACTATTTCCTCTTTTTTAATCTGCAATGCATTAAGTCATTATTAACAATACAGTACTCATCCTCAGTACCTTCTATCCATGTGCAGAGAGGTACTCAACACCTTTCTGGTACAAAGCATAAACCACTGCAGTGACATAACAATGACTAATGCAGCACTAGAGATTTATTTCATCTCTCTGTGACAGCTGATGATATTTTCTGATGAAATATGATGATGTCTGGTGTAGTTCTAAAGGCATTTATCACCCAGTGTGTTATGCAAACCAGCAGCCGAGCGAATCGCAGCTCATATTGAGGGATTACCATGGAACCATTTGGGAGCTTACATAAATTGTTTCAAGACAGTGCAAAAACATATTCCCTGCTGCAAAAGGTAAAATGGAAATGACTGAGTAGCAATTACTCCAATCATTATCTTGACCACAAATCTGTGGTTAGCGGAAAATCAGATTTTGCTAAGCTCTTTGATGCCAGCATGTTACTGCAAGCTAGCTTGAGGCTGTGTCTCACAAGCTTAGGCCAATTGTTTGGAGGAATAGGAAAAAAAAAATCTT
Organism: Harmothoe impar; assembly: GCA_947462335.1. Taxonomy (NCBI): domain Eukaryota; kingdom Metazoa; phylum Annelida; class Polychaeta; order Phyllodocida; family Polynoidae; genus Harmothoe; species Harmothoe impar. Next base: position 1,486,845 of record OX381713.1, read on the forward strand.
TTTTACAGTTTTTATAAATAAAAATTGTAATTTTTTTTTATCCCTCCAAACAACTTTTCTCCTTATTATCTCATTATCCTCCTAATATGACATTGTGCTAACATTTGGAACACATTTAAGTAGGATTAAAAATTTGGAAAAAATCGGACCATGTCACTTTAATGGGTAACTGTTATCCTATCTAGACATATATGTGCTCACTTCACAAATATCACTAGTCTATACGTAGATGCAAATCTGTTTCAAAAGATTTCTTTTAATACTGTCTCTAAAACAATCTCTCACTAATTGTTTGATGAGTTGTGAATCAGTCTTTTTGATCTTTCAATATTTAAGATGAAGATTGGATGCAGCCCTGGCAATGTCTTACTACCTCACAGATTCATGCCTTGTCCTATACCAGGGCTGCTAATTGGCTCTTATATCTCAGCTACACTAAAAAAGTAAACTCGTCTCCAGACTCGTCAAAGTGACTATAATAAAATAAACAAGTCTAAAGTTGTCTAATCTATCAGGTTACCATCCCACAAATAGAATCTGGAGCTTGCAAATGTCGGGTTTGGGCTGGCACATACCAAGTGGGTCTTTTATCTCCAGCTAGAAGACCCAATTCCTTGTCAGTTTTTGACTCGTTTATTTTATGATCGTCACTTTGAAGAGTCTGGAGACAAGTTTATTTTTTGAGTGTACAGTGCTGCCCCATTTGTCATGCGTTTAATTAGTGGAGATAATAGCTCAGTCAGTAAACACCCATAGGTCTGAGACAATGGATAGTTGAGCTACAGCTTCCTCTTCCTGTCCTAAAGCACTTCCTGTGCAGTTAGCGGCCATCTTGCCGTAATTAATATTCATGCTTTATTCTAAACCCTAGGGGTTGCATCGACTCTGTATAGTGGCCATGATACTTAAATACAACCCTCACAAGTCTGCAATAAAAGCACCATATAAATTTCGTCCTCAAGAGCATTTCAAATATGTTAGAAATGACTAATGTAACAATCTTTCAATCAGTTTCAGGTCAACTATTCCTTTTCATAGATGTCTCGAAGCTGACATGGTGGCACTGAGTTAGAGTGTACCATTGCAAGGGCTAATGTATATGGTATTTTACTCTTTGAAATGGACACAATCATAACAACCCCATACTGACTAGGTATAATTAGCTCAAATTATCGGCAAATCTTCCAGGCCCACATGCTTGCCCAGCAGTATAGCCCCAACACAACTATAGGGAATTTTTATAACCAAACGTGGCTGAGTCTTTCAGGTGACTCTTTGTGTTGGTAATGGGGTATTCATGTTGATCTTAACGGACAGAAGATGGTGACTTCCTTGTAGAACAATAGCCCCCTACTGCTGAGTGCAGGCTGCTTGACGCCTATTCTCCACCATTACAGCAGAAGCATTGACTCCCGCCACTCTTTAGGAAGCAGAATGTCAAGCCCCCAATGTGTGGAGACTACTGCATGCATGTTGGGCTTGAAGTAACTTTCTTAAGCTCCTGAAGGCTCATAGGTGGTAGAGTCATCTACTGTTTTAATTGCAGACATTAACCTCTTATACTGTTTCATAGTGCCCTTTGTCTTTACAATGTATTTATGAAAGAAAGAGTTTACCTGGGCCTGCCCATCTGGGCTCCCACTGGTAGCCCTAGACAAAAAGGACATTACCCAGATACGGGCAAGCCACACATGCGCCCAAGGGACCAATGCTATCTGGGCAGTCTCCTCCACTAGGTAACCTTTCCATGTACACTTCAAAGATTTAATAAAACATACAAAATGTCAACATTGAGAGTGACTTTGTGATTATTGCATGTGGAAAGTAGAACCCCCCCTTGGGTGCTGCTCTCCTCTCATAAGGCCAAGAAAAAAAATGTGTAATTCAGGTTACATAATCTGAAAATATAGGTAAGGTAGGTCGTTTTTTTTTTTTCAATTCTCTTTTTCCTTTGGCCTGAAATTATTGGTAAAATTATTAATGTTTGGATGCAGCATATATTGATATACAAAGAAAGTTCTTACCTCAGTCAATATACCCCGTAAACTTCCCCCGGTGTACTGGGGAGGTGATATATCAGATATCTGGTGGGAAGACGCACCATGGGAAACAAGATCTCCCCTTTGGGCATGGTTATGGTCCTTTAAAAGCATCACAGACTTGATAATGATCATTTAGGACCATTTGTGGATGATTGTGGTCATTGGATCCTATTCGGGGGCCAAGTTATGGACGGTTTTACCCCAGGGAGGTAAGGGCTGTCCTCAGGGAGGCTGGTGATGGGGCCACTAACAGGCAGAGGTAATGGGACTGCACTGCTGCAAGGTTCTGTACTCTGTTAGATTGTAGTCCTTGTTCATAACAGGATATCTACCTATGGGGCATTGGGTACTTATGGGAAGTTATCACATTGAGAAATGCAACTTTATGATAAAACTTATGACAAATACCATCTGCAAGGCACTCTATCATCAAAGGGCTGCATAGACTCTAGTCCTTCAATCTAATATGCCATTTTCATCATTATGAATGCATGCATTCATATATATCATACTGACCCCTCTGGAGTGTATCAACCCAAACAGTTAAAAAGCATTTAATATACTAGACATTAGTGCTTTTACATGGTTCAAATGGCAATATTTAAACTTTTTTGCTGCTAGATTCCAGATGATAGTATACTGAGAACTACAAGACATCAACGGAAGATCTCTAAATCCACATCTGAAGGCATAGGTATAATAGTAGGCACTAGTATTCAGGGGCGTGGCAAGCAGTTTCAAAGTAGGGGGGACTGAGGAGTATTTTGACCCTTTTTGACCCCTTTTTACCTGACCCCCCCCCCCCCCCGGTTGCCACGCCCCTGAGTGTAACAGTCTAACATGGGAGGCTGCAGCACATCAAGGTCCCAGACACAGTCAATATTACCCCAGACAGACATGATACTACAGAGCATCAAACTTAACTCAGTATGCATGCTCTACTCCCTTACCTACCACTAGGTCCTCCAGGTAAGATCTCCACAAGGTCCTTCTGGTGGTGCCTCTAGTGCCTTCTATAAGACCCATTATGTACTTTAGCCACCCATGTATGCAGTACATAACAATGTAAGCACTGGGGTGTGTTTTCCAAGTCATGCACATTCATACAGAAAACATTACAGGCGTATTCTGCAAGATAAGTCTGTCAGAAAAAAAATGAACACTGATTTTAGGAAGAGAGTTCGTTCATAAGTAAGTTCTGCTAATCACTATGTTTACGCTTTCTTCGCTATGTCTTGCACATATCAATAATAGTGAAGATGAAAATAAAGTCTTGTAACTGACCTCCTATGAAGCGGAGGTTGTGGTGTTAGAAGTTGGCTTTGGCCCCAGGATGGTTGGCTAAAACTATCCTGACTGATTAGGTTACAACCTACACAGTAGATACTATGACATTTCCTCTGATTACTACAAACAAGATGCTGTGAATGTCCACAGGCCCCAGAGGTCAATGGTGGAAGTGACTTCATTCAGCAGCCAATGTCCACCAAGGCACGAGAATGATATCTGGCAACAAGAATGAAAATAATCCTCTAAAAACTGTGTAACAGATGCTGGTGCGGCAATGTGAAGCAGACAGAGGTACCCCAGTCTGCATGTTACATACACAGAGAATGTCCAGGCCTGACCGTAGGTGGACACATGCTATGACACTTAAGCAAAGATGGGATGTTATGATGAATAGAAGCTATGCGGGCTAAAGGGAATCCCTTCCGCTTTAATGATTCATACCTGACCCCTCCATTACCCCTCAGTATGGGTCATACAAGGTAAAACATGATGCCTAGTCACCCAGGGCTACGTAGCCCATATTTAACAATGGGAGATGGGGCCACTGAATACCTGTATGGCTATTTCCATATTTAGCCACATAGAGCTTAATCTTTCTAGACCAAGCAAATATTTTTGAAGAGTCTTCTGCAGAATTATACTCTTTGGAGGGCAATCCTCAGTTTGTCAAACATAAAACTTTTCTAGTTCTAGAAAGTTTAGCCTGGCGGTGCCATCGTCATGACGTGCTTTAGCATATCATTTGACTACTAACCTGTCAAAGACTAAAATATGTATTTACCAATTGTGCTTTAATCATCATTGTGTGGGTACACAGCAGGTATTTACACTCCACATACAACATGTTAAGGCCAAAAAAAAAAAAGGTTTGTTTCAGGTCACCCGACCAACCCTATGTAAACAGGGCCGGCCGTACGTTTTTTTCATGCAATTTCGAAGACATTTTTATATTTTTACACTTTTGGGGGGTAAATTTTAGGTTTTCAAAAGTTTTGAAAAAAAATCCTCCTATTTTCATACTTTCAATTTTAGGTTTATGTAAAGAAATGGAATGGGATGGAACCGCAGGAAAGAAAGCACCGATGGTGGTGTTTGGTTCAGATGCATAAAGATTCTCTCCTGGGGCCCTGCATATATAAACAATAAGGCAGCCCAAGACCATGGATAGTAGAGCCTAACCACTTTATGATACATATTGAGGGCCACAGAGGGTGTAGCACTCAAGAGGCTAATATGCATGATGAGACCACAGAGACAACAGGCCCAGACCACACACAGACAAGTAGACATTTGTAGACCTACAGTACGACAGTAAACAAAGAACATTGTATGGTGTCATACAATGTTCTGTATGTCTCCTTAGTGTGGCAAAATGTTATTCCCCTATAAATAAAACGGCAATAGTTGGCCCCTAATACCCACCCCATTGAAAGAGGCCCAAGGTGCTTGACAGAAACAGGTAAACCAGAAGAGGCCATCTAAAGATATGAACTTTTCTCAAAGTTAACTCAATTTTTCTTCTCAAATTTACGCAAAGTAATAGTTTAAGTCTGTAATGTGTAATAATCTTGATCCCCAAGAAACAAAACCGCAGGCCTATATTCACCCACCATCCTTCACTTGATGTATCTTGGGGATAAATGAATATATAACCTTGAGACATTACGTTGATCAATAGCAAAGGGTTAAAGTGAAGGAAATGCCTGGGGGGTGGAGTAGGGGTGAAAAAATATGCAAATAATGACTTGATTTGTACTCAAAACTATAATTTAAATGAGCCATGTAACAAAATGGACCATGCTTTCATGGTTTACTCTCGAGAGAACTTAATAATACGGGCCTGATAAAAGACTATAATGCACACACACCACCAAGTGGAAACTGGCTCTTACTGACGGAACGGTTTGTTGTCACAACTGTTTACCCCAGCTCTTGTCATATCCACCTATGAAATGCTCTCACTCCAAACTAGTGCACACATGACATAAAAAAAACAAAAAAAAAACAGCCATCATCACCACAAGTCTGAAAAGGAGTGCTCCTACATTGTTTAACACACGTTTATTATTTAGAGGAAGTCTTGACGACCGCTGCACGGGCCTTGGTTATCTGAGTCTGCCAACCCATCAGAAGCTCTGTACAACTCTGCTACGTTACCAGTTGTGATTATAGTTTGTTATAGGAGGTTGAAGAGCGGTGCAGTTACAACAAGTGGCCATTGTACTATACTAAAGGTGAGCTAAAATAGAAAATGCCTTCCTTTGTTCATGCAACATTAATGTATGTGTGGAAGTGCTTAGTAGGTCTAGGTCTACATCAAGTGTAGAGTACAACTGTAGAGCAGAATATCTGTAGTGACAGTAAGGAAAGGGGTACTATATTGTGTCCGCAATATGGGGCTATATTGGTAGAGATGCAGTATAGTTAGTGGACCATAACCAACTTCAGAGATCCACATCTGTGTATTCCCCACCAGCACTCGACCACCACCACCACCACCTTTAGCCACCCACCCAGGAGGAGAGCAGAGTGAGTCCCTCCAGTGTCTACATACAACAAATCTTCAGTGCTTAAGACCCGGAGGAATTTGTGTACTTAAGGTAAACAGGTGGGGTACACAAAGCAGGGTTGGCACCCTGGAGTATTAAGGTTTATCTGTGTGTATTAAGGCCCAGAACTGGGGAAGTAGTGTCAGGTTTGGTATGCGTCAGGTTTGGTATGCGTATGGGGTGAGGGTTGTTATTGAGGGAGTCAATGTGTAAGGAATGTCACTGGGTATGTTTGGTGTTAAGATGTGATTTGTCTTCTTGGAGGTTATGCTAACATCCGTGATAATCTTTGTATGATGATTGAGTGTTGCCATAGTCATAATTAATACAGGCTAACACTGAGTCTCACATTGAGTCAACAGTCTCACATTGAGAGTGATAGGTAAGGGTAACATTTGACATACTGTAGTGGCTTGAATACGCACAGGGGTCTCAAAAAAGGTCTTGAATAAGCGCAAGGTAAATGAGGGTATTGAAATGAAAATTTAGGCCATTTTTGTATCTTGAATAAGCGCAGGTCTTGTATAAGCGCAGGGTAAATGGTACCATTGGAATTAATAAGCACAGGTGCCCTTATTCAAGCCATTACGTTACATTCAAACTTAGACTCAAAACAGTTGATAGCAAATATGGCAGGGGTCTTAAAGTTGCATAATCAACGAGCCTGTCCCATGTCTAGTACTGCTCTAGTCTACTATGTGAATAAGTACAAGAAAAATTAAACATAAACTCATAATGTATCATTCATCAAAATGTTGATCATTTTCAACTTGTATTAGGCATGGCAGGATACCTGACTGCAGCACCACCATTGGGGGCCTATTATGGCCCCAAAATACACCAGACTTTGGCTGTCACCTAACTCATTCAATTTATTGAAATTTATGATAGGTCAAAAAAGAAAAGTTTCCCTAAAAATATTGAAGTTTTGGTATATTTTAAAAACAACTTCCTACCTGGCCTGAAAAACAGTAATCAGATGTCTAAGTATATAACCTGTCACCAAAGATTCCAAACTATGCATACCACTTGTAAATGCAAATGGATCCCTTCAGCTATTATGCAGCTAAAATGCAGCAGTGAAATTATTCATGGCCAAAAATGTGACACTCAAAATACTAATCAAATATATATGAGGATGTGTGCCACTCATTGGATTTTAAAGTCTCCAACCAGGCTGCAGTCCTCGTGTTGTAACAAACTGGTGCCTGCATGTGCTTGGTGGGTGTTCCTTTCAGTGGTCACTAATTTGGAGAACAGCAAATGTAATGGGCTGGGAGAAATATGCATATTAACAATGTTCAGAGATCTTTTATCTCTAAGTTATTGATATTTAACCTGCAATAACCTATATGCTTAAGGCCTCAGCAGAAAAAAAAGAGAAAGAAAGAAAAGCGCCCTCATCATATTTCTCGTGGCTTAGTGATGAGAAACAAGTATATTGTACAAATCTAGTACAAATGTGATAAATCTCTCAAAAAACACTCTGTCTGAACCTCAAATGAAAATTCTGGGAAAGAGCTTGAAATTTTGCCCCACACAGTCCAGTGTGGACATGGCTGATGTCAGAAAGGAACTAGATACTTTTCATAACCGACTTAGAACTAAACACTATTGGTCAAATGGAAAGGGGAAGAAATTCTTAGACTCTAAGAAGAAATCCAAGAAGAAAAGGGACAAACAGGGCCTACAGCAACCCTCTATTGTAGAGGCCTTTGCTGCTCAGACCAATCACCCACCACCAGCCTCTTTTGGAAAACCCCAAGAGATAAAGGTGAAAAGTGATTCTTCCTGGAGGGCCCCACCAGGGTCCATCCCTTTAGAAAATTGGTGCCATGAGAACACCAAAGCTCTAAACAAATCTAGTCACCCCAAGGCCATAAAGGCCCATAACATCAGTACCAAAGAGAGAAAAGCCATCAGGGAACTGGCGGCCAACAAACACATCACAATAAAACCAGCTGATAAAGGGGGTTCCATTGTAGTAATGGAAACTGTAGACTACATTGTAGAAGCCCACAGGCAACTCAATGACAGCACCACTTATCAGAAACTAGAGTCTGACCCAACATTGACCAATCTAAAAAAAGGTTGAGAACCTGGTTCAAACAATGTTGGAAAATAAAGAAATAACTAAAAAGTGGCGAAAACCATGATACCCCAAAAGTGCAGGACACCACAGATTTATTTCTTACCAAAGATTCACAAAGAAATTAGGCCCCCTCCTGGTAGGCCTATAGTATCAGCAAACAATTGCCCCACAGAAAGGCTTTCAGCCTTTGTGGACATTTTCCTTATTCTTTCATTAAAGACATCTCTGATTTCATTAGTAAAAAAAAAAGGGCCTAGACAACATCTCGGACAGCAGCATCATTGGCACACTAGATGTGTCATCCCTATACACAAATATCCCCAATGATGAAGAGATAGAGAGTATAAGGAAGCTGCTGGACAAAGAGAGAGACAAGGAAATAAACCCCAAAAATGAAAGCCTAGTGGAGGCTTTAAAAATTGTATTGAAAAATAATAATTTTCAATTCCACGGGGAAAATTTCCTACAGATCAGTGGCACAGCGATGGGAACCAGAGTGGCCCCATACTATGCAAACCTGTTTATGACAGCCCTGGAGGAAGATATGATAAACGCTTATCATCTGAAACCAAGGGTCTGGTATAGATACATTGATGACATCTTCTTCATCTGGGATCATGGAGAAGATGAACTTGAAAAATGGCTGACATACATGAACAATGCTCACTCAACCATTAAATTCACTTCAGAGTGGTCAAAAGAAAGCATTAACTTTCTAGACACCACAGTGAAGGTCCATGAAAATGGGGATTTATACACCGACCTATATACAAAACCCACAGACACAAACAGCTATCTGTCATATGACTAAGCTCACCCACCCCATGTGAAAAAGGGACTTCCAGTGTAATAAACGATACTTTGTATCTTTATGATATTGGTAGAGTATCAATTAAAGAACAAAGTCGACACAGTTCGGATCAAGTGTTACAGGTTGCAATATCAGGTTTATTCAGAGAACCTAGACAAGCAGTCACTAAGTGTGCGAACTCCCTATAGAGTTCGGAACGGGTCAGTAGGCTAAGCAGCCGATATGATCACAGGGTCTCCTCTGCCAGCGTGGCTCAGAGTAACCGACGAGTACCGTCAGATGCCGGGTATATATAGGCAGCCAGCCTGCGCGCGCACACGCAGACCGGAAGCCTATAGCGACCTCTGTCCATACCCCAAGCCCGGGGTAGGTGTCGCCACCTACCGTCGGACTGAAGGGTTCGGACTGAGCTCGCAACACAGCATCCAACAGCACTCGTCATATAACAACCCCGTATAACCCTAGCCCCTACACTACCCCCTACCAGATAATAACCGGGAGGTAAATAATTAAGGTAATAGTCCGAAAACACTTCGGACTGGCATTATCTTATAAATACCACCTTAGGGGTTTATTAAAGTTATACCTTACAAACAATATGACGTTACTGTTGAACACAAAAAGGTATTTATTACACACATATCTACATATATAGACCGTAATTAAAATTACGCCCCATTCCCTAGGATAGATGGAGTTAATCTATACATATAGTATACACAACACTTGAAAAAGTACAATATCACAGTAAAAAAAAAATTTCGTCCCTTCAGGACCCCGAGCTAATTATACTCGTAATGAATAATACTTATAAGTGATGAACAGTATCACTTCTTTTAAGGTTTTAGAAACATATTAAAGTATTATTACAAAAAGACATCATACGTGATTTTATAACGAAGATCCGGATCCTCTGTTGATGATGTTGCATTCCGCCCGGCTTTCAGAACCTACTTCATTCAGCTCTTACTCACCGGAACGAGAAAGTTCGTAGCTCATGCTCGGGAGCTTATAGTAGTATAAAAAAATATTCCAAGTCCTGCCTCCAGGCGATCTTCGGACTTATAACTAGGAGCACTCGGTCCTGATATATATAGTTTATATAAAAAAACATCTCGTATCGGATCCATGGTGGTAGCGTACTCCTGTCCCGAGCTTCGATCTCTCTCCGGATCTCCTCGTCCTCCTCCGTCCGTTCTGCCTGGCAGACTGCCTCCTTGCGTAGCCAGCCTGCCGCTTCTTTTCTTTCGGATACTTGTACACCCTATATCAGGGTGTTTTTAGCCTGTAGGGGTGGTATCCTTAAAATACCCCCCCTTCTCCTTGATCGGATCCTAAGACAGGATAATCCTATCCGGATTCCGAGTCATCTTTAGGGCTCGACTTGGCCGCAGCCTCCTCATCATCAGAGTCTGACTCAGCTTCCGCCAGAGTCAGCTCCTGGAGCCAGAGCTCGATTTGAGCACGAGTCCCATCCCATTCGTGCATCTCGTGCGCGAAACAGTCTCTGAACCTCCGACGTTCGTGGTCCAGTTTTTCCTCGGCGTTCTTGACTGCCAGCTTCTGCTTTTTCCTTTCGGATTTAGCAGCAACTCGCTCAGTCCGAGCATTCTCACGCTCCTCCTGAACCGACTCCAGGGCCGCTGCTTTCTGAGTAGCGACTTCACTCCGGTGGAGATGATGCACCGTGTCCAGGGACAACATCGCCACCTCCTGACTTAAGCCAGTAAGCAATCGGTGGAAGTTATCCTGCCACCGGTCGAAGGCCTCCTGTCCGGCTTCGTAGGACTTGAAGTCAGCGGGAGGAAACGTGGGAGGGCCCCTTAGTCGCAAGACTAAGTGCCCCTCCTCCGGAGTCTCCTGTGGGGGATCCGGAGTCTGTTTTGGTTTCGGCTTCTGCTTCACCGAAGCCTTTTCCTTCCCGGTCTGGGTGAGAGTCTGTGACTCCCCTCCCGGAACCAAATCCAGATTGGGGCATTCGTCAACGAACGATCCCCCCGTACTGGAGTTCGGATCCTCCAGACTAGGTCGAGGTGGCCTGCCCTGGGGACCCGACTTCCAGTCGGTCGTGCGAGAGGTAAATGCCGGTCCTTTGTACCCCGGATCTGCCTTCTCCATAACGGATTGCCTTTCATCCGTTTTCTGTTTCTTCGGGTCGGTGGGCTCCGAGGACCCATCGGATCGTTTCGGAGCTCGCCGCTTCCGTGTACTGGTACGCTGCTGGTACTCTTCGAACTCATCGTAGAGTTCGCCCTCCGGAATATGGAGATACGTGCGATCCGGGTTCACCTTGTAGAAGACCCGCACCTTCCCTTTCTCGTTGGAGCCAAAATCCACCTCGAGATTGTCATTCTTGTCTACTAGGGTCCCAAAATGGGAGTAGACTTCTGCGTGAGCGGTCTGAATACGTTCCGCTGCAGTCTCCAGAGCCAAGCTATGGAACTTGGCAAGGTGTCGAATGATGTCTGCTCTGGTGTAGAACAGACCACCATTCGGACAACCCTTGCTCTGCTTCGAACCCACACTCAGGCAGTCATATCGCATGAAATGACGTAAATGATGGCGGGTAACATGCCTTGCATACCGATCCTTGGTAGGCCAAGTTCGGGGTTTCTCCAGGGTCTCATCGATGTCTCGACAAGCTTTGAATGGGCACTTACTAAATGAATGCCATCTAGACATTGCCCATGCCAACTTCGTCTTTTGAAGGAGCGAATGGTATTTGGTGCTACCAGTTCGGACCTTCTCCAGCAATTCATAGTGGTACAGCTGTACCGACTTGTCTAGGGGATCAGGTTTGATCCATTCTTCGTCGTCCGAGAGACCGTCAGGACCCACTTCCTCCGGAACCTTGGATGACCGCTTATCTTTAACACAGTCATTTACACACATGGGTTTAAAGAACTGAAACCCACCAGCGGCATTGGCTCGGAGTGCAGTCCGGACCAATTCCTGCAGTTCGTTATCCGGGATTGTGTTCTTGTCCAATCCCTTCAGAACTTCATCTACCTCCTCAGGGGACTGACCCGCATTCAGAGATGTCAACCGGATAGTCTCCCGTAGGTATTGATGCCTACGACTGGCCTTCTCCATCCGACTAGTGTCAGCAGACCTAGTCGCAGCGGTGCTCTGTTGGACAATCTCTTCCTCCAGAGTATCATTAAGAATAGACTCGTTAGTCTTTTTCTCCATGTTCCGGGCCAGCCTCATGGCGGGCGTCAGCTGTCGCCTTTTCTCCCTTCTATTATGCACGACCTTGAATTCGTCTGCGAGTAGCATTTCGTATTCAAGGGCCGCGATAAGTTCGGGGCGTCCTTCTGACTCAGCAACCAAGCGAGCTGTAGCCGCCGATTCACTGAGGCCTTGCATTGCAGCCGTCACGTAGGCCGGGAACCAGGTCGGAAACCGGTCGGACAGAATGTCCAGGCCCCGGAAGGTTCTCATCTGGACCAAGTCAAACGACCTGACCTCCTCCTTGCTCATCTGTGCGATGATGGCTCCTCGTAGCAGGGATGGGACGTCGGCGTCCTCCTTATCCCATACTTCATGTTGGACTGGGGGGATTATCGGTACCCCCGATCCACCTGAACCACCGCCTGCAGCTTGGTCCAGTTTACCGGCCTCATCCGAAGTATCCATATTGGATGGCTCCAGACGGGGCTCGGCAGGCTGGTGAGGAGTCTCCACTTGGACGGGGGTTGCTCCTGCAGGAGGCCTCTCCACCCGAGCGGGTACTTCTCTTCTTGGCTCCACTGGAGCCGGTAGCTGGAAGGTGATGCCGGACAGCACCTCCTGCACAACTTTGACCGTATGAGCTGCGGATGCCGTATCCATAGTCTCCTCGGTCCTAGTTTCTGTTGGGTGAGTTGTCGTTTTCGGACGAGCTCCCCCGTGCCCGGACGTACCAGCCATGGCTGCGGCCGTAGCGGCCACTGCAGAGCTGTGGTCCAACTCTCGCGAGAAGGACAACACATCCACGGCCGACGTCGGAGCAGCTGACGTTCCAGCTGCTTTACTGGCATCCTTTTCCTTGCTAGGGATCGGGATGTTTGACTTGGTAGGGCCCGGAGTCTTGACAGCCTGAGAGCTGCCGGACGTCTGTCCCTTCTTCTTCTGGTCCTTAGCCCCTGGCTTCGGATCAGTTTTCTTTTGATCCTTTGGCACCTTTGGAGTCGGAGCCTTGGGAGTGACCGTCTTCGGATCCTTGGTTACCGTGGCAGTGGCAACCTTCGGATCCGCTTTCTCAGTACCCTGGGTACTAGGCTTCTTCGGATCAGGCTTTTTAGGCTCGTCCTTTCCCAGAGGCTTCTTTCCAACACCTACGTGTTTAAGAGCCTTGGTACTAACCTTACCATCGGCCGACCGGGACCGATCTCGGGTAGCACCCTTACCACCGCGCGTCCTCGGACGTGAAGTGTCGGAGTCGCTGTCGCCTCCCATAGACAGTTTCCTTGTAACTGTCTTCTTGAGGCTGGGCGAAATGCTCAGACTGCACATCCGAGACAGATGTCCAGTTGACTCGGAGGGGTTCGACTCTACTGCACTGTAGGCGATCCCTCGCAACATTCCGGAGTCCTCGCTGCCATCGGGTGACGGAGACTTCCGAATCGGTGACACGATCGGATCCACACGTAGTTCCGACAGAGTCTGGCTCAGCTCATCACCACTGGGGCTCTGAGCATCCATGTGCTCCTCGGTGGCGGATGCCACCTCGGAGTGACCGGAGAGTTCGGACTGGCGGAGCTGCTGCTCGGCCATCCTCACTTCTTCAAGTGTCTTGCGACGGGAGTTTGACGGGGAAACACTTAGTTCCCCGTCTCCCTCTATTGTCTTGGACGGACCAGCAAAGAGTACTCACAGTTCCTACTCTTTGTATGCCTTTTCTACTCCTCTAGCTGCCCAAAAACACCGACTTCTCCGCTGCCGACACACGCACGATTGATCCGGGAGAGCCCCAAAATCAATATGGCGGTTCCCTCGCTTTTGTTTTTAAAACATGCGCAGCGTCTCGCGTGATTGGACGCGATCCCGTTACCCGGTGTGACCCAATTATCGCTTTATCAGGTCACGACCTTTCCCGCCCGCAGCTCGGGCTCGGGGGATCACACTGCCACGTAGGCGGCTCGCAAAAGTCAAAATATACTTCGAATAAAGAGTTCATCAGGAGTATTAGTGGATTAATATGGGAAATCGAAGATTACCCCACCGGATTATCCGTCCACCACCCTCGGGAGCACTCCAACATTCTTTTCTATTTGACTCTGAGCGCCCCTGTTGGTAGCACACATATAACATATAAAACAACACAGGACACCACACTCGTTGTGTAAACAAGCTAGGTTACCGCCCCTCTGGCCACCAGCCTTGGGCTTCGTCGAACGGGTTTCCCGTTCACCTCTCGTAACCTGGCCTTGATTTTAGTTTTCCGTGCCCTTCTTCCTTCGCCTGCCGAGACTTTCTTTTTCACGGTCTTCTGGGGCTTCTTTCGTACCACTCTCTTAGGGGTATCCGCTGACACCCCTTCCAAAGGTACAAATTTAGCCTCCGAAGTTCCCTTTTCCACCTCCGTTTCCGGGGTGAGCTCCCTTCCAGCCCAAGCACGCAACCGAGCCACATGGCTCGTCCGGATGCGCCCTGCTTCGGACTGAATCAACACAGTCGTCTGACTGATACATTTAACCACGGTGTGTGGTCCATCCCAGTTATTTGCCAGCTTGACGTTGCAGAGCGGTTCGTGCAGGCGGATCACTCTATCCCCTACTACGAAGCGTCGCAACTTCAATCCAGTGTCATAACCTACCTTCTGCCAATTCGCAGCTTTGAGCAAATGCGCCCTAACTGTTTCGTAGGCAAATTTGAACCTCTCTCGTAGAGATTCTACAAATAGCACCGTACATGGTGCTTCCGGACTGATCCCTACCACCCCGAATACTAAATCCGCCGGCATGATCAAGTCCTCTCCGAACACCAAGAGGTTTGGTGTGCAATTTGTCGAAGTGTGGACCGTATTGTTATACGCATGTACCACAAATTCGCACTGATCATCCCAATCATCCATATGGGAGTTCACTAACGGCTTCAAAACCTGGATCAAGGTCCGATTGAACCGTTCCACCTGCCCGTCGGACTGTGGTCGGTACGGATTGGTCCGAGTTTTGCATATAGCCAACTGATGACACATAGCTGCCCAAAGCTTGGACTCAAATTCTCTCCCTTGATCGCTATGTAACATCAAGGGAGCCCCCAGATGGAGGATCCACCCCTTTACTAGTGCTTCCGCACAAGTAGCAGCAGTATGATCCTCTAGTGGGTACACTCGGGTGTATTTCGTATAGTAGTCCGAGACCACCATCATACACGTATTACCCTTTGGAGTGGGTTTCACTCCACTGATAATATCCACGGCTATTCGAGCAAATCTCACCCCGAATAGTTCCTGCTGCAGTGGCAATTTTCCTAATCCAGGACCAGGTTTGCCTAAACAACATGCCGGACATGTCTCGATCCACCTCAAAAGGTCGCCAGACATTCCGGGCCAGTAATACCTCCGACTCAGCCGTTCCAAAGAGCGTTTCTTGCCGAAATGCCCGCTAGTGGAATGGCCGTGGCAGTAGTACAGGATGTCTTTCCTCATAGCAGCAGGGATTACCATTTGTAATACCCTCCGCTTTCCTGGACAAGTCTTCCACCTGCACAACAACGAGTCTCGGACCTCCAGTTCATGGAACTGTGCCAAGAAACGTCGCATTTCACGGTTTTCCAGCGATATTTCGGGTCTCACTGGACAGACCCCAGTAGGGACAAGCTCCCTCAGTCGTGCTATGGTAGGATCGGCCATCTGGTACGTCCTTATAGTGTCGGTGGACCAATCCAACAGGTTTTGCAACAACCCATCATAAGGCAAACGCACACTCGCTACCACAGCATTGTGAGCACCACAATCCCCACATTCCGGACGCACACAACGGCGTACCGGACGTCTACTCAGGCAGTCAGCATTAATATGCTTTGTGCCCGCTCGGTGCTGGATATGAGAGTTCTCCAGTCCGAACTCGCTGAGGTGGTTCAACCATCGACCAATCATTCCCTCCGCATCCTTAAAGTTAAGGAGCCACCTGAGGGCCGAATGATCAGTGCGAAGTGTGAAATTCCCTCCATATAAGAAGTGCCGAAACTTCTTCGTGTATACCACCACTGCGAGCAACTCTCGCTTGGTAGTACAATAATTTCTCTGTGCCTTGTTCATACTGTTACTAGCGAACGCCAACGGGACCTCTACTCCGTCCTGGATTTGGGACAATGCGGCCCCGATGCTCTCATTGCTCGCATCAGTGTCAAGGATGAAATGCCCCTTCTCCGTAGGGTATCTCAGCACTGGGGTGGTCCTGAACAACGCCTTAATCTCTTTGAAGGCTTCATTCTGTTCCATCCCCCATGGGAAGGGTTCCTTTTTCCTCCCCGGAGTCCAATGGCTCAACCGTTGTAGTGGCTGAGACACCCTAGAGAATCCGGGGATGAAGTCCCTGTAATAGGAACAGAACCCTAGAAAGGATCTGATATCCTTCGGTCCTTTTGGAACTTCCCAAGTCTCCACAGTCTCCAGTTTAGTCGGATCAGCCTGCACACCCTCGGTGGAGATGATCCGGCCCAAATAGACCATGGACTTCCGAAAAAGTTCACACTTCTTTGGCTTTAATGTCAAGCCATTGGACCGAATTCGTTCCAACACCTCTCCGAGGTTCAACGCACACTCTTCAAACGTCTTGCCGAAAACAATGACATCATCCAAGTATACCAAGCACTTGCGCCACAGTAGATCACTCAACAGAGTTTCCATCATAGCTTCAAATGTGGCCGGGGCGTTGCATAACCCGAAAGGCATCAGTTCAAACTGATACAGTCCAATGTGACTCGTAAAAGCCGTTTTCTCTTTATCCTCCTCCTTCATCCCGATCTGCCAATACCCGGACTGCAGATCAAGGGTGCAGAACCATTGGTTCCCACCCAACGAGTCCAGAGTCTCATCAATTCGGGGGAGAGGATATGCATTCTTCTTGGTTACCCCATTCAGGCGCCTATAATCGATACAAAATCGGATAGACCCATCCTTCTTAGTAACCATCTGAACCGGACTGGACCAAGGACTAGTGCTAGGCACTATCACCTTCTGTTCCAGCATGGTTTTCACTTGTTCTTCAACAACAGCTTTCTTACCCAACGGCAAACGTCGGTAAGGCATTTTGAAAGGCTGTGCATCTCCAGTATTGATAGAATGCAACACTTTGTCGGTTCGGCCTAACGGCTCCCCCTCCACTTGCCATGCATCCTGATACTTCACTACCAGCCTCCTTAGAGAATCGAGATCCATCCGATCCGTTAGATCCGTTTCGGATATCATTTTCTCGAGTCCCTCACTCAACGGGGTCGGAGAAGGGTCACCCTTCATGCTCACCTGTCCAGCGGACACTATGGCCTCACTGGTGAACACCTTCCCCAACACTGTATCTTTCTTAAGATACTGTGGTTCCAACCCGGGGTTGGAAACCGGCACTACGGTCCAAGCACCATCCCCCACCAGGGTATCCATGCCCGTCAGACCGATGCTTCCCAACATGGCCACATCCGGTTCCACAACTGCTTCTTCCTCTCTCCTAAGCCCCTTGCTTCGGACCAGCACGTCACACGTCTGTCCGGGAGGAATCTTAACAGTTTGGACCACCGTTGCCACTGTCGATACTTGTCGGAGCACACATTGCTCCACCGCACGGTACGGGTGCTCTATTCGGAGTACCCCTGTACCAGGATTCAGGACCGCGTCATACAACGCCGAAAAATCCAACCCCAGTATACCGTCGTCTGCAATATCCGCAATTGTGGGAGAAGCCACATACTCCTTCCCTCCAATCCGGACCGGTATGAACGCGCGCCCATACGTCTGCATACTTGACCCATCGGCCGAACAGGCGTTTACCCTCGTTTTGAAGTTATCACGACTGTCCGGCATAAGAGCATAGAATTTGGAGGAGATAAAGGAGTGGCTGGCTCCCGTATCTACTAAAAATTCGCCCGCCCTACCGGCCACAGTAACAGACACATACCACCGCCTCCCCCCCAGCGGAGACGGGTTTACAGTGAAGCGTTTGAAATCCTTCGGAGCAGCCAGATCAAGGCCATGTTTCTTCAAATGGTCGAAACATGGATGATCCGGGGAAAGCTGGGTACTCCCTACCCACACGGTGTCTGTGACAGCCGCAACTTCCTCGTTCCTATCCGTAATGGGCCTCCCTGCCTCTTTGCCGGGCAACTGATGGACTGGAATGTTAATCAGGCCGGCATCCGAGCCCCTCAGACTCGAAGCCACCCCTGATTCCCTTCCTGTCTTCTGAATTTCACTAGGCTCTACCTCTCTGGTATGTTGGCGTACTTCATCTCCCGGGGTTGTCCGCTCGCCTTCTCGGACTACCCCCTCTAGTTTCCCTCCTTTCCGGGAACTTTCGGACTCGGAGCCGTACACTCCGCGGCAAAGTGACCGATCTCTAAGCACCTATAGCACTTAGCGGTTCTCCGATTGATCTTCCTTCTGTTAGGCTGTGTAGCCCCCTGAATGGAAGTCGTCATCTTCTCAAACAGCGCTGTGAAAAACGCTGCGTCCATCACCGGAGCCTTCGGCTCTGATGACTCCCTTTTTGGAGGGGGGTTTCCACCCCCTTCCGGCTTCTTACTCTTCCACGGCGGTTTAGAGGAATTTCCATTCCTCTTGAACTGAGCCGCTGAAGCTATCGCCCCCTCCTCATCACTGCCCGAACCATCAGACTGTTCCGGAGAACACTCTATAATGGCCGAGGCCCGGGTAGGCATCCGGTCCCCTAACAGTGACTTTTTGAGAGCATGTATGTCGATGGCCTTAAAAAGGTCATCTAGTGACGTATCTGCTCTCCACGTGTCATACACCGTTTGTTGTATGTCTGGGTCTCTCAGTCCGGCAACGAACTGAGAGAACAATTCCTTAGAAAATAAGGCATCATGGATTCCTGAAGCAGGGTGTACCTTCTTCAGGAGTCTCATCAATGCAAGTCCGAAAACCCTTGGAGCTTCGTTCTTGCCTTGCACACGCTTCTTAAAAGCGACCATCGGATCGATCCGTGCGGAATCTCCGTACAGGATGGTTCCGATTTCAACGAGCTGTTTGAAAGTTCCGCGGGGTCCGCATTCCTCTTTCCACTGCTCAACTGCCATGAGACCATCTCCCATGCGTAATCCCTTACAAACGTACGGGATTGCATCCTGTTGGTCCCACCCGCTGAGGTTTATATCCTCAACGGTGGCTCCCAACCAATCTTCCCAAGAATTCTTCTGCCAGTAGGGAAATGGCTCGCTAGCTATGCGTCTAGCAGCATTGGACGAGCCTCTAATTTTAGAGGTTATCGCCAGACATTTAGAAATGGATGCTGATGCGTCCTTTTCCGCACCTACATTGTGCAATCCGATCCCCGCTATTGCGGGATTCGTATCGTACAATTCTTGCAATTCTGTACTCAGCATTGTTCTCCTGGGAGCCTTCCTCGGACTCTTCGTACCAGGAGTCGCCTCCGGAGTAGCACCCGTGGTTGGCACACTATTCTGTCTGTCCAGAAAAGCCTGGTAGGTCCCATACGACACTATGTCCGTAGTGGGGTCCACGCCCTGTCCGAACCACCAGTTCTTCTCCTGATCAGTCATATACTGACACTGCTGGGCCAGAGCAAGCAATCGTTGATGTTCTGACTTCTCTTTCTCCAACTCCTTGGCCTGCTTCTCAGCCTCCTCCTCCTGCTGAGCTTTTTCCAGTTTAGCTTTAGCAGCCTCTCCGGCAGCTCGGAGCCCTTCCTTTCGAGCCCTCAGAACCGCCGCTTCCTGCTCCGCTAACTCCTCTGCGAGAGCAGCGTTTTCCTTCATTCGTTTCTGTTGCTGCTCTAAAGCAGCCTGCTGTTTGCGATACACGTCTCGCCTTTCTATTTCCAAGTTTTTCTGCTCCTGGAACAATATGTTTGCTTGGCATTCTCGCCATTGCAACAAACTCGAAGGAGTCAGGTCGGTTTTCGCCGCCTTATCCTGTTCGGCCGCTTTTTTTAAGCGTACCGCGTCTAGTTCTTGCTCGTCCACTCTCAACTGCGATCGTGGACTCCGAACCAACTCCGACAATGGTCTTCCCCTGCCTACTGAGGCTAGACCGGTCGGGGCTGTAAATACCTGTTTTGGTATCGGACGGATACCACTGATCCCTACCCTCGGTGAGGAATCACCCCCCCTGCCTCTGCCCCTGGATCGTCCCACTCGGAGTGGTCGTCCCGGTGTCGAGGTTGACAAGGCAGGTTCAATGGTTACTCCACGTCCCATAGGCTGATTGGGAGTGTCTGTAAAGCTCATGTAATGGAGGCCTTCCGGACTACCATTGTCTGCAGATGCGAATGAGGTACTGCTGTCGTGCATACTTTCTCGCGTCTCCGATAAAAACTGTTGTAAAGCAGCTCTTTTTGCTTTCAGATTGTCGCACTCCGTCACTAGACTTCGGCGGACCTCCTGTAAGTCCTCTGTGTCCTGAACAATAGCTGTTCGGGCCCCTTCTGCTTCATGCATTACAGCGTCTCGAGCTGCGCAAATATGGTTCAGCTCCGTGTTTGCCTCGACAAACTCGGACCGGATCCCTCGTAGGTCCGCTTCTTTCTGATCGTATTCCGCTCGGACTCTGCTGAGGGATTGAACCAGCTTTTCATTCTCCTCCAACAAGGTAGACAGCCTTGCGTCCTTTTCCTTGATCTTGGAAGCTCTGTGTGTGACTGCACCTTCCAATGCAATCAGACTGCTTTTCCATTCATTGGATTGCTTCTGAATGGTCAACAATTCCATTTGAGCCATTTGTACACGTTCCTGCACTCGGGCTTCTCTCATGTCGTCAAAGCGACGCTCCTCCAACAGGGCAAACCTCCTCGGAGTCGGCGCGGCTGACCTTGACCCACCACCGTTGAACAAGGACAAGTTCATTTCTTCCAATGAGCGGCTCATTATGGTAGGACCCCTGGGTCCTCGTGCTGCGTCTGTTCCGGATGGAACATTCGCCCTACTGTGGGTATCTGCCTCATAACTGGCATCTAGCCCCTCCGGTGACAAGGCTGCTGCCTCATCAGGAGACCTCGCTGCTCCGTCCAGAGCCCGAGGTCTGTGCTACTGCACAGGCTAACCTGCGTTTCACTCAGAACTGGTCACGGCACCAGTGTAATAAACGATACTTTGTATCTTTATGATATTGGTAGAGTATCAATTAAAGAACAAAGTCGACACAGTTCGGATCAAGTGTTACAGGTTGCAATATCAGGTTTATTCAGAGAACCTAGACAAGCAGTCACTAAGTGTGCGAACTCCCTATAGAGTTCGGAACGGGTCAGTAGGCTAAGCAGCCGATATGATCACAGGGTCTCCTCTGCCAGCGTGGCTCAGAGTAACCGACGAGTACCGTCAGATGCCGGGTATATATAGGCAGCCAGCCTGCGCGCGCACACGCAGACCGGAAGCCTATAGCGACCTCTGTCCATACCCCAAGCCCGGGGTAGGTGTCGCCACCTACCGTCGGACTGAAGGGTTCGGACTGAGCTCGCAACACAGCATCCAACAGCACTCGTCATATAACAACCCCGTATAACCCTAGCCCCTACACAGCCAATACCTCAGATTGAGGAGAATCTGTCAGGAAGAAAGTTATTTCGAAAGACATTTAAATGCAAAAGAATCAATGTTCAGGGACCGAGGGTACCCTGAAGATGTGCTTAAACGAGCACGGGAAAAAGCACAATCTCTAGAAAGGAGTGAACTCCTCAAAGAGAAAGTCAAAGAGAAAAAATCTCAAAATGAAGAAGATGACCGCATCAAAAATAGACTACCACCCCGTGAGGGATGGGAACGATGAAAATAACAGCCTGAATGTCAGAAGCAATAGCAGTAGCATAGTATGTATCGGAACGGGACTATAGTTAAGTACTGTTTATTACTCAATCGACATGCAGCCAATCAGAGGCCTCCATTTGGTCACGTGACCGGAAGTGACCTACTTAGGGGATTAGTGGTGACGTCACGTGACCTAGTTAGCCAATCAGAGGCCTCCATTTGGTCACGTGACCGGAAGTGACCTACTTAGGGGATTAGCGGTGCATTCTGGGTAACCCTGCAGCCAATCAGAGGCCTCCATTGGGTGACCGGAAGTGACCTACTTAGGGGATGGTGCATTCTGGGTAACCTACTGACCTACTTAGGGGACTGGAAGTGACGTCACATGACCTAATGGCCAACCGGAAGTGACCTCATTGAGGATCACGTGACCGGAAGTGACCTGATTGATCACGTGACCGGAAGAAGAAGAAGAAGAAGAAGAAGAAGAAGTGACGTCACGCGACTTAATGAAGAGATGAGCGTCTTTAAGGGGTCACGGGCTTTAAAATGTGATATCTTTTTTTTTGGAGGAGGAGGCGAGTCTCTTATTTTTTTTCGGTAAATTAATAAAAAACACTACGATATAAGTTTTTTTTCATTTTTTATTGTTTTACGAGCGACTGGAAGTGACTTGTTGAACTAGTTAGAAGCGTTCTTTAGAGTGTATAAGGGGGAAGGAGGGGAAGGAGGGGAGGGGAGGGGGGGAGGGGGGCCCTTTTAACATGCATGGGGAGGGGGGCGCTTTTAGGATGCATGGGGCGAGTGGTGGGGGGGAGGGGGGGAGGGGGGCACTCTAGGGGGGGGCACTCTAAGGGGCGTGTTTGTCTCTTTTAAGAAAGAAAAAGATTTTCAATCGAGAGACACGCTTCTTCCTCTCGAGAGGAAGAAGCGTGTCTCTTCGTGTTTTTTTTTTGTTTATCACGTGCTGCGATGAGGCGATCAGCTGCGACTGGAGGAAGTGACACTTTAAGAGATCGCGCGTCTTAATTGTTATGATATTTCTTTTTTTTTTTTTTTTTTTTTTTTTTTTTTTTACTTACTAATAAAGAAGACGTATGAAAATAAAACACAACAATTCACATGTCCGTCGTTCTCGTTGTTTCTTGCTTGATAAAGTCAAGTAATATCGCGATGCCGAGGCCAAACTTTCCCATGTCCTCAGTCAACACTCGAAGGAGTTCAAAAGGCGTACCGCCGGCGCCGTCAGCTTCATCTTGCCACATTTTCAACACTCGGAAGGCCCACTCAGCGGGACTTCCTCCGTATTCGCATTCTTCAGCGATCTTATCTAACCTCTCAGGCGACAATTTTAAATGGTCCCCCACCTCTTTCCACCTGCTACCCAGACGTCTGCCGAGGGTGCCCAAGTGCTTATGCATCGCGCGCGAGTCGGGGTTTTCGAAATCCAACCCCTGTCTGTGGAGAAGGGCCATCCACTGAGCCAACAGTTCCATGCGTCTAATGCGGGTGAAGACGCGACCGAGCTCGCCCCATCTATGACGATGCGGGGTTTCACCCCACCACACTCGGAACATCGCCGTACACAGCTCCTCCGGTGTCTTGACACTGCGCTCTACTAGAGCATCCATACGGGCGGCGCTGACTTTTAAGCTACTGCCCAACTCTCTCCAACAGCCGCTCAACTCTTTACCTAGTTGACGAAGCAAGGCGTCGCTATAGGCTAACCGCCGCTGTCCTACCTGTCGGGTCTCCCCATCATCGGTCTGCCTCGCGCCGCGTCTCACGTTGTCAAGCCGCATTAACTTTTTTTCAGGCGCACCGGGCGGTGAAGGCGAGCTTGAAAGTGGAATAGCTTGAGCCATCTCGTCTCGTCTTGGCGGCGGCGGCAGCGGCGGTGGCGGCGGCGGCGGCGGTGGCGGCGGTGGTGGTGGTGGCGGTGGTGGTGGTAGTAGCCGTTACTGGGGTCAGAGGCGATATGTTTTTTTTCCAACAGAAATGAGAGCTTTTTATACAGAGGGAGTTTAATCCCATTTCCAACAGCGCTCCAGCTGTCTAGCGCCCTGTCCGCATGACGCTTTTTCAGCCGCTCCGCTCCTTAAGAGCTTAGATGACGAGGGGGTGTGGCATCGCTATCCGTGGAGACCAGCTGAAAACGGTGTTTTTTCCTCACTCATAGCCTTAATACCTCCTACCCCCTACCCGAGGACGTCTCCCTCCCTCTGACATTCATTGTAACAAACGTCAGAGGTCAGGTGAAAATCGGATTTTTTTTCATGCACAGCCTTAGGCAGCTGTCACCCCTCCCTATTGAACTAGCCGGCCGCCCGCCCGCCTGGCCGGCCCGGTCTACTCACCACGGCAGGAGGTGGCGATTTTTGTCTTACACTTAAGTCGCTCACCACATGCACACGCCTCTACTCACAGACAGACACGTTCGTCTTAGGGGGGTCCTGCTTCACGCCACACGCCTCCTGTAGTTTTTTTTTGTATACACACTGTAAGCTCATCACCGTTACCGTTAATCCTTTATACAGCTAACGCGCGCTGAATGGCTGAACAGGGTGGTAAGCGGCTTAGCTCACCACAGTGGATCCCTCAAAAAGGGATCCAGCTGAAAACGTCATACCTTATGTCTTTGTGAATGGCCGCCGCCGGTCAGTCGACGGCAGGCAGCAACCGCTTAACCCTTTATACAGCTAATGCGCGTTGAATTGCTGAACAGGGTGGTAAGCGGCTTAGCTCATCATCACAGTCGATCTCTCAAAAGAGGGGGGGGGAAAGGGATCCAGCTGAAAACGTCATGCTTTATGTCTTTTTGTTTCTCTTTGTGAATGGCGGCCGGCCAGCCGGCGGCAGCTGAACAGGGTCGGTAAGTAGCTTAGCTCTAGAAGCGAGAAGGCGTATATAAGGGGCTTGGAAACCTCCATTCACTCACTCATTCTTTTTTGCTGCTCTCTACAGTCACCACCATGAGCAAAAGACAACAGCTAGCGGCGTTCAAGAACAAGAAGACTACGCGGAACAGCGTTCGTTTAGCGTCAGTGCCTGCTCTTGCTACTGAACATGAGACTACCGCCGCAGCCGGTTGGTCTTATCACCCTCCTGCTGTAGCGAGCGCTCGCGGCAGTAGTAGTAGTAGTAGTAGCAGTAGCACTAGTAGTAGCAGTAGTAGTAGTAGTTGTAGTAGTACTAGTAGTACTACTGGTAGCAGTCGTCGTGCTAGCGACGTTGTTACACTCGCGACGGTACACGTTGCTGCTAAGCGCGCTGCCGCTGCTACCGCCGTCCCGCCTGCCGCTGCTGCTGCTGCTGCTGCTGCTGCTGCGCCTGCTACTGCTGCGCCTGCTACGGCTGCGCCTGCTGAGGCTGCTGCTGCGCCTGCTACTGTTGCGTCTGCTGCGGCTGCTGCTGCGGCTGCTTCTGCTGCACCTGCTGCTACTGCTACTACTACTGACGACAACGCTCCTGGCACAGCGCAGTACTGGCAACCGGGTTTTTACCTCCCCACTACTGTTGATGACTTTGATGACCTGCCGCACGTTGCACAGCCCCTCTCCTCCACCACTTCATCGACGGACGCCCTCGACGCCGCTCGCGCTGAGAGTTACAGCTATTCGGACACTCAGCCCCTGAACCGAGAAGAAGAGGAGGAGGAGGAGCAGCAACAGGGTGAGACAGAGAACGACGCTGACGACGAGGCGTACGAAGAACCCGAAGGGCAAGGGGTGAGCGGTACGTTTTTCGGCTTCCCTCTTCGACCTTTCGACCTCACTTCCTCCACTGCTAGCGCCCCCCCGTCCGGTCCGTGGCGACTGCCCTCACCGCCACCTTACGAGGGCGGCGGCGGCGCTTCATCTTCTACCGCTACACACAGCACGGACGGCGTGTGGCTGCGCTGTTCCAACAACGAGACCTCCGATACCACCAGCGCTGACGCTGCTCCTGCTATCGGTTCTGCTGCTGATTCAGCTCACGCTGATGGTGTTACTCATCCTGCGGGTGTGAAACGTTCTAAGGTGAGTTCCAGAACAACAAGGCCCACTAAGAAGAGAAAAATACAAGAAAAAGAAGGAGATGGACGAGAAGAAGCAGAGAAAACACTCGGGTTAGAGTTCTGCTTAGACGGAGCTTTGACGCTGGAGATCTGGGAGGACGTGGCTAGACTGTCTAGGAGGCCGCGCTACACAAAAGACGGCCAGGTGAAAGAGGCGTCTCTGACCAGAAGCAAGCGAGTGCACTTCACGGCCGACGCGCTGCGCGAGCTCATAGCACGCATCGCCGATATCCGCGCAGTGGTGCGCATACGCGACACAGCGGCCGCGCAAGGAAAACCTAATCACACCCCCTGGTTCGCAGTGCTGGATGAGGCGGGCGAAGTGTACGCAGCTGTGAGCTACTACAGCGGTAAGAACCTCGTCCACGTGCGCAAGTACGAAGGTCCTGACAAAAAACCCACACAGCAGGGGGTGACGCTGTCCGCCAGAGCGCTCAAAGAGTTGGATGACAAAACAGAGATCATTCTGAAATATCTCGGCATAGATTCGGAATGAGAGACGCTCAACGCTCACGCGCGCACACACACAGCGTTTGACGTACGCTGTATGAGACAGACAGACAGACAGACGGATACACAGACAGCAGACAGAAAGATAGTTACATAGACGACAGATTGATAGATGGCTAGATAGATAGATAGATAGTTAGACGGCTAAGTAGTTGGTAACCGAGTGAAAAAAAACATGACACAGTACGTATGCGAAAAGTGTTTCAAAATGTTTAAAAGAGCGTACAACCACGAGAGACACGTAGAAAATTGTAGAGTAGTAGCTAAGTTTTGCCCTCTATGCGGCGAAGGGGATTGCCGAAAGAGCGCTTGTCGACGCGAATCTCTGGACGGGGTGACCGTCCCTCCGCGCATATGTGCTGTACCGAACGGGGAGGAAACGTTCACGGTGAATTGGCCTGCGATACAAACGGGCGTCAGGATGCACGGGACTCGCGTGAGTGTAACAAACTTCAGGCTACCAACCGGCGAGTTGAGTGACGCTGTAGATACTATGCGTCGCATTCACTTGACACAAAGATTCAGATACAAAGTGGGTTTCTCGGTAGGCTTACTGTTACAACACAGAGAAGACAAGAGCAAACTGCGCTACTTCAACGCCTCCCAGAACAACGCAACTCTCATACAACCGCTCCCTACTGTAACTAATTCAGAAACTTTGGAAGAGCTCCTCTCAAAGATGCAAAACACCGTCGCTTGCGAGGAGGTACGGAAACTTTGCGACGCTGACACCAAGTGGCACGTTCTTTTTCCTACCAATTTGAACATCTGCGTTTACATGGGACCGGGGGAATTCCCCATAGGCGGTAGGATCACTCAGGCCGGTCGAGTTGGAAAGAGAAGCGGCGTGTTAGATTTTCCCAACAAGGACAACCTCTGCATCTTCCGCTGCATTTCCTTTCACTTATACAACACCAGCAAGCGCGCTTCAGATTTGTTACGTCAGTTCTGTCCCGCTGCCACACCTGAATCCTTTCCGGGTCTGAACATCCGCGACTTACCCGCGTTAGAGAACTTGTTTGACGTACAAATAGCGGTTTACACCGCGTCGCGTCAAGTGCCGGGGCGGAAGTTGAGAAGACGCGTTACTCTGATCAGACCGCCTTCCAGAACTGTGGCCGCCCGAGGTAAAGTCAACCTACACCTGACGGCGAAAGGCGGTTTGCACGTCTCTCTCGTCACGGACTTCAACGCGTACGCGGGCATATACGAATGTTGCAAGTGTAAGGCGGCGTTCACCACCGAGTTCTTGCTGAAGAGACACAGGAACCAGCTTTCCTCTTGCCGACAAGTCAAGTTGCGCTACGTAGGTGGCATCTACCAAAATTCGAGAACCATTTTCGAAGCGCTAGCAGACTTCTCCATTTTTCCCCCCGACGGACATTCCGGAATCTACCCTTACAAGATCGCCTTCGATTTCGAGGCTTTCTTCAGACCGTGCAAAGAACCGTCGACGGAGCACGTGTCCCTGCTGTGGGATCACGTCCCTTTGTCGGCTAGCGTCGCATCCGACTTTCCGGGGTGGGAGGGGCCCGTCTGCTTCGTCAGAGCGTCCGACGCAGATTCCGACCCCTTGTTGGACCGAGTTTTAAATCACATAAACGAGAACGCCAAAGCGATCGGGGAAGCTGTGCTAGAACTTTACCGACCGACGTTAGCGAAGTTAGATGCGGCGATAGGTGAAGCTCTCCTGCTGGAGGAGGCGACGTTCACCACCCCTTCTCCAGGCGGCTTCGCTGCGGCTCAGACCAGACACCCGTTAGTTCAACTGAAGAAGCGTCTTCTGAGATACATCCGTCAAGCTCCAGTGGTGGGCTTCAACTCGGGGCGTTACGACTTGAACCTGATCAAAATACGCCTTCACTCGTTCTTCGCCTCCGGAGACCGAAGAAACCAAGAATTCAGCGTCATAAAGAGAAGCAATCAATACTTGGCGGTTTACACACAGCACACGGTTTTCTTGGACGTAGTCAACTATTTGGCACCCGGTTACAACTACGCGACCTATTTGCGAGCTTTCACCAGGAACGAAGAGAAAGGTCACTTTCCTTACGAATGGATGACGTCTACCAGGAAACTGGCAAACAGAACGCTGCCGCCGAGATCGGCTTTCGACAGCGAGCTGACGGGCGTCAAAATGTCCGAATCCGACTACGCCGCATGTCAGAAAGTTTGGTCCGACGAGAAGATGCAAACTATGGAAGACTACTTGATCCACTACAACAACAAAGACGTGAAACCTTTCATAGAAGCTCTGAAAAATCACGCTAAATTTTTCCAAGATCGCGGCATCGACATGTTGAAAGACGGAGTTTCTCTCGCCGGTTTGACTTTACGCTTCCTCTTCCAAAACCTAGAAGACGCGTTCACAACGTTTCCCCAGTTCGACGCCGTCCTCCACGCTCTGATCAAAGAGAATCTAGTCGGCGGTCCTTCCATCATCTTCCATAGATTTCACGAGAAGGGCACCACGCGGATAAGGGAGCACAAGTACGGCGAAGAAGCGAGACCGTGCCAACACATCCTAGGACTAGACGCTAACTCTCTGTACTTGCGCTGCATGAGCGAAGCGCACTGCACGGGCTATTACGCGGTGAGACGGCCCGAGACCGAGTTCAAGCCCGAAATCAGGCAAAGAAACTCTCACAGCGCTTTGGAGTGGTTACGCTTCGTAGAGCACGACCGCGACGTGAAACTGCGCCACGCTCTGAACGGCGGCGAGATGGCGGTAGGCTGTCGGAGAATTCGCGTGGACGGATTTCACGCGGCCTCTAATACGGTTTTCCAGTTTCACGGGTGTTGGTTCCACGCTCACGAGTGCATACCGTCGCACCGATATCAGTGCGCTTCACTGAGAGAGGAGAGACGCGACAGAACGACCAGAGTAAGCGCTTACTTGAAAGCGTTAGGTTACAAGCTGGTCGTCGTGTGGGAGTGCGAATGGCGAGAGATGAAGCGTCGAGATGAGCGGGTCAAGGCCTCCCAACAACGCTGTAAGGTTGACGCTTTGAAAGTGTCTCGAAACGCGATGAGCGAGAGCGACATCCTTTCCGCTGTGAAAGAGGAGAAAATGTTCGGTTTAGTTCAAGTGGACATCACTACGCCGCCTCACCTACGAGAGTACTTCGAAGAAATGACCCCCGTTTTCAAGAACGCGACCGTTTCAAAATCGGACATAGGCCCTCACATGTCAGACTTTGCGCAGGAAGAAAAGCTGTTGAACACGCCTCAGAGATGTCTGATAGGGAGTTACCACGGAAAAAATATTCTCTTGGGAACGCCGCTTCTAAAGTGGTATTTAGAGCACGGTTTGATAGTCACCAAAGTGCAGCTGGTGGTAGAATACCTACCTAAACGCTCCTTTGCCGGTTTCGCGGACGAAGTGACGGCGGCGCGAAGACGTGGCGACGTGAACGAGAACGAGAAAATTCTGTCAGACTGTTACAAGTTAATGGGAAACGCTACGTACGGTAAAACAATCTGCAACAAAGAAAAACACACGGCGGTGAGATACACTGACAGTCGGAAGTTCGAACTATTGGCCAATTCGTGGCGCTTCAAAAAGGCGTCCGAGTTGACTTCCGATCTGTTTGAAGTCGAACTACAACCGAAAACGGTCAAGAACAACCTCCCTATTCAGATAGGGTTCATGGTATACCAGTACGCGAAGTTGAAAATGTTAGAGTTCACATACGACTTCTTGGATAGATTCGTCGATCGGCGCGATTATGCCCTTTGTCAAATGGACACCGACAGTCTTTACATGGCTCTCAGCGGTGCCACGTTGGATGACCTAGTGAAACCTCGCCTGAGAGAGACGTACTTCAGAGAGAAACGAAAGTGGCTTCCGACAGCGGTGTGCGACGAGCACTTAGAGCTTTTCGTGAAGACAAAAACGGAAAGAGTGCGAGAATGGTGTGCGCCGCCCGGCGGATGTTGTGAGAGACGGTACCTTCACGATCTGAGAACTTCGGGGCTCATGAAAGCGGAGTGGGAAGGTGACGGGATCCTAAGTCTCAACCCTAAGACTTACATTTGCTACGATCGAGTCAGCGACACCGGTGAAAGAAAATCCAAAAAATGGAGTGCAAAAGGCGTACAGAAGAAACAAAACCCCCAGGAACCAGACGCCTTCTTGGATGTTCTTCGCCAACGAAAAACTCTCATTGCTGTAAATAGAAATTTCAAAGTGGTGCGAAACAAAATGGTCACCTACACCATAGAGAAAGACGGCGTGCGCTACTTGTATTATAAGCGTCGCGTGCATTCTGACGGTGTGACAACGAGTCCTTTAGAGATATGAAAAAAAAAAAAATAATAATAAGCGTGTGCATCTTTTCAAAAATAGAGTGTTTATCAAGATTGAAAAAAAAATAAATAAAAAAAAAATTAAAAGAAAATATTGTTGTGTTTTTATTATCATACGGCTTCTCTTACTAGTAAGTCGCGCAGTCTCTTAAAGCGTCACTCATGTGACGACGTCGCTTCCAGTCACGGGATCCTAAACAAAAAAAAACTTCTTCTTCTTCCGGTCACGTGATCAATCAGGTCGCTTCCGGTTGGCCATTAAGTCGTGTGACGTCACTTCCGGTCACGTGACTCATCAGGTCACTTCCGATCATGTGATCCTAAATTAGGTCATATGACGTCACTTCCGGTCCCCTAAGTAGGTCAGTAGGTTACCCAGAATGCACCATCCCCTAAGTAGGTCACTTCCGGTCACCCAATGGAGGCCTCTGATTGGCTGCAGGGTTACCCAGAATGCACCGCTAATCCCCTAAGTAGGTCACTTCCGGTCACGTGACCAAATGGAGGCCTCTGATTGGCTAACTAGGTCACGTGACGTCACCACTAATCCCCTAAGTAGGTCACTTCCGGTCACGTGACCAAATGGAGGCCTCTGATTGGCTGCATGTCGATTGAGTAATAAACAGTACTTAACTATAGTCCCGTTCCGATACATACTATACTACTAATAGCTGTAAGACACCAGACTGTGACATTTGCCCTAGACTTGACAAGTTGGGCAAAAATAAGCAAAGCAAAAATGTGTACAAGGACACAAAGAAAAACATTTGCTGTGAGAGTTCTAATGTAGTATACTGCATAGAATGTAAATGCTGTGGAAAGAGATACATTGGTGAAACCAAAAGAGATCTCCACTTCAGAATAACTGAACATCTGAAGGATATCAAATTTGAACGATATGGGAAAAGTGAAGTGGCCTACCACTTCAATAGACCAGGCCATAATAGAATGGATGTTGTCAAAGTCTATGTTCTGGAATTTGTCTATGAACATCCTGAGTCTAAACACGCTAACAAACTGAGGAAATCCTTGGAATGGAATTGGATACAGCGACTCAAATGTGTAATCCCTCAGGGGATGAACATAATGGAGAAAGGCTTTGGTTAGGTGTCTCCCGAAATGGCCTCGTCATTTTTTCCCCAACGCTGAAATATGCATTTTTGTGGATTGGATACAGCAACGAAAAATTTCGCAAATTTATTTGGGAATATTTCGCAAGCAAATCCTAAAAATCCCTGCATATATACCAAAAGTAAAGGGAAAATATCAATTTAAGATTGATCCGACCTCTAACCTAAAACTATATGCATAGTTTTGACCAGAAAATCAATTCTCCTGCCTAGTAGGTTGCATCTAGACAATGCTAGGTCTCTCCCTCTGAACTGACAAGTCAACAGCCAGACAGGTCAAAATTGGGTCAGTGCAGTGAATGACACACTTTATTTGTTTTCAAAAATAAAGGGTCAGAGACATCATAAGTGGACCTCTAAAAATTCACCCAAGGCAAATAATAAATCAATAGATTATTATAGGGCCCATAAACAACTCCTGAATGTCTACCTGATAAATCTTTGAATAAGATGAAACATCCTGATCTCAACCACTCACACATTCTATGCTGAAATACATTGGCCTGAGAAAAATTTACTTTTTTCTCAAAACCAAAATATTTATTTTCTAATTTTTAGAAATAAATATCTCTACGCTGAGATAGTCAAAATCCCCCAAGATCTAAACAGTTCTTTGGATCCCAAGGGAGGGACTACTTTTGGTTGCCCAATAAGGGGCACAGGCTCAATGATTGTGACCTGCATTCATTGATCCAGCCAATAACATTACAGCAAATTAGAACAAGTGAACATGTGACCTGCCGGTCAGGCAAGAGAGCGGTAAAATTGATTTACCTGGTCAGAATTGGATGTAGTAGTGGAGCATCAACAACCCCGTCCTTTCACCACGAGAAACAAGTATATTATTTGGAGTGGCCTTACTAATTGCCCTCTAGAATAGAGTACAAGTCGGCTACCCATATGAGGGGACCGGGCAAAAAAGAACACCCTATTCAGAGTACAAACACTTTGTCAAATGGTGATACTACCATAGAACTGCGTCAGTGTTGATAAGCTCATTGTGTTTTTAGAGCTTGTTTTATCACTGTTTGGTAGGTTACCAACCTATATCTACTAAAATACTACGTTGGAAATAGGTAGTGCGTTTACTGGGAGGATTCAGAGCTGAGACTATCAAGACTAGGTGCAGCGTGAGTAGAATAAGAATCACCAGTAGTCCCGTATTACCTTGTTGTTTTGGTGATACAGCTGCGAGGGGGTATCACTCGGGTAACCGGCCTGCTCCCCTCTGTACCATACCAATCCAGTAAGGTGAGACAGTATCTGAGGTGACAGGAGATGTAACTCAGTGGTAGAGCAATCACTTGGAGGACGCAAGACCTGGCTTCAAGTTCTGGTGTTGCCAAAATTGTGTCCCTCACATATCTATATTTTATTTCGTCAAACAATGAATAGTTCCCTATCGGCATCAGTTTATAAATTGGAGTTCTGACAGCATGTGCATTTATGTTGGTATATCCTTAGGAGCGCCAGTGCTTTCTGTCCTGGGACCCCCAGAACGTATTGATGTGGGGTGTAAAAATGGCCCTCAAAACGCCAGTGCTTTTTGTCCTTGGACCCCCAGAACGTACTGATGTGGGGTATAAAAATAACATTTTTGAACGTTTCGGCATTTCTATACATCACATGTCTGGAATAATGTTCCCCTATGCCACATGGTCTAATCTTACTCTAGTATCATAATACAAGATAATTTCAGATGGTACTAGATAACACCACATGGTACTAGATAACGTCACATGGTACAAGATAACATCACATGGTACTAGATAACGTCACATGCTACTAGATGGCATCACATGGTAAAATATCTTGACACATGGTACTAGATAACGTCACATGGTACAAGATGACATTACAGGGTACTAGATAACGTCACATGCAACTATATGGCGTCACATGGTAAAAAATCTTGTCACATGGTACTAGATAATGTCACATGGTACTAGATAACGTCACATGGTACTAGATAACGTCACATGGTACTAGATAACACCTGATAATGCTAGATTACGTCACATTGGACTACATAACGTCACATGGTACTACATAATGTCACAGGGTACTAGATCACGTCACATGGTACTAGATAACGTCACATGGTACTAGATAACGTCACATGTTACTAGATAATGTTACAGGGTACTAGATCACATCACATGGTACTAGATAATGTCACGTGGCACTAGATAACGTTACATGGTACTAGATAACGTCACATGGTACTAGATAATGTTACATAGTACAGGAAAATGACACATGTTACTGCAGACAATATTCAGTTTTAGATGGATAAATTATTTGGCCATTTGTGATACAAATGATGTATCCAAGATAACATTACATGGTACTAGAAAATGTCACATGGTACAAGATAATGTTACATGGTACTAGATAACGTCACATGGTACTAGATGATATCACATGAGTATTGAGGACATTAGGTTAAGGGCTGGAGTCACCTCGCCAGAAGAAAGGAGGGACAAAGCTCTTACAACAGCTTCTTTTGCATATGCCCAAAAACCCCAGGAATTTGGACACTAGAATGATACAGACCAGGAGACATGATGCAAAGCTGGTCAAGGTCAACTGGTATAAACTATCCACAGCCAGACATGGTGTTTCCTACAGATTAGCCCACAAATGGAATTCACTTACACCCAAAATTAGACAAGCTACTTCTCTTGAGATGTTCAAAAAACGTATCAGTTAGCATGATGCCAGACTTAGTGAAAATACATCGATAAATTGATGTAAATTATATAATCTAACCTGTATAAAGAAGGTGTTATACTACGTACTGACTTGCTGTCTCAGACAAAATACAGGAATGTGTTCCTGTCTGATGCAGCTTAAATAAAGAATATTGAATTGAATTGAACATGGTACTAGATAACGTCACATGCTACTAGATAATGCCACAAGGTACTAGATAACGTCACATGCTACTAGATAACACCTGATAATACTAGATTACATCACATGCTACTAGATAACGTTACATGGTACTAGATAATGCCACATGGTACTAGATAATGTTACATAGTACAGGAAAATGACACATGTTACTGCAGACAATTTTCAGTTTTAGATGGGTAAGTTATTAGGCCATTTGTGATACAAATGATGTATTGTTATTAAGCCTTGATCAATGCAATAATGTATCGATTCTGGAGGCATCGATGACATCCTTATCCTTATGTCACATGTCACATGATCTTATACCAAACTTGAGACATGCCAGAACACAACTTCTTTGTTGACGTCATGTATTTTTTGGGTTTATTAATCATTTATTGTCTCATTTAAACAAGTTATGTGAGTGTACATACAGAGGATGATGTCATCAGTAGTTCATGTGATCGCTTCAACAAGTACAGAAATCGAAAGAGCAATATCCTGGGACTAATGACACACCTGAGAACTAACAGATTTGAAATGTGTATTCGACAATAGATGAAAGGCAGTGCCTTCATCCCTACTCATACAGAGTATTGGGTTGCTGTTACGGGTATGGTACTAGATAACCTCACATGATACAAATAGTGTAACTGATCAATATAAATACTTTGTTGATTTGATCATCAGAATTCTAGAAATGCCAATGTATCGATACTGGGTGTATCAGTGACATCCCTACTCTTGTGTCACATGTCTGAGACCATGTACCCCCATGTCACGTAGGCTAGTACCATGTACCCCCATGTCACATGTCTGGAATCATGTACCCCTATGTCACATAGTCTAGTCTTACTCTAGTATCATGAAGCCCAGTACAAGATAATTCCACATGGTACTAGATAACACCACATGGTACAAGATAACGTCACATGTTGCAAGATAACATTACATGGTACAAGATCATGTCACATGGTACTAGATAATGTCACATGGTACTAGATAACGTCACATGCTACTAGATAACTTCATCTGGTATTAGATAACGTCATATGGTACTAGATAACATTGCATGGTGTCAGAGAATGTCACATGGTACTAGATATCGTCACATGGTACTAGATCACGTCATATGGAACTAGATAACGTCACATGGTACTAGATAACATCACATGAGTAGTATAGTATGTATCGGAACGGGACTATAGTTAACTACTGTTTATTACTCAATCGACCTGCAGCCAATCAGAAGCCTCCATTTGACCGGAAGTGACGTCACATGCCCATATAAGGGCATACCGGAAGTGACGTCACGTGACCTTGACCTAGTTAGAGGTCAAGGTCATGACTCAGCCAATCAGAGGCTTCCATTTGACCGGAAGTGACGTCACACGCCCATATAAGGGCATACCGGAAGTGACGTCATGTGACCTTCACATGTCCATATAAGGGCATACCGGAAGTGACGTCACGTGACCTTGACTTAGTTAGGGGCTTCTGATTGGCTGGTACACCGGAAGTGACCCATTATGCAAATGAGGGGACTACTTCCGGTCAAATGGAGACCTGTGATTGGTTGGGTCATGAAGAAATGTGTCTCTTAATTTTATTTTGTTTAGGAAGTGATCGACTTTAGGATCACGTGACCGGAAGTGACCTGATGAGTCACGTGACTAGAAGTGACGACGACACATGCCTTAATTAGGCGATCAGCAGCGACCGGAGGTAGTGTCACTTTAAGAGGACACGCTAGTTAATTGTTATAATTTTTTTTACTTACTAATAAAAGAAGACGTATGAAAATAAAACACAACAATAATTTTTTTTTTTTTTTCTTTTTCTTTTTTCAATTCTAATAAACACGCTATTTTTGAAAAGATGCGCTCAATCAATCAATTACACACTTTTTTTTTCATATTTTAAAGGACTCGTTGTCACACCGTTAGAATGCACGCGACGCTTATAATACAAGTAGCGCACGTCATCTTTCTCTATGGTGTAAGTGTCCATTTTTGGTTCGTACCACTTTGAGATTTCTATTTACCGCAAGGAGAGTTTTTCGTTTGCGAAAACATCTAAGAAGACGACTGGTTCTTTAGGGTTTTGTTACTTCTGAACACTTTTTGCACGCTATCTTTTTTTTTGGGATTTTCTTTCACCGGTGCCGCCGACTCGATCGTAGCAAATGTAAGTCTTAGGGTTGAGACTTAGGATCCCGTTACCTTCCCACGCCGCTTTCATAAGCTCCGAAGTTCTCAGATCGTGAAGGTAACGTCTTTCACAACATCCGCCGGGCAGCGGACACCATTTTCGCACTTTTTCCGTTTTTATCTTCACGAAAAACTCTAAGTGATCGTCACACACCGATGTCGGAATCCGCTTTCGTTTCTTTCTGAAGTATGTCTCTCTCAGGCGAGGTTTGACTACACAGAGGCAAATATCAGAGGCACCCAATAGCGCTAATTCTACTCTCAGACAAGGGTCAGGCACTGCTGGACTATAATAGATGGGTCAAGGGCTATTCTAGTGAGGGTCAGGCTACGCCGGACATTCAATAACAAGCCGGACTTTGGCAAACTTGCTTGAAAGTCTGACCATGCGGGATCCTCATGCCATAGTCTGGCAATGCTGAACTCTTGGGAGAGTATGCTGGACTCTTGCTGGCCAGACTTTCAAGCAAATTTGCCAAAGTCCAGCTTGTTATTGAATGTCCGGCGTAGCCTGACCCTCAGTAGAATAGTCCTTGACTCATCTATTACAGTCCAGCAGCGCCTGACCCTTGTATGAGAGTAGTATTAGCGACATTGGCCGACTCTGATATTTACCCGTGTGTACGGTGGGAGGAGGGGGTTCACAGCCACAGCTTGCGCTTATAGAGCGCTACTAGCGGAGGTCTGGATGAGGAGACTACGGCGTTTGTCTTAAAAAAAAATAGCCATGACACATGTCGATGTCGCTTAATTATGCTCATATCTCATGGCGATTTTAAGAATTGCTCATGTCACCTGTCACTATGTTTTTCAAGCTTCATGTCAAATGTCACTAGGTCTCATGTCGAATGTCGATGCTAAGAAACAGACATGACGTCATCTCGAATTTAGCGGTCTACACTACCGCTGCTGCTGCTGCTGCTGCTTGTGCAGCTCGTGCAGCTGCTGCAGCTGCTGACAGCTGCAGCTGCTGTAGTTGCTGACGCTGTCACGGATGCTGTTGACAGATGCTGCTGCTTGTGCTGCTCGTGCAGCTGCTGCTGCGGCTGCTGACGTTGTCACGGATTCCGCTGACAGATGCTACTGCTTGTGCTGCTTGCGCTGCTCGTGCAGCTGCTGCAGCTGCTGACGATGTCACAGATACTGTTGACAGATGTGGCTGCTTGTGCTGCTTGTGCAGCTGCTGCTGCTGCTGACGATGTCACGGATGCTGCTGACAGATGCTGCTGCTTGTGCTGCACGAGACTGAGTAGCCGCTATTACTAATGCTACTAATACTAGTATGAGAAAATACATTTAGTCAGTTGATTAAATCAAGGAGGTTTTCTGACTTCAGTGGATCGTTTAGCCATCGGCCACGGGCAAAACTTGAAACCATTTTATACATGGGACAATTGGCAGAGTCGAAACGTGTTGGTACGATGGGGTCGATCATGTTCATCATCAGTTCAGGCAAAGGAAGTGTGTCGACAGCACGCGAAAACTTCATGTCTGAATGTTTCAACACAAGACTTTTTATCACACTCACACAGCTGCTTTGAAGAGTGAATCCTTGACCAAACTTGTGCTTTTCCAACACAGCTTTGGCCTCTTTCTGTGCAGTAAGGGATCTCTCTTTCGGGTTCATCTCAGTGCTGTCTAGCATGTCCTCAAAGTCTTTAACATAATGTTCCAACGGGCTACAAATGATGGACTCCAGATCATCGTCCGCATATGTCGTCTCCTCGCACCATATTGTGTCTTCGCCTGTTTCAAATTCCGTCATTTTCTTGACAATCTCCTCCTGAGTGCCTTGCATATATCGAAGCTCCTTCAAGGAGTTGATAACTTGTATGGCGAAGACTGACAAACTTGAAGGAATTTCACCACAGTCAGGCCAAGTATACGGAGCTAAGAAAAATAGCTCTAACAAAATCTTCTCCCTCTGTCCAAATGAAACTACTGTTCCGATGAAGTTGAAGCATGCTTCTATCCATTGCTCCTTGGTGACGTCCTTCCAATGTTTCTTTACCTCACATGCATCATACGGCACTGTTTCTCTTCTTGCTTCAAGTGGGAGTTGCTTTTTCTTTCTTGGACTCATTTCGAGAGGGTTTCCATGCTCTGTAGCATCAACACTTTCATAAATAAAGAAAATAGCAGAACTAATCATCGTAACGTGCTGAGCGAGCGTAGAGTGGACGATGCTACGAAGATGAAGGGCGGGTGGAGAAAGTGTGACGGGTGAGAGTGGCGTTTCACTCCTTATGTACCGTGTCCTAGATAAGCCTCTTAAACGGCTGAAAAGACTCTCTCAGTACAGAGCTTCTACCGCAGGTGGGTTTAGACTTAAGCAGCTTAGTTCACACACGTGTCTGTTAGAAAAGCTACTTGCACACCTGCCTTCCCATTTCACTAGTATTCACCCTCTGCCGACTTATAAGACACCTATACACTCCTTCTCGTGAAATCTATGGAAGATGATGGAAGGACCACCGACTAGATTTTCTTTGATCAGAGCGTGGAGGACGGCGTCGAACGGAGGGAACGTTGTGAACACAGCTTATAGGTTTTGGAAGAGGACCTGTTAAGTCAAACTGGCGAGAGAGATCTCGTCTTTCAACATGACAATGCTGCGATGTTGGAAAAAATTAGCGTGATTTTTTCAAAAAGCTTCTATGAAAGGTTTGACGTCTTCGTTGTTGTAGTGGATCAAGTAATCTCTCATAGTTTGCATCTTCTTGTCATACTAAACTTTCTGACATGTGGCGTAGTCGGATTTCGGCTATTTTGACGCCCGTCAGTTCGCTGTCAAAAGCCGATCTCGGTGGCAGGGTTCTGTTTACCAGTTTCTTGGTATACGTCATCCATTCGTAAGTAAAGCGACCTTTCTCTTCGTTTCTGGTGAAAGCTCGCAAATAATTCGCGTAGCTGTAACCAAGTGCCAAATAGTTGACTACTACGTCCAAGAAAACTGTGTGTAAACCGTCAAGTATTGATTGCTTCTCTTTATGACGCTGAATTCTTGGTTTCTTCGGTCTCCGGAGGCGAAGAACGAGTGAAGGCGTATTTTGATCAGGTTCAAGTCGTAACGCCCCGAGTTGAAGCCCACCACTGGAGCTTGACGGATGTATCTCAGAAGACGCTTCTTCAGTTGAACTAACGGGTGTCTGGTCTGAGCCGCAGCGAAGCCGCCTGGAGAAGGGGTGGTGAACGTCGCCTCCTCCAGCAGGAGAGC
The DNA here is from genome assembly GCA_947462335.1 of Harmothoe impar. Classification (NCBI taxonomy): domain Eukaryota; kingdom Metazoa; phylum Annelida; class Polychaeta; order Phyllodocida; family Polynoidae; genus Harmothoe; species Harmothoe impar. The sequence goes on from OX381713.1 coordinate 1,526,877, forward strand.
TTCACCTATCACCACATGTAACTTCGCTAACGTTGGTCGGTAAAGTTATAGCACAGCTTTCTCGATGACTTTGGCGTTCTCGTTTATGTGATTTTAAACTCGGTCTAACAAGGGGTCGGAATCTGCGTCGGATTCTCTGACGTACACCGCCCCCTCCTACCCCGGAAAGTCGGATGCGACGCTGGCCGACAAAGGGACGTGATCCCACAGCAGGGACACGTGTTCGGTCGACGGTTATCTGCACGGTCTGAAGAAAGCCTCGAAATCGAAGGTAATGTTGTAAGGGTAGATTCTGGAATGTCCGTCGGGAGGAAAAGTTTCACGTGTGGCAGCGGGACAGAACTGACGTAACAAATTTGAAGCGCGCTTGCTGGTGTTGTATAAGTGAAAGGAAATGTGGCGGAAGACGCAGAGGTTGTCCTTGTTGGGAAAATCTAACACACGGCTTCTCTTTCCAACTCGACCGTCCTGACTGTTCCTACCGCCTATGGGAAAAACCCCCGGTCCCATGTAAACGCAAATGTTCAAAATTAGTAGGAAAAAGAGCGCACCGCTTGGTGTCAGCGTCGCAAAGTTTCCGTACTTCCTCGCAAGCGACGGCGTTTTCCATGTTTGAGAGGAGCTCTTCCAAAGTTTCTGAATTAGTTATAGTAGGGAGCGGTTGTAATGAGAGTTGCGTTGTTCTGGGAGACGTGAAAGTAGCGCAGTATGCTCTTGTCTTCTCTGTGTTGTAAGAGTAAGCCTACCGAGAAACTCACTTTTTATCATTGTGTGAAGCAGATTGCGATGCATAGTATCTACAGCGTCACTCAACTCGCCGGTTGGTAGTTTGACGTTTGTTACACTCACGCGAGTCCCGTGCATCCTGACACTCGTTCGTATTGCAGGCCAATTGGCCGTGAACGTTTCCTCACCGTTCGGTACAGCGCATGTACGTGGAGGATAGTCACCTTGTCCAGAGATTCGCGTCGACAGGTGATCTTTTCAGCAATCGACATCGCCGCATAGAGGGCAAAACTTCGGTATTGTTCTTCATTTTTCTACGGGTCACTCGTGATTGTACGGTCTTTTAAAAATTTTGAAACACTTTTCGCAAACGTCCTGCGTCATGTTTTTTTTTTTTTTTGTTTTTTCACTTATTTACCAATTATTAAAAAAAATAAACGTTATTTATCACTTCGAATACTAGACGCCTGTTAGCACACGATACTATTAGCATAGTGAAAGGCGACTGTAGTCTAGGATCGAATTCAACTGATGTCCATCTTACTGCAGGGATCAGACGAGAGTGGTCAAAACTGGAGTGTCACAGCTCACTTTTATGTCTTTGGGTGCAGCTGCATACAACCCTTGAACATACATTGCGACGTCGCTGCGACCCATGTCGTCTTGCAACACTTTCATCAGAGCCATAGGCTCAGACGTCTCGTTGTACTTCCAAGCTCTCAGCACTTCATAGACAGGGTTCTTCACAGTCCTGTCAGAAGGCACAGGTTGAGAGATGAAAGCTACTTCATGAGAAGTCAACCCTAAGTAGATCCCTATGGTCTTCCAGTCTCTAGGGCAGAGCTCAGCTAAAAGAGAGAAATATTTCTGCACTTTCCACTCCATGTCTCCACTCTCTTAGCCATCCCACATGTCATGCTTGTCCATGTACTCACGTGAGAATTTGATGAGGTCCATACGGTAAGATTCTTCCAAGGCGGCGGCTAGGTCCTTCCACCTAGTAGTACAACTTTTCTGGTACCAAGTAGTGAACATTTCTCTAGCTTGAGTTATGACACTTGTCTCACAACTGAGATATCCCATATCCTTCAAGTTCACTTCAAGGTATGAACCTAACCGTATGTAATCTGATGTCGGCAACTTACTACTTATTTTCAGTAGCATAGCGTCTGACAAGTATCCTAACGGCTCTGCTTTGAAGTATGATGATACAGGTACTACTGCAGCAGAACCAATAACAGGAGCAGCGTCTGCGCTGGTATCAGACGACTCGTTGTCGGAACAGGGCAACCACACAACTTCGTAAGGTGGTGGTGAGGGCAGTCGCCACGGACCGGACGCGCTACCAGTGGAAATGAGGTCGAAAAACGGACTGTGCGCCCGTAACCCTTCGGGTTCCTCGTACGCCTCGTCGTCAGCGTCGTTCTCTGTCTCACCCTGTTGCTTTAGGGCATGTATGTCTACTACGCGCTGCTGGGGCTGAGTGTCCGAATAGCTGTAAGTCTCAGCGCGAGCGGCGTTGATGGCGTCGGTTGATGTAGCGATGGAGAGGTTCTGTGCAACGTGCTGCGTGTCAGTACTAGTAGCGGCAGTCGCAGCAAGAGGTGTAGCAGCAGCAGCAGCAGCAGCAGTAGCAGGCGCAGCAGTAGCAGGCACAGCAGCAGCAGGCGCAGCAGCCTCAGCAAGCGCAGCAGTAGCAGGCGCAGCAGTAGCAAGGGCAGCAGCAGCAGCAGCAGCAGCAGCAGCAGCAGCAGCAGTAGCAGCAGCAGTAGCAGCACGAGGATCACCAGCAGCCGCAGCAGGCGCAGCAGTAGCAGCAGCAGCGTGCTTAGCAGCAACAACCGTCGCGAGTGTAACAACGTCGCTACCACGACGACTACTACTACCACTACTACTGCTGCGTGCGCTCGCTACAGCGGGAGGGTGATAAGACCAAGCGGTTGCAGCGGTAGTCTCAATTTCAGTAGCAAGAGGAGACGCTGACGCTAAACGATCACCGTTCTGCGTACTCTTCTTGTTCTTGAACTCGATTAGATCCTTGGACGACACTAGTTGTTGTGTTTTGCTCATGGTGGTGACTGTAGAGAGCAGCAAAAGACTGAGTGAGTGAATGGGTGTTTCCAGCCCCCTTATATACTCCTTCTCGCTTCTAGAGCTAAGCTACTTACGGCTCTGTTCAGCTGCCGCCGGCTGACCGGCGGCCATTCACAAAGAGAAACAAAAAGACATAAGGCATGACGTTTTCAGCTGGATCCCTTTCCCCCTCCTCTTTGAGAGATCGACTGACATGAGCTAAGCTACTTACTGCCTTGTTCAGCTATTCAACGTGCGTTAGCTGTATAAAGGATTAAGCAGTTGCTGCCGCCGGCTGACCGGCGGACATTCACAAAGAGAAACAAAAGACATAAGTCATGACGTTTTCAGCTGGATCTCTTTCCCCCCTTTTTTGAGAGATCGACTGCCATGAGCGGGCGGTGTACCGACTGTCCTAATTCAACGCGCATTAGCTGTATAAACGATTAAGCAGTCATGAGCTTAGAGTGTGTATACAAAAAACTACAGGAGGCGTGTGGTGTGGAGCAGGACCCCCTAAGACGGGTGTGTCTGTCTGTGAGTAGAGTCGTGTGCATGTGGTGAGCGACTTAAGTGTAAAACAAAAGAAAATCACCGCCTCCTGCCGTGGTGAGTAGACCGGCCGGCGGCGGCCGGCTAGTTCAATAGGGGTGACAGCTGACTAAGGCTGTGCATGAAAATCCGATTTTCACCTGACTTCTGACGTTTGTTACAATGAATGCCAAAGGGGGAGAGAGTCGTCCTCAGGTAGGGGGTAGGAGGTAAGGCTAATGGATAAGGAAAAAACACCATTTTCAGCTGGCCACCACAGATAGCGATGACATACCCCTCGTCATTTAAGCTCTTAAGAAGCTCTTAAGGAGCGGAGCGGCTGCTAGATAGCTGGGGTGCTGTTGGAAATAGGATTAAACTCCCTCTGTATAAAAGCTCGGATTTCTGTTGGAAAAAATCCATAGCACCTCTGACCACAGTAACGTCTACTACCACCACCACCAGCACCACCGCCGCCGCCACCGCCGCCGCCGCCAGTCACAGCTGATCGCCTCATTAAAGCATGTGACGTCGTCAATTCTAGTCACATGCTTCATCAAGTCGCTTCCAGTCACGTGATCCTAAAGACCCTCACTTCCTAAACAAAACAAAAAATGAAGAGACACGCTTCTTCCTCTCGAGAGGAAGAAGCGTGTCTCTCGATTGAAATCTTTTCTTTTCTTTTTTTCTTAAAAGAGACAAACGCCCCTTAGAGTATATCGTAGTGTTTTTTATTAGTTTACTTCTTCTTCTTCTTCTTCTTCTTCTTCTTCTTCTTCTTCTTCCGGTCACGTGATCAATCAGGTCACTTCCGGTCACGTGATCCTCAATGAGGTCACTCACTTCCGGTTGGCCATTAGGTCATGTGACGTCACTTCCGCTCACGTGACTCATCAGGTCACTTCCGGTCACGTGATCCTAAATTAGGTCATATGACGTCCCTTCCGGTCCCCTAAGTAGGTCATATGACGTCACTTCCGGGCCATAAGTAGGTCATATGACGTCACTTCCGGTCACGTGACCAAATGGCGGCCTCTGATTGGCTAACTAGGTCACGTGACGTCACCACTAATCCCCTAAGTAGGTCACTTCCGGTCACGTGACCAAATGGAGGCCTCTGATTGGCTGCAGGTCGATTGAGTAATAAACAGTAGTTAACTATAGTCCCGTTCCGATACATACAATACTACTCACATGCTACTATATCAAGTCACATGGTACTGGTTAAAGTCATATGGTACATGATAACTTCATATATGGTACTAGATGGTTTAGTATTATGTCGCATCTTGACATGCATGTGTTTGCATGCCGACATGACTTGTATAGACATGCATGTGTCTGTCTCGTTGACATGACTTGTGGACATAAATGTGCCCACTATGTCAACATGATACATACCATTTATCTCTATCTCACATGATCTAATACCAAACTTAAGACACACGAGAATATGTACCTGCACTAGATAACCTCTATGGCAGAATTAAAACAACAAGTGATAGAGCCTAGATAGGCTCTTTGTCAAGTAAGCACCATCCCAGATTCATGAAGCAATTTCTCAAAAAAATAGAAGGTTATCTCAGTAGTATAGTATGTATCGGAACGGGACTATAGTTAAGTACTGTTTATTACTCAATCGACATGCAGCCAATCAGAGGCCTCCATTTGGTCACGTGACCGGAAGTGACCTACTTAGGGGATTAGTGGTGACGTCACGTGACCTAGTTAGCCAATCAGAGGCCTCCATTTGGTCACGTGACCGGAAGTGACCTACTTAGGGGATTAGCGGTGCATTCTGGGTAACCCTGAAGCCAATCAGAGGCCTCCATTGGGTGACCGGAAGTGACCTACTTAGGGGATGGTGCATTCTGGGTAACCTACTGACCTACTTAGGGGACCGGAAGTGACGTCACATGACCTAATGGCCAACCGGAAGTGACCTCATTGAGGATCACGTGACCGGAAGTGACCTGATTGATCACGTGACCGGAAGAAGAAGAAGAAGAAGAAGAAGAAGAAGAAGAAGAAGAAGAAGAAGAAGAAGAAGTGACGTCACGCGACTTAATGAAGAGATGAGCGTCTTTAAGGGGTCACGGGCTTTAAAATGTGATATCTTTTTTTTTGGAGGAGGAGGCGAGTCTCTTATTTTTTTTCGGTAAACTAATAAAAAACACTACGATATAAGTTTTTTTTTCATTTTTTTTCATTTTTTATTGTTTTACGAGCGACTGGAAGTGACTTATTGAACTAGGTAGAAGCGTTCTTTAGAGTGTATAAGGGGGGGGAGGGGAGGGGAGGGGGGGAGGGGGGCTTCTTTAAGATGCATGGGGAGGGGGGCGCTTTTAGGATGCATGGGGCGGGTGGTGGGGGGGAGGGGGGGAGGGGGGAGGGGGGCACTCTAGGGGGGTGGGGGAGCACTCTAAGGGGCGTTTGTCTCTTTTAAGAAAAAAAGAAAAGAAAAAGATTTCAATCGAGAGACACGCTTCTTCCTCTCGAGAGGAAGAAGCGTGTCTCTTCGGTTTTTTTTTGTTTATCACGTGCTGCGATGAGGCGATCAGCTGCGACTGGAGGAAGTGACACTTTAAGAGATCGCGCGTCTTAATTGTTATGATATTTTTTTTTTTACTTACTAATAAAGAAGACGTATGAAAATAAAACACAACAATTCACATGTCCGTCGTTCTCGTTGTTTCTTGCTTGATAAAGTCAAGTAATATCGCGATGCCGAGGCCAAACTTTCCCATGTCCTCAGTCAACACTCGAAGGAGTTCAAAAGGCGTACCGCCGGCGCCGTCAGCTTCATCTTGCCACATTTTCAACACTCGGAAGGCCCACTCAGCGGGACTTCCTCCGTATTCGCATTCTTCAGCGATCTTATCTAACCTCTCAGGCGACAATTTTAAATGGTCCCCCACCTCTTTCCACCTGCTACCCAGACGTCTGCCCAGGGTGCCCAAGTGCTTATGCATCGCGCGCGAGTCGGGGTTTTCGAAATCCAACCCCTGTCTGTGGAGAAGGGCCATCCACTGAGCCAACAGTTCCATGCGTCTTATGCGGGTGAAGACGCGACCGAGCTCGCCCCATCTATGACGATGCGGGGTTTCACCCCACCACACTCGGAACATCGCCGTACACAGCTCCTCCGGTGTCTTGACACTGCGCTCTACTAGAGCATCCATACGGGCGGCGCTGACTTTTAAGCTACTGCCCAACTCTCTCCAACAGCCGCTCAACTCTTTACCTAGTTGACGAAGCAAGGCGTCGCTATAGGCTAACCGCCGCTGTCCTACCTGTCGGGTCTCCCCATCATCGGTCTGCTGCCTCGCGCCGCGTCTCACGTCGTCAAGCCGCATTAACTTTTTTTCAGGCGCACCGGGCGGTGAAGGCGAGCTTGAAAGTGGAATAGCTTGAGCCATCTCGTCTCGTCTTGGCGGCGGCGGCAGCGGTGGCGGCGGCGGCGGCGGCGGTGGCGGCGGTGGTGGTGGTGGCGGTGGTGGTGGTAGTAGCCGTTACTGGGGTCAGAGGTGATATGTTTTTTTTCCAACAGAAATGAGAGCTTTTTATACAGAGGGAGTTTAATCCCATTTCCAACAGCGCTCCAGCTGTCTAGCACCCTGTCCGCATGACGCTTTTTTCAGCCGCTCCGCTCCTTAAGAGCTTAGATGACGAGGGGGTGTGGCATCGCTATCCGTGGAGACCAGCTGAAAACGGTGTTTTTTCCTCACTCATAGCCTTAATACCTCCTACCCCCTACCCGAGGACGTCTCCCTCCCTCTGACATTCATTGTAACAAACGTCAGAGGTCAGGTGAAAATCGGATTTTTTTTCATGCACAGCCTTAGGCAGCTGTCACCCCTCCCTATTGAACTAGCCGGCCGCCCGCCCGCCTGGCCGGCCCGGTCTACTCACCACGGCAGGAGGTGGCGATTTTTGTCTTACACTTAAGTCGCTCACCACATGCACACGCCTCTACTCACAGACAGACACGTTCGTCTTAGGGGGGTCCTGCTTCACGCCACACGCCTCCTGTAGTTTTTTTTTGTATACACACTGTAAGCTCATCACCGTTACCGTTAATCCTTTATACAGCTAACGCGCGCTGAATGGCTGAACAGGGTGGTAAGCGGCTTAGCTCACCACAGTGGATCCCTCAAAAAGGGATCCAGCTGAAAACGTCATACCTTATGTCTTTGTGAATGGCCGCCGCCGGTCAGTCGACGGCAGGCAGCAACCGCTTAACCCTTTATACAGCTAATGCGCGTTGAATTGCTGAACAGGGTGGTAAGCGGCTTAGCTCATCATCACAGTCGATCTCTCAAAAGAGAGGGGGGGGGAAAGGGATCCAGCTGAAAACGTCATGCCTTATGTCTTTTTGTTTCTCTTTGTGAATGGCCGCCGGCCAGCCGGCGGCAGCTGAACAGGGTCGGTAAGTAGCTTAGCTCTAGAAGCGAGAAGGCGTATATAAGGGGCTTGGAAACCTCCATTCACTCACTCATTCTTTTTTGCTGCTCTCTACAGTCACCACCATGAGCAAAAGACAACAGCTAGCGGCGTTCAAGAACAAGAAGACTACGCGGAACAGCGTTCGTTTAGCGTCAGTGCCTGCTCTTGCTACTGAACATGAGACTACCGCCGCAGCCGGTTGGTCTTATCACCCTCCTGCTGTAGCGAGCGCTCGCGGCAGTAGTAGTAGTAGTAGTAGTAGCAGTAGCACTAGTAGTAGCAGTAGTAGTAGTAGTGGTAGTAGTACTAGTAGTACTACTGGTAGCAGTCGTCGTGCTAGCGACGTTGTTACACTCGCGACGGTACACGTTGCTGCTAAGCGCGCTGCCGCTGCTACCGCCGTCCCGCCTGCCGCTGCTGCTGCTGCTGCTGCTGCTGCTGCGCCTGCTACTGCTGCGCTTGCTACGGCTGCGCCTGCTGAGGCTGCTGCTGCGCCTGCTACTGTTGCGTCTGCTGCGGCTGCGCCTGCTGCGGCTGCTTCTGCTGCACTTGCTGCTACTGCTACTACTACTGACGACAACGCTCCTGGCACAGCGCAGTACTGGCAACCGGGTTTTTACCTCCCCACTACTGTTGATGACTTTGATGACCTGCCGCACGTTGCACAGCCCCTCTCCTCCACCACTACATCGACGGACGCCCTCGACGCCGCTCGCGCTGAGAGTTACAGCTATTCGGACACTCAGCCCCTGAACCGAGAAGAAGAGGAGGAGGAGGAGCAGCAACAGGGTGAGACAGAGAACGACGCTGACGACGAGGCGTACGAAGAACCCGAAGGGCAAGGGGTGAGCGGTACGTTTTTCGGCTTCCCTCTTCGACCTTTCGACCTCACTTCCTCCACTGCTAGCGCCCCCCCGTCCGGTCCGTGGCGACTGCCCTCACCGCCACCTTACGAGGGCGGCGGCGGCGCTTCATCTTCTACCGCTACACACAGCACGGACGGCGTGTGGCTGCGCTGTTCCAACAACGAGACCTCCGATACCACCAGCGCTGACGCTGCTCCTGCTATCGGTTCTGCTGCTGATTCAGCTCACGCTGATGGTGTTACTCATCCTGCGGGTGTGAAACGTTCTAAGGTGAGTTCCAGAACAACAAGGCCCACTAAGAAGAGAAAAATACAAGAAAAAGAAGGAGATGGACGAGAAGAAGCAGAGAAAACACTCGGGTTAGAGTTCTGCTTAGACGGAGCTTTGACGCTGGAGATCTGGGAGGACGTGGCTAGACTGTCTAGGAGGCCGCGCTACACAAAAGACGGCCAGGTGAAAGAGGCGTCTCTGACCAGAAGCAAGCGAGTGCACTTCACGGCCGACGCGCTGCGCGAGCTCATAGCACGCATCGCCGATATCCGCGCAGTGGTGCGCATACGCGACACAGCGGCCGCGCAAGGAAAACCTAATCACACCCCCTGGTTCGCAGTGCTGGATGAGGCGGGCGAAGTGTACGCAGCTGTGAGCTACTACAGCGGTAAGAACCTCGTCCACGTGCGCAAGTACGAAGGTCCTGACAAAAAACCCACACAGCAGGGGGTGACGCTGTCCGCCAGAGCGCTCAAAGAGTTGGATGACAAAACAGAGATCATTCTGAAATATCTCGGCATAGATTCGGAATGAGAGACGCTCAACGCTCACGCGCGCACACACACACACACACACAGCGTTTGACGTACGCTGTATGAGACAGACAGACAGACAGACAGACAGACGGATACACAGACAGCAGACAGAAAGATAGTTACATAGACGACAGATTGATAGATGGCTAGATAGATAGATAGATAGTTAGACGGCTAAGTAGTTGGTAACCGAGTGAAAAAAAAACATGACACAGTACGTATGCGAAAAGTGTTTCAAAATGTTTAAAAGAGCGTACAACCACGAGAGACAAGTAGAAAATTGTAGAGTAGTAGCTAAGTTTTGCCCTCTATGCGGCGAAGGGGATTGCCGAAAGAGCGCTTGTCGACGCGAATCTCTGGACGGGGTGACCGTCCCTCCGCGCATATGTGCTGTACCGAACGGGGAGGAAACGTTCACGGCGAATTGGCCTGCGATACAAACGGGCGTCAGGATGCACGGGACTCGCGTGAGTGTAACAAACTTCAGGCTACCAACCGGCGAGTTGAGTGACGCTGTAGATACTATGCGTCGCATTCACTTGACACAAAGATTCAGATACAAAGTGGGTTTCTCGGTAGGCTTACTGTTACAACACAGAGAAGACAAGAGCAAACTGCGCTACTTCCACGCCTCCCAGAACAACGCAACTCTCATACAACCGCTCCCTACTGTAACTAATTCAGAAACTTTGGAAGAGCTCCTCTCAAAGATGCAAAACACCGTCGCTTGCGAGGAGGTACGGAAACTTTGCGACGCTGACACCAAGTGGCACGTTCTTTTTCCTACCAATTTGAACATCTGCGTTTACATGGGACCGGGGGAATTCCCCATAGGCGGTAGGATCACTCAGGCCGGTCGAGTTGGAAAGAGAAGCGGCGTGTTAGATTTTCCCAACAAGGACAACCTCTGCATCTTCCGCTGCATTTCCTTTCACTTATACAACACCAGCAAGCGCGCTTCAGATTTGTTACGTCAGTTCTGTCCCGCTGCCACACCTGAATCCTTTCCGGGTCTGAACATCCGCGACTTACCCGCGTTAGAGAACTTGTTTGACGTACAAATAGCGGTTTACACCGCGTCGCGTCAAGTGCCGGGGCGGAAGTTGAGAAGACGCGTTACTCTGATCAGACCGCCTTCCAGAACTGTGGCCGCCCGAGGTAAAGTCAACCTACACCTGACGGCGAAAGGCGGTTTGCACGTCTCTCTCGTCACGGACTTCAACGCGTACGCGGGCATATACGAATGTTGCAAGTGTAAGGCGGCGTTCACCACCGAGTTCTTGCTGAAGAGACACAGGAACCAGCTTTCCTCTTGCCGACAAGTCAAGTTGCGCTACGTAGGTGGCATCTACCAAAATTCGAGAACGATTTTCGAAGCGCTAGCAGACTTCTCCATTTTTCCCCCCGACGGACATTCCGGAATCTACCCTTACAAGATCGCCTTCGATTTCGAGGCTTTCTTCAGACCGTGCAAAGAACCGTCGACGGAGCACGTGTCCCTGCTGTGGGATCACGTCCCTTTGTCGGCTAGCGTCGCATCCGACTTTCCGGGGTGGGAGGGGCCCGTCTGCTTCGTCAGAGCGTCCGACGCAGATTCCGACCCCTTGTTGGACCGAGTTTTAAATCACATAAACGAGAACGCCAAAGCGATCGGGGAAGCTGTGCTAGAACTTTACCGACCGACGTTAGCGAAGTTAGATGCGGCGATAGGTGAAGCTCTCCTGCTGGAGGAGGCGACGTTCACCACCCCTTCTCCAGGCGGCTTCGCTGCGGCTCAGACCAGACACCCGTTAGTTCAACTGAAGAAGCGTCTTCTGAGATACATCCGTCAAGCTCCAGTGGTGGGCTTCAACTCGGGGCGTTACGACTTGAACCTGATCAAAATACGCCTTCACTCGTTCTTCGCCTCCGGAGACCGAAGAAACCAAGAATTCAGCGTCATAAAGAGAAGCAATCAATACTTGGCGGTTTACACACAGCACACGGTTTTCTTGGACGTAGTCAACTATTTGGCACCCGGTTACAACTACGCGACCTATTTGCGAGCTTTCACCAGGAACGAAGAGAAAGGTCACTTTCCTTACGAATGGATGACGTCTACCAGGAAACTGGCAAACAGAACGCTGCCGCCGAGATCGGCTTTCGACAGCGAGCTGACGGGCGTCAAAATGTCCGAATCCGACTACGCCGCATGTCAGAAAGTTTGGTCCGACGAGAAGATGCAAACTATGGAAGACTACTTGATCCACTACAACAACAAAGACGTGAAACCTTTCATAGAAGCTCTGAAAAATCACGCTAAATTTTTCCAAGATCGCGGCATCGACATGTTGAAAGACGGAGTTTCTCTCGCCGGTTTGACTTTACGCTTCCTCTTCCAAAACCTAGAAGACGCGTTCACAACGTTTCCCCAGTTCGACGCCGTCCTCCACGCTCTGATCAAAGAGAATCTAGTCGGCGGTCCTTCCATCATCTTCCATAGATTTCACGAGAAGGGCACCACGCGGATAAGGGAGCACAAGTACGGCGAAGAAGCGAGACCGTGCCAACACATCCTAGGACTAGACGCTAACTCTCTGTACTTGCGCTGCATGAGCGAAGCGCACTGCACGGGCTATTACGCGGTGAGACGGCCCGAGACCGAGTTCAAGCCCGAAATCAGGCAAAGAAACTCTCACAGCGCTTTGGAGTGGTTACGCTTCGTAGAGCACGACCGCGACGTGAAACTGCGCCACGCTCTGAACGGCGGCGAGATGGCGGTAGGCTGTCGGAGAATTCGCGTGGACGGATTTCACGCGGCCTCTAATACGGTTTTCCAGTTTCACGGGTGTTGGTTCCACGCTCACGAGTGCATACCGTCGCACCGATATCAGTGCGCTTCACTGAGAGAGGAGAGACGCGACAGAACGACCAGAGTAAGCGCTTACTTGAAAGCGTTAGGTTACAAGCTGGTCGTCGTGTGGGAGTGCGAATGGCGAGAGATGAAGCGTCGAGATGAGCGGGTCAAGGCCTCCCAACAACGCTGGAAGGTTGACGCTTTGAAAGTGTCTCGAAACGCGATGAGCGAGAGCGACATCCTTTCCGCTGTGAAAGAGGAGAAAATGTTCGGTTTAGTTCAAGTGGACATCACTACGCCGCCTCACCTACGAGAGTACTTCGAAGAAATGACCCCCGTTTTCAAGAACGCGACCGTTTCAAAATCGGACATAGGCCCTCACATGTCAGACTTTGCGCAGGAAGAAAAGCTGTTGAGCACGCCTCAGAGATGTCTGATAGGGAGTTACCACGGAAAAAATATTCTCTTGGGAACGCCGCTTCTCAAGTGGTATTTAGAGCACGGTTTGATAGTCACCAAAGTGCGGCTGGTGGTAGAATACCTACCTAAACGCTCCTTTGCCGGTTTCGCGGACGAAGTGACGGCGGCGCGAAGACGTGGCGACGTGAACGAGAACGAGAAAATTCTGTCAGACTGTTACAAGTTAATGGGAAACGCTACGTACGGTAAAACAATCTGCAACAAAGAAAAACACACGGCGGTGAGATACACTGACAGTCGGAAGTTCGAACTATTGGCCAATTCGTGGCGCTTCAAAAAGGCGTCCGAGTTGACTTCCGATCTGTTTGAAGTCGAACTACAACCGAAAACGGTCAAGAACAACCTCCCTATTCAGATAGGGTTCATGGTATACCAGTACGCGAAGTTGAAAATGTTAGAGTTCACATACGACTTCTTGGATAGATTCGTCGATCGGCGCGATTATGCCCTTTGTCAAATGGACACCGACAGTCTTTACATGGCTCTCAGCGGTGCCACGTTGGATGACCTAGTGAAACCTCGCCTGAGAGAGACGTACTTCAGAGAGAAACGAAAGTGGCTTCCGACAGCGGTGTGCGACGAGCACTTAGAGCTTTTCGTGAAGACAAAAACGGAAAGAGTGCGAGAATGGTGTGCGCCGCCCGGCGGATGTTGTGAGAGACGGTACCTTCACGATCTGAGAACTTCGGGGCTCATGAAAGCGGAGTGGGAAGGTGACGGGATCCTAAGTCTCAACCCTAAGACTTACATTTGCTACGATCGAGTCAGCGACACCGGTGAAAGAAAATCCAAAAAATGGAGTGCAAAAGGCGTACAGAAGAAACAAAACCCCCAGGAACCAGACGCCTTCTTGGATGTTCTTCGCCAACGAAAAACTCTCATTGCTGTAAATAGAAATTTCAAAGTGGTGCGAAACAAAATGGTCACCTACACCATAGAGAAAGACGGCGTGCGCTACTTGTATTATAAGCGTCGCGTGCATTCTGACGGTGTGACAACGAGTCCTTTAGAGATATGAAAAAAAAAAAAAAAAAATAAGCGTGTGCATCTTTTCAAAAATAGAGTGTTTATCAAGATTGAAAAAAAAAAATTAAAAAAAATTAAAAGAAAATATTGTTGTGTTTTTATTATCATACGGCTTCTTTTACTAGTAAGTCGCGCAGTCTCTTAAAGCGTCACTCATGTGACGACGTCGCTTCCAGTCACGGGATCCTAAACAAAAAAAAAACTTCTTCTTCTTCCGGTCACGTGATCAATCAGGTCGCTTCCGATTGGCCATTAAGTCGTGTGACGTCACTTCCGGTCACGTGACTCATCAGGTCACTTCCGATCACGTGATCCTAAATTAGGTCATATGACGTCACTTCCGGTCCCCTAAGTAGGTCAGTAGGTTACCCAGAATGCACCATCCCCTAAGTAGGTCACTTCCGGTCACCCAATGGAGGCCTCTGATTGGCTGCAGGGTTACCCAGAATGCACCGCTAATCCCCTAAGTAGGTCACTTCCGGTCACGTGACCAAATGGAGGCCTCTGATTGGCTAACTAGGTCACGTGACGTCACCACTAATCCCCTAAGTAGGTCACTTCCGGTCACGTGACCAAATGGAGGCCTCTGATTGGCTGCATGTCGATTGAGTAATAAACAGTACTTAACTATAGTCCCGTTCCGATACATACTATACTACTTATCTCTCTTTTGAAAGCTTATGACTAATTCTAAAATATACCTTTTTACCTCGAAAGGCCCTTTCTCCTCATCTGTCCACATATTATCACACATAGGCCTACATGTCAACATGGCGGACACATGCATGTCAACATGGCGGACACATGCATGTCAACATGGCGGACAGTAGCATGTCAGGGGGCCTCCAGTCAGGGGGTATAGCGCCTTCAGTCATGGAACCCATCACTGTAGATACCCTACTGCCATAACGTTCTAAAACGTTTTACTTTCAAATTGAAGCATAAGATCACTGTAGATACCCTACTGCCATAACGTTCTAAAACGTTTTACTTCTAAGTTGTAGTATAAAAATTGTATAAAAACGTTTTAATGATATCCTGTGCATATCACAGGCAGAAGTGCCAAGTCCTGATAATGTGTATTTGAAAAAAATGTTAATTAGCATGAAATTCATGATATCATATGGTATAACTGATGAAATCTTTAGATGATGCTCAACTAGAAGCATTTAACCATACTGACAACTCAAAATAATTTGAATTGATCTATAATACCACCACAAGATTTGCTACTTTATTTACCCTGTTATTTCAAATATTGCAAAATTAGGATATAATCGATTTTCAAGTTAAATTACTACTAATAATGCATTAGGTTATAAAGTATATGAAGACAGCAGTCATAAAACCTTTTATCATACATTTACATTATAAAAGAAATATTTACAATCTAGTGTGATCTAGGCCTTATATATTGCATTGAAATCTTTGAAATATGTGAAAACAACTGGCGTTTGGGGCCATCATCCATTCAGATTCCTGGCATTTGGAGGGCCCTTTTTACACCTCACATCAGTACGTTCTGGAGGGCCCCTGGCATAAAGCACTGGCGTTTTGAGGGCCATTTCTACACCCCGCATCAGTACGTTCTGGGGGTCCCCTGACAAAAAGCACTGGCGTTTGGAGGGCCGTTTTTACACCCCACATCAGTATGCTATGGTTGTGCTAAGGATATATTTCGATGCAAACACAGTGCAGGGTTTAGAACAGAAATACTTGTGAACATGTGTGGTGTTTTATATCTATCACAGCAGTCATGGCACCAACAAGATGGGGTATCCTCAGTGCTGGGAAGATAGCCGCTGCCTTTGTCAAGGCCATCTCCATACTGCCAGAAGAGCACCACATGGTAAGACCATTTAATCTATGTAAAACAAATATATTTTAATTCTCATTTATTATTTTATGATTTATGATGAGATAAGTGTAATCACAATATTCTTAATAGATTTGTATGGTGAATGTTTATTTTATATAATAGTATACATTTAAATATGTGATAGATATGGTCAAAGAAACTGACTGTGTTTGTTTATAAACCAAGGACTGGGTGTGTGCCCAAGGGGTAAGCAGTAAAGTTGGTGCCCCATGAACCATAACGACATACAGTTTTGTATGCA
Source organism: Harmothoe impar (assembly GCA_947462335.1). NCBI lineage: Eukaryota > Metazoa > Annelida > Polychaeta > Phyllodocida > Polynoidae > Harmothoe > Harmothoe impar. Next base: position 1,542,787 of record OX381713.1, read on the forward strand.
GTATATAGTCGGGCACTTTCTTTTGTTTTCCAGCCAACTGTGGTATGAATGATATATATATGTATATCATATGAGATAATGCAAGTACTACAACTGTGTTCATCCTGCCTTTTATAAGCACAATACTGATTTAGGATTCCTTTTCACACCAGGTGTCTGCAGTAGGTGCTAGGGACCTTTTTCATGCTAAGGAATTTGCAGAGAAGTTGAACATCCCCAAGGCGTATGGGTCGTACCAGGAACTGGCGGACGACCCTGACCTAGGTAGGTGTGACAGCCATGGATGCAGCTACGGCAGCAGGGAAAAATACATTCTGAGCCATATCTAACTGAATTCTCTACATTTTAAATTTAGCCATTTCAATTGACTAGAAATAATCACTGGTTATTTACATGTTGTTTGAAGCTAAATTAACTCTGAAGTAAAAACAGAGATGTTATTGAAACCCATTTCAGAGAAATGTTCTCACTTAGGAAAGGCTGGGTGAAGAGGCATAATATAAGCAAATTATGTTGGTGCCATCCAAGGGGGACCGGCAGAGTAGGACAAGTGTGGACAACCTTGTTTTTGAGGATATCCTTTGCGTAAAGCCACTCCGCTTTATACATGGCCTCCTTGGTACTCAGCACCATGGGAGGAGGTCAGAAATTAGGCTTGCGAGAGTCAGGTACTCCCACTAAAAAATGATACCTATGATATAAGAGAACTGTAAGAGAATTACCACTCCCTACAATGGCCCTACCTCACTCGAATGTGGTATTGTATATATGAAAGAAATCTTCAATCTTTTTGGTAAAATTACTTTCATTTCAAAACAAAGTAATGGTTTCAGCATGTCATGGTTGTATAATTGATGATTTCTCTGTTGCAGATGTTATATATGTAGCCACGGTAACAGCAGCTCATTTTGATGCATGCAAACTCCTGATACAAGCTGGGAAGAATGTGCTCTGTGAGAAGACTCTGACCCTGAATGCCAACCAAGCAAAGATTCTCCTAGACATGGCAAAGGAGAAGAAGGTCTTCCTGATGGAGGTATGAGCTTTGTGTACTCAAATATCACAACATACTGTAAATTATTGTGTAGAAGCAGGGGTTTGTACAAGACCCCGTCTGTAGTGTATAAGATTCCCCAAGGTGGGGTGCGGCCTTTACAAGCTAGGATTTTAGAAGTACCATTCAGTGCCATAGAAGACAATGTGTTAGCACCAATTTTAGAGAAAGTTAAAACTATGATTTAGTTGACTTAGATGAGTATATGGCTCACTCTCACCAAATCAGTGCAACTGAAAAGTGGCCATACATGATCGGTGGCCGTACATGATCGGTGACGTACATGATCGGTGACGTACATGATCGGTGATTTATTGACTGCCTTACCCTTTCTGAGTATGATAAAACATATATAAAACTTACCAAGGTGTACATATGATATGTGTCTTGAAATGTAATATGTTAGAAATGTATAGATGCGGGTATTAATATCATTTTGCATGACATTTCAATACCGATCATGTACGTCATGTGACGTACATGATTGGTTGTACATTGAGCCACTCTCCATTTGACCCCTTTCTGACCATGTTTAAAACATAAATCAATCATAGCAAGGTGTACACATGACCCATGTCTCAACATGTTTTATCAAAGACATGTGAAGCAGTGGGTAATAAGAAAATTTTACATGTCATTCCAAACCAATCATGTACGTCCTGTGACGTACATGATCGGTTGTACATTGAGCCCCCCCTTTGGCCCCTATATATATTTTTTGGGAGTTTTTTTCTTCTAATAAACCCCCCAAAGATACATTACAGCTTGTAGGTATAGTTAGATGAGTTAAATATTGTTGTGCATGGGGTAACAGGTTGATTTTGTACTCTGCCGATCATGTACGGCCACAGATCATGTACGGCCACCGATCATGTACGGCCACCGATCATGTACGGCCACCGATCATGTACGGCCACCGATCATGTACGGCCACCGATCATGTACGGCCACCGATCATGTACGGCCAAATAATAGTTGCATCGATCTGGTGAGAGTGAGCCATATTTCTGTAAACATTCAACAGTAATGAATCAACAAAGTTTTTTGCAGGGTTTCTGGTCTCGGTTCTTCCCAGCACACAACAAATTGCGAGAAGCTCTAGCGTCTGGTGTGATTGGCGACGTCAAGGTGGTCAGAGCCAACTTTGGGTTGAATACAATTAACCAAACATATCAGGGTGATAAGGCACTAGGAGGTGGTGCTACCATTGCATATGGTGGATACCTAGTGCAGTTGGCTCAACATGTCTTTAATGAATACCCCCTGAAGATTGTTTCTAGTGGAGTACTCACAAAGAAAGGTGAGACATCCCATATGTTATACCACAACTGATACACAACAAAGAAGAAAGGCATTAAATTGTGTCTAAATGTAGAAATCCATTACGGAGTCTTGAATATATAATTTCATGAAACATCATGATAACCTTCTTAGGCCAACCCATCTCATAAGTCAATTTGATGATAGATAGATAGATTGATAGATAGGTAGATATATAGATAGATAGATAAATAGATAGATAGATAGATAGATAGATAGATAGATAGATAGATAGATAGATAGATAGATAGATAGATAGATAGATAGATAGATAGATAGATAGATAGATAGATAGATAGATAGATAGATAGATACCGTAAAGTACCGCACACCCCCGACTTTGAGATATCCCTATAACCCAAATCAGAGGTATGTACTATACTGTCAAAAACCCTCGTACTACCCGCACCTAGACCATGTGAGTTTTGTAGATCCCGCACTGGGGGTTTGGGAATTTACGGTAGATATAGTTTTAAAACTGACACAGCCCAAGACTGGTCAGCAAGTTCACAGGGCCAATACAGACTTAACCTGTACTTTGATGTAAGTTCCTCCCCTGATTTCCCCAGGAGTAGATGAAGCCTCCTTCACCACCCTGCACTACAGCCGCGGCCGTGTGGCTCAACTCTCCTGTCATGCCGCAGCCAACTTCTCAAATGTTGCCGAAGTCATTGGAACCAAGGGGACTATTGAGGTAAATCAATTCTCATTTATGAAATTATCTCTGTTTTACAATCATAGTCCATGTACTCTGAACATACTTGGCACAGTTTAGAAGTTAATGCAAATATAACCTCAAACAAATGGTATCGTCTACCTTTCTTATAACTTTCAAAGAAGAAATATGAATATCAAGGTGGAAACTTGCATAGTCCCAAGATTCAGCCTTTTTCTACCTGGATGAATACTTGTAAACTATTTCAGAACCAGCTCATAAAACAGGGAGTGTATACCATATTTTTATACAATCCCTAATCAAACCTAATAAAGATCCAAAGGCAATATACAGTTTTAGAACATGGTGGTGCACAGTTTCATATTGTGTACTCTAGTGTAGGTGTATTCATGAAACATTTATAGAAATGTACTGTCTTATGTTTCAGATGCCCTATATCTGGTGTCCAACCAGCATTACCATATCGGGCGAAACACATGAATTTCCCCTCCCTGCAGCTAAAACGCCCATGACCCATGTGCATGCTGAGGGCTTCACTTATGAGGCAGAGTCTGTCAGACAGTGTCTCGTCAAAGGTAACTCCATTCATTTACTTGCGTCTTATTTATTGAGGAAATTAGGAAGTTAAATTAGATACAAAATGCACTGTAACGGGCAATTTTACGGTAGAAAAGATGACAAAGTATAAATGAAGATTACAACTGCAGCAAAAAATGAAAATACCAAAACTTCAACTATAAATCATGCATCATATTTGATGTTTAGAGCTAATGGCATCTGAAATTTAGTTCAGTATAGTATATGAAAACATAACATTTGCTTGTCATATGTAATACTTTGTAATAAATGAGTCTCGTTTAGAGCTCACTGAAACGAAAAAAATCTATTATAAGGGTAAGGGTGCTCCATATGTTGTTATTATGTGTACAAAATGCATTTTACATTACTACCATCTTTATTACAGGCTTAACAGAGAACCCGTTGATGACGCACGCAGACACATTGTGCAACATGTCTATCCTGACTGAGATCTACACACAGTGTGGGGTGGTCTATGATGTCTGAGATGGAAAATTCAAAAGACATGTGACTGTTATAAAGAATTTGCTTGATGACTATCAATACTTCTGACAGATGGATATGTGACTTCACCAGCGACTTCATATCTCATGGGTCTGTGCCTAAAGGCCAAGAAAAGGCTGTTTAAACTTCACCGGGAAAAGAAAGTGTGCCTTAAGTTTGCGTTTAGCCTCATAAGTCAGTGAATATTCAACCGATTATCACAATTAAACCAAAGCAAAGCACTGCAAGCCCACCCACAGTTTTATTGCAGTGGTTTTATAATTCTGCACTCGGAAGTAACATAATTTTGTGCAGCCTTAGCTATTGATTTCTATGTTTTGCAGCCATTTCTCAACAAAGTGGCTGTTAGCCCTGTTGGGGTCTGATGCATATGGAGGAAATTAAAGCCAAATTGGGCTCGGGGCATATCGTGCTAACATGCCAGAAAGTCTGCAAAGCCCCTTAGGACCCAGCACTTTCCAGCCAGTTCTGGTATATTGTTTCAACACAGATGTTATTGTAGTCTTTATTTAGTTTAATTCACTGAAATCAGTCTTTCTGTTCATCTCTAACAAAAATAGATGAACATCAAAAGTATGTACATCTTATCCTTGAGCAATTAACCTTGGTGGAGTCTCTGGCTTGAACCCTAGTTAGCTTACATATTTGAGTTTCAGATGTGGCTTTTGAATACTCTTTAAGATGGATTTGATTGTTGTGTATCTAAATTCCAATATTTTTTCAACCACTTGCACAGAACTTGGATAACTATATTTTAACAGATTACAATAATAACCTTCCTCGAAGTTGACTTTTTTACAGGCGAGTCAGCGAGTTCACTGACTCGTCTCGCTTGAAGTCCATTTTCCACCACTTATAATTGTTTCTAATGCCTAAAAAGGTGACAACTTGAAGAAAACATATTATTCTTTGTTAATCCGCAATAATTTACTACTTACATGGCCAAATTAAGGAGGATTGATTGATTTTCGGCCAAGTTAAGTCGCCGAAACTTGACTCGTCGGGTTCTTGAGAAAAGGTTTCCCGTTTTACGACATCAAAAATGACATCCGGTTTACTCGGGGGTCGGCACGAACATCTTTATCTTCCGAAATAGAGCAAATTGCGGACTTTGTAGGTAATATTATTACTCCTACAGGTAATATAGAGGCATTTGCGGACATCTTGGACAGTATAACCGCCTTGATCAAAAAATAATTAGTTTATCGCGCGCTTCGGCAATCTCCGGTATCAAAATCCAACATGGCGGACAGTGGAACGCCGAGGGACGATGAATCGGTACCAAATTGGTTAATTTCATCGATTACAGCTCAAATATAAAAGGTAAGTCCGCAATTTTTGTTGATATTGATAGATTAGGCTTCCACTATTTGGGGGGTGAAATTGCGGACAGCTCAGTAGCCGAGTTCTTCCGCAAAATGACGAAGACTGGGCTCTAAACTTGCCAAGACCTAAAAACAGAGCCAATGATCAAATGATAGAAGTTTGAAAATGACAGCGTGGCTGGGCGCCCCTGTTTGAAAATGCTTCAACCAAATTTTCTGGAGGGGTAGGGCCTAATTCAGCTATCAGGTGTCTAAATATAGAATGTTTTGTAACGCTTAGGCTTTGTTTCCATTAAATATAATGTATTTTAACCCCCAAACGAAGCCTTGTGTGGTTGGGGGTGACTTGAAACCGACGCAGACCGGACTGTCATTTCTCAACTTGAATCAAATTTCTTGAAAATGGCTCATATCAAAGGTAAATCTCAACCAATATTCACCTTATTAGGCTCGTTAGATGCAGAAATGTCATATCTATTAGGCCCTAGTGTGTCAGCCGTCCATCCCCCCTACTTTTTTTGAAATTTGACATTGTTTGGGAATTTTTGGCGAGTAGAACGCTTCGACTTAGACTCTTTTGCGTAGCGCCAAACGAAGCGTCTTGGCGAGAGGATTTCAGAAATGTAAAATTTGTCTCTCTATCAGGTTTAGTTCCATAGCTAGAGGTATTTGGGGCAGGGCACCCCCTTGAAGAAAAAAAAATTGCCCCCCCCCCCCCCGTGTCCGGTTTCAGGGTTGACTTTGTCACGTGAGACGCTACCCGGTAGTGCTTTAACATAGCGATGTAAACATGAAAACTGCTCTAAAATATTGTACAAGGGGGGGGGGAGCCCCAAAATATTTTTTTCTGAACTCTCCTGTATTAGGCCTTTCTAATGATACGATTCATTAAGAAATCCAACAAATAGAAGTGACTAAAGGCCCGGTCAGACTAGTCGTGGAAACGGGAAAGCTACGACCCGATTTTGCCCCTAAAAAATCGGGACTAATAATCATGCAGTCTGGCATAGGGTTATAACTAGAAAATCGGCAGAAAATCGCCCAAAATCGTACGATTTTCAAAATCGTAGGACTTTGGCATGCACGACTCTGGCAGTCGTAGCAAAATCGGATCGTAATTTTGACTAGTCTGACCGGGCCTTAAACCAATAGCGGCAGGACCCTCAAACATGAATACTACTAGAATAACTTGAAAAATTGCTCAACGACAAGCCCTTTTTTGGGGGGGTTAGAGCAATTTTTGGGATCTGCCCTTAATATGTGGCAAAGAAGACATGTTGAATATCCAAGTTTCCGCTATCCCATTGAAAGAAAAATTCTTTAATACCCCCCAAGCCCCCCCTGAGTTTGGGTCAATTCACCATCCCGACCCTGTTGAAATCCTATATACGGTCTCGTGGCTTATCAACTTTAGTTTGCTTTTTTGGATTTATGGATATTTTGGGGCCCCAAACATTTCTGAGCCTCAGATAATAGTAAAGTAGACATGCTGAAGTACCACCTATTTTTTTCCTGACCCAAAAAGACCCACTTTTGACCCAAATAGAGCAGGCGAGACTCTACCCGGTAGTGCTTTAACATAGCGAATCTATCCGCGCTGACTGACATTGGCTCGATGCATACATGAAAACTGCTCTAAAATATTGCACAAGGAGGGGGGGGCCCTAACAATTTTTTTTCTGAACTCCCCTGTATTAGGCCTTTCTAATGATATGATTCATTAAGAAATCCAACAAGTAGAAGTGACTAAACCAATAGCGGCAGGACCCTCAAACATGAATACTACTAGAATAACTTGAAAAATTGCTCAACGACAAGCCCTTTTTTGGGGGGGTTAGAGCAATTTTTGGGATCTGCCCTTAATATGTGGCAAAGAAGACATGTTAAATATCCAAGTTTCCGCTATCCCATTGAAAGAAAACTTCTTTATGACCCCCCAAGCCCCCCCTGAGTTTGGGTTAATTCACCATCCCAACCCTGTTGAAATCCTATATACGGTCTCGTGGCTGATCAACTTGAGTTTGCTTTTTTGGATTTATGGATATTTTGGGGCCCCAAACATTTCTGAGCCTCAGATAATAGTAAAGTAGACATGCTGAAGTACCACCTATTTTTTTCCTGACCCAAAAAGACCCATTTTTGACCCAAATAGAGCAGGCGAGACTCTACCCGGTAGTGCTTCAACATAGCGAGTCTATCCGCGCCCACCGACAGTGGCCCGATCCAAACTGAAAATATGCACAAAATTTGAACACAAGGGGGGGGGGGGCCAAAATATATTTTTTTTGAACTCCCCTGTATAAGGCCTTTCTAATGATACAATTCATTAAGTAATCCAACAAGTAGAAGTGACTAAACCAATAGTGGCAGGACCCTCAAACATGAATACTACTAGAATAACTTGAAAAAATGCTCAACGACAAGCCCTTTTTTGGGGGGGGTTAGAGCAATTTTTGGGATCTGCCCTTAATATGTGGCAAAGAAGACATGTTAAATATCCAAGTTTCCGCTATCCCATTGAAAGAAAACTTCTTCATGACCCCCCAAGCCCCCCCTGAGTTTGGGTTAATTCACCATCCCAACCCTGTTGAAATCCTATATACGGTCTCGTGGCTGATCAACTTGAGTTTGCTTTTTTGGATTTATGGATATTTTGGGGCCCCAAACATTTCTGAGCCTCAGATAATAGTAAAGTAGACATGCTGAAGTACCACCTATTTTTTTCCTGACCCAAAAAGACCCATTTTTGACCCAAATAGAGCAGGCGAGACTCTACCCGGTAGTGCTTCAACATAGCGAGTCTATCCGCGCCGACCGACAGTGGCCCGATCCAAACTGAAAATATGCTCAAAATTTGAACACAAGTGGGGGGGGGGGGCAAATTTTTTTTTTGAACTCCCCTGTATTAGGCCTTTCTAATGATACGATTCATTAAGAAATCCAACAAGTAGAAGTGACTAAACCAATAGCGGCAGGACCCTCAAACATGAATACTACTAGAATAACTTGAAAAAATGCTCAAAGACAAGCCCTTTTTTGCGGGGGTTAGAGCAATTTTTGGGATCTGCCCTTAATATGTGGCAAAGAAGACATGTTAAATATCCAAGTTTCCGCTATCCCATTGAAAGAAAAATTCTTTATGACCCCCCAAGCCCCCCCTGAGTTTGGGTCAATTCACCATCCCAACCCTGTTGAAATCCTATATACGGTCTCGTGGCTGATCAACTTGAGTTTGCTTTTTTGGATTTATGGATATTTTGGGGCCCCAAACATTTCTGAGCCTCAGATAATAGTAACGTAGACATGCTGAAGTACCACCTATTTTTTTCCTGACCCAAAAAGACCCACTTTTGACCCAAATAGAGCAGGCGAGACTCTACCCGGTAGTGCTTTAACATAGCGAATCTATCCGCGCTGACTGACATTGGCTCGATGCATACATGAAAACTGCTCTAAAATATTGCACAAGGAGGGGGGGGCCCTAACAATTTTTTTTCTGAACTCCCCTGTATTAGGCCTTTCTAATGATATGATTCATTAAGAAATCCAACAAGTAGAAGTGACTAAACCAATAGCGGCAGGACCCTCAAACATGAATACTACTAGAATAACTTGAAAAATTGCTCAACGACAAGCCCTTTTTTGGGGGGGTTAGAGCAATTTTTGGGATCTGCCCTTAATATGTGGCAAAGAAGACATGTTAAATATCCAAGTTTCCGCTATCCCATTGAAAGAAAACTTCTTTATGACCCCCCAAGCCCCCCCTGAGTTTGGGTTAATTCACCATCCCAACCCTGTTGAAATCCTATATACGGTCTCGTGGCTGATCAACTTGAGTTTGCTTTTTTGGATTTATGGATATTTTGGGGCCCCAAACATTTCTGAGCCTCAGATAATAGTAAAGTAGACATGCTGAAGTACCACCTATTTTTTTCCTGACCCAAAAAGACCCATTTTTGACCCAAATAGAGCAGGCGAGACTCTACCCGGTAGTGCTTCAACATAGCGAGTCTATCCGCGCCCACCGACAGTGGCCCGATCCAAACTGAAAATATGCACAAAATTTGAACACAAGGGGGGGGGGCCAAAATATATTTTTTTTGAACTCCCCTGTATAAGGCCTTTCTAATGATACAATTCATTAAGTAATCCAACAAGTAGAAGTGACTAAACCAATAGCGGCAGGACCCTCAAACATGAATACTACTAGAATAACTTGAAAAAATGCTCAAAGACAAGCCCTTTTTTGCGGGGGTTAGAGCAATTTTTGGGATCTGCCCTTAATATGTGGCAAAGAAGACATGTTAAATATCCAAGTTTCCGCTATCCCATTGAAAGAAAAATTCTTTATGACCCCCCAAGCCCCCCCTGAGTTTGGGTCAATTCACCATCCCAACCCTGTTGAAATCCTATATACGGTCTCGTGGCTGATCAACTTGAGTTTGCTTTTTTGGATTTATGGATATTTTGGGGCCCCAAACATTTCTGAGCCTCAGATAATAGTAAAGTAGACATGCTGAAGTATCAGCTATTTTTTTCCTGACCCAAAAAGACCCATTTTTGACCCAAATAGAGCAGGCGAGACTCTACCCGGTAGTGCTTTAACATAGCGAGTCTATCCGAGCCGACTGACAACATGTTTTGAATACTTATTATTAGAGCTGTCTGTGGTTTAATACATGTACATACCCGGTATTTAACACTCAGAAAGGTTAATAGTGCTGTCTGTGCTTTAATACATGTAAATACCCGGTATTTAACACTCAGAAAGGTTATTAGAGTTGCCTGTGGTTTAATACATGTAAATACCCGGTATTTAACACTCAGAAAGGTTAATAGAGCTGTCTGTCCCTTTGTTGTCATGATGCATGAATGCAGCTCTAGAATCTCAGATTTTTTTTAATATCATGTCTAGGTACCTCAAAATTTAAAAGAACAGAATGAAGAATATTGTGAAAATCGAGACTAAATTATGGCTCCAAATGATGCGTCTTGGCGAGAGGAGTTCAGAAATGTTCAATTTATCTCTCTATCATGTTTAGTTCCAGAGCTAGGTGCATATTAGTGACCTTTTGTCCCCCCCCCCTGGTTTGATACATGTCCGACCTTAAACTCCACAGTACTGCCTCAGAAAGGTTATTAGAGTTGCCTGTGCTTTAAAAGATGTAAATACCTGGTATTTAACACTCAGAAAGGTTAATAGAGCTGTCTGTGCTTTAATACATGTAAATACCCGGTAGTAAAGGCCATGGTTCTTCAGAAATTAAAGTTCTTTTTCTGCCATTTTATATGTAAATTCTTATATTTTCCAGTGAACGTGAGCGGTACGAGCAGGAGTCGCACAGATGGGAGCCATGGGAGCTGGAGTCGCGGGAGTCGCACGTGTAGGCGCTCCACAACACGTGTAGGGGCTCCATACCACGCCTAGGGGCTCCACAACATGGCTAGGGGCCCCACAACACTCATACTAGCCCTTTAAATATGGACTTCATGAGAGGGAATTTCGGATACAAGTCGGGCGTGAAACCCATCTAGAAACTGTTCCACATATCTAGGAAACTCATCCACATGTTTAGGAACTCTTCAACATGTGTATCTAAACTCATCAATGGGTCTAGAAACTCTATATCTAGGAATTCCACTAGACATTTAGAAAGTCTAGGAACTCTTCAATATATCAATCTTCATCCAAGTCAATTGATTGCTGCCCTTTTAATTATTAATAAAATCAGTTTCCATTATAACAGAAGGAATTCCTTTGTTGTCATTTATAACCTCTATGTCATCAAGTAAACAAATTTCCTCACCAGCTTTGAAATAAATCCCAAACACACCTCCAAATGCCTAATGCGTTTCCAAACACAACCCCTTCCAAAATAGTAAATCCAGTATCTTCTCAAACAAGTGAGGGCTAGCAAACAGATGTAATCTGTTTGCGCCCTCACTTGTATATATTCATATTCATATTTCACCTCAAGACAAAACGCATAAGAATACAGAGGACTTTGTTCCTTAATGTATTTGCATTGGTTATCGTCATGATAAATCCCAGGCTTCTCAGCTTGATCTGAGCAGTGATGAGTGAATTACCAATGTCCATAAAGCAGGCCTAGTGTTTGTTGTTCTTGGTCTGAAAGCAGACATCTGTCATCATCCTGTGCTGACAGATATGCAGAAAGGCTTGCCTCTTATATTGACAGATCATTTTGACAACGGCAAACAATACTCTGATGTTAAAAGGATGATTTCTGACAGGCTTTCACATTGGTCCCCTGCCATTTCTCACAAGCAATAGGAATGTCAATATTATGCTAAAGGATGCATTTATTATTGATACTTTTGAAAATCAGATATAGGGAAAATCATCACATTATCATGACCGGAAAAATAACACAGACATACCTGATATAACAATTTTTACCGACTTCTGCTTTTTCTGTCTCTAAAGTAAAGCAACAGAGACAAGCACAGTTGCAGAGGATTTAGAAGAATAAATATGTTTAACTTCCTAGGCTATTTTTAGCCATCATGCTGACTCTCCTGAAGGCTACTACACCTAAAGGGTTAGAGTGATACCTAGATGGCTGGACGAGTAGACTCACAAGGGCTACATTTATGATGAAAAAAGGGATAGTACATCAAAGCAAGCCCTTTTAACTTGCCCACCTACTTTCAGCCACTCCCTATTCAGTCTGTCCCATCTGCTGCTGGGTATACCATCAGCTACTTTCAGCTACTTCCTATTCAGGATGCTGCTATGGTTTACCATGGGCTGCAACAGGCAGTTACTCTGTAGCAGAGTAGACAGGCACATTACCACAAGCAGCATCTTGTGATCTCAACCCTTTAACAGCTGCCTCATGTCTAATAGATTCATGTTCAGCAATGTACAGGCAACCCACAGGCACCGGACTGGTGCATCACGGTCAGCATGATGCATTCACAAATTACTGGGGAGTTACTAGGGCTGCATTCATGTATCATGATGACAAAGGGCATATTAACCCTCAAGGGTTTAAGTACAGGGCCATGTTTATGGCAAGCCATCTTGAATCCCCCTGTCCACATAACACAGGACCCTACTCCATCCACTCACCCACTCACCCTGGCTCTCTCCCTTAACCATGCTGTTATAATGGTGGGATGTCCTGAGGTTGTGTATCTGGTCCACTCTACTTACCTTCTCTACAGAACATTCTCTATATTCTGTCATCAAAGATGGTGCCACTGCAGCTAAACAACTCTCTGTATTGACATAGCCATCTTTAGCCACGGGCTGCTGATGTCCGATAATTCATACAACTCCTTTTGAGTCTATTTCAAGACTGTGCTAGGGGGGGCCCTGTGTATAAACAATGCATTAATAAGGCAGCTTAGGACCATGTGCCCAGACATGTAAGGGGCCCCTGCTCCAGAGGATTCAGGACTAAAGGGACTAATATGCACATCTATTTTCCTACTGGGACAACAGGGTCAAACCACACAACCATTTATAGACAGCTGCATCTACTGGTACACAATAGAGTCGTATTCAATGGGTAATTCTTATACTATCTAGACATCATATTTTCTCACTAAGCATAATGTCACTAGTCTATATTATGAAGATGTAAATGGATCTCCTTTCTTGTTGATGACTATTGAAAGAGGAGGTTGATAAGGACAGCGGAGTCTCAGCTGTTTCTCCTCCTCGAGAGATTGCCCGGTGCTTTTAATGTTGTTCTTTTCTAGGTAAGACCAAATTTCTATAACCTAAATTCAGTCCTTTCTAGAAAAGCCATAATTATGAATCCCATGAAGAGTTCATTGAATCTGATGGGTGTAAGGTATCATAGTGTAGTGGGTCGCCGCTGTACTATTTCTATGGAACCAGTTGGAGTTATATTTGGTATATGTGTTGTCGTGTATCCAGGCCGCACTCCTGTCTACTGCCGAGTATAAGGTTATATAAGCCCACCTGAGGAATGGTGGAGCGCGGCCTGGTTATGTGCATTGAGCCGTGACCGCCACGTGTCACCCGACATATCTCGGGTACGGTGTCGGCTCGGATGCACCGGCGCGTGGTTACCCGGAGTTCCTCGGGAACTCAAGTGTTTACGAGTAATGGAGAGAATTACATAACGACCAGTACATAAGACCTGGGGTTCTGCTAATCGAGGACCCAGTCTTGCTGCGCACTTCGGCCAGCTTGACTGCTCCACAACAGAGCTTCCCCGAACTCTGTTGTACCTTTTAGGCCTAGTCCTGTCGCTGCTTCCACCTTGGTCACCCTGCGTCTTTCTCTGTTCCACCCTCTGGGGGAACTAGAGGAGATAGACGCATTGGTGTACAACTCCGGGTACAGAACTCCCTCTGTGGAGTCTGATCCAAGTGGAGTTAACCAAGATGGAAGAGAGCCTTGGAACTCGGGAATTATGTACTAGACCGTGAGCGTATACCTCCTGTATGTTCATATGACCACTGGTGTTCAGAAGCCTATTTGATTATTGCTATCCGTCTGTATGATTACGAGCCGTATGTCAGAATGAATAAAGTGTAATTTCTGAACAACCTATTTTCGAATCTGGAGTTTTTCATAGCAGATGTCTATCTTAGAATAGCCAACAGCTACACTGGTGCCGTGACCACTTTGGGTAAGTATTGATTTACATTTATTTTTTGTTACTCTTCTTTCTGAAATCGAGAGGTAAGCTCTTATATGTTTGAACCAGAATTGGTAGGTTTCAAGGATAGCTATTACAGGTTGCTTTTGTGTGGTGAAGATATGTCAGATACAGAGGTACCTCCCCCGTCGGTTACTAACCAAGGGGAGGGGATGCGTCCTAGATTACGATCTAGGGTGAGGTTTAATGCTAGGCAGAAGGTACATACTTTCAATCAGAGTAGGGAAATTGGACATGGAGGAGAGGAGGAGGCCCACGAGGTGAGATCTGAGGATTCACAAGGGGATCCTCCAGCAAAACGTCCAGCTCTAGAACCAGATAGGGGTATAGAGGGACCTGTCCAGGTGGGGGACACCTCACGGGAGGATGTGACGCTTGGACAGGTGACCATGGAAGATGCTGGAGAAGATAGTGACTCTAGTATACCTAGTCTGGAGGGTACAGTAGAGATACCAGTGAGATGGGAACGTAGACCAGTACCCACTGTAGAAGCAGTGGGAGGGACTAGAGTGGTAGTCCCAGTTAGTCAGGAAGGAGTTGAGGTTGTCAAAAGAGACGACCTAGAGGAAACTCCTGAGGAAGGGGAAGAGACAGCTGAGGTAATCTCCAGAGGAGATAAGCTGTTCCCCGATCCTTTTAGGTTGACAATACCTGGTCTAGAGGTTCCGCCTTATGAGCCCAGGGGAAGGTTGAGCCTGGAGGACATAAGGACGCTCCGATTGAGAAACGAGCATGAGCATATGAAGGAAGGGATAAGGCTAGAGGAAGAATCCCTCAGGAAGTTGAAGGAAGAAAGGGAAGCTTTTGAAAAGAGTTTTTTGGCAAAAAGGTCAGGAAACATTGGGGAACATGCAGCTCAGATCAAACATCTGGAACAGATTTCTGTCAATGTGGGTCTACTTGAGGGTACTGAAGTCAGACTGAAGTCTGAAACAGAAAAGCTAGTGGTGCGGAATAAAGAAATTAGTTCCGAGATTCTAGCAAGACAGTTACAAGTAGCAGAGTATGATGAGTTGTTGAAGAAGCAGGATAGTAAGCTGGGAGAGTTAGAGGCGCTAGCTCAACAAGCTGAAAATCACATGGTGAATAAGCTAGAACCAAAAGGGACGAAGGAAATTGGGGACCCAGTGGGAAAGGCGCAAGAGGTGTCTAGAGATGAGACCTTTGTGACTGCCGACGAGCCCTCAGTAGTTATAGTCAATACGGTGGAGGAGGTAGTGAAACCACCTGTCACTGAGGATCTAGATAGTTCCATGGTAATACATACAGCAGATATGTTATCCAGTGTGAGTGGACACTCATCGATGCATGGCAGTAAGTTTGATAAGAATGAGGAGTTCATGTTAGAACTGTGTGGTAGAGTTGAAAAACTGTTTCAGGAGAAGTTAGATTGCTTTCTTGAAGAAACAGAATCAGTGAGTGTGGAGAATGACACTAAGGGAGTAAAAGGAGACGTTCCGGTAGCCCAGGCTACAGGGAATAAGCCTCCTGTGGGACCAGTTAACACTGCTCCAGCTCCAGGTGCTCATTCTACTCCAGCTCCAGGGACAAGGCAAGTTCCTACAGTTCCGGTAAATGTGTCTACGGTAGGTAGACCAGGTTTGCCTGGTGGAGCATACATGAATGCTCGGCCGCCAGGTCAAGGGAATCTGGCCGGGCCTAACACCTCCTACGGGGGATGGGGCAATGTGGGACCGGATAACTGTTATGGGAACGCGAGGCCTATGTTCAATATACCACCTCCCCCATTACCTGGCAGTCATGTAACTCCAGGAAGCATGTATACACCAAGGACCGGAGGTACTAATCAGAGTGGGACACCCTATCAACATAGGGGAAATATGGAAGATGAGGCAGTGTTCCAGAGCAATCCAGCAATTAGAAGATTGGGGATTGATGCGGTACCGAATGACGTGGGGAACTTTAAGGCAGTGGACTATGCTTTGAGTCAGGCTGATATACCGTTGAGAACGGGGATGACACCTGTGAGGAAGCAGGCGATCAAGATGAAGCAGTATGATGGCTCGGTTCCATGGAGGAAATGGTTCACACGATTTTCAGCAGATATGAGACATAATGGTTGGGAAGGCGATGAGTGCCTTGCAGCTTTGTCATGGTGTCTGCGGGATGGTCCTGGTGATCCCGCCCTAACAAGCTTTGAATTAAGCGGGGGAAGAACGTACAAGGGATTAGTGGAAACAGCTTCTTGGGCTTTAGGTTCCACATCCGGTGCGGATCCCGCATCTGAACTAGAGGCAAGAGTTCAGAAGCCCGGTGAAGGGCACAGACAGTTTGGAATGGCTCTCAGAGTGCTAGCAGCAGAAGCATTTGCATCTATGAGTCCAAGTGATCCATGGCTGGTAAGGAAGTTGTCCAGCCTGTATATAGATGGACTTAAAGACGAAAGATTGTCGAGCGAGATTGCTTCACAGTGGAAGACCACTATGTCACTAGCAGATATCTTCGAGCTTACGGAAGATGCTCTGAGAAAGAGGAAGCTGTTGAAAACTGTAGAGGCAGCCCCTGTAGCAGTAATAGAGATGCCCGTAGAAGAGGTTGAACTGACTACAGAGGGAGTGCAAGAGGTGGCAGCAATAGATCCTAAATGGAAAGGACGTCGTTCTTTTTATGTAAGACGAAAGGTTCCAGGATCAGACGCTCAAGCGCCAGAGGAGGGTGCATTGAAGACCATGATCGGAAAAGTCATGGAGGAGCGTAGTAAAGCTGAGAAGGCTGAAAAGGTCGCAACTCGTGGTTGCGGTAAGGGGAAACCCAACAAAGACACGAAATGCTATAATTGTGGGAAGAAGGGTCACTTTGCAAGGACATGTTGGTCCAAGGATACTAAGAATGTATCATCGGTCGAGAAACAAAAAGACGGACCCTCTTCTGACCAAAGCCCACCACCGACGGAAAACTAACAGGGGTTGTTGTCGATGACAAGATAACAACCCCACCTGTGATTGTCAAAGGTACTATCAGGGGAGAATCAAAAGATTCCATTTCATGGGAACCGCTGGGGTTAGCCGCACCTGAGTCTGATCCGCCAGGTGGAGATGGGCCCCAGGGAACGGACGAGAAAGGTGTTGAAGATTTAGCTCATCTGGACACCGTCCGCAGAATTGAGTTGGCGGAAGAAGTAGAAAGGTTTTGTGCTTCGCGACTCAAACCCGATGATCCTATAGTTAAGTTTCTCAACTCGAGGGGATATGACTTGGGCGGTGAAGCTGGAATCCAGAGATTTGCCTTGCAACCTTCTCCTTTACAAGGGAAGAGATGGTACTTGCCTGTGCAGATTCAGGGCTGCTTGGGGGAATTTCTGATCGATACTGGAGCTAGTCACTCCATGATGGGTCACCATTTCTTCAAGATGCTCGCAGGTCTGTCGACTAACCCTGTGGGGTCTGGGTCGGTCAGAAGTGCTGATGGGTCTCATATGCGGACACATGGCAGACAGGTGATACCCTTTTGGGTGAATCAACTTTCATTTGTTGTTTCAACAACTGTAGCTGAATTGACGGATGAGGGAATCTTGGGAGTAGATTTTTGTTCTCTGTATGGAGCGGTATTGGATAGTGTGACAGGGGAACTCACTCTTCGGTATCCACAAGAGATGAAGGTCCAGTGTGTACTCCGCCGGATTTCAGGCGTCTCGTCTGTCTCTCAGACAGTACGAATTCCTCCCCGCCATGTGTGCAATGTAGTTGTATACTGCCGGGAAATGGAATTTGACCGCATGGGGGTGGTGGAACCGAATCAGCAGCATTTGAGTAAGCTGGGGTTGGTTTCCACCAGTGTCTTAGTGCAGAGTTCAAGACGAACAGTAGTACCAGTCAGTAATATGACTTTTCAGGATGTGTACCTGGAAAAAGGGACGACCTTTGGGGACGTAACATATGCTGACGTGGTAGGAAGAGCTGACTCACCAGAAGTAGAGTTAGCAGTGAAGAGAGCAGTGGAAATAGGAGCTTTGGATCCATCCGCTATGCCAGTGGTATTGCAAGACACTGGGGAGCAGGATAGGAAGGAAGGATATGGATTGCCACTGCATCTTTTACCATTAGTAACAGATAGCCACTTGGAGACGGAGGAGGACAAACAGAGTCTGGCTCAGCTATTGTGCGAGAATGCAGACTTGTTCTCTGCTCCAGGGGAGCAATTGGGTAGAACTGACCGAGTAACTCATCGGATAGACACCGGTTCTAGCCCACCATTGCGCTTGCCATACCGGCGCCTCCCGTTGTCTAAGAAGCAGGCATTGGAGGATGAGGTGGACAAGATGTTAGGGGAAGGGATAATAAGGCCCTCAGATAGTCCATGGGCTAGTCCGGTGGTAATGGTTACCAAAAAGGATGGCACCTGTCGGTTCTGTATAGATTACAGGAGACTAAATGGGATTACGAGGAAGAATGCCTACCCCTTGCCACGCATTGACGAAAGTCTGGATTCCTTGGGAGGCAATCACTGGTTTAGTACCTTAGATCTCCAGTCAGGGTACTGGCAGATTGGGATGCACCCAGAGGATAAGGAAAAGACAGCATTCACAACCCACAGGGGGTTGTTTGAGTTCAATGTAATGCCATTTGGCTTATGCAATGCTCCGGCTACTTTCGAGAATATGATGGAGACAATGCTAAGGGGATTGTTGTGGAAAAACTGTCTAGTTTATCTAGACGACATCATAGTTTTCGGGAAAACTCGGGAGGAGTGTCTATCAAATTTGAACAAGGTGATGGATCGACTGAGATCCTACAACCTTAGACTGAAAGCTAAGAAATGCAAGTTCTTCAGGCAATCAGTGGAATATCTGGGCCGAATAGTCAGTGGCACAGGTATTTCGGCGGATCCAGGGAAATTGGAGGCTGTAGCTAATTGGGCAACGCCAAAAGACCAGAAAGAAGTAAGGTCATTTTTGGGTTTTTGCTCGTACTACCGCGATTTCATTCCCGGATTTGCTGAGGTGTCGGCTCCATTACAGGCGCTGGTAGTAGGAAAAAGGAAGGGAATGTTGAAGCTACCACCGTTTATTTGGACGGAATTAGCTGGACAGGCTTTTCAGAAGCTGAAGGAGTTATTCACGGTAACTCCTGTGCTGAGCTATCCTACTGAGGGTGATCAGTTCATCCTAGACACCGACGCTAGCAACGATAGCATAGGCGCTGTCTTATCCCAAGTGCAGGAGGGTAGGGAAGTGCCCTTGGCATTTGCTAGCAACAGCTTGAGTAAAACTCAACGCAATTATTGCACCACCAAGAGAGAGTTTTTGGCCATAGTAGTATACACAAAGAAATACCGCCATTATTTGTATGGTGGGAATTTTATTCTACGAACAGACCATTCATCCTTGAGATGGCTCCTTAATTTCAAGGAAGCAGATGGGATGATGGGTAGATGGATCTCTGCGTTGTCTGAACTAGGGATAGAGAATACCCAGATTCAGCATCGGAGCGGAGTGAAGCACGTAAATGCGGATTGTTTGTCTAGGAGACCAATCCGAAGATGTGCAAGAATGGACTGTGAAGACTGTGGCATACATAATGCGTTGGTGGCTCCAATAATGAATTTTGATCCGGCCTGGGAAGAGAACTTGGTGTTTTGGTCGGCGGAGTCCATACTTGAAGCTCAGCAGGAGGACGATGGTATCAATATGATACGGAATCTGATCCTGGATAGAGCTGCTCGTCCCGTCAGACCTGCTCTGTCATTAGAATGTGTGGAAGTAAGGAACTTAGTGGGCCAATGGTCGCAGTTGGTAGTGCGAGACGGCCTATTGTGTAGATGGAAAACTCTTGAAGGCAAAGCCAGGAGGAGGCTACAGATAGTCTTGCCAGCTTCCCTGAGATGGGAAGTATTCGAGTTTTTCCATGGTCATCAGACTTCCGCTCATTTTGGCAGGAAACGGACTTTGGACAAACTAGCGAGGAGATATTACTGGCCTGGGATGTCTAAGGACGTAATACGTTGGTTGAGTGAATGCCCGACGTGTTGCCTGGTGAAGCCGGGCCCTGGGAAAGGTAAAACATCTCTCAGACAAGAACTGTTCGGAGTCAGATTTGCGAGGATAGCCATTGATATAATCACTGGCTTCCAGACAACTCCAAACTCCAACGTGTGCATGATGGTGGTACAAGACTACTATACAAAGCACGTGAAGGTGATCCCAATGAAGGATCACACGGCATTAACTTGCGCACAAGCTTTGGTTGAGGAGTGGGTACTAACATTTGGCGCACCTCTCATGTTACATTCAGACCAGGGTAGGGAGTTTGAATCGCGTCTCTTTCAAGGGATGCTGGAAGAATTGGCCATAGTTAAGACACGCACTAATCCGTACCGACCGCAGTCGGATGGGATGGTTGAGAGATTCAACCGCACGTTGATTCAGGGGCTGACCACACTGGTTAATTCTAATCAGGATGACTGGGACACGTTTTCCCAGTATGTGGCTCATGCATACAACGGTACAGTGCATGCTTCAACTGGCTGCACTCCTAACAGCTTGGTATTTGGATCTGAGATCATAATGCCTGCAGATTTGGTCTTTGGCAGTGTACTGCGGAGAAAGGATGTCCCATGCCGTGTGGCATTTGCGGAATCTCTGCGTAGAGAATTGCGGGAAGGCTATGCATTGGTGAGAGGCCATTTGAAGAAAGCGGCCATCCATCAGAAAGTAGGGTATGATACAGGCTTGAGAGAGAGGAAGTATGTAGTTGGACAGAAGGTGGTGAGATTGAAGCCACCTGTACATGGAAAAATCTCGAAAGGTTGGGATGGGCCATTTGAGGTGACAAAAGTAATATCGGATGTTACTGTGTTGTTGAAAAATGTGAAAGGCAAGATAGTTGCAGGCCATGTGGATCGCCTGAAGCCTTGGCTAGGTCGCCGGCCCGGCGATGAGAATGAGCCTTTGGTAGAAGTGCCAATGCCCCAACCCAGGTGGGTGCGTAAAACACAGGTTACGGCACCCCCGCCTACAAAGAAGACTAGAAAAGCAACGCCAGCTAGAAAAGTCGATGGTAGGAAGAAGAAGAAGTTAGTTACTGAAAAGGGAACTAGGGAGGTTCCTACGGTAATTGAGAAGAAGAAACCCCAAGGACCCATACGTAGAAGTGCTCGTATAGCGGGTCGAGGTGCTGTTACGTAAGAGCGGCGGGGCTGGGTTTGTTTGTTGTGGTTACCCGAAATAGTTCGGGTCTCCAAGGACTTACCCGGTAAACCCCGGAAAGTTGCGTAACTGGTGCTAATTGTCAAAAACACAACGAGAAATACCGGATTTTATTCTTTAGTCTTTGTGACGGGAATAATGGTGAAATTGACCAGTAGATGGCATTGGGGTACCCAACGTTCTGCTTTACTAAAGTTAGTTTTGAATGTTTACATGCTATGGTCTGTGAGTTGGTTTCCCATTTAGTACTTGTCGTGATGGTTTCGGATTAAAATCCAATCAAACCTAGTCAGTAATTTTTTCTTAGGATAAATATGAGGATCCTAATAAGAAATATTATGTAGAAAGTACGGGTGTAGAACTCGTTACAACAACATGAGAATGGGACTCATACGTATTCCGAATTTGTTCGGACAACCAAAGAAATTTACTTTGACACGTATTTTTTTATAATGTTTGTTTAAACAGCGTTCTAAAAGTTCATAAGCTACAAATAATACAGCCGTGACGAACTAAAGAATTGCTATTACTTGAAATAATGTGTAAAATACAATCCGAGAGAACCCGGCGAAGATTGCAACTACTACGCAGTTTACTCCGCCACCCGGTTTTCTTCGGATAATACCGGATAACTTCTTCGGGAAGGGCTATCCGGTACCCGTGATCCTTTGCGCTTGGATGCGCACGCATGCTGGTTTGGCGCGGAAAGCGTCAGTCCTGCACATACCGTTGGAGAGGGTGGATGCGAAGGCACCTCTCTCCGCGTATGTAATCACCGGTTAGAACATCTACATGTGAGGGAGAGAGGAGACACTAAAGTGAGGTAGTACAGGAGGACACTTTTGTAACAGTTTTCCTGATTCTACTACTCATTTAAGCTCATTTTTAGAGTGGGCTCCTCTGGGCCGCCCTCTGTGTAGTTATCATGGCGGATAACTATCCGTCGGGAGACTCCCATACAAGGAGTCACTCGACGGAAGTTACCCCTCTGTCGCAGGAACAGAGAGAGTTGTTAGCTTTGGGGGACCTGGAGTCAACAGCTCCGGTCGATTATGATCTTCCAAAACGATTTCGGGATGCAGATTTACCTAAATTCGTGTATCAACCACCAGCTAAGATGAAGAATAGGGGTGTGAAACGCCGAAATCACAGTAATATCTCTGAGATAAGGAGAACTGAAGAGGTTAAAACCACACAGTATCTCCTAGCTCGGGGAGAACATGTAAGGAAACTGGTAGATATGGGTTTATCAGTGGCGCAGGCTAGGGGGTTCGTGTCAGGGCCGGGGTTAAAAGGACTCGAGGCCGGGGGATTTCCCTTGTTCCAGGTTGGGAATATTGCGTCACCACCTACTTCGGGAGTTACCCGGACTGACCCGAATATGCCCGGGATACCGGTGCACTCGGTCAGTGACGTTCCAGTGGGCGCTCCGTGGGGTGCTATGTCGTATGACCGTGCGGATGGTTTACATCCGGTGCATGGTAACTTTGTACCCGATTGGAATGCCCCTACACAGTCAACTCCGGAACGTATTCCAACCATGGCAGTAATGCATTTAGCAGCTAAATTTGAGAAATTTAAGCCGGATGCAGTGATTCCCGGGAGTAAGATATGCAGGGGGGGCATACATCCAAGAGTTGGACAAATTCAACGAGAAGAAATGTACTAAACTATTCAGATCTCCTTCCGATAATTCTAAGTCCAGACCCTATACAGGAGAGGTTACTGGGGAGATAGGGAGCCGAGCTAGGCTACCATCCTACGAAGATACAGAGAGGGATATGGAGTTCTGGTTAGAGCATACTAGTTCAGGGGCACATCAAGCTTACAAGTTCTGGGATGAGGTTATAAAGCAAAGTATGGGGACATACAGGGCTGCCGACCTCTCCAACGAGGATAGAGACCGGTTGAAATGGGCCTGGATGACATTTGTCCCGCCAGGTATGCCTACTTATAAACCTGGTAGAGGTTGGAGAATAGGTTCGGGGCAATGCCCATTCAATGAGTGTATGGATAGAAATCCAATAGCTGAATATTTGGACCTGTACCAGTTCGCACGACATCTAGTGGAGTTCCAGGCGCACTCCAAGATGATGTGGCAGTGCCGGGCCAAGTCTAATCGCTCAGTTAAATGTATGAAAGATGGTGAACCTTTCAGCACATCTAGAAAGGGTTGTATGGTAAGGCATTTAGTGGATATACACCATATGAAGGCTGAAACTGCCATGTCCAATCTAGATATTCTCGAGAATAGTCCGGAGGCCTTAGGACTCACGGACAGAGAAAAGTGTGTGAGGGTACCACAGGGGTTGGCATACACCTTGGTGTTCAACCATAACCCGAGAAGGTTGTGGTTGAATCGAAAGGCGTGGCCATACTACATTCAGGACTTTCCAGAGAAAGCCTCTGATTATCGTAGTAAAATGGAGTTGGCCACTCCTCCTAAAGGTAAAATGCTGTCTGAAGGTAAAACTGTGGACCATGGAGTGTACACTCCTGTCTCGGTTACCTTAGGAGAGATGCGGACCACAGGTTCAGAGGAGTCCTCAGCTTCTGCTGGGTTAGACTCATCACCTGACGGCCGATCGACCCCAACCAAAAGACGTGCTCCAGGGTCTTCCTGTGGGTTTAGTAGGAACACTACTGAATCCAACAAGGAGGGCTCTGGCGGATCATTACCGAGGGTTGCTGTTAGACCAAGGCTAGCCATAGAGGAGAAAATGGTAAATGACCTGTTGGCTTCTCCTGTAGAGGAGGAGGATGACTGTGTATTTGTGGGAGAGGAGGTAATACCTCCTACCACAATCTCTGAAGCTAGAGGGAACCCGGGAGTATCAAGGAAGATATTAAAGACAGAAAATACTTCTACTGATAGTCAAGGGTATGTAACAGGGAAGATAGAGTCAGTAAGTGGGAAAGAGGATTCCAAATCTGAAATGATCTATAGAACGATTGATTTCCAATCTGAGGGAGATGATTGGGTGGACCAGAAATTCACCCCACCCACAGGCAGGGTTCAATCAAGTAAAATAGAGATGAGGAAGGAACAGGAGATTGGTCGTAGACTATCCTCCGTTCCATCACCATCTACCTGTATGGGGGGTCTCTCACTAAACTCTCCATCATCTGGAGTGGGTGAGGAAGATATCTCTTTGGAGTCGGTCCCTCTGCCTAAGCTGACTGGTGATATTGATCACCCTGAGAATATAAGTATCAGGAATCTTCTGAAAGAACAGTATGTCACTGGACTTAAAAGTTCATTTGACACACTGGATCTCGCTTGTCAACTAGCTCTGCAAGGAGCTAGGGCTCAAGCTGAGCAATTGGTAAAAGAAAGTCGTTTGGCCGAATTAGAGAAAGTGGAGACTCCTGAAGCAGAACTCCTATCTAAAATGTCCAAAATGACTGAGGGGAATGAAGCCCTCAAAAGACAGTTGGGACAACGAGATGACATGGTAGCAACCTCTAGCAGAATAGTAGATGATTTGAGATTGAATATTGAAAAATCTAGTATGGAAAGTCAATTTTTAATTGACGATCTCAAAGACAAGTTGGATCGCAGTAAGGATATGGTCAGTTCTGCTGAACATAAGCTAACTGCTGCAAGGACTGAAATTAGTCTAAAAACCAAAATTATTCGGAAGTTAGAACACGAAATTGGTGGTCTAACAGAAGAATTTTCTAGCTATAGAAAGGAAGCTCAGCAGAACGATGACTTCTATGAAGAGTTGGCTGAGTTTTTCGAGGACTGCTATGAGATACCATTGTCAAGTTGGTACGACGAGAGTGTGTACAGGGTTGAACGGGGTTCTGCCCCTCTTCCCTTAGGATTTGACGGTGATGCATACGCACAAAGGTTGAGAGATGACTCCAGGGCTAGTAATACCCCTAGGAGTCCTCCACCTCCATCTACAGAAGACGAGACGCACCTGGCCGACTGCAGTTACGTGGCTGCCACCTCCATGGCCTGTGGGTCATCGGAGTTGGTTCCTGTGACGTCTGTTCCTAAGACGTCCGTTGCTGTGACGTCTGTTCCGGTGTCACCCGTCCCTGTGACGTCTGTGGCTGTGACGTCTGTTCCTGTGTCACCTGTCTCGGTGACACCTGTTGCTGTGACGTCTACCTCTGTGTCGTCTGATGCTAAGACGATGCAGTATACTACAATGGGGGTGGACACAACCGTGTCTTCCTTTGAGACTATGGATACTCCAGCCGGGGTGTCCACTCTAGCGAGGATGGTGGTGAATGAACTGCAGGCAGAGTCATATAACTCGACTCCTGTCTCAACACCAATACTCGACACCACCTCTTGTCAGTCACCTTGCCAGATAACGGAAAGTGAGACTAGAGAGGCGGTTCAGATACTGATGGAGCTGAACGATGCAATTGCAGAGGCTGACCTACGTCTGTCTATCCGTGATGCTGAGGCGCTTATGGCTCCTGAAAACGAACTTGAACAATCCATGATGGTGGATCCTCCAATGGACCTACCCGTGACGACTGGTTCTATGTCTGGGAACCATCGTCCATCTACCCTGGACATTCCGGTATCCATGGCGAGTGTACCTATGGGTACTCAAGTGCATTTTCCTAACCCTGATGCTTTGCAGCTAGGGTCTGGGATGGACATATCCATTGAGATGAGTGACAATCGATCTAGTGAATGCATGTCTCCAGTGTCCAGAAATGAAGAACTTTTGCTGAGTGGCGAGTCATAAAAACATTCCCAGTTGCAGCATATATGGAACCTCTACCATGTGTCGTCATCAAGGTTGAACTTTTTGCAGTAGTGGGGTTATTAATACACCACGGACCGTATGATGCTTTATACAATAGACTATGGGTCACAAGATGACTATGTATATATATATTTATAAGAGACTGAGATGACAAGAACAGTGGATCATTATCACCTATTTATGAAAAGACTTTGATATGATCTAGGTTTGCAGTTGTCGTCATATAAGAAACTGTTAAAACCATCACCAAAGAGTGTTCTATTTTGCCATAAGACAGTATTTGTAAAACGGGTTCTGTTTGATTTGATGACATGTGCTATAGGTATGAGTATTGTATGCCGAGTGCGATACTCTGAATTAACCGTCCAATGAGTAAAGGTATGAGGGACTGGATCCTGATGATACCTACTGAGGTGAAAGGTTGCTTGACTGCATTCGTACTATGTGTAGATCTGTGGTAATAACATATCAATGAACCTGAAAAACGTAAAATTTATTCAGGTACTAGGAGTGGAAATTGCGTAAGTTGTTATGGAGATCCGTAGGCTCCCGTTGATTACTTTCAGAAGGAAGGTATCGAGTGAGGAGCCGGATCATTCTATTTTTCAGCTTGCTGCGTTTTTGATCTTTGAACTAAGTGTGGAGACTAATTCTCCCTGAAACGTTGAGATATGTTGCCATGACACTTGATCTGATTGCTTTCAGCATTCCTATATGGAGAATGTCACTTGTGTTATTGTGTAGAGTACGCCGAAAAGGACACCTATGTGACCATGGTGCATAAGGTTTTGGAGTCCTTGATTGGATTAAAACTGCATTTACCGGATCTACACTACATGTTCATTTATTCCAAAAATATTGATCTTTCAAACCTTACTCTGGCACGTAAAGCGAGTGAGTCTATTCAAATAGACGGGTTGGGTCAAGGTTTACTATAAAGTCGACACTTGCCACCTTTTTGTTTCCAATATGTCTTGTACTAAAAAAATTGGTAACTTTTAAGGAGAAGTGCTCATATTTGATCTGTATGTATACGATACCTGTTGTAAAAAATCGTTTTCGATGAGACATGGTTAGTATGCGATAAATATGTCTTAAAGGTTTTATATATTTTTTTATGATATATAGTCAAGTTTGTTTTATAGGGCTTGACTGGCTGTGTGGAGTTTATCCTCTTAGTCCCATAAATCATGACTGTTATTGAAGGATGATACTCGATTATTGTGTAACTGGATCCTGATGGTTGATATGATTGACGTTAATATCAAAAAGGATGAATACATATCTATGATACCCAAGAAATATATTAGTGGTTCTGATAGAAAGAGTTACGCTTGCCTCCACTATGTATGTGTTTGGAGACAATATATTTGTTTTTTTGGGTTGTTTGGAGATAAAATTTGTCATTGTATCAAGGTAGTATAATAATACTGCACTTAGTGCTGCTATTTAGACGCTATGATATTGTCTGAAGGGGGGTAGTGTAGTGGGTCGCCGCTGTACTATTTCTATGGAACCAGTTGGAGTTATATTTGGTATATGTGTTGTCGTGTATCCAGGCCGCACTCCTGTCTACTGCCGAGTATAAGGTTATATAAGCCCACCTGAGGAATGGTGGAGCGCGGCCTGGTTATGTGCATTGAGCCGTGACCGCCACGTGTCACCCGACATATCTTGGGTACGTTGTCGGCTCGGATGCACCGGCGCGTGGTTACCCGGAGTTCCTCGGGAACTCAAGTGTTTACGAGTAATGGAGAGAATTACATAACGACCAGTACATAAGACCTGGGGTTCTGCTAATCGAGGACCCAGTCTTGCTGCGCACTTCGGCCAGCTTGACTGCTCCACACCAGAGCTTCCCCGAACTCTGTTGTACCTTTTAGGCCTAGTCCTGTCGCTGCTTCCACCTTGGTCACCCTGCGTCTTTCTCTGTTCCACCCTCTGGGGGAACTAGAGGAGATAGACGCATTGGTGTACAACTCCGGGTACAGAACTCCCTCTGTGGAGTCTGATCCAAGTGGAGTTAACCAAGATGGAAGAGAGCCTTGGAACTCGGGAATTATGTACTAGACCGTGAGCGTATACCTCCTGTATGTTCATATGACCACTGGTGTTCAGAAGCCTATTTGATTATTGCTATCCGTCTGTATGATTACGAGCCGTATGTCAGAATGAATAAAGTGTAATTTCTGAACAACCTATTTTCGAATCTGGAGTTTTTCATAGCAGATGTCTACCTTAGAATAGCCAACAGCTACAATAGCATAAGTATTTGTAAAACAGGCTAAATATAGTCACAAAGCACGATCCAATAAAGGACTAGGAAAGTCTGATTCTGGCAAATTCTAAAGAATGTGGATCAATTTTCCCACAGGGAGAAACATAAGCGACCGTAAACGGCATAGCCAGGTTAATCTCTTTATTGCTGGCTTTTTTTTCAAAGATGTTTAGTTCATTTCCAACTGAAAGTTGCCATGAGCTATGATAAAGGGCAATGTCCTGTCGTCAGGTTTAATTTCCTCATTAAGAGATTGTCTCTAACTCCCTAAGAGGCTGGCTGTAAAGAAAGTCAATAACAATTATTCAGACAACATAGAGACATTGAGCCTTCGTAATACATCTTAATGATCATTTATCATATTGAATGGGAAACATCATCTCAACAGTGAATTTGTAATACTGTTATATATAGTCCATATATTTATTTCTGGCCTCTTATCTTTCTTAGCACATCTTCCTTCTACACTTTTTGCTTCCCTCCCCTCAGTATCTTAGTTTAGCCAGCTGCAACATTGATAGATTCTTGATGATGTGCTGCCCTCCCCTCTGTGTTCATCTTTTCCTGGTTCACAGATACCTTCCTACTCTCACCAATGCTCAATGATCCACGATGCAATCCTCCAGATTCCTCATCTGATTTATAAGATCTCTGAGTGGTGATTATAGGTGGATCTCAGTAGACAAACATGATTCCTACAAATTCCACACCTAGGCAGCACTTCTGACAAATCCTGTTGCTTTGGAGCCATAACAATGCCTATGCTATGAGTGAATTAAGCCTGGCACTATGTTGATTTAGTGAAGGAGTGCACAATGTAATGGGGTTAAGAATAATCTAATATCAGCATCCCATCTCTGTTCTGCAATGTAAGGAAGATTTTGAGAGAATCCATATTAATATACTGTAGATCTTCTTTGTCTTGAATGACCCTATGCTATACAAAATCATATGTTTGATGATGTGTTATTTCCTGTTCTGGAAAGGTAATGTTTATAATATCAGGTTATAGGTACCAGGGGTCTTGATTTAATTGAATACATGAACTATGTTTGTGTAACTACTGCCCTCCAGAACTGTGTATTGTAAAAGGTTTACCTCATTTGAGGTATTTCAAATCGTCATAATGCATTTTACTGTGCTGAACAGTGTTGATGTTTCTCGCCTGTTAATAAATGCAAACACAATATATGATTGAGCATGTAATTAACTCACTGGCCATTTGCATGTTTATATTTGCAGTACATCATGGCATATAGCCCTAATAAAGGACAATGGCTTTCATCCATTCATGTCTTATTTGCATTGCTTCATAAGGAAACTACATATCAGCATTAATTCTCCCTTCATCCTCCCAACCACTATCTCCTTATTTGGTCATGCTATTATCTTACTACCTCACAGATTCATGACATGTCTTAAATCAGAGTAGCTAATTGGCTCTTATATCTCAGCTATAGTGCTTCCACCTTTTGGCATGCGTTTAATTAGTGAAGACAAAAAGCTCAGTCAGTTAACAGCCATAGGTCTAAGACAATGGATAGGCGAACTTCCTCTTCCTGTTCTTAAGCACTTCCTGTGCAGTTAACGGCCATCTTCAAGGGCCACATAGCACTTTAAAGTGGCACTAGTACTGTTCTTGTTTACTACGTGGTTAAAAGTGCTGATGCAGGTGGCATTGATTTAGGGTAGGGCTGATGCGTGACATTTTACATTGCACTGTCTGTCTGCTTTACTCTTACAAAAATCACATAGCATTACCATAGAGACTAGTTATAATAAATCTTAATTTCCCATCTCAAATTTCCTGCAAATCTTCCAGTGAGGCCCCCTGGATCTTTTTGGGCCAACAGGCTTGCCCTGCTGTATTTATAGAAGAAGCAAACAGTCCTGAAATAGTGTTGAATGCCGCCATGGTTCTAGACTGTCTTGTCAAGTTACTGTTCCCATTATATTCCCTAAAAGCTATTTCATGTTTTGCATCACATGCTTTACCCCGAGCCCCAACACAACCAAAGTGATTTCAGACCTAATCATGGCTAAAGACTCAGTCTTACAGGTGTCTCTTCACGTAGGTAATGGAGTCTTCATGTTAATCTGAATGAACAATAGAAGGTGATTTCCTTGTAGAACAATAGCCCCCTACTACTGAGTGCAGCCTGCCTGAAGCTTATTATTCATGGTGACAGTAGAAACCACTGACTGCTGCCACTTCTAAGAGAGTCAATGGAGTCAGAATGTCAAGCCTTCAGTGTGGTGAGACTACCGCATGCACTTAGGGCGTCAAGTATCTTTCTCAGGCTCCTAAAGGACAATTAGTGCCCTTTGTCTCCATGCAGCATTGATGAGAATCTGCTTGCACATATAGGAAGCATTCTCCTACAAAAATCAACCTTTCCATGTACACTTCAAATTCTCTGATTTGGGCCCTTTCAAACTGTCAACACAGAAAGCATCTTGGTGTATCAACCCAGTTTTACATCGTACATGGGAACCAATTTTAAGTATTAGAGAAACTCATAAAACAATGAATTTCCCCATCTCTGCATTATACTCTTGAACACTGCAATGAAACCCCATAAGCTGTTTTCAAACTCCCCCTGGTGCAGTGGGGAAATAGATATAGTTGATATCCTGTGAGAAGATGCACTGTGCTAGAAAAAGATTTCCCCTTTGGGCATCGTTATGGTCCTTTGGCCCCAGCTCAGTCTTGATTATGGTCATTTAGGACCATTTGTGGATGATTGTGGTCGTTTGATGCCATTGGGAGCCCGGTTATTGACAGTTCGTCCCAAGAGAGGTGAGTAGGCTTGGGAAGGGGCCACCGACATGCGGTAAAGGGGCTGCACTGCTGCAAGGATCTGTACTTTATTTGTAGTCCTTGTTCATAACAGGATATCTAACTATAGGGCAGTGGGTATTTAGTAGAATAGACATTGACAAACGCAAGTTTTCAGTAGAATTTATGACAAATGCCACCTTCAAGGCATTTGACAATTGCATGATGCTTTATTGAAAATGCTTTTTCACATCATGATAAATGGATGCATTCATAAATCATGCTGACAACCCTGGAGAACATCAGCCCCAGCAGTTTTTTAGTTTTTTTGAACTATCATTTATTCAGGAGGAAAGAGAAAGGTTCCTGAGGTACCTGTTTGCATCGGGCTCAGGTATAAAAACAATTGTTTTACACAAAGCTGGGAAGTGCAAAGGTATTACAGCACTAAAGTTTATTAAGATTTTATTGAATAAACATGAAATGTCATTCTTATATGACACCAATTGGTTTGATGTAATCACTACTATATATCAGCAATGAGTTAACATCCACATGTAGTTAATCATGTTGTTTGTAACATAGAAGATGAGGAAAAAGATCAGAACTATATCTAAATCATTCCATAACATAGCGGTTTTATAACACATACTCCTTGTGTATGCTCTGTTGGCATGCATGACCTGTTTGAGTAGCCTTGTTTCTCTTGGGGCATCAACTAAGTTAATTCGCAATAAAACCTTCCTATGGGCATGACACAGAATATGAGCCTTTCTTCTTTGATGCAAATAGTTTAACTTTGCCATTCAGCGGCTGATGTCCACCAAGGTACAAGAATGATATCTTGCGGCAAGTAACACACATACCCAGCTGCCAGAAACAGCTAGATGAATGGAAATAACCCACTCAAAAATTTGTGTAACGGACCCCAGTGTGGCAATGTGAAGCAAACAGATGCACGGGGATGTATAAGGTACAGTACCAGCCTCCTAGTCTGCATGTTAAATAGGCATTGAAGCGCTCTCCTCTCTCTCCCCTCCCTGCCCACTGCCAGACCTATTCCTCTATTACAAAGGCCAATGGAGGAAGGCTAAAAGCTGCCAAGGTTAATACCATGTCCTTACCCTGTAATGGATTGGATGTGGATTGTATTGGTGGTTGACTGGGGCACACTTAGACTGCCCCTAATGTGTTCCCACTCTCTCCCTCTAAACACTTCACCTCAATCTGCCCATAAACAAACATCTCTCTAGCAGACACTCTATTCATCTACATAGATATCCTACATACATGCCAGAAAACCATCATTCGATTTTAAGGTGATAGTTAGATATTGGAAAATTATTGGATTAAACTCAGCCTTTGATAGCTTTGATACACAAAATTTAACATGCTCAGCAATTCATGTACATCAAGTGCACCAGAGCAACTTAGACTTAGGCTGGGTTGTCAATGCCTATTGCCCAACCACTTTTATACCTTCACATACACTTATAACAAGGTCAAATTTAGTGTCATTTTTATGTACATATAAATATGCAGTCATGATATGAGGCTCACTACACCCTAGGAGATAATTACACTCTTCAGATTTCAATCAACAATATATATATATACACAAAATACCTATGGTTCAGGACAACAGTCACACAAGAATCTGAGGAGGTTAAGTGTTAAATCTCAGTGCCCTAGCAGTCCTATACATTTCCCTTTTCCTCTCCTCTTCCTAACTGTGCCCTGTGGTGCTAACACAGGACTTCCATTACCTATACTTGGTGTAAGATGACCAAATTGCATTACACAGCCCCTTATGTCACCTGTACCCTGAAGCTAAGTGGTACCAAACCTGTACATCATCTGTACCCTGACACTTGGTCCACGCCACACAGTTTGTACCTCAGTGGCTGCTACAGCTGCATGCTAACAGGCTGTTAGTAACAAGCACTCATAACTTACTCAACTTGTATGGCCCATTTCCCCCCTCTAATGGTAGCATGCTGCTTCTATGTACTACACCATTTTGTCATACTTTAACTTCCTCACATTTATTTACGCTTCAAGTTAAACTTTTAAGGTCTAAGACCTAATAATTGGTAGATGAAATGCCAAAGATGGCTGATAAACACAATGCGGTCTCACACCAAGCAATAAATGAAAGGAACGTTAAATGTTAAAAGATTGTGTCTCGATTATCAATAAGCCATCATCAATACATCAAAGTACTGATATCCTAATGGCTATCTAAATGCCCTTCCTCATGACAGAAAACACCAAAGCTGTATTTGAGCTCTCTGTGACTCCACATTCATCCCAAATAAAAGGCTCATTTTGTCACAACGTGTTACAGATCAGGGAGCCACCGCCCACTCTCCTGCAGTACTTCTGCAATTCTGCGCTCTGGAGTAACATGAATTTGTGAAACCTGTTCTATTGATTTCCTTGTTTTGCAGCCATTTTTCAGCAAAGTAGTTCCTGGCCTCCTGGATTCTATGCATACGGAGGAAATCAAATCAAAACTGCCTGGGGAATATTGTGTTTACATGCCTAAAGGTCTGATAGGCCCTTTTGCTGCTATCCCCTGCCATATGGGGAAAAGGTAAGGTTCTGATACATTGTTTAGTCAACACACACTAGGTAGTGAAATATATATCCAGGTCATATTACTATCATTATGCTTTTTGCCAAGCTGTAATCGTCAATGTAGCCGAAAAGGTGACACTTCATTAGTTAACCTTGTTGGAAGCTAAAGTTTTGATAAAATCCGAAAGTCTTTTAGCAATCATACTTAACCTACCTCCTTTACAATCATTATTTATGAGAAAACATGTCCAGAGTATGGATAATTTTTTCATTCATTTTCCACCCTAAGATCTCCGCATAAATTACAGGGATCATTGTCTTCAGATTATTTATGTTAAGGAAAACCCCAAGGCTCTCGAGCTCAGTTGGAATTAAGCAGTGATGTGTGAAATACCAATAAAGCCAAAACAACCCTCATGTTTGTTGTTCTGGGTCTGAATACAGACATCTGTCATCATCCTGAGCTGACAGATATGCAGAAAGGCCTGTCCCTGATATTGACTATACAATGGGACAATCACTAACAATACTCAGATGTTAAAAGGGTGATTTCTCACAGGCTTTCAAGTTGATCTCAGGCCATAACTCACAAGCAGCTGGAATGTGAATGTTATGAAAAGGGATGAATTTATTATTCCTCTCATTGACAATGTTGAAATGGAAAATCAATCGCTCTCTGCACATTGTGGCTTTAGTTGACAAATGGAAAACAAAAGTTGGGAAAAACAAATATAATGTCAGGTATGTCTCTTTTTGAACTGCAGTTTTTTTGGGTTACTTTAGTGAGACATATCATGGGCAACTTGCCAGAGGTGCATTTATTCATAATACCAACCAATCTCAAATTAACTGACCCTGCAGGGCTGGCAAATTGCTTAAATATGCTGATGTGTAGACTTGCCAGGGCTCCACTGAAAGAACAAGAGGCATGGTATGTCAAAGCACTAGGAAGCCCTTTCAAGTCTAAACGTTAAGCTGTACCCGATTCAGTCTGTCCCGTGTGCTGCTGGATCTACCCTGTAGTACAGCAGACAGCTCCAGTACCACAAACACCCTGCAAGAGTGTTAACCCTCTAAGGACTGTATGAGGCATTGTAAGCATAATGCACCAATGCAAAAAGTAACCTACAGGCACTGCAATGGTACATCATGCAGATCTTTCAGGAGTGTAGCATTACCAAAGGATCAGTTTGGTGACAAAACAGCATGGCATATTACTTAAAAATATGTGTCTTATTTTTTTCTGTACAGCATCTTGTCTTCTATTCCCTAACATCATGGCTTCCTTACTTGCTGGTATTGGTCATTGAGGCACCCACCAACTGGTCAGCCTGGGTCTCATGTACTCTTATTACAGATAGAGATATGCTGCCTATCTGCCTGATGCAGTACTGCAGGCTATAGCGTTACACTCCTCAGTGCGAGTCTAGAATACAAGGAGTGACTTTCACAAAATAAGCGCTTATTTAGTATGGATTTGGCTATATAGATGGAAAAATAATAAATGAGGATAATATAGGTCTGGTAGATATGGATACACACATAAGGGATGAAGGAAAGGGTGATCTGTTAAAACAGCTCTTTTTGGTTTATTGTAAAGGTATTAAGCTAATTTAACTAATTTAGCTTATGTATTTATTCTACCTACAGCAGCAAAGCGTACAGAAGGCCCATAGGTTAAGCACTGAAGGTACCGACGGCGTATGCGTGGTGTACGACGGTGGTACGCCACGCTGGTTTGAGCGTGGCGTACCACAGTCATCCTGTCCAGCTACATTCCAGAAATTTAGCTCTAAAATCTTTATTTCTGGGCGGATTTTCATAATTTAAAAAACAATGGTATCTAGAATGTTTGTAGGTAGAATAAATCGAAAACATCACTTGATTTGCATATGACACATTGTACACCACGGATCCACTCGTGGCTTATAAAGCCACTTGTGGATCCGTGGTGTACAATGTGTCATATGCAAATCGCGTGGCGTTTTACGTTATTAGCTAATGTTTTAAAAACCATAACATTTGTTCAAATTGTCCTGGATATTACATCAGCAAAGGAGAAGCCCGATTCTGAAGGGCTATATGGGATTCTATCGATTCACCTTGAGTGCAGTCCTAGACTACACGGACAGTTTCTACCTGCTTCCAAGACTACCCCTGGTGGGTTAGACAGCTAAGGTTACCGGCTCAAGTTTTCAGATCCCACCACATCCCTCTGTAGTACAAATAAAGGCACATCAGGCCGAATTGTATAAATTATGGATTCTTCCGCCCAGAGGTTGTTTTTAGTGGTTTAGTGGTGAGATTGGTGCTGGTGGCAGTGCTGCCAGTGGTGTTTGGGGGAGGGGAACAAGGCTGGACAGGCCGGGTAATGAGCAAAGGGAATATAAACAGCCCACTGGTCAGATCCCATTTTGTACTAGAATGGTGAGCCTTTGGGTAAGTTGAAGAGCACTCTAGATGTTAGGACTAGGATGTTAGAACACAGTACACTAGATGTATATAGTATCTAGTGTATTTCACACCACTGTAAGAGGTCTAAGTTTGCTCTGTGTAGGGTCATAGGCCTTCAGAGTTTGGGTGGGTAGCTGGCACGAGTGACTCAATGATACCATCTCCATGTACAGTGAGTCAGGATACAGTCTGGTAAAAAACAATGGTGTCAGGCAGGAAAAAAAGCTCAGTATAGGGTAATTCTTAAGATAGTAGTGTTGACTAAGGTGGTAGGCATGGACTGAGGTCAGCGCAGGACGGGTGGTCTGACATATATCCATGTTGCCTGCTTGGGATTGACATTCCCTGAAGCCTGCTGCTAGGAATTCCTCCTGAGGGCCTCTGGGTTGCTATGGTAACCTGATCTTCTACATGCAGGAAAATCATCACACCAGGTAGCTCCACCTGTTGCAGTGTTCTGCCTAGTGAATTTGAATTTGAATTTCCAACACCCTAACCACCCCCATACAGAGCATTTTCCCCCACAGCCCACCTAGACAGGTGTGAGTGTGGATAGACATATGCTATGACACTTGTGACTTAAGGGAAGATGGGATGTTTTGATGGATAGGGGTAATGTGGGTAAGGGTAATCCCTTAACCCATAATGATTCATGACTGACCCTTCCATAACCCCCTGGCATGGGTTATATGGGGTAAAATGTGATACATGGTCACCCATGGCTACCCAGCTTGAGGGAGCTAACATACTGAGTGATGGCGCCACCAGAAACACCTTCCACACTGCTATTTCCATATCTAGCCTCATATAGCTCTCTGTTTTTTAGACCAAGTAGATGTTTAGAATTGTCTGGCCTCTGCTATAGATGTACACTCTTTGGGGAGTGAGTGGCTTCTTTGGTTCTACTAATAACTGTGGGCGTCTGAGTACATGTAATGGTAGATGTTTACACTACACATACAGAACGTAAATTTATGCAGGCCTCATGCATAACTGCAACCTATCAGCAGTCTGCCCTCCCACAAATGTAAGCCCTAATACCATGGATCTATTTCAGTATACAGGAACTGTTATGATTGGTGAGAGAAGTGACAGCTGATAGTATTAGTCAAAGGCTGAGGCCAAATAAAAAAAAAGTTGATGTCAGGTAATGTGGGAGTAAAGGCTAGGGTCGGTTGGGTAGTATATAAAGCCTAAAATTGACCAGAAAATAGTGTGAAAAAATGAAGAATTCTTCAAAACTGCATTAACCCACTAGTACCATGTTGCCACTATATATTATATCTTATTCATAAATAACCATGAAACTACTAATTAACCTTTGTGTTAAGCCTAAGATTATCACAAAAAAAGTCAAATTGACCTGAAGGAAACCTTTATTTGTATTTGCCTGAGCAGGAGGCCAGGGTGGAGAGGTGTGTTATGTCTGATTCTATGTCTATGCTAGCTTCAATAGAAAAGCTCTATATGGTCCAGATGTATAGAGATTCTCTCCTCAGGCCCTGTGTATAAACAATGCATTAATAAAGCAGACCAGGACCATGTGCCTTGCCATTCCATAATCCTTATTATGGATCCTTGCTCCAGTGGGTTCAGGACTAAAGATGAGACCACCTAGAGAAATATAGAGACCAAGAGTATGTTCAACTAACAGATTTCTTAGACTATAAGCATCACATGTTTCAGTATATGAATGCTGATTCCAATAAACATTATGAAAAATACTGCATCATATTGTACAGTGTTTAGTACCATCTAAATGATTACTTAATATTAACAACACGCTGGTGAATCATTTTACTTGACCAATTATATTTAGATGATTCACATGTACAGAAGTGCAGCAGATAACATTAGCTACTGGGAACTAATCTATAAGGTCCTACCCACTTTTCTTCTTCTCTATTGAATAATTCAACAGGGCCGGAAGAGTCTTATTCTTTGTTCCTTCCTCTGGAGGATATTGTGTGCTATTTATCTTCCAAGGTGTTCTAAGGTCCCTGAGACCTAACATTCATAGAGAGTCAGAAAGATTTTCTGAGCATCAACTACTTTTGAGAAATGTTTAGTTAGTTTCCGACAGAAAGTCATCATAAGCCATAATAGAGGGCAATGAACTGACAGTCAGGTTTGTCTCATTATTGAGGGTCTGTCTTCAAATCCCTGCACTGCTTTGATGCAAATATGTTTTTCATACAGTCTAAGTGATTTCCCTGGGACCTCATTCAACAGTAATTGCTAATTTGATTCCTAAATTTGTGTTACAGAATCGGTATGTCTTGAGGTTTTAAACTCAGTTCGTATAAACTATGATGGAAAACCTCCCATAATATTTGTCTAAATGGATTTTCTGCATGTTATGCATGGTTCCCACAATATATCAATTATTTACCAACAAAAAACATAATTGTTCTAAGGTTTATTATTTAGATAGTATGGGATATTGGTATAAGGTAATTCTGAGAGTGAATAAAGCACAATACATTATATGGACTTGGGCTGGATTAAACCTGCCTGTTTATTAGATATATATTGACTTGACATAAGCCAATTGAGAAAAAAAAAATTAATTAACTAACCACGGTAAATATGACACAAAGCAAGCGAGCAGCGAGCTGTCCCACCTCTCTGGGCGGCGCTCTGGCATAAACAACAGCGGTAACCAATGTACACACTCCGCCTAGATACATAACATAGGGGGCGCTCCTAACCGGGTAACAGAGGTTTGGCGCGCGCGAATGACCTGACCAATAGCGGGAACAAGGGACTCGTACTCAACCATTGGTATAAGGTAATTCTGAGAGTGAATAAAGCACAATACATTATATGGACTTGGGCTGGATTAAACCTGCCAGACACCCAGAATTACAAATTATACAACACTATAACATATATATCATCTCTTACACATAGCGTCAACTACCATCCTGTCTAAATTAATTCTAGAGGATAGAGGCTTAGCAAGATAAATTAAAGCAGTGAGGCTAGCCCAATCACCAGTCTGCCTAATGTCCTCCAATGGGATTCCACAACTATGTAAAAAGGCAGCTCCAGAACGCCTTAAAGAATGGCAACCTGCTCCTTTAACATCCATATTAATAGCTGCTAACAATCTCTTTAGATAAGTATTAAGTACCGGGTACTTGAGTGGGACCAAAACCCCCGACACCTTTAACATAAATACAGGTGAATCCTTGGTGAGGGATGGACAGTCATTGAAATGATTTGCTAACAGGGTTGCAGCGCACAAAGGTGAGCCTATAGCATAAGTGAGGGGTACCAAATGTAAACGCTGACCATATTGGATCGTTTTAGAACTAGATATCCTAAGCAACACACCCCAAGGTTTAAAAACAAGAGAGCTCCGGCGCAGAAAATGACCCTCCAACTTCTGATTATTAGGAACTAGGTTACACTTCCTTAATAACGAACGGAAGCTTGTGGCTATACATGCCCACATACACCTCTCATTCACACTAAGACAATCTACATGCATGAACATATTCAACAAATTTTCCAGTGTTAGGGTCACATGCGTAGGCATAGGATCACCTAAAAGCCTCCTAAGGCCTTTCAAGGTAGTTGAAAAAATAAAATTCAACCTAATCTCGGAGACATCATATCCGAAATACTTGTTTAGACTAATGACCCCTGATACATAATTATCAATGCTAACATAACACAGTGAGTCTGACAAGAAGACAATAAACTCGCACATAACATCCACAGTGGTTGGAACTACTGCCACCATAATCAGAGCGCAGAAAGATATGTACTTCTTCCACTGAGAAGCCTTGGTTCGCCAGGTGGACCAACAATATGATCTAACTTTTGCTGCTTTTGTCTCCAGTCTTCGTCGCAACAGGAGTACATCTGGAACAACACAGACCCGTAGGGATCTTCATATTATTTTCATACATACGAGACAGAGCATCAGCAATCACATTTAACTTTCCTGGTACATGAATACTTACAATATGACAATTAAATAATACACTCAACCAGAAAATTCTACGTAATATAGACATAGCATACTTATTAGAGCTCTTTCCGGTATTTAAACCTGTGACTACTTGAGTGTTATCAGAGAAGCAAACGACACGACAATTCCTCCAAGCTGGACCCCATCTCCATAGCGATTCCACTACCGGGTATAGCTCCTGAACGTTTATATTATCGGGTATCTCCTCCCCAGGGCAGTGTGGGAGGTGGTTGTGGTGATCACTTGCAGCGTCTAAATCCATTTTCCACATACCCGCTAACCAGTCTCCACCCCAATGAGCACCATAACCTGATCCAGAGGCCTCTGTGTATATGTTCACAGTGTCCTGTACCCTCCTACCCACCATCTTGGCTTCTCCATTAAACCAAGTGGCGAAATCCTTCCACCACTGTATGTCTAAGAAAAAGTTCTTGGTGAGGGTTATTCGTCTCTTACCGGTAGTAAAACTCGATAATAAACCAATAATTCTGTGAGAAAAAGTTCTTCCACCTCTAACTACCGTAGAGCAGTGTCCTATAATGCCACATAGCCTCTGGATTTGCTTGCGTGTCGCCTGACGGCGACCAGCAAAGAACGCGAGCTCTTCCTTTAACTTTAGCATTTTATCTACCGGTAGTAATAGCTTCATCTGAACGCTGTCTATAATGATACCCAGATATCTTTGTATCCTTGAGGGTGATAAGACTTTTTTATAAGATATATTAAACCCTAATGAACGTAGGAGAGAATGAAGAGCTAATTGAGCCTCTTTACATGATTCAAAACTGTCTCCTATTAGAAGAAAATCATCCAAATAACTATAGCATTTGAAACCATAAGCATTCATATACCTAGTAACAGCGTCTGTCAAATTATTAAATATGTAAGGTGAGGCTCTGGCCCCAAAGGACAGGAAATTATCTTCTATGTACACGTCCTGACCATCAACACTCCAGGCCAAACCTTGAAACTTTCTGTCCCCGGGACGAATCATACATGTACGGTATGCAGCCTCTATATCTGTTACAGCCAAAAAGCAACCTGGGGTTAGGCTCTCACATATCTCATCCATGCTACAGAACTTAAAATTATTAAAGGTGCTAGACATATGATTATTAATAGATATGCCCTCAGGCCTGCTAGCGTCAGTGATGAGGCGATAACCACCAGATGACTTCTCAACAGCCCCCAGAGCATGTACACAATGCGGTTTCCTATCGACAATACTAAGTTTACCGGTACTTATTTCCTTTAAAATAATATCGTTCATGAAACCAAAAGCTTCCCCTGTAGCGGAGGCATAGTTAATACACTCATAAGAAGGGATATCTACTAGAGGGTCAACAATTTTGAAACCATGCATAACCCCGTCCAGCAAAAACAGGCTATCTGGATCCCAAGTACCGTATACATCGTTATCCCCCCCTGACAACATATTTTTCCAACCACAAGGCTTAAACTGCGATTGAACATTAGATACATTATGTACACAATTAATATCCCACAAAGGCCTGTAATCCGTATAAGATAGGATCATATCACTAACACTGTCCATACAGATTACTCTGTCGCTGCGGATCCAACCGTAATTGTTCACATCACAGGTGAGCCCTTCGTCGGCGTCTACCTGTACCCCCCCCCCTGTTGCTGATGGGGATTTGAAGGAGTATAGCCTTGATTGCCTTGGTTCTGTGGGTAGAATGGAGACTGTGTGTTCCTGTTTTGATGCTGCTGACCTTGCTGAGCTGCATTGTTGTAGTTGCACCCACCCTTCGCCCTGTGTGAGCCTCTACATACACAACATACGTGTTGTTTATGACATGGATTATAT
Organism: Harmothoe impar; assembly: GCA_947462335.1. NCBI lineage: Eukaryota > Metazoa > Annelida > Polychaeta > Phyllodocida > Polynoidae > Harmothoe > Harmothoe impar. The sequence continues at coordinate 1,584,716 of OX381713.1, forward strand.
TGGCACGCCGTAAAGTTCCAACTCGCACAGATATCGTCCGGGCACCATATCCTCGGCATTGACTGCTTGCTGGAGCCACCTGGCTTCCCCGCTTGAGAAGGACCCTGGAGGAGACGCATGGCTTCCACGTAAGCCTTGGTACATTCAATACCAAAGTGAGTGGCATTCGCTGTGTGCTCTGCTGCCGTGTATCTGACCTCTCCCGAAGCCACCTTGGTCGTCACATCATGTTTATACTTTGCCACTGCCTTGGGCATGTAGGTAGGCCTAATCTCCTTAAGGGTGATGTACTTAAAATGTTCCAAATACCCCATAACGTCGAACCAAGCGTCGTTTGCTTTTATGATGCACTCCGTCACACACACCATACCGTATACGAGCTCTCTATAGGACATCTCCTCATAACTTTTATCTAAAGGTAGATGAAAATCTGGACGGATCCAAAGTCGTGAGCGCTTTCTGCGTGCAGACTCACTTGACCAATGGAAGCCAGACATTCCACCACCCTCACCTTACAGGGGCAATCCAGCGTTGTTTACGTCTCCAGTAGCCAACCCTAGAGCCTGGAGGCCTAAACCCACAGACTCTAAGCCAGCTTGCAGAGTTGTCGCCGCTGTAGAATTTCCCTCGGAAGCTGAAGCCAGTGACCCGTCAGCGTAGAACAGTTGACGCTTGAAGCCATGCTCACTCTCCAGTGTCGATCCGGTACCCGGAGTCTTACCCAAGTAGCAAACCAAACTGGGCCCCAGTTGGGCCCCGATTGGGCTGCAAACTGGGCCCCACCTGTGTTTCCCGACTGGGGCCCTGCGAGAACGGGCTCTGGGCGCCAGACCGGGCCCAAGTGGGCTAGCCCAAACTGGGCCCAGAATGGGCCCCACTTTAATATTTTAGGGTTACAACTTGCATAATAGGGCAGTCCAGTAATCAATTTTAATTAATACATTCCCTTTCATTTATTTAATGACTAATATATAGCTGGGCTTGAGGTGGGCACAGGTTGGGCTGGCCCAAGGTAGGATTCTGGTATCCCTACCGGAAGCCCTTCAAGTCATGCATTTTCTACACAGAAGATAGAAAATGTATTCATCAAGTTTAAGTCAGCAAATTTCATCTTAGCCATCAAATCTGCAGCTGATGCCTTCAGGTTATGTGGGTCCATGCCTTATAGTTAATTTTTAATCACATTATAGGGGTCTCCAGGTGAATACTTCATTTTCTACTTTGTTTTACACATTAAAATGGAAACTTCCATATATTATCAAACTGCATTAAAATACCTTCATTCACATACATGTATTAACTACATGACACATTTTGGCTTTATTGTATCAATGAAGAAGTTATCTTGAATTGGAGGAATTCTCTCTACATGGTATAGAGAGGCCATCTAGTGTCAATGCTTAGAACCACGTAGTCCTCTAGTGTCAATGCTCTAAACTACTTGCTGGGAAGCCCATGTCAAGCCCACAGAAAGCCCAACTATGATTTTCCAGCAAAAACATCATTATAAAATTTCATTTTTTTTTTTTTTTAAAAGGAGAGTTTGATTCACATTGTTAGGGACTACCATAAAGCATTTTTGGAAATGAAAATTAGCCCAGTCTAAGCCCACCTAAAGCCCAATCATACATTTCCTACCCAAAAGTGACTATAACATGTTTATTCTTGGAATCTTTTTAATGGAGAGTATGATTCAAGATATTTTGGATATTACAAAGCATGTTGTAAAATTCACTTAGCCCAACTGGGGCCCCACTGAAGCCCATGGATTTGCCCAGCCCAAAATGCAGCCCAGTCCAGCCCAAGGTTGCCCAAGGCAAACCCAACTGGGCCCCAGCTGGGCATGTTACTTGGGTAGGCTTGAACCCTGGAGGTGGCTTCTGCGTGCTTGGCTTCTTCCCCGATCCGCCATCTTGGCTCGAAGCCAATTCCTCCTCCAGTTTGGCGTTCTGTAGGTTGATCGCTGCCAGCCGTTCTTCCAGAGCCTTCATCTCGAGTTTACGCTTCAGTATGGCTTGCTTCTCCTCTGCTAGCTTAAGTTGTAAGGACACGTTCTGATCCCTATCCATTGCTGGAGATCCTGGCTCCTCAGCCTTGCGTAACTCGAATGCTTCGTCTTCTTCCTCGTCCAACCCACCTTTAGAGTGTGTGGGTGTAGAACATTGAGGACATGCCGATTTAAGGTGGTCATACACAAAAGCACAGCTCCTGCAGGGCTGCATGGTTAATAATAAAAAATTAATTAACTAACCACGGTAAATATGACACAAAGCAAGCGAGCAGCGAGCTGTCCCACCTCTCTGGGCGGCGCTCTGGCGTAAACAACAGCGGTAACCAATGTACACACTCCGCCTAGATACATAACATAGGGGGCGCTCCTAACTGGGTAACAGAGGTTTGGCGCGCGCGATTGACCTGACCAATAGCGGGAACAAGGGACTCGTACCCAACCAATATAAAGAGCTGTTAAGGTTCAGGGCATTTTGATGAAGCCCTGAGGGATTTTCTTCAAAAAAGCAGTTCTATTGTAAATATTCCATGGGAGAGAGAACGTCCACCTTTTCATTTGAGATATCCATTCAGACTTCTTCACATCTTTGCCAATATTTGTTATTTGTTTTCTGTATTTCTTACGTAAGTACCTTGGTTGATACAAGTTGCAATATTGCAGTTTTTGAAACCTTGTTAGATCCATAGTGTTATCCGCTGGATTTATCGCCTAATCGGAAAGATCTCCCAGTAAAGGAATTTGATTCCCTCCAAATTCTACAGTGAGGGGCAAATTGCCGTGAATACTGTTTCAATGGTGCCATAACAATGCCAAGGGTGTTTGTGGATCTAATCTGTCACTGTGGTGATTTAGTGAAGGAAAGCGAAGGGTTGCTGGGTTAAGAATAATCAAGCATTGACAATCCCATTGTTCATAATTTAGATCTGGTTGCAGCTGCCATTACTAAAAAGAAAACTTTGAGAAAATCCTGAATGATTTACTGTGGAGGAGAATCTTCTTTGTCTGCAATTGGGCGGGGTTGAATAAATTGTTTCAATTCACATTGTGGTTCAGATGAAGTGTCATTTCGTTAGTTAGAGTTAGAATATACCATGTAAAGCCAATGTATGATTAAAGCATATAACTAACTTATAGGATATTTGCATGTCTATGTGCAGTACATCATGGCATAAAACCCTTTTTTAACATACAATATCTCATTATCAGACATTCATGTCCTATTTGCATAGCATCATTAGAAAAGTACATATCAGCATTAAATCTGCCTTGATCCTCTGGACCACAATCTCCTTATTTGGTCATGTGATTCTCTTTGTACCTCACAGATTTATGCCTCACATCAGGGCTACTGATTGGCTCATATATCTATAGTGCTGCCACCTTTTGGTATGTGTTTAATAAGTGGAGACAACGGCTCCGTCAGGTTACAGCTATAGGTCTGAGACAAAGGAGCTGAGCTACAACTTCTGCTTCCTGTCTTAAAACACTTCCTGTGCAGTTAGCGGCCTCTTGAATATTACACTTCACAAAAGGAAAATAAGAATATGAAACATAACAAAAATGGCACCAGGTTATCCACGCAAGTCAAATTCCCAACAAGGAAGATTCTCCTCCACAGTAGATTATTCAGGATTGTCCCAAAATCCTCCTTCTAGTTATGACAGCTGCAGCCAAATCTAATTTACAAACTATGGGAATTTTGATATTAGATTATTCTCAACCTCACCTCACTGCTCCTTCCTCCATTAAATCACCATCCTGACGGATTAAATGCAGAAACACTCGCGGCAGCTTTGAGTCAATATTCTCTGCTTATTCTCTGCTCAAGGCCGAAGACAGAGGTTTACATCATTGATATTGCCTCTTGACCCCCAGGAGTATATTCAGGACATACACCAGTTAATGATCAGGCCACCATTGGGCTTTGGTAATGATATAACCACCTACCTTCAACTGCTAGCATTTACCTATGCCTATGGGGAGAAAGGGGAGATCCCGTCGGTGCCTCTTTCTGCCTGAAGGTATTCCTCATCAGAGCCTGATCCAACTCTCTTTGCAGTCCAAGATGGCTGCCATATGAGGCATCATGGAGCCCGACCAAAGCATGCTTCACATTTACTCTACTTATAGAAGAAATGGTATTTCACCACAATTTTGACGCTGTCCATGTGCTTTCTTTTGTAAATAGTTTTTTTCAATCAACAGTAAGAAAAAGCTGCTTCAAATACTATTTGATTTTTTATATATGCTTAGTGAGTAAGACAAAATTAATGTAATCAAAGAAGAAATCAAATGTTTGTTATACAATCTTTTTATTCACACCCAGATTAGGAAACTGCTATTTTCAGAGTCCTTTCAAACTCAGATTGAGAAACCTTTATATTTGGAGTACCATTTGCAGTTTACACGAAACCATACACAGAAATACTACAATAAATGCTGTCATCACACTCTGTGACATTATTATTTCATGAATCAAGCTACAGGTAGCTTTAGAGATTACTACATTGCAATTGGTGAGTGAATGTGTGTTATTGCTTTAATATCAAAAGAAATCAATCATCAGGTTGTGAAGTATAAAACATAGTATTAGCTATGTATATATATATATATATATATGGATGTCCAAGAAAAAATAAGATGTGCTGGTGGGTTATACAAAAAAGAATTTGAGATATTGGAGACTAAAGCTAACTTTGATCTACATGTATACAATAATACGTAGCAAATATGGGTACATTGGTAGGATAATTTGACTTGTGATTTTTGCAATACTCATCTTTTCCAAGATTATGACAAAGTCATGTTATATATTTCCATCTAATCCTGACAAGGTTGTTTTAATTGAATCAAACTCATATTATAAAGTAACGATAATTTAGATTTGAGTTTCAATTCAATTCATACATAGATGTGACCTTTCTTTACATGTCTTGTAAAGAAGAGTCATGGCTTTTATAATCTGTTAGTACTTGTCATAATAGATGATACAGTACTTAGTTATTTATGAGTGATTTCCATGTCATTTCAATTCCTTGAATCATTATTGAACTAAATGTATATGACTTCACCCTCAAAAGCTGAATTCATTCAGTGCTAGTATTCACAGGGAAACAATGTGTTATAAATGGGATATCAGAAGGACAAGAATTTAGATGTCATCAATCCAGGATGGCTACATCTATCATTGTGAGAATACAACCACTGCAAGTCACTCAACAGCACTGCATCAATTTGAGCCCTCTGGACTGAACGGTTGCGTGATGCTAGGCTTCAGCATTTGAAGGTAACTTACCGTATACCATCCTTAAAAGGTTAAACTGCAGGTAAAAGCAGGGCTGAAAGAGGATGCATATCAGGACAAGCATTTGGGTTAAAACAACAGTGCTAGAAACCAGAGGCATGTTTAGTGGTGTTACCCGAGCATTGACAACAGTGACCGCCGGGTCCTCCATGGACAGGCATCTTTATGACACTCACAGTTACCGATCCACATCATGGGTTCAGACGCCGTCCTGCCATCCTTACACTTGAAGGCTATGGTCACCGTCTTGGTACGGCCAGGGCCACAGCACTTTCTCTTTTTGCAGGTACTACAGAACTTGGGTCGGTACTCCTCTGTGGATTCACAGTCACCGTTGAAGAGCTTGATACTCTTACTCTTCCAGGTACTCTTGCAGTGCTGCCCAGTCTGCAAGCACAAATCATGTGTAAAATGCTGCTAGCTGGTAGAAATGTTATTGTTGCAGCTGTAGCAGAAATAGGAGTTGGTGCTAGTAGTGGTGAAGGTAGTAGTAATGATAATCAGAAAGACAGTTGATGATGACAGTTGCAGTGGAAGTTTAAGTAGTAGCAGTAGGAAAGTAGTTGTATGATTTCTATTGTATACATATTCCTTGTCAAACATCTGTTTATAAATATCAGACAAAACACCACGGGCCCAGCCAGATCCCAGAAAAGCCAGACTGATTCTAGCAGAGCATGTGGGTATAGTTGTTCTTTGTAATTGAATTATTTGTAGAGCATCTGAAACTCAAAGTCCACATCTTAATTATGTTAATGCTGAAAGATCTAGATAATAGCATCATCATGTTTGCCCCTTAGAGTTAGCTTACGTTCTTAAGACTACACATGCACTGTGAACGGGGTCAGGGCATTTCCCAATCCAGTCCTCTTCTATCATCCATTGGGAGAAACTTGCGGGTATTGCTCCTGCCACTGCTGTTCAAGACGGCAGAAATGTGAAGCACCATAGGAATTGAGCATTCTACAATTGTTACCTTAGCTTAGACCTTTTTGAGAGATGGCATTTTTACCATACTTTCAATTTTGCCCACTTTCATTTTCTCCTAAAGGGCCATGTAACAAATACAAAACCTGACTTATCAAGATACATAATTTGGCGTACAGCTTGGTGTAATACAGGTCAGGTTTAAATCACAGAGCATGATCAAAGTATGCTAGCTTGAGGTTTTGTCAATGATAAGAAATTTGTGATAGATATCCATTATCACATTGCGCAGTTGTGTGAATAATTGCCAAACAAATAACAGAACAGGTATGTATGATTTTGTATGTTTATTGCTGCACCAAAAATAAGAAATACCTAGGATATTTCATTTCCATTACAGGCTCTCAATTTTAAGCCATACTTTTCCCCTAGGATGACATTGTCCAGTTGTTTTGTATTGCTGCTGCTACTTTTTAACCACAGCTGTCTTAGTTTCTTGTTTCGAGGTCATGAATATGAGTTGGATGCTGAATGCTACATATACAAACTGACAGTAGTCAATAATGCTAATAACTTATGTAGTACATTAGCACAGGCATTTATACATACATCGCCTCTCCATTATAACTCAAAGTATCTTTATTCAACAGCACAGATTACCATCATATCTATACATTGGATATCAATAAAACAATATATACTGTTACAACAATAGAAAGCTAAACTAGGAAACCAAACAAAAAGACTACCATAGGACACACTGTATGTTATGAGTAACACACACGCTATATAATCCTCTACAATTTCCATATCATAATTGTTGAGTCAATATGTATCAGGACTGGCAAATCCTACCTTTATTCCATTGAAGGGGAAAAATTGAACGAGGGCTTTTTCCCCCTTGATTCTGGGGCAACATACATGTAACATCAGGCTCAATCATGAAATTCAATTTGCTAATATCTAACCATTATTTGCGGATAATGGTTACTTCATAGACAGGTAGACAATACAGTAGGCTAGGTATATGTGGATGGGCTTTTATATCAGTTTTATATTCCGTGATTTATATTGATTTAAAATGCAAAATGTGGCCGAAATAAGGTACATTATATGTGGATTCCCCCCCCCCCTCACCCCTCCCTCACCACACCACTGGGAGAATTCCCCTTGGTGGCAAAATCCCCCTTGGAGGTGCGGACCAGGGGCGGCCCTTATCTCTTATCTCTGCAGAGATAAGGGCTGAGCGTCCACATAGGGGCTATCTTAAGTGAGGGGAGATCTCCCCATGCTGGTTAAAATGCCCAGGAAGGGTTTTCTACCTGTATTGGGGAAATCCCGGGATTTTCCTAGCCTGATGTATTGCTGATTTTAATGCATGAGAAATCAAACAATTGTTTTTGAATATAAAACAAAATATTACACATTGAATTATGACACTTAGAACCTGATTACTTCTGGTCCATTGGATGGTTTTGGTCCCTTTTGCAAGTGGCTCTTAGGCTACTCTATGAACATTCCAGTATTGGATATACAACTGGGTCTGAATATTGACTTAGGGACAAGTAGAAGAACTTGAACATGATGATGCTACAACGTAACATTTGTTGCCATGATGCAACATTGCAAGACTGGTGAGTAGGTCGTTGCCACTGCAAGCTTGCATTTTGGCAGGAATTTATCTACCAGAAATGTTGCATTATTTAAAGCTAACAAAAATACTGCTAGGAACTAGAAATGTAGTTCTCAGTGGCGTTTACCCAGCAATGACTGCAGCGAGCGCCGAGTCCTCCATGGACACGAGTCACTGTGACACTCACAGTTACCGATCCACATCATGGGTTCAGAGGCTGTCCTGCCATCCTTACACTTGAAGGCTATGGTGACAGTCTTGGTACGGCCAGGGCCGCAGCACTTCCTCTTTTTGCAGGTACTACAGAACTTGGGGCGGTACTCCTCTGTGGATTCACAGTCACCGTTGAAGAGCTTGATACTCTTACTCTTCCAGGTACTCTTGCAGTGAGGCCCAGTCTGGAAACACAGATAGTGTGCAAAATATTTGTAGGAAACCTTTAGCACTGGCAGGTCAATGTCAATAGGAACTGGTAAGAGTTTGCTGGTAGGTGTTGTAGTGAACACGTGCAGTAGTTGCAGTAGTGGTGGAAGTAGTAGTGATGATGATCAGGAAGATAGCTGATGATGAGAGTTGAAGTAGTAGTTATAGTAGGAGTGGTATAGGAAATAGTAGAAGTGCTCAGCCTTTGCCATGTCTCTTGTTAAACTCTTCTTATATATCTATATCAGACATTACACCACGGGCACAGATGGTATCATTTCTTTGCCAACTAACCAGATCGTAGAACCACTGCAAATCAAATTGGTAGGTCATGAAGGTATGGTTGTGTATATGTGATGTCGCAATAAAATCTAGTTAAAACATCATTATTCCTTCCTGAGCAGCTGATCTGAAATCCTTTACGACACCAAAAATAACCTGAAACCCAAAGTCCTAACCTATAATGAGTTAATACTTGGAGTTCTAGATCATAGCAGCAACATTTTAGATGCACTTTAAGCATTTAAGTGTTCAGGCAGTACTTGTAAGAATCAGTTAGTGCGTAGAATAAGTGAGCTTCTGTCCTTAAGGCTACATACATGCACTGTGAGAGCACCAGGGGGTTCTCCCAGCCTGCCCTCTTCTATTATCCATGGGCAGAAAAGGGAGATTAAGCCCCTGCGCTCTTTCTGCTGCAGGTATTGCTCCTCAGAGCCTGATCCAACTCCCGCTGCAGTCCAAGATGGCCGCCTTGTGAGGCATCATGGGAGCTGAGTAAGGCTGGTTCTACTGTTGCTCAGATTCTGGCAGAAATTGCATTTACTGTGATGTTGTTTTTTTCATTTGTAAATATGTCCTTTCGTCTAGAATAGTGTTTAAAAGTTCCTCATAATTTGATTTCTATTATCATATTGAGAAGGTATGTGAAATAACTGTTAAACCAATAACAAAACAAGTATACATGTATGATATATTGCATTTAATTCTCCAATATAATTGTTTTCACACTAATTACAAAAGTATCTTTTGGGCTGGAATCAAATATGAAGGATCCTTAAGCTGCAAGGTTGAGTACAAGATGTGTACTGCTGGTTCCCCTGGTGTGGACAAATGGTACTTTGAGTTGACTGACCATTACTTTCCTTTTATCTTTAGGACAAATAAATAGCATGCAATTGTCATGACAGGATGGGTCTAAATGTTTAAGCAGTAATTGCTTTCCAAATGTGCATTGTCAATATTCCTTGTTTTACCCTTGCTTTGTTTTATCCATGAACATTGTCTAACCTTTTGCAAAGTCATTGAAATATAATGAGTTGTATTATTGTTATCATTAAAGTTTCTTATTTTCAAGCCATACTTTCTTGTTGCTCATTTGTTTGCTGTATTCCTGTTATTAATTTTTATTTTCTGTTGCAAGGCCTTCAAAAGTTATTGGTCTTGTACTACAGTAAAATACTACATTGTAGATAAAAACAAATATATTCAACAAACCTTAGCTCACATACTGAATTCCCACAAATATTTCGATACACATATTACATCTATAGATATGGGTATAATATTCAAACAATGCTTTTCTCTATAATCTCTATCGAAATATACAACTCAAGGCTAAACTAGGCATCCACACAAAACTGCAAAACTGAATAAATATAATATAGATATACTCGAGGATGATATTGCCAGTCTGGCACTATATAGATACACACTAGGATAATATTGCCAGTCTGGTACTGTATAGATACACTCTTAATATATTATTACTGGTCTGGGCAGACTACAGGTTGCCCTTCAGGTTTGTACACTATACTTCATGAGTGAATATTATTGCTTTTACTGACAGACTATAGGATGTTTACCTCCAAATTGAAATAATATGTCTACAAAGAAGTGAGACATATCACTGGAAAGAGAAATATGTCTGGAATATTACGCAAAAGACCACATATTGATACCTGCTTTAGATCCAGTGCAATCAGGCAGAGTGTGAGCCAGAGTCAGGGCTATTTTGGGAAAAACTCACCATAGCCTTCAGCAGGGAAAAGTGGTCAATGTAGGCCATGTACAGCTGGGGTAATTACATGTAGGTCTACTGTAGCACTAGACAGCTCGAAAAGGGCAATTTCTCTACTTTACTTGATGCACTTTAATGGTCCATCATTTCCATAATAATTAATATAGGAGGAAATTGCAAAAGAATATCAAAGCTATGATATTGCACACTAGGTCCATAGATCTATATTAGCAGTTATGTACTTTGTAAATATTCTGTTACCCTAAACCCTGGGAGTGACTTTTTTAGCCATGCCTAGCTCCATTAAGATCATATTGATATTTCATGATGATTTGAGCCCCTTAGTTATGTTTCTCAATAGCAGGTACACTTTAAATAATGATAGAAAAACAGAGGTAGTACCCAGACATAGCTTAAAGTGTCCTCTATACCCTCAGTGCACTAGATTTATACATTTCAATACCACTTTGAGTGGAAATGGGAACAAAGAAGATGTGTCTAATACAGAGACTGCAGAAAGAAGCTAGCTGATCACAACAACTGCTAGCGTGGGAGTTTCTCCATAGGTATCCCATAAATATACTATTACAAATTTGATAAATATCAATCCCTTGTATCATGAGAAAGCCCCGAGAATTGGCTTTCAGATGGTGTCAGAAAATGTCTGACTGAAGCCGGGCAGAAAATCGGCAGTTTTCGCGGCCCTCAGTGGTACAGGTAAACACCCTACAGACTATCAAATACTAGTTTCTGATGAATAATGTTAAACAATAGAATTATTGCTACACATCTAAATGTTAATCATTTCTATGAAGGATTTCGATATGTTGCTTAACATTACTTAGTATAGTGATGCTAAACTGGATATTATCAGATTTCTGAATGAAATTACCCTGTGTTTCTCTAGAAATAGTCTGGCATCATATAGACCATGTAGCAGGCTTTACTGGAATATTGACTTGTATATTACATAATGCTGAGCCCTCTTCAGTCTATCGACTCAAATAAGAGAGTACCGGTAAAACAACCAATAATGTTTTAGAAGCATGTGAGTAGAAGGTCAAAGTAGTGATGAAAATATTTAGAATGATAATAGATGATAGAAATAGAGTAAAAATGTATTGCAAATGAAATACATACTAAAGAAATTTATAGTGCTAAAGTTTGATCTGCATGTTTAGGAAAGTGTTCTGTGATATGCATGACTGCATAGTCGCTGGTAAAAGTACCTTTGTAGCTCATGGTGAATGGTGATATTTGCACGCTTAAAAAGTTTGCACAAAATTAAACTGCAAATCACCATCTAATCATTTCAAGGTTACTGTTAACTTTTGATAATTTATTGCATTTAAACCGCACCAAAGTAAATTATAAATTATCTATATTTGAAATGGTTATGTATTGACATTTAATTTAAAATGGTGTCAGCAGTTTTTTCTTAACCTGTTGTATCTTAAGTGTCTTGCTATAGTTGACATCAATTCCTTGATATGAAATGTTATATGCTTCATGATGATCCAAAATCCTAGAATACTTAGAATCCTTGGAACAATGTGTTGGGATTGACTGCTGAACACCTTGAGAGCTCTGTTTTATTCACATATATCTCTCAGCTCTTTCAAACCTTAGAAAAGAAAAACATTTTTCAAAGAGAGGAAAAGTGAGAAACATGAGTTTAGGTGGGTCTGGATAAGAAGAGTTCAGAGACATCCCCACTTGTAAAAGCAGGGAGGAAAGAGGAAAGACTGTTGAAAGCTCTTAGTCAATATCAAACAGGCTCACACTGACAGTGTAAGAAACCAGAAACGTAGTCCTCAGTGAGGTTTGGGCAGCAGCCAGCGCCGACTCCTCCATGGGCACGAGTCACTGTGACACTCACAGTTACCGATCCACATCATGGGCTCAGATGTTGATCTCCCATCCTTGCAGATGAACGCAATGGTGACAGTCTTGGTACGGCCAGGGCCACAGCACTTCCTCTTTTTGCAGGTACTACAGAACTTGGGGCGGTACTCCTCTGTGGATTCACAGTCACCGTTGACGAGCTTGATGCTCTTGCTTTTCCATGTACTCTTGCAGTGCTGCCCAGTCTGCAAGCACAAATCATGTGTGAAATGCTGCTAGGAAACCCTTAGTCAATGCTAGTAGCAGCTAGTAGAAGTGCAGTAGTGGCGGTCGTAGTAAGAGTTGCTAGTAGTAGTTGGCAGTAATAATGCTGATGATGGAAAAGGCAGTGGTAGTACTAGCTTTAGTAGGAGTGGTAGATTAGTTCCCAGTAACACACTTATTGCTAGATCTCTCATCCAATACTATAATTATTTTCAGAACAAATGATTTGATTATTTTGATCTGAATTAGATTTGGAAACTGTGAATGTAAGATTTGATTGTTTCTGAAACTTGTCCGGACTTATAATGGGTAAATTGTTAAAGACTCAGATCATAGCAGGTCGCATGAATGTGAGTATTCAGGATTCGCGCTTGTAAGAATGAGTTAGCGTGTTAGAGCAGGTTAGCTGCGCTCTTAAGGCTATACGCGTGCAGTTAGCCGGTGGTCTGCGGTTCTCCCAGCCAGCCTTCTTTTATTATCCATGGGGCGAGAAAGCGATCATCAGCCCCTGCGCTCTTTCTGCTGCAGGTATTGTTCCTCAGGGACCGATCCAACTCCAGCTGCAGTTCAAGATGGCTGCCCTGTGAGGCATCATGGGAGCTGAACTGCCTCCTAAAGCAGGCTCCACCTGGTGAGTTATCACAGAAGCTCAAGGGAGAGGAATTTAATCTTAAGAGGAAACATATCACTCAGGAAACCAACCTGTTTTGTGTACAAATGTTTACTTCCCACCAAAGACCAACATATAATGCAAGATGGGTGATAACTTTATACAGAACTCTTTTATGATGGAATCCATTGTGAAATGACATATGTGTTAGCTAAGTCCTATAAACATACATTTCAATAGAGTTAATCTTATTGTAATTGCAAAAAACAGTTACGCCTATCTGACAGGAATATTTACAAACTTTGACACATCATTCACACTGCTACTTGTTCCTGTTAAAAATATCCAGTTGCATTTACATAGCACTCTCTATACATATGGTACAGTATATCAAAATGTATTTACACCCTATATTACAAGCTATATATGTCTGTTTTTGATGTGTTAAGGAGCTGTCTTGTTACAATTTGGTAGCATATCTGGATACTTTAACATGCTGCTGCAGACTGAAACAAATTATAGTCAATGCTTGTCATGTACCTCTGGTTTATCCTGATACCCACAATTTTGCCTTCCTCAGCTTTCATAGATATATACTCAAACTACAAAGGTTAACAGAAACAGGAATAAGGAGACAACTTTGACCAATTTGATATGTTACATATTTTAGTTAATAATGATTATTTGACAATTTGATAATTTTCCTTTCCCTCGGCCCAGTTTTGGTGATGAACGCTAAAGCATATGCATATCTGTTGTAAGCAGTTTGTAGGTTTCTTTAACCCTTTAATGGATGCATGCTGCTATTCTAATGCATGAATGCAGCCCTGATAAATCTACTCACCGAAGCTGCACTCATGCATCATAGCAGAAGCAGAAGTGTATCAGCCCGGGTTTACATGATACTTGAAAGCAGCACGGGCAAGTAGTCTCACAATGGCAGCATTCATTTATCATGATGATAAAGGGCATACAACAATAAAGCAATGTGCAGGCATTAAAGGGTCAAGGTGAATTCTCATATGTTAAAATTCCAAAATTTTCTTCATCAAATTGGCTATTGACCAGTAAACCCAGACATGCAGTGGTTTATACTAGGAACATGGAATGCTAATTCAAGTTTCATTGTGTGGAGGCGTAGCCCTGCTCCAGATGTGGGGGAGAGTAGCCCCCCCGCCCCCCCTGGTTCAGCAGTGGGGGGGAGTTGAGATAGTGTAGAAGTGCATCATGGTGTGGTGGGGGGGCCCTGTGGTGTCAGGGGCAGCTGTAGCTGCAGTTACAGCTCTTTATCCACATGAAGTCATGCACCACCACCTGCTGGTTCTCACAGCTGAACTCTAGCGGCACAGTCCGAGTGTCCTCCGGGTGGCAGCAACGCTCACGTTTACACGTGGAGCAGTATTTGGGGCGCCGCACCTTCACACTTTTACACTCATTGTACTCAAACTGGATAGGGGTGTCCACCCTCCAGGTGGTTTTGCAGTGTTCCCCTCTCTGCAATTTATAGAAGTGTTTGTCATGCCGGGCGGTGGAACCATGCAGTTAGAGAGAAGGGGTGGACGACCAGGCGGTCGTCACAAGCAGCCAATCAGGGGGGAGGTTACATCACGACGCGGAGGAACAGAGAGATAGAAGGACAAGACACGAGACTCATGAAGTCAACAAATGCAGCAAGAAGGACTCAACATCTGAGGTTTGCTTAACAGACTCTACAAAGACTTACTTAAGGGCTTAAAGTTTAAAGAGTTGATGTGTTCATAATGTAATTAACACTGCATTTGCATTTACGTGAATTAGATATGCTTATAGGAACACTTTAAGCATATTTAATTCAAAAAATGCCACTCACAGCCACTGAAGTGCCATTATGTTCAATATGACATTACTCAATGCCACTTAAAGTGTTTATATCTTAATGCTGCTTAAATGTGAACATTCCTGCAGTGTCAGATGGACCACCTCTAACCTCAGCAGAAGGGAAGACATGTACTAGTATTATACATATTGTACCTTTTAATTTACCTGGATTAATGATATACAAAAGCAATAATCCTCTAAGGCTAAGATACTCCCAGCATTACAAATACTTCCTAGGCTCTCTAGTATGAACAGAACAGCAGCTGAACAGAACTGCACCAAGGTGTTGCTGGGGGTTTGTGATATTTGGGAAGAACACTTCATTCAGGTCCATCTCCATGATAGTGCATAGTGTCTATGTGTAGTACAGCGGGTTACACTCACACATTAAACAGTGCTAGGCAAGATCAACATTGAACTCACTTATATTTCTTTTGTCTACAGAAGGCCCTCTGTTTATATAAATTCATATTATAACACACATTTTATAACGCTTTATGGAGATAAACAATTTTACAATGTTTTCTATGAACTATTAAGTTCTTCACCTTTCATAGTATTTATTGCCTTTAGTTCATGACAAATCTCTGCAGGACAAAGAGAATAATATAAATCAGAATATTTGGATACAGCACAAAGTTTGTGAAAACAATACCGACACTATGCATACAGGGAGTTTGAGTGAGGCTCTAAGCTGTATCAGTGACTGACTCATCGGTGACTATCTGCCTACTTTGCACTAGATGCACTGCATAAAATGTCTGCATTGATGTAAATTAAATATGCTTAAAAGAACACTTATGGTACATTTATTTGAAATCAATGCCCCTTTAAGCAGGCTATTAGCGCATGATCTCCTTTTATAAGAAGACATTTGGAGGTGAAAAATCCTAGTATCAGAAGGCCAGACACATGTCTCTGGTCTCCAGAGACAGTAGCCTCCTCTTTTAAGGAGGCATCATGAACAAAAACAATCATGATTGTTTCTCAGAATTGCGAGAGAGACGAACCCTAACCCTAACCATAACCCAGTCTTTGTTGTAATTTGTGGTCAAAGATAGATTTGACAGGATTCGTTTGTCTCCAGGTTCTGACCACAATTCCAGAGGTGATATATCCTTGTTATAAGAGAAAGGAATATGTCTCTGGAGACAAAATACATGTCTCTGGGCTTTAAATAGAAGGTTTTTTCAGCTGAGAATTTGTTCTTGGAAAAGGGGATCATGTGCTTATGGGGTGCAGGCAGCCAAATAAATGCCATTATGACCTTTCAATGATATTTACAGGGCATACTGAACTTTAAGCTGCTAAAAATGTTCCTTCAAGGCATCCAAAATTTGCTTGAATGCAGACATTCTTGCAGTAATTTTTGTTGGTGGTTGTTGATTCCTCTAATATTGTGGAACATGCCTGCATGTCATCCTTAGCTTCCATAGCTCTTCTCGCACCACCCGATGTGCCATCCATACTCATTCTCAGCTTGTTGATATCAAAGGATTCACCTGCTTTGTTCTGACTGCACATATATTTTCAGATCCAGAGGTTGGATCAATGAATTGTTGTTCCTCTGCGATGTTTCAAACAGTCGGTCTATCAGCTCCATCATTGGGTAAGCCTATTGATGATGATGTGAGCCTGCCCTGGCTGTGGGGGGCTTTAAAATGTTACTACTCTACAGCACATATATTCTTACTTCCAGAGGTTGGAGCAAGGAACTGTGGTTGCTTTGAGATGGTTCAAACATATTATTTCCTGTGCTATGATAAAGAAGCACAATTGTGTCAATTCTATTTCCTTATCTGTGTGCCCAGGGACACATTTTCTCTGCGATGTTTCAAACAGTCGGCCTATAAGCCCCATTATTGGGTCAGCCTATTGATGAATATGTAAGCCTGCCCTGGCTGTGGGGGGCTTTACATGGTCACTACTTGGACTGCCCATGCAGAATGCTGCCATGTGGGATTCCTTATTTGTGTGTCCAGGGACACTTTTTCTCCTTGCGGCACTCGCAGCTCTTAATCCACATCATGTACTCTGTGATGGAGCTGCCGTCCTCACAGCTGAAGTCCACCCTGATGGTGCTGGTGTCCCCCGGCCCGCAGCACTTACGCCGCTTACACGTGCTGCAGAACTTAGGCCGCAGCTCCACTCTGGACGCACAGCCTCCGTGTTTCAGAGCCATCTTCTTAGACCTCCAGGTACTCTTACAGTGCTGACCCGTCTGGAAGCAGAAAGTGGTGGCCGCTGTATGTAGGGTACTCAGGGAGCTAGGTGGGTGTGAGGCATTGCTACTGGCCTGTCAGTGGTGTGTGTGATGTATGGTATGGATATACTAACTTTAGGCTGGTTCTGACATCCTTCCTGAATAGTTATCTGTGTGGGTAGGCCACCGTTTAATTCCCTCTAGTCTAGGTTCAGGTCTGCACATTAGCTTACAACTTATTCAAACTGAAAGCAAAGATGTCCAAGCAGGATAGGATGATGCCTGGGGGGAACGCCACACAAGCCTCCTATCGCGCATTGCGTCTTACAGCAAAAGGACAGAGCGTAAATGCATAGGTAGCGGCCATATTGGTTGCATTGCGCAAGTCATTCGGCAGTAGTTCAGCAGCAGTTCGCCAGAGCTGTGCAGGAGGCAGAAGCGCACGTATGTCAACGCATGCGCAGTGAAGCTCTGTATCCTTGGTTCTCCAGGCAGATTCTCTCCTGTAGAACAGGCCTAAATCAGGCCTCAATCCAGGTGTTGTATTTGACCATTGCGGGTTTGTAGGTGGACTCTTAAACATGATTCAGAACATAGAGAAGATGCGTAGCGCTTTGCAAAGCAATTGTTCAAAGCCTCATATATAGTTTTTGCTGAAAAGCAAAGCTAGTAAGTATTAAGCACTGTTAAATTAGAAAGAAATTAGAGGGGGGGGTATTCTAAATCTAGATAAGCACCCCACTAAAGAAACACAATTTTTCAGTTTTTTTAACAATTTATTGGAAAATCACATAATCTTCACACCTTTTATTACACTTGCACATCAGTCTTACATTTCCTGAGACATCTATGTATATTTTGTGAACATACTGTCATACATAAACTGTCTTACACACTCATCCTCTATATTTTCTCAAGTATTTACAACTTTTATACAGTGAATTGTTATCTGAGCTAACTGACATCTATTCATTGACATAATAGGTGAACTTTACAGTGCACATGATGATATCTAACACTTTCATAATCAATACTACTTTGAGTTGCACTTTTGAAGAATTTTTGAGGAACTCTTGAAAATATGTTGAACTTTAAATGACCTAAATACACCAATTTTTTTAATTGTAAATTCCTTTAATACCCACCATGCAAATGGACAGTACTGCCAAGTTTTAACATTTTTGTTAACAATCTGATAACCCTTGCAGATCCCTAAAATAAACTGAATCTACTCAATATCCTTCTTTATTTTTGCACAATTCTAGCGCTTCAAGTAGATGTATATACCTTAATATGTAATAGAACGATACAGGAATGGAGACGTTCTATGAATGGTGGTGATACTAGTGCAGATGTGTACATTACATAACAGTCAGTGCCGGTAAACCATAGTTGTTTCATGATCTCATTGGAAGCCATTTTATCATACAGTTGCCATCATGGCTTGGCTCAAGTATACAATGCATCAATTCGGACTTGTCCTGATTTTGCTTGATATGCATCTTCTGAATACAGGCGCAGTGATGGGTGAGCGGGATGATAACATTGTCTGTTTCATGTGAACTCTCAGGCTGAGCTACAACACTGATGACTTTAAAGTTCTAGTTCAGTTCTGCTCCACCAGGCGCCTTCTCCTGTGAGCTCACTCTTACAAATAGATGCAGTATACAAACCCACCAAAACTAAAATAACTGAATATAAAGTAAAAGCTGCTGACTTGGTCTAGCTACAGGCGGTGGTGCACACACAGCTCTTAATCCACATAAAGTCGTACAGCATGACCTTGCTGTCCTCACACTCAAACTCTACCGGGATAGTCTTAGTCTCCTCCGGTATACAACAACGTCCTCGTTTGCAAGTTGCGCAATATTTTGGTTTGCGTCCATGAACGCTTGTGCATCCATTATATTCTAGTTTGATCAGGCCGTCAGAGCGCCATGTGTTTTTGCAGTGCTTGCCTCTCTGCAAATCGAGAAGCTTGAATATATACTTAACAGTCATTTAGGTATGGGCTAATCTATCATATCAGTTACTAATCATCATCTGTATTGGGCATTGTACAGACATTCATGTAACAATTGGTATAAAGCTAGGTCTGCAGAACACAGGTCACCAAAAATGAGGTAATCAGATAAGACTAAGCATGTTGGACATGTGTAGGGATGTGGTACCGGCCACTAGGGCGGATAACCAAATAGCTCATATTTGATTACACAAGATTGATGATGTCAAATACTTGGTGAAATCTTATCAGAGCTCCCTAATCAACATTGTCAGGATAACAATATAACTTGGACCAATTGCCTTGGCTTGATCAGAAATGACTGATGCGTCTGCCGTGACTTGACTAACGTAGATTGACCGAACTCGATCAGTCCTACCTGATCAAGCTGTATCATCCAGTCTGACCTGATTAACCCATTTGTAATGGCCCTAAGCAAGGAGCCTATGAATAATTGTGCACAGCTTTAACCCTTTAAGGAGAGCATATTGCCTTAAAGCAGCATTTGTTGTCATGATACGCCAATGCAGTGCCATTGATTAACTTGCTGCGTATCATACCTACCCTGAAGGCTTGGGATGATGCATGAATGCAGCCTAGGCAAGTTACTTGCCGGACTGGATTCATGTATCATGACGACAAATGGCATAACACAGTAAAGCACTTTGCAGCCTATAAAAGGTTAACTGGTGTAAAACATGACTAATGCACTATACATGTTACTTCAATGGACCCGAATGAAGGATGAAATAACCTACTAATGGAAATTATCCATGTCATCCAAATATGTTGTCCACTGTATGGATACAGCAATAAAGTGATGCATGACCTTGATAGAGGTAGCTAAGGCCTGAGAGGTCATAGAGCATGCAGGAAAGTATGCTTCTATTGCTCCTAATACTAAAAAGCTTCAACCTTATTGACAAATAGGGTCTGTGAACAAAATGTGCAGTGGACAAAAATGTATGACTTAGAAATATTTCTGTATCTGCCCATACTTCATACTCCAATAGAATTACATTTCTTCGCTAGCTGCTGAGGTGGGTGTAAATATATTTTCTGCCGCAGATGTCAGCTGCATGAGCTCACACATATTTACACATCAAATAAACATGACATGGATGAAGAGAGACACACACAAAACAAGCCAATATGTACAGTCAAAACAAAGTTCAGTGCAATGGTTTCGTTATCAAACTCCAACCAACAGTTGAAAACAAGGACTGGGTCAAATAAATGTACAAGATTAATAGTTAGTTCAGGCTGTTGGTAAAAACTTCAGTCAAAAGCTTTTCGCAAGGCGCCTTCAATAAGGGTTAGTGAAATAAATTACTGATCTAGAAAGAGAAATAAACTGATTTTCATCAATGGACTGCAGTTTGAATGCGCTGGCTAGTATTTAACATAATGCCGCACAATAGCACGGAGCTCAATGAAATCATTGTTGAGCTATTTTAATTGAGTTGGATAATATTTCAAAGGTATACAGAGGAGATATTCAATGAACGAAGAAAACAAATGAATTAGGATTTAGATTTTGATAAAGTGTAATGAGGGCAGTTTCATGAAATGTGAAACCAAGATAGAAAAAGGAAAAAGTGATGAACGCAAATAATGCAAAGATCCAGTGATGTATTTTTTGCCTTTGATAATGAGATATAATGTGGGGACACACAGAAGGGAAACATGTAACAAAACAGATGATGATTAAAACTGCATAAGACACATTAGAAATGACACAAATGTCACATACATGCTTTAAATTTTCAAATATCTTAACTTAATGGTAACTTTGTCCTCTTGAAACAGGTAACTTCTTTTTAGAAATATACTCCAATGTGATTATTAATGCTAACAAGGGCTGCAATTTTTGAATTTTAAAACAACTTTAAATATCTAGGTTTTCATATTATGTATTTGAGGAACTAAAAGGTTACTGCAAATTTTGCTCAAAATCTTATTTGGAAAATTTGTTGGGATAATATATTAAATTACTTAATTACTGAAACAATCTGCAAAATGGTGTTAACTTACCAAATGTTTGTCGTTGAGCTCGCAGGGCCTTACGAGGCACAGACGACGCTGTTGGACTGGCTGGCAGTCTGTATTGTCGTTAGTGACGCGGACAGACACGCCCATACCACAGGACTGGGAGCAGGCGCTCCAGGCGGTCGTCTCCTTGTTACAAGGGGGTGAGACCGGGTTGGGACCTGGGCAGGAAGCAAGCAGGGTTATCAAAACCTCATGTGTAGGTGCAACAGTGCTCAGGGAATACAATGCATGAAGGTTGACATTTAAGTTAACGCTTTTACTGCTAAACGTCACAATTTAAGTGGCCTTTAGTTGGCAGTCCAACCTTTGCTTGAATGCCAACAGTCATGCAGTATTAGAATTGCTTCAATGTTTTGTATACCTCCACTTCAATCTATTCTGGCATGACAGTGCTTCTATGCCCCCATACAAGGGTATTCAGATTTTTGAGGCTGCAACCAGATGACATTTGATGAACACGAGGAATTTATCCTGTCAAAATATAAAGTTCCAATGTTGGTATTTACCCATATATAGGCAGTAGTGTCATAGAAACATATGTGTTGAGAATAACAATGTCATTTGTCTCAGTGGAAAGCCATGAAACTTGACAGATAATAAGGAGTGGAAGTATTAAAAACACTATGGTGTTGGGCTAGCATTTTAATAACATGCTTACTTTAAGCTATCCAGGCAAGGAAGTACTTACATATATCATATTTCTCTTGTTAAGTGATAGGTTAGAAAGTGTATTTCAGTTGTAGAACTATTTGATTTCAAAAGGATTCATTCATTTTCATTCTGCGGATTGTTATTAAAAACAATGGCATTGCGTTCCAATCTCATTGTTCAAATTGCCAACCATGTTCAACATGGTAAGATTTAATGTTAACATATGTTACTGTTAGATTTGTGCTCAGAGCTGGTTTGTCAGATTATTCAGTGACGGCCTTTGAATATATATATATATAGATTAGTACACAAAACTTAAGTGTTTGCAATTGTGGTGAGAGCAATTAAATGTGAGCAAATGTAATATGTGTTGCAAACATGTTTACC
Organism: Harmothoe impar; assembly: GCA_947462335.1. NCBI lineage: Eukaryota > Metazoa > Annelida > Polychaeta > Phyllodocida > Polynoidae > Harmothoe > Harmothoe impar. The sequence goes on from OX381713.1 coordinate 1,606,902, forward strand.
AAACTAAAAAAAAAAGTCTTTTGTTTTAATAAATATGATGTAAATTGAAAAAGTGTGTTGATATCACTTGGTGAGAGGGACCCTTCCTAGTTCAGCTAGAATCGACTAGGTGTCCTTCCTTACCTGGATTAGCCTCTTGATGTTGGGGCCCTGAAAATCAAGTTTGGGGTAAGCTTCTTGACTTTGATGTTGTGTCAGTGGTTTTTCTAAATCATACCTACACTTAAATATTGCCAGTTTGAATCTGGCTACAATTAATTGAAAGAAAATTAAAATCAGTTTTTTTTAAGAAGCATATTGAGCTCTACTTTACTGTAACCATGGCAACAAAATGCATTTAAAATAACTGAGAAAAATTCATATAGATCTAGTCAAACAATACTGTATGGATCATAATATATTTCTTCAATGGATAACACATATAGAAAAGTAAAAATTGAATGACAAACTAAGGTAAAGTCACAACAGTTTGTATGGGTCTCTAGTCATAACCCAAACTTTTTTTTTCATTTATTTGTTCCCAGATTCCCTCTCCCTATGCACCTCCTCTCCTCCTCTTCATGCCTCTTCATACTCCACTGTACCCCCCTGTAAGGCCAAATCCTATCCTCAGATCTACAACTCTGTTCAGCTCAAATGTGAGGATGCGTTCAATAGTCTCGAAAACCTCTGCAATTTGAAACCTCTGTAATTTGAGAGTTTTACTTATACTGCAAACTACACGGCTTCTTATACACATTTTCCTAAAAGTTGAAACTTTCCATGAATCTAAAAAAACAAGATTCTAGCATAGGCCCAAATTGCAACAAATTCTTCTTGTCTTGAGACACAACTTTCAAGTCTCATAAATTGCAGCAGTTCAGTATAGAATAAAAAAAGATAAATTGCCATTTATATGCAGTAGCAGGATTTGAATTTCATATCTTATGTAAGAAGCTTTGCAAATTGAAGTTTAAGCAATGTTCTGAATTCGCAATAGGCCAAATTCTCAGAGATTTGTAGCCATAACTTGTCTTGCTGGCAAATACCCCATATGATATCCTAAAACGCAAGCATCAAATTTAGATCAATCCTTGCCACAAGTGACCAGTTTTTATTGAACACAACATCCCAGACCACACCGGTCCTGCATGTCATATATGGCCTTGTCTCACCAAATTGACACAAGTCGAAAGTCTATGAAGGGGTGCAATCAGTGACCGGCTGCAATCTATGACTAGGTATAAACTCTGAGCAGGTACAATCTATGACAGACATGATAGAAAACAGCTTATTTAGGGCAGATGTACATAGATATGGCAGGAAAAGGTTAATGGATGTTTTAGGACTCTATGAAACTAATATAATCTTATTTTAATTTCATAAAATTTCAAATTTATGCTTCCCTTTGATAGATTGCACCCGGTCATAGATGCATCCGGTCATAGACTTTCAACTTGTCTCGATTAGGTGAGACACACCCCTAATTCACCCCCCGCCTGGTTGTGCACATGCTGTAGGTAGATGAGGCTCCGGTGGCATTTACCTGGTGGGCTGCGGTGCCCCTGGTCGTGTACCCTGGTCGCTGCACCACCACCACCCCTGGGGGGACCACCATGAGGAGCAGAGGGAGCAGGAGGTGTAGGGCTCCTGAATATTAAGTGCAACTTACGCTGCGTGCCCAGGGCCTCGTCTGTGAACTCATCGTGCTCTGAGGCTGGGGGGCAGGTCCACTCGTTGCAGCACTTGCCGCTGATCTCTATTAGGCGGGGGTGTTTGCAGTGGACGCTGGAGGGCCGGGACTCCTCCTGGGGACAGAGGGTGGAGCAGGCGTACTGCCCATCCTGACACGTGCAGAGTCGCCGACAGTCGGGTTTAAACTCCTCCCCATCCTTGTATGTCTTACCCTCCACGTCACACGGCTTAGCGTTCTTAGCTGAAGGGAGAAATATTGTGTGTGTATAGTGGCTTTAACTCTTTGTTGATGACCTAAACCATTTGTGTAATTTTACCTTTCTTCTCCAAATTTGGTATTTTTACAGAACTTTCCCATAATTTGCAGGCCTGGAAATTCCCGGACTTTTCCCACTACAGGTATAAAAGCCAACAAGGGAGATTTCACCAGTGAGGGAAGATTTCCCCTTGGAGCTCCGGTCCGGCAGCAGCCCTTATCTCTAGAGATAAGGGCCGCTGGGAGAGATAAGGGCTGCCGCCGGCCCGCACCACCAAGGGGGAATCTCCCGGTGCTGTCTCTTATCCAGGTGGGGTGGTGAGGGAGGGGTGAAGGAGGGAGGGAGTCCACATATAAATATACCTTATTTCGGCTATATTCTGTCATTTAAATCGTTATATTTCACGAAATACATAACTGTAATCCAAGCCCATTCACATGTATGTAGATAACCACATTATCTACATGCAGATAGGTTAATCATTTTCAGCAAATAATGTTTATATATTAGCAAATTGGATATTCTGGTTAAACCTAACATTACATGTATTTTGACCCGAAATCAAGGGAAGAAACCCCCTCACCCTATTTTCTTCCGGCATTGTATGAAATGTAGGATTTCCCCAACCTGATTTGGCCCATTTCTACCAACAAAATAGGGTACACCTTTATGACTTAACCTTTATCATAATTTGACAGAATATTTTTCCACACAGGGCATTGTTTCATAGATTCATCTTTCAGCAAAAACAATTTACAACTAAATTCATTCACCTGATGCTATATTCCTATAATTTTCTACAATTTGTTTATTTTTGCATATCTTGACATTTTCAAGAAATTTGACTTTTCTTTTCTGAATTGAAATCTTTTGCACAACTAGCAATTTTGTGAAATTGACTTTTACTTTCCTACGTAACACCCTACATTTCTTAGGTTGCAGTAAAGCTGTAACACTCACCCCTACATATGCCCCTGACGCCCCCGTTCATCTTAAAGTCACAGTACAGTCCCTTCTCCTCGTCACACTTATCCTTGTAGTCACACATGTCCCCCTGTTGTCGCGCACACATGTAGCAGCAGTCACAGCCATCCTTAATCATGTTGACTCCTGCCTTACAGTGGTGCTCACGGTTAGAGCAGCGGCACGGGTACTGGCACTGACTGTTGATCTGAAAAGGGGAAAAAGGATTTATAAGTTTTGTGTGTTAAACATGAATATTTGATTCATTCTTCCATGATAAAGGGTTGCATAGCACTATATTCCATTCAATGTTGTCTTTGACACTTATATTCAAGACTAGCTCTTATAAATAATCAAATCACACATCCTAGTTTACATTTTATGTGGGACCACTTTTATGTTGGTACGTGTATTATATGAAAAGTTCATTTTGTATAAAAACTTATTTGCTCCTTGCCCTAGGCACAAAATTTAATTCAATTTTGAAACAACATTTAATCAACATTAAGTCAACATTTACAACCAGTTTTGAATGTTCCTTGCCCACTTGGTTGGGTGCTATGCATGTCATCCAAACCTTTTGCAATGTATACAATATGTACAACAACCTATTAATCATATCATGACAAGATGCTATATGAAGAAAGTTATGATATATCCCCTTAAAACAAATAAACTGTTTTCAAACTTTCCTCCAGTGCACTGGAGTGGTGATATATGTGCTATCCTGTGGGAGGATCTCCCCTGTGGTAACGAGACTATCCCTCTGGGCAACGTTATGGTCCTTTGGCACCAGCACTGACTTGATTATAGTCATCTAGGAGCATTTGTGGATGATTGTGGTCATTGGATCCTATTCAGGGGCCAAGTTATGGACTGTTTGACCCAAGGGAGGTAAGGGCCGTCCTCAGGGAGGCTGGTGATGGGGCCACTAACAGGCAGAGGTACTGGGGCTGCACTGCTGCAAGGTTCTGTACTCTGTTTGATTGTAGTCCTCGTTCATAACAGGATATCTACCTATAGAGCTGCGGGAAATCAAAGTCCTTCTTGACTTTATGACATTGACAAAGCATTAATTTCTCAAAGTATTTATGACATTACTCAACGGTTTAGAGAAAATAACGATGAAATTGGCTACCAGGTTTTTCAATCTGACATGAAGATATGTTTAATTGGCAACAGTACTCTGGTATAAGGTAGGCAAAGGTTCTGTTATGAAACTACACAGGATTGTGTTGAATCAATTCACTATTATACAATATTGCATTCCAGATTCTAACACTTTGACTGATACACACAGAAGCTGTACATTTTTACACTTTCACTAAGTCATTCTAATGGGATATATAGACTATTCCCCCCCTCCACATCACTGCCTTCTATCAGAAGCTTTCCGCATGTTAGCCAACTCCCAATGCTGCAATGTGAAGTAAACAGATGCATGGTGCGTATAATCAGCATGTCAGATACACAGGAAAGCTTTCCCAAACCCTCTCTCTTCCCTCCCCCTCCCTACTCAGCCCAATGCATCTATTACAAAGGCCAATGGAGGGAGGCTAAAAGCTGCCAAGGTAAATACCATGTCCTTACCCTGTAATGGATTGGATGTGGATTGTATTGATGGTGGACTGGGGCAGACTTTGTACACTTAGACTGCCACTAATGTGTTCCCATGCTCACCATCCGATCTTACACTACCCAAAAAGAAATCTCTGAGTCTGTAGCTACATATATGCTACATATGGTTACAGTCCATCGATCAATTTTGTTTAGTAGCAACAGTACAATTGTCCAATAATTGAAAAACACAAACATGTATGAGATATCATCTGCAGAAAAGACTGGTATGTTTTCTGTTCATGCAGCCATATTGAAATAGTTCAAATTCCCTCAATAGATTAGATTCAATGTGCATTTGTACCAAACTCAGAGTTTGGGGGGGGGCTGGGGTTCCCAAATTCATTTTCGGCGCTCACCTCTACATATCAAGTCAATCCCCATGCATCATAAACAAAAGTTTTGAAACACACAGGAGCTGTAATTTATCCTTAAAGAGTTAGCAAAGTCTGGCAAGGTGCACTCAAGTAACTTAAGATGTGTTGTCAGTGCCCTGTGCCCCGGCACACCTATACCTTACTACATAATTACTACATGGATGTCATGTCCTTTCGTAACCTGACACTCTGGTGCATACACTGGGCTTCCATTACTGTACTCGCTATATACCTGGTGTATGATGTCCTGTATGCAGTACCCACCTCCTACCTCACCTATACCTGACATGTAGCCCACACTACACAGTTTGTACCTCAGTGGCTGCTACAGCTACATGCTAACAGGCTGTAAGTAACCAGCACTCATGTACTCACTCACTTTATGAGGTTGGCTTCATGTATAAGCCTTTAAGGGCTGCAAAGTGCTTAAATGTAATGTGCCTCTTTTCCCATCATAAAGAACTAGGTATACAGCCAGAGCTCTGAAACAAATGCACCGTTATGGAAGAGTTAGAGAGACCATGAAACCTGTGTCCAGATGAATAATAAGCAGTCTCCTGCAATCATCAATACTTCAAAGCAGAGATATCCTTATGACATTTGGTCATGCCCTTCCTCATGACAGGAAATACCAAAACTGATTTGATCTCATACTGCAATTCCTGCCAGGACTCTGCATTCATTACAGGTTTTATTGAGACTCATGTTGTCAAAAAATCCGGGGAAGATCAGCAACACACTGCCCGCCCACCCCCCGTTTAATTGCAGTAGTTTTACAATTCTGCACTCGGGAGCAACATAACTTTGTGCAGCCTTAGCTATTGATTTCCATGTTTTGCAGCCATTTCTCAACAAAGTGGCTGTTAGCCCTGTTTGGGTCTGATGCATATGGAGGAAATCAAAGCCAAATTGTGCTCCGGGCAAACTGTGCTAACATGCCAAAAAGTCTGCAAAGCCCCTTAGGACCCAGCAATTTCCAACCAGTTCTGGTATATTGTTTCAACACGGATGTTAGTGTAGTCTTTTTTTAGTTAAATTCACTGAAATCATTCTTTCTGGTCATTTTCAACAAAAAATCAATTAATATCAAAAGTATGTACATCTTATCTTTGAGCAATTAACCTTGGTGGAGTCGCCGGCTTGAACATTAGATACCTTACATATCTGAGTTTCAGGCGTGGCTTTTGAATGCTCTTTAAGGTGGGTCGATCCCATTGGATCAAAGTCATCAGATTTCCACAATTTTTTTTCTGTGGGTACCCTAAATCATTTGAAAACAGAAAATGAAAAGAAAAGTAGGGGTTGCCGCGCTACTTTTTGAAATATGGGATTTTGAAAAATAAAAATAAATTAATTTTAAACTAAAAAGTAGGAATTAATGTCAAGATTTGTCTGATTTTATTTTCTACCAACCAATAACTGTAGAGTTTTGAAACTTTACAAGATAAACACATGGTTATTAACCTTTATTCTAAAAATAGTTCCGGGGATTTATCAACCTGCATTCCGGGAAAAAATGTCATCTTTTGGTGAAGAGTTGGAATAAATTTTCATTATTTTCTTACATAATCAAAGAAAAATAGTAGTAAAAGTCATCAGATTTTTCTTAAACTACTCCAAAAGATTGCTTGGATCATTTGCTGCTGAATAAGAGTAATTTTGATATGGGGTGCCTTGCATAATTTGAGGGTTTTGGCCCTTTGAAAAAAATAAGTAATGCAAAAATGGACTAAATCAAATCTTTGAAGCATTGCATTATGGGTAATTTCCCAACAACCTGCATATAAAATTATCTCTGAATGTAGCTTTGGGTAAATTCAAGCAATTTATTCACTTTAATGCTCTTTCAAATGCCATTTATTACTTATTAAATGAAACTTCCTGAAGAATGTAAAAAATGCATAAAATATCTATACCGGGTAATATAAAAAATGTACAGTGCTCTAAAATGCTCAATTTTGCTCAAAATCGTCCAAAAATTGTGTTGGGTGAAGAGAACCATTCTGGGCACACCCCTACCAAAAATGGCATTATTCCGATATATTTAAGCCATATGCGCAGAAAGCTGCGCAGTAGTCCATTCTGCAATGGCCTCGACCCACCTTAAGATGGTTTAGATTGTTGTGTATCAAAATTCCAATATTTTTTCAACCATTTGCCCAGAACTTGGATAATTTATATTTATATTCATATTTCACCTCAAGGTAAAACTTCCCATAAGAATACAGAGGACTTTGTTCCTTAATGTATTTGCATTAGTTATCGTCATGATAAATTCCAGGCTTCTCAGCTTGATCTGAGCAGTGATGAATGAATTACTAATGTCCATAAAGCAGGCCTGGTTTTTGTTGTTCTTGGTTTGAAAGCAGACATCTGTCATCATCCCATGTTGACAGATATGCAAAAAGGCTTGTCTCATAAATTAACAGATCATTCTGATAATCGCAAACAATACTCAATACCCAAAGACGGACAGACACCTTAAGTCGGACACTTTCAGCAGATGGGACCAGTCATAGAGCTAGGGGGAGGGAGCACCGACTTATGTATGAATTTGATATCCTGCTCACTACATGATAACTGGTAGTAAGTAAAATAGGCCTGTAAACCATTTAAACAAGTTCAATATTGATAAAAAATATTGTCCAGGATATCCAACCAGAATATCCAGCAAGGATATCCAACCAGAATATCCGCATGGATGTCCAACCAGGATATCCAGCAAAGATATCAAACCAGGATATCCAGCAGGGATATCCAACCAGGATATCCAACCAGGATATCCAACAAAGATATTAAACCAGGATATCCAACCAGGATATCCAACCAGGATATCCAACCAGGATATCCAGTGAGGATATCCAGCGAGGATATCAAGTGAGGATATCCAGCAAGGATATCAAGTGAGGATATCCAGCAAGGATATCCAACCAGGATATCCAGCAAGGATATCCAACCAGATATATCATGCAAGGATAATCCAACCAGGATATATAGTATTGATATCCAACCAGGATATCAGACAAGGATATCCAACAAGGATATCCAGTGAAGATATCCAACCAGGATATCCAGTGAAGATATCCAACCAGGACATCTGGCAAGGATTTCCAACCAAGATATCCAGTAAAGATATCCAGCCAAGATATCCAGTAAAGATATCCAGCCAGGATATCCAGTAAAAATATCCAACCAGGATATCCAGTAAGGATATCCAACCAAGATATCCAGAAAAGATATCCAACAAGGATATTGAGTAAAGATATCCAACCAGGATATCCAATTAAGATAATCAACAAGGATATTCAGTAACGATATCCAACCAAGATTTCCAGCAAGGATATCCAACCAGGAAAACTTGGTAACCCCACTGGGATATCCTTACAGGAGATCCTGGTGGGGTAACTTTGCTGGATACCCTGGTTGGATATCCTTGCTGGATATATGTGGTCGGATATACATGCTGGATATCGAGTAACGCTATGCAAAAAAGATATCCAGCATGGATATCCAACCAGGATATCTAGCCAGGATATCGAACTAGGATATCCTGCAAGGACATCAAACCAGAATATCCAGCAAGGATATCCAGCGAGGATATCCAGCAAAGATATCCAACCTAGATATCCAGCAAAGATTTCAAACCAGGATATCCAGTAAGGATATCCAACCACGATATCCAGTGAGGATATCCAGCGAGGATATCAAGTGAGGATAACCAACCAGATAGATCATGCAACAATATTTAACCAAATATATCTTACAAGGATAATCCAACCAGGATATCCAGTAAAGATATCCAACCAGAATATCCAGTAAGGATATCAAAAAAGGATGTCCAGTGATCATATCCAGTGAGGATAACCAACCAGATATATCATGCAAGGATATCCAACCAGGATATCTGGCAAGGATTTCCAACCACGATATCCAGTAAAGATATCCAGCCAGCATATTCAGTAAAGATATCCAACCAGGATCTTCAGTAAATATGTCCAACCAGGATATCCAGTAAAAATATCCTGGAAGGCGTTTCACCGTATCATACAGAGGGGCCGTATGTGTCTTTTTTGCGTTTCAGTTCATTTTTGCGTTTGAGCTCAACATGTCCTCATCTTACGGAAAAAGATACGGCCGCCGTATGTACATACGGCCGGCCGTATGTACATACGGCCATAATTGCGTTTCTGTTCAACATACGGAGCAAGAAAAAACGTATCATTGCCGTATTTAGTACAAGATATACAGAGGGGTGGGGGGGGGGGGTGCTATGTTGAAAACAGGACATATACCCTGGTTTTTAGGGCCGTATGTCTCTTTTGTGCGCCGTATGTGGTAATTATGCTCCTTATGTTGGTACTGGATGTGGTGTACATGAGGAAGTGGTAGGGGTTGTGAGGAAGTGGTAGGGGTCGTGATGAAGTGGTAGGGGTCGTGAGGAAGTGGTAGGGGTTGTGAGGAAATGGTAGGGGTCGTGAGGAAATGGTAGGGGTAGTGAGAAAGTGGTAGGGGTTGTGAGGAAGTGGTAGGGGTTGTGAGGAAATTGTAGGGGTTGTGAGGAAATTGTAGGGGTCGTGAGGAAATGGTAGGGGTCGTGAGGAAGTGGTAGGGGTTGTGAGGAAGTGGTAGGGGTTGTGAGGAAATGGTAGGGGTTGTGGGGAAGTGGTAGGGGTCGTGAGGAAATGGTAGGGGCCTTGAGGAAATGGTAGGGGCCGTGAGGAAGTGGTAGGGGTTGTGAGGAAGTGGTAGGGGTTGTGAGGAAATGGTAGGGGCCTTGAGGAGATGGTAGGAGCCACTACTACCATTTCGTCACCACTACAGCCAGCTCTGTACTCTGTTGTCTACCACCTTTTATACACAAGGAGTCTGTGGGCAAAGTTTCAGCTCTGTAGGGCCATTATTTACCAAGTTACAGAAGAAAAGAAGAAAAAAAAATTAATTTATCTTTTTTTAATTATAAAGGTAGACTTTACTTATCTATTCATTAAAGCAATCCTAGAGCCATTTCTTTACATATATATGTGCACTTTAAAAAGGGAGAAGGGAGGTGGGGGACTGTACTAGCTTACAATAAAATGGTTTAGGTCCACATGACCTCCAACACATGGCTTGCGATCTCCATTACCTTATATATATATGAGAGGAGTTGAGGCCAGCATGACTTAGCCTCTAGGTGGCAGCACCAACACAGCCCTGAATTTGCAGTCAGTGGCGATACTAATGCTGCACACACCGGTGTACGATGGCCTGTTTGGTCAGTAAAACATGGATCCACACAGGGGAGAAACCTCTCTTGTGTCACTTTTTTAATATGTGTTTATATAATGTTAAAATAGAAACTAGAATTATTTTAACGAGTAAATAAGTTAAGTCCAACTTCTACCTTCATGATTAAAAAAAAAAAAAAAATTATATGGATTTTGGGAGAAATTACATGAAAAAGAGTCTTTTCTTCCATAACTCGGTAAATAATGGCCCTACAGAGCTGAAACTTTGCCCACAGACTCCTTGTGTTTAAACAGACAATAGCTATCAGAGTACAGAGGTGCCTTTCCCGACCATTTCTATCTCTTCCCCAACCTATCCTGTCCCTTCCCAAACCTCTCCTGTCCCTCCCCTGTCTCTTCCCCCAACATACGGACCCTAATTATACCCTCCCAAGCCTACCTCCGTATGTTGCTACATATTATGAGGTCACAGAGGGAATTCCCTAGGGGTACCCCGGAATGTAGACTGGTTTTTGCACATTTTTCCAAAAGAGACAGGTGACAATGTGCGTATGTTGAGAGGGCCTTATGTTGGGTGCCGCATGTTGTTATTTTCTACTAAAAGATACGGAGGGTATACGGAGCACCAACTAAAACCAAAAAAGTAGTTTAGGTATAACATCAACATACAGTGAAACACCTTCCAACGAGGATATCCAGTAAAGTTATCCAACTTGGATATCCAATTAAGATCTCCAACTAGGGTATCCAGAACGATATCGAACCAGGATATCCAGTAAAGATATCCAGCCAGGATATCAAATTACGATATCCAGCCAGGATATCCAATTAAGATATGCAACCAGGATTTCAAGCAAGGATATGTAACCGGGATTTCCAGCAAGAATATCCAACCAGGAAATCGAGCAAGGATATCCCAGGCAACAAGAAACATTTGATGAACCAGGATTTCCAGCCAGGATATCCAACCAGAATATCCAGCAAGGATATACCACCAGGATATTCAGCCAGGATATCAAACCAGGATTTCCAGCCAGGATATCCAACCAGAATATCCAGCAAGGATATCCAACCAGGAAATCAAGCAAGTATTAGCAAATACTGGATATCCTTACTGGATATATGGTTAGATATTGTAACAGGATATCTATGCTCTATTTCCTTACAGGATCTTACACTACCCAAAAAAAACTCTCAAAAACAGGTTGGGTTGAATATCCAGCAAGGATATCTAACCAGGATATCAAGCAAGTATAAGCATATACTGGATATCCTTACTGGATATCCTTGCTGGATATCCTCACTGGATATCCTGGTTGGATATTGTAACAGGATATCTGTGCTGTATTTCCTTACAGGATATCCTGGTTGGGTTGAATATCCAGCAAGGATATCCCACCAGAATATCCAGCAAGGATATCCAACCAGGATTTCCAGCAAGGATATCCAACCAGGATATTTTGGTAACCCCACCAGGATATCTTTACAGGAGATCCTGGTTGGTTTTTTTTGCTGGATATCCTGGTTGGATATCCTTGCTGGATATACCTGGTCGGATTAACCAGCTTGATATCGAGTAAGGTTATGCAACCAGGATTTTCAACCAGAATATCCAGCCAGGATATGGAATCAGGATTTCCAGCCAGGATATCCAACCAGAATATCCAGGAAGGATATCAAACCAGAATATCCAGCAAGGACATCCAACCAGGACATCCAGCAAGGATATCCAACCAGGATATCCAACCAGGATATCCTGTGAGGATATCCAGCGAGGATATCAAGTGAGGATATTCAACCAGATATATCATGCAAGGATATTCAATCAGATATATCATGCAAGGATAATCCAACCAGGATATCCAGTAAAGATATCCAACCAGGATATCCAGTAAGGTTATCCACCAAGAATATCCAGTGAGGTTATCCATTGAGGATATCCATTGAGGATATTCAGCAAGGATATCCAGTGATGATATCCAGTGATGATATCCAGTGAAGATAACCAACCATATATATATTGCAAGTATATCCAACCAGGATATCTGGCAAGGATTTCCAACCATGATATCCAGTAAAGATATCCAGCCAGCATATCCAGTGAAGATATCCAACCAGGATATTCAGTAAAGATATCCAGCCAGCATATCCAGTGAAGATTTCCAACCAGGAGATTCAGTAAAGATATCCAACCAGGATATCCAGTAAAAATATCCAACCAGGATATCCAGTAAAGATATCCAACCTGGATATCCAATTAAGATATCCAACCAGGATATCCAGTAATGATATCCAACAAGGATATCCAGTAAAGATATTCAGCCAGGATATTCAATTAAGATATGCACCCAGGATTTCAAGCAAGGATATGCAACCCGGATTTCTAGCAAGAATATCCAACCAGGAAATCCAGCAAGGATATCCCAGGTAACAAGAAACATTTGATGAACCAGGGTATCTAGCCAGGATATCCAACCAGGATTTCCAGCCAGGATATCCAACCAGAATATCCAGCAAGGATATCCAACCAGGATATTAAGTGTGGATATTTACTGTGGACATCCAGTGAGGATATCCAGCAAGGATGTCCAGTGAGGATATCCATTGAGGATATCCAGTTAGGATAACCAACCAGATGTATCATGCAAGGATATTCAACCAGATTTATCATGCAAGGATCATCCAACCAGGATATCCAGTAATGATATCCAACCAGGATATCCAGTTAGGATATCCAACCAGGATATCTAGTGAAGATTTCCAACCAGGATATCCTGCAAGTATAAGCATATACTGGATATCCTTACTGGATATCCTTACTGGATATCCTCACTGGATATCCTCACTGGATATCCTGGTTGGATATTGTAACAGGATATCTTTGCTGTATTTCCTTACAGGATATCCTGGTTGGATAACCTTGCTGGATATCTGGTCGGATATACTTGCTGGATATCCTGGTTGGATATCTTTGCTGGATATATCTGGTTCGATATACCTGCTGGATATCCAGTAAGGTTATGCAACGAGGATATCCAGCAAAGATATCCAACCAGGATATCCAGCAAAGATATCCAACCAGGATATCCAGCAAGGATATCTAACCAGGATTTCCAGCAAGGCTATGCAACCAGGATATTTATCCAGCAAGGATATCCAACCAGACTAAAAACTGACTAAAAAAAGACAACAATATTTACGATGCCTTCCATTTTTCTTTTGTAATAACATATATACATTTTGGTGATGGCTGGTGTGACACACTCATAGCACAGAGATTTTATATGTAAAAATCAGGAAGCTCACATATACATATCACAATTAATTTACCAGTATATTAACATTGTTGATTGTAATTAATTAAAAGTGGCAAACCAAATATAGCAATCATAATTAATGTATTAAATTTGTTCTATTTTATGTTTCTGTCTCTATGCTTCACATGTGAGTGTCATGCTGGTCGGTATCACCTGCTTCTGGTTCTTGTGGTGGAGGGTCGGGAGGCGTTTCTGGGTGTGTGGTTTCTTCAGCGATTGGGACAGGTTGGTCAGGTGCTGTAGTGGGTGCAGGCGGGGGTTGCTCGGCCTGTTTAACATTGCACTGTGGGCCTGCTTTACTCTTACAAACGCCACATAAAATTACCATACTAACCAGTTATAATCATTTTAAATTTCCTGCAAATCTTCACGTGGGGTCCCCTGGCAACAAGGATATTTTCTGCCCCACATGCTTACCCTGCAGTATTTATAGAAGAAGCAAACACTCCTGAAATAATGTTGAATACAGTCATAGTTCCAGACTGTCTTGTCAAATTACTAATCCCATTATATTCCCTAAAAGCTATCTCATGTTCCACATCACATGCTTTACCCATAGCCTTTAGGTGAGTTTTGTCACCCATAAGCCTGTAGCCCCAACACAACTAAAGTGACTTCAGACCTAATCATGGCTAAAGACTCAGTCTTTCAGGTGTCTCTTCACGTAGCTAATGGAGTCTTCACATTGTTCTGAATGAACAATAGAAGGTGATTTCCTTGTAGAACAATAGCCCCCTACTGCTGAGTGCAGCCTGCCTGGAGCCGATTATTCACGGTAACAGTAGAAACCACTGACTGCTGCCACTTCTAAGATACTCAATGGAGCCAGAATGTCAAGCCTTCAGTGTCGTGAGATTACTGCATGCACTTAGAGCATGCAGTAACTTTTCTCAGGCTTCTAAATGCCAATTAGTACTATGCCCTTTGTCTCCATGCATCGATGATGAGAAATTGCTTGTACATATAGAAAGCATTCTCCTACAGAAATCAACCTTTCCCTGTACACTTCAAATTCTCTGATTGGGGCTCTTTCAAAATGTCAACACAGAAAACATCTTATTGTATGAATCCAGTTTTACATTGTACATGGGAACCAGTTTTAAGTATTAGAGAATCGTATAAAGCAATAAATTTCCCCCTTGGTTTCTGCATTATACTCATGGAAACGTTATCATATCATTTATTGATACAATTTGGATATAGAGGATGTACTGATATACATAGAAAGTTCTGATCTCCACCAATATACCCTATATAAACTGTTTTTGAACTTCCCCTGGTGCAATGGGGAATTAGATATAGTTGATATCCTGAGGGAACATGTGCACTGTGCTGGAAAAAGATCTCCCCTTTGGGCATCGTTATGGTCCTTTAGCACCGGCTCAGTCTTGATTATGGTCATTTAGGACCATTTGTGGATGACAGTTGTTGTTTGATCCCATTGTGGGCCCGGTTATTGACAGTTTGTCCCAAGAGAGGTGAGTAGGCTTGGGAAGGTGCCACTAACAGGCAGAGGTAATGGGGCTGCACTGCTGCAAGGTTCTATACTCTGTTTGATTGTAGTCCTTGTTCATAACAGCATATCTACCTATAGGGCATACGGTACTTTGTAGAAGTTATGATGTTGACAAATGCAACTTTTCGGTAAAAGTTTGACAAATGCATTTGACAATTACATGATGCTTAATAGAAAATGCTTTTTCACACCATGATGAATGAATGCATTCATATATCATGCTGTTGTAGAGTGCATCAACCCCAGCAGTTGGAAAGGACATAATATATACATAATGGTGCTATTATGATGTTTGAACGGCAATTTCAAAATTTGTTTGTCCTTAGAGTGAAGGTTGTAGTATAATGAGAATTATAGTCAACATTGACATAAGATCTCCACAGCTGAAGGCTGTTGTATAACACAACTGGTATAACAGTCCAACATGTGACACATCAAGGTCCCAGACACAGTAGTAGTATTGTATGTATCGGAACGGGACTATAGTTAAGTACTGTTTATTACTCAATCGACCTGCAGCCAATCAGAGGCCTCCATTTGGTCACGTGACCGGAAGTGACCTACTTAGGGGATTAGTGGTGCATTCTGGGTAACCCTGCAGCCAATCAGAGGCCTCCATTTGGTCACGTGACCGGAAGTGACCTACTTAGGGGATTAGTGGTGCATTCTGGGTAACCTACTGACCTACTTAGAAGCTCTCAGCCAATCAGAGGCCGGCATTCTGGTAACCATGGTAACGTGACCTACTTACGTCACGTGACCTACTTAGGCTCAGCCAATCAGAAGCCGGCATTCTGGTAACTAGGGTAACGTGACCTACTTAGGGTTTGTTTGTAAACAACACCACGTGGCTCTCTTGTTTGTAAACAACACCACGTGACACGTGACTGTTTGTAAACAAACAATTCGACTTAGTCTGTCATTTTCAGCTGTCGCATGCTGACCTGCTGCTATCATAAGAGAAACAAAAGCCCTAATCACGCTTTTCAGCTGGATCCTTCCACCCACCAGACATGGATCCAGATGGGAGGGTGGTTTAAAATTAATCCGTGTACCGACTGTCATACAATAGTGTAATTAGTTGAACACGTGTTACCTGTATAAAGGATTAGCAGGTCATGGGCTTAGAGTGTGTATAGAAAAACAACTACAGGTAGCGTGAACAAAGCGACCCCCTCCCTTTCTGTCACTCTGTCTGTGACTAGAGGGCGCGCGTGTGGTAAGCGGCTTAAATCTAAAGAAAAAAAATCACCCTCTCCTGTCGTCAGCAGTCAGCTGGCCGGCGGCTGGAAAATGCGATTAGAGGGATGATGAGCGCGGTTTTTTATATTCAATATATTAGAAGTGTGCTTTGTTGCTTATATAGTTCATTATGCGTTTAAAATGTTCGCGAGTATCGTAGAAATGTACAAAAATCCTATTGTGGCGCCATCTGACGAAAAGAGCGGAGAACTATACTAGGGTATGGCGAGCTAGACTAGAGCATGTAATCACCAGGCGGCAGAGTGGTCAAAAGACAATCTCGTAGTAGTAGGTCTACTTGGATCTTGAGTAGCCACCCTTGTGGTTGCAATTACCTAGACTAGTTGACCCTGCCAGCCTGGTCAAGTGAAATTAGTAAGGAGACCGCACATTAACGCGCTCCACAGTCTTTAGACAGTTAAGACTATAGTACCGTAGATTCTACTGTGTACTCACACTAACTATTTACAGTGCTACATATTCATACCCGTGTTCTAAGTGTTTTTTTAGAAAAAAACGATCTACTCACCCATTTTTTTTTAGACAAACTCCTATTAGCAGGTAACCCCTGTATAAACCATACTGCAAAGATCTGCTACTTCGAGCGTCTGCCTCGTGACTGATAGTGTACAACAAGACGAAGTGGGCAGAGGTGAAGTACTGTTCCAAGAAAAATTGAGGCTCTTTATATAGCTGAGAGAGCGGCTAATCCGGATGTTCTAAGCTTGTTTTCACCTAGAGCCCCACCCTCTTCCAGAGAGGAATCAAATTGCTTTTCACCTGGACCCTTCCACCCCTCATCCATCAGCATGAAAAGAGGGATAACAAGTGTAACGTGCGCTACATGTATATGGGATTATAGCTGGTGAAGAGATAAAGCCAGGTCAACTGTGTATACAAAGACTACAGGAGGTGATTAACGACAGGTGTGACGCGCCAGCCCGTGGAAGGATTATCTTCTAAGCTGACGCTTATTCAACTAGCCAGCTGCCGTCCGCTCCACTCACCACGGCAAGAGGAGGTGCTTTTGTTTTACACTTAAGTCGCTTACCACATGTACTCGTCTCTACCTCACAGACAGACACCCTCTCGCTTGCTTCACGACCCCTGTAGCTTTTTTTGTATACACACTCTAATCTCATAACCCCCTGATCCGTTATACAGGTAACGGGTATTCTCTTTTAAATAGCTGCCAGTCAGCCTGCGGCAGCTGAAAACGACGGTAAGTAGCTTAGCTCTAGAAGCAAGAAGGCGTATATAAGGAGGCTGACACGTGTATAGGCGCCTTATAAGTCGGCAGGGGGTAAATACTAGTGAAAAAGGAAGGCAGGTGTGCAGGTAGCTTTCTAACAGACACGTGTGTGCACTAAGCTGCTTAAGTCTAAACCCACCTGCAGTAGTCAGGTAGCATGTGAAAACTTCCTTAACAGATCTCTTAATTGAGTAGAGACTCTGTACTGAGAGAGTCTTTTCAGCCGTTTAAGAGGATTATCTAGGACAGGGTACATAAGGAGTGAAACGACGCTCTCACCCATCACACTTTCTCGACCCGCCCTTCATCATCGTAGCATCGTCCACTCTACGCTCGCTCAGAATGTTATGATGGTTAGTTCTGCTATTTTCAGCTACTTTTCTTATCGAAGTGTTGACGCTACAGAGCATCGAAACTCTCTCCAAATGAGTCCAAGAAAGAAAAAGCAACTTCCACTTGAAGCAGGAAGAGAAACAGTGCCCTATGATGCATGTGAGGTAAAGAAACATTGGAAGGACGTCACCAAGGAGCAATGGATAGAAGCATGCTTCAACTTCATCGGAACGGAAGTAGTTTCATTTGGACAGAGGGAGAAGATTTTGTTGGTGCTATTTTTCTTAGCTCCGTATTCTTGGCCTGACTGTGGTGAAATTCCTTCAGGTATTTGTTCAGTCTTCGCCATAGAAGTTATCAGGTCTTTGAAGGAGCTTCGATATATGCAAGGCACTCACGAGGAGATTGTTCAGAAAATGACGGAATTCGAAACAGGAGAAGACACAATATGGTGCGAGGAGACGACATATACGGACGATGATCTGGAGTACATCATTTGTAGCCCATTGGAACATTATGTTAAAGACTTTGAGGACATGCTAGACAGCACTGAGATGAACCCGAAAGAGAGATCCCTTACTGCACAGAAAGAGGCCAAAGCTGTGTTGGAAAAGCTCAAGTTTGGTCAAGGATTCACTCTTCAAAGCAGCTGTGTGAGTGTGATAAAAGGCCTTGTGTTGAAACATCCAGACATGAAGTTTTCGCGTGCTGTCGACACACTTCCTTTGCCTGAACTGATGATGAACATGATCGATCCCATCGTACCAACATGTTTCGACTCTGCCAATTGTCCCATGTATAAAATGGTTTCAAGTTTTGCCCGTGGCCGATGGCTAAACGATCCACTGAACTCAGAAAACTTCCTTGATTTAATCAACTGACTAAATGTATTTTCTCATACTAGTATTAGTAGCATTAGTAATAGCAGCTACTCAGTCTCGTGCAGCACAAGCAGCAGCATCTGTCAGCAGCATCCGTGACATCGTCAGCAGCAGCAGCAGCTGCACGAGCAGCACAAGCAGCAGCATCTGTCAACAGCATCCGTGACATCGTCAGCAACTGCAGCAGCTGCACGAGCAGCACAAGCAGCAGCAGCTGTCAGCAGCTGCAGCAGCTGCACGAGCAGCACAAGCAGCAGCACCAACAGCAGCAGCAACAGCAAATCAGCAGCAGCAGCAGCAGCAGCAGCAGCAGCAGCAGCAGCAGCGGCGGTGTGGACCACTAAATTCGAGATGGCGACATGTCTGTTTCTTAGAATCGACATTCGACATGAGGCCTAGTGACATTTGACATGAAGCTTGAAAAACATAGTGACAGGTGACATGAGCAATTCTTAAAATCGACATGAGATATGAGCATAATTAAGCGACATCGACATGTGCCATGGCTATTTTTTTTTAAGACAAACGCCATAGACTCCTCATTCAAACCCCCACTAGTAGTGCTCTATAAGCGCAAGCTTTGCCTTAAGAGAGCTGTGGCTGTGAACCCTCTCCTCCCCCCGTACACACAGGTAAATATCAGAGTCAGCCAATGTCGCCAATACTACTCTCATACAAGGGTCAGGCACTGCTGGACTATAATAGATGGGTCAAGGACCATTCTACTGAGGGTCAGGCTAGGCTGGACATTCAATAACAGGCTGGACTTTGGCAAACTTGCTTGAAAGTCTGGCCAGCAAGAGTCCGTTGAAGGACTATACGGTAAAAAGGCTGCTGTTACAGTCAAGATACTCATATTTCAAGCCCAGAAAACTGTAATTAGCTTTCCAAGTTGTTTATTTAACAATATCCTGGCCTAGCAAGAAGCTGTCAGATGACATCAAAGAAAAATGGGGCTGTTAATTGATCAAGAGAGCTACATTGTTACAGAGTCCTATTCCTCTTTTGAGGTGGGACCAAATTTGAAAAAAGAATAAACTCAAAAAAAAAGCCTTAAGATTGAAACAGTTGTAGATGACAAATTTAATGAGGAAGTCGTATTAATTAGTTTACAAATAGCCGCTGCACGAGCAGCACAAGCAGCTCGTGCAGCTGCTGCAGCTGACACTAGTGTCTAGCATGTCCTCAAAGTCTTTAACATAATGTTCCAATGGGCTACAAATGATGTACTCCAGATCATCGTCCGTATATGTCGTCTCCTCGCACCATATTGTGTCTTCTCCTGTTTCGAATTCCGTCATTTTCTGAACAATCTCCTCGTGAGTGCCTTGCATATATCGAAGCTCCTTCAAAGACCTGATAACTTCTATGGCGAAGACTGAACAAATACCTGAAGGAATTTCACCACAGTCAGGCCAAGTATACGGAGCTAAGAAAAATAGCACCAACAAAATCTTCTCCCTCTGTCCAAATGAAACTACTTCCGTTCCGATGAAGTTGAAGCATGCTTCTATCCATTGCTCCTTGGTGACGTCCTTCCAATGTTTCTTTACCTCACATGCATCATAGGGCACTGTTTCTCTTCCTGCTTCAAGTGGAAGTTGCTTTTTCTTTCTTGGACTCATTTGGAGAGAGTTTCGATGCTCTGTAGCGTCAACACTTCGATAAGAAAAGTAGCTGAAAATAGCAGAACTAACCATCATAACATTCTGAGCGAGCGTAGAGTGGACGATGCTACGATGATGAAGGGCGGGTCGAGAAAGTGTGATGGGTGAGAGCGTCGTTTCACTCCTTATGTACCCTGTCCTAGATAATCCTCTTAAACGGCTGAAAAGACTCTCTCAGTACAGAGTCTCTACTCAATTAAGAGATCTGTTAAGGAAGTTTTCACATGCTACCTGACTACTGCAGGTGGGTTTAGACTTAAGCAGCTTAGTGCACACACGTGTCTGTTAGAAAGCTACCTGCACACCTGCCTTCCTTTTTCACTAGTATTTACCCCCTGCCGACTTATAAGGCGCCTATACACGTGTCAGCCTCCTTATATACGCCTTCTTGCTTCTAGAGCTAAGCTACTTACCGTCGTTTTCAGCTGCCGCAGGCTGACTGGCAGCTATTTAAAAGAGAATACCCGTTACCTGTATAACGGATCAGGGGGTTATGAGATTAGAGTGTGTATACAAAAAAAGCTACAGGGGTCGTGAAGCAAGCGAGAGGGTGTCTGTCTGTGAGGTAGAGACGAGTACATGTGGTAAGCGACTTAAGTGTAAAACAAAAGCACCTCCTCTTGCCGTGGTGAGTGGAGCGGACGGCAGCTGGCTAGTTGAATAAGCGTCAGCTTAGAAGATAATCCTTCCACGGGCTGGCGCGTCACACCTGTCGTTAATCACCTCCTGTAGTCTTTGTATACACAGTTGACCTGGCTTTATCTCTTCACCAGCTATAATCCCATATACATGTAGCGCACGTTACACTTGTTATCCCTCTTTTCATGCTGATTGATGAGGGGTGGAAGGGTCCAGGTGAAAAGCAATTTGATTCCTCTCTGGAAGAGGGTGGGGCTCTAGGTGAAAACAAGCTTAGAACATCCGGATTAGCCGCTCTCTCAGCTATATAAAGAGCCTCAATTTTTCTTGGAACAGTACTTCACCTCTGCCCACTTCGTCTTGTTGTACACTATCAGTCACGAGGCAGACGCTCGAAGTAGCAGATCTTTGCAGTATGGTTTATACAGGGGTTACCTGCTAATAGGAGTTTGTCTAAAAAAAAATGGGTGAGTAGATCGCTTTTTTCTAAAAAAACACTTAGAACACGGGTATGAATATGTAGCACTGTAAATAGTTAGTGTGAGTACACAGTAGAATCTACGGTACTATAGTCTTAACTGTCTAAAGACTGTGGAGCGCGTTAATGTGCGGTCTCCTTACTAATTTCACTTGACCAGGCTGGCAGGGTCAACTAGTCTAGGTAATTGCAACCACAAGGGTGGCTACTCAAGATCCAAGTAGACCTACTACTACGAGATTGTCTTTTGACCACTCTGCCGCCTGGTGATTACATGCTCTAGTCTAGCTCGCCATACCCTAGTATAGTTCTCCGCTCTTTTCGTCAGATGGCGCCACAATAGGATTTTTGTACATTTCTACGATACTCGCGAACATTTTAAACGCATAATGAACTATATAAGCAACAAAGCACACTTCTAATATATTGAATATAAAAAACCGCGCTCATCATCCCTCTAATCGCATTTTCCAGCCGCCGGCCAGCTGACTGCTGACGACAGGAGAGGGTGATTTTTTTTCTTTAGATTTAAGCCGCTTACCACACGCGCGCCCTCTAGTCACAGACAGAGTGACAGAAAGGGAGGGGGTCGCTTTGTTCACGCTACCTGTAGTTGTTTTTCTATACACACTCTAAGCCCATGACCTGCTAATCCTTTATACAGGTAACACGTGTTCAACTAATTACACTATTGTATGACAGTCGGTACACGGATTAATTTTAAACCACCCTCCCATCTGGATCCATGTCTGGTGGGTGGAAGGATCCAGCTGAAAAGCGTGATTAGGGCTTTTGTTTCTCTTATGATAGCAGCAGGTCAGCATGCGACAGCTGAAAATGACAGACTAAGTCGAATTGTTTGTTTACAAACAGTCACGTGTCACGTGGTGTTGTTTACAAACAAGAGAGCCACGTGGTGTTGTTTACAAACAAACCCTAAGTAGGTCACGTTACCCTAGTTACCAGAATGCCGGCTTCTGATTGGCTGAGCCTAAGTAGGTCACGTGACGTAAGTAGGTCACGTTACCATGGTTACCAGAATGCCGGCCTCTGATTGGCTGAGAGCTTCTAAGTAGGTCAGTAGGTTACCCAGAATGCACCACTAATCCCCTAAGTAGGTCACTTCCGGTCACGTGACCAAATGGAGGCCTCTGATTGGCTGCAGGGTTACCCAGAATGCACCACTAATCCCCTAAGTAGGTCACTTCCGGTCACGTGACCAAATGGAGGCCTCTGATTGGCTGCAGGTCGATTGAGTAATAAACAGTACTTAACTATAGTCCCGTTCCGATACATACTATACTACTCACAGTCAATATTACCCCAGACAGACATGATGCTACACAGCATCAAAATTCACTCAGTATGCATGCTCTACTCCCTTACCCACACTACCACTAGGTCCTCCTGGTGGTGCATCCCCTCTAGTGCCTTCTATCAGACCTATTATACACTTTAGCCACACATGTCAGCAGTGCATATTAAAATAGGCACTGGGGCCTGCGTTACAAGTCATGCACATTTGTAAAAAAAACAAACTTATCCTGGAATATCAGTGTGCTGGAAAACAAATGAACAGTGAATTTAGGAGCAGAGTTTGTTAATGAGCAGATTCTGCTTTTCACTATGTTTAACCTTGCACATATCAGTGATGGTATATGAAAAAAGGTTATATTTATATATTACCCAAATGTATATGGTATGAAGAGCTGGGTCTTGGTATTTGAATTTGTCTGTTGGCTCAAGATGGTTGGCTAGGAATGTCCTGAATAATTACGTTATAACCCGCACAGCTGATAGTGACTAACTTTCCTCTGGTTACTTCCAATAAGATCCTGTGGATGTCCACAGGCATGAGAGGTTCAAGCTGGAAGTGACATCATTCAGCGGCCCATGTCTGTCAAGGTGCAAGAATGATATCTCCCAGCAAGTAACACACATACCCAGTTGCCAGCTGCCAGAAACAGATAGATGAATGGAAATAGCTAACTGAAAAAGTTGTGTAACAGACCCGAGCGTGGCAATGTAAAGCAAACAGATGCACCAGGATGTATAAGGTACGGTACCAGCATCCCAGTCTGCATGTTAGATAGGCAATGAAGCGCTCTCCTCTCTCTCCCCTCCATGCCCCCTGCCAGACCTATTGCTCCATAAGGCCAATGGAGGGAGGCTAAAAGCTGCCAAAGTAAATACCATGTCCTTACCCAGTAATGGATTGGATGTGGATCGTATTGGGTACAAACTCCTGCAGGTTTAAACCTGAGGAGGGTCAAATCAGACAATTCTTGATATGTTTAAACAAATTGATTGTATTGAAAGATATATATCTTGGCTCCTTGGGACACTTTTTGATACATCTCTAACCCAAGCGGTTCAGTTTTTATTGCCTCAAGAAGTCTATCGTCATTATTTCGGGTGATTCCGAGATGGAAAATACATAGATATTGATTTTTTGGTGTCAAATACATTATGGCAACTCCTAATTTTGTTAAAACCTGGTACAACATATATCTTAAAGTATACAAATAATCAATATCCTACGAAAAAAAAACTCTTGGGATGTAGCCTGATTGATTTTGAATATTAATCAAAATTATGAAAATTTCTGTCACATACTCTCAACTTTACACTATTTTTCTCAAAATGGTTCAATTAGTCCTTAAAATCACTCTATGATATCCTCATCATATGTACTTCAATATGTATTGAGCATTATGACCACTGGTTGTACCTGCACAATACTGGCCTAAAGTATGGCCTAATCACTGATTCTGCGTCTCGGAATCACCAATATGGAACCCCATTTCCTGAACTTCCATCTCGGAATCACCTGTATCCAGCCATCGGACAAGTTACAGGGATCATTGTCTTCAGGTTATTTATGTTAAGGAGAAACCCCAAGCCTCTCAAGCTCAGTCGGATTTAAGCAGTGACATGTGAAATACCAATGAAGCCAAAACAACCCTAATGTTTGTTGTTCTGGATCTGAATACAGACATCTGTCATCATCCTGAGCTGACAGATATGCAGAAAGGCCTGTCCCTGATATTGACTATCCAATGGGACAATCACTAACAATACTCAGAAGTTAAAAGGGTGATTTCTCACAGGCTTTCACATTGATCTCCGGCCATGACTCACAAGCAGCAGGAATGTGAATAATATGAAAAGGAATGAGTTTATAATAGTTCTTATTGACAATGTTGAAATGGAAAATCCATTGCTCTCTGCACATTGTGATTTAAGTTGACAAATGAAAACAGAATTTGAGAAAAAAAAAATCATGTCAGGCATATCTTTTTTTTAGGATTGCAGGTGTTTTGGGCTACTTTAGTGAGTCATATCATGGGGTACTTGCCAGAGGTGCATTCATGCATAATACTAACCCATCCCAAGTTGACTGACCCTGCAGGGCTCGCAAATTGCTGAAATCCCCTGGTGAGTGAAGTTGCCAGGGCTCTATTGATAAGAATGAAAGGCATGTTATGTCAAAGCACTAGGCAGCCCTTTCAACGTTGAGGTGTTCCCTATCCGCCTATGGATCTATGCTGCAGCATAGCAGACAGCTCCATTACTACAAGCACCCTGCTAGAGTGTTAACCCTTCAAGGACTGTATAAGGCATTGTAAGCATAATGCACCAATGTAAAAAGTGACTTACAGGCACTGCAATGGTGCATCATGCAGCTCTTCCAGGAGTGTAGCATTACCAAAGGGTCAGGTTGGTGACAAAAAGGCATTGCATATTATTTTAAAATATGTGTCTTATTTTTTTCTGCACAGCATCTTGTCTTCTATTCCCTAACATCATGGCTGTCTTACTTGCTGGTATTGGTCATTGAGCAGTGTCCACCCACCCACTGGTCAGCCTAGGTCTCATGTACTCTTATTACAGTCTGTTATAGCTCTGGCTGTTGACTGGGCTCTGTAGTGTGGACAAAGGAGAATGGGTATTCTCAGGGGAGTAGCAGGGGGCTGGGTAAAGATGGCGACTGTTTGGTCTGCCAGTAGAGATCTGCTGCCTGTCTGCCTTATGCCTTACTACACGCTTCAGGGTTACGCTCCTCAGCGTACAATCAAAAAACAAAAAGTACCTCCGCAAAGTAAGCTCTTATTTAGTATGGATTAGGGTATACAGATAGAGAAATGATAAATGAGGACATGTTATGAATAAACACAGCAGGACAAGGTTGAATGTGTTTTGTTAAAACAGCTCATTTTGGTTTATTGTAAAGGGATTTAGGTAATGTTTTTAAAAGGACAACATTTTGTCAAGATGCCCTGGATATTACAGCAGCCAAAGAGAAGCCAGATTTTGGAGGGCTATATGGGATTCTTTTGATTCAGATTGAGTGCAGTCCTAGACTACACCGTCAGTTACTTCCCTGGTGGGTTAGACAGCTAAGGTTACCCCCTCAAGTTTTTAGATCCCACCACCTCCCTCTGTAGTACCAATAAAGGCACATCAGGC
This sequence comes from Harmothoe impar, assembly GCA_947462335.1. Taxonomy (NCBI): domain Eukaryota; kingdom Metazoa; phylum Annelida; class Polychaeta; order Phyllodocida; family Polynoidae; genus Harmothoe; species Harmothoe impar. The sequence goes on from OX381713.1 coordinate 1,632,813, forward strand.
CGAATTGTGTAAATTATGGATTCTTTCGCCCAGAGGTTGTTTTTAGTGGTTTAGTGGTGAGATTGGTGCTGGTGGCAGTGCTGCCAGTGGTGTTTGGGGGAACAAGGCTGGACAGGCTGGGTAATGAGCAAAGGGAATATAAACAGCCCACTGGTCAGATCCCATTTTGTACTAGAATGGTGAACCTTTGGGTAAGTTGAAGAGCAGTCAGGACTAGAATGTTAGAACACAGTACACTGTATATATAAGTATATATAGTGTGTAGTGTATTTCACAGCGCAATAAGAGGTCTAAGTTAGCTATTTGCAGGGGCATGGGTCTATAGGGTTGTGTGGGTAGATGACATGAGTGAACCTAAATGGTACCTTCTTCCTGCCTACTAGTACAGTCCAGTAATATACAACGGTGTCAAGGTGTTGGCAGGAGAGGTGGCTCACAGTACCTATTGGGTGATTCTTAAGGTGGCAGTGGTGACTATGGTGGTAGACACAGAGTGAGGTCAGGGGCAGGGGGGTGGATAGGTGGTCTGACATATATCCGTATTGCCCTGCCTGGTATTGACATTCCCTGAAGCCTGTCACTAGGAATTTCTTCTTAGGGCCTCCGGGTTGCCATGGAAACCTGATGTTTTACATGCAGGAAAATCACCACACCAGGTAGCTGTACCTGTTACATACAGCTTGGCAACATTATTCACACAAAAATAAACTCTATTATAGATGATATTGATTTCTTTGATCATATTGATTTCTTTGAGAATGATTTCAGTTTTCTGCCTGGTGAACTTGAATTAAAATTTCAATTCCCAACACCCTAACCGCTCCTATACAGAACTCTGCACATTCCCTACTCCCCAGCAGCTCAGCCTGAAAGGAATGGCTAGACATATGCTATGACATGTCTGACTGAACGGAAGATGGGATGTTTTGATGGATAGGGGTAATGTGGGTGAAGGGCAATCCCCTAACCCATAATGATTCATGACTGACCCCCTGGTATGGGTTATACAGGCTAAAATGTGATACATAGTCACCCCTGGTTACCCAGCTCAAGGAAGTCCCCCACATAATGAGAAATGGCGCCACCAAAAAAACCTCCATACTGCTATTTCCATATCTAGCCTCATACAGCTTTTTTTTAAACCAAGAAGATGTTTGGATTTTCTGGCCTCTGCTACAGATTTATACTTTTCGGAGGACGAATTCTGCAGTCAGTGGCGTCTTTAATTCTACTATTAATTATAGGCATTTGAGTACATGGCAGATGTTTACACTACACATACAACATGTAAATTTATGCATGCCTCACACATAACTGCAACATATCTGCAGTACCCCCTACCACAGACGTTAGCCCTGATACCAGTGATCTATTACAGCATACAGGAGCTGTTATGATTGATGAGAGATGCTGAGCAGTAGGCCAGGGTGGAGAGCAGTGTTATGTCTGATTCTGTGTCTACATCAGCTTCAATAGGGAACACCTTTGTTTGCTGTAGGAATCAATGCACCCATAGGATATTGGGTTGAGTTGGAAGATACCAAGGACCCATCAGGATAGTATATGGTTTAGATACATACAAATTCTCCCCCGGGGCCCTGTATATAAACAATGCATTAATAAGGTTCCCACATGTTATAAATTAATTGCTGATGGCAATTTTAACTGTTTAATACTTGATTATTTTAATAATATGGGATAATATAATGAGCTGTTAAAGTTCAGGGCATTTTGATAAATCACTGAGGGATTTTCTTCCAAAAGCAGTTCTATTGTAGCTATTCAATGGAAGAGAGTACCTCCACCTTTTCATTTGTGATTTCTATTCAGACTTCTTCATATCTTTGCAAATATTTGTTATTTGTTGTTTTGTATTCCCCCCCCCAAAGTTCCTTAGTTTATGAAAGTTGCAATATTGTACTATTATCAAACCTTGTTAGATCCATGATCTTTTCCTTACAGATTTATCACCTGACCTGGAAGATCTCTGAGGCACCACTGGTGGCAAATACTATTGCAATACATGTAGTAGCATTACAATGTGTTTGTGGATCTAATCTGTCAGTGTGGTGATTTAGTGTGGCAAGGCGCAGTGTTGTGGGGTTAAAACTAAACCCATTTTGACATCCCCATTGTTCATAAATCAGATTTGGTTGCAGCTGCCAAAACTAAAAATGAAGACTTTGACAGAATCCTGAATGATCTACTGTGGAGGAGAATCTTCTTTGTCTGCAGTTTGGACGGGTGAATTTATTGTTTTAATTCACATTGTCTTTCAGATGAAATGTGATTTAGATTTTGAGACGGTAATATTCACTTGTGAGCTGGCCATGTAAAGCCATTGTATGATTAAAGCATGTAACTAAATCATAGGGCATTTGCATGTTTATGTACAGGGTATATTGCATACAGTCATTACTTAACATACAATATCTCATTATCAGACATTCATGTCCTATTTGCATAGCATCATTAGGAAACTACATATCAGCATTAATTCTGCCTTTGTCCTCTAGACCACAATCTCCTTATTTGGTCATGTGATTCTCTCACAGATTTATGCCTCACATCAGGGCTGCTGATTGGCTCATATATCTATAGTGCTGCCACCTTTCGGCATGCTTTTAATTAGTGGAGACAATGGCTCAGTCAGGTTACAGCTATAGGTCTGAGACAAAGGATAGCTGAGCTACAACTGCCGCTTCCTGTCCTGAGACACTTCCTGGGCAATTAGCGACCATCTTTTTTAACACTTATAGTGTTTCAATGCACCGTGCCCTATGTAGCCATGAGGCATAGATACAGCCATGGTGAGTCCAGCTTCTCAAAGAACCTCACCAAGGCTGCATTCATGCCACATTCTAACATCTCAGGATGGTATTGCCCTTGTTCAGTCTCAAAATTGTTAATTACTGTAAAATATGCTAGGGTTTACTATAAGGGTTCTATCTTCCCCTAAAAGCTATGTCATGTTCCTGACCATATGCTGTACCATTTAGCCTTCGTGTGAGTATTGTAAGCAATACATGAATAGCCCTTTCACAACTTCAGTGACTTTGGACCAAACCATACATAGAAAAAGGTGCACGAGTTTAAGTCTGCTGACTAGGTTATTTCGAGGGTCAACAAGTGGAATAACCCAGTCAACTGATTTAAATGAGTTTACCTTTGTGTGCATTTTTCATGATTTTCGATTCAAAATACCAAAATTATGGTAGGGGGAGGCTAAAATGACTTCTTTCTACACCGTTCAAATGTAAACAAACTGTCATCTTGATGACATCACAGGGCAGTGAAATACGAGTATGGGTCATTTCACAGGGGATGTGAAATAAGGCACATTTTGGTTAAGGCAAGGCCAAATTAAAAAAAAGGTTTGTTTCAGGTTACCCGACCCTACCTAGCAAAACCTAGAAATTTTTATGCAATTTTGAAAAAAATACCTATATTTTGGGTCATTTTGGGGCTATTTAAGGGTCGATCTGATAGTTCACGAGTCGAGGCGGTCGCGGCGAGTCGGCATTGTAGTTCGTGAGTCGATTTCTGGGTACTTTTCAGGCTAAAGTAAAAAAAAAAAATCAAAAAAAAAAAAATCCGACCTACCTACCCTTGATTTTCAGACCATGTAACATGAAACACACCTTTTTTTTGTTTTGGCCCAATGGGGCTGTCACATACCATAAAAGAATAAAATACAGAGGATAGTGCAATGAAGCACCGTGGGACCTGATTCTTCCTGAAGTATATTTTTGGCCCTGACAGTAGAAACTACTAAGATCCACAGTGTAACCTGATTGTCTAACATGCTTCATTGGAACATTTCTGATTGCACTTTAAGCTTTCAGGAAAGTTTTCTAAAGTTATCTGATAAAAGGTTAGCAACAACGCCATTATATTATATGTGACAATGCAGTGTTATTCATGATGGTATATAGTTATGCTTACTATTAACTGCATTATGAAGCATCTGATTTTCAGACATTCACAATAAGAGGGATTATGTTCTTGTGAAGTTAGGACATTGTTTAATACAACTACCACTGTTTTACCACTTGCAACATAAACAGTCTGTATATATTCCCCATGGTGCCGTTCCCCACCCCCTGCGGCTATAGAGATCCCATCCCCAGTCTATATAGACCATAAATGTCCCATTCACCGTGATTCAGGCCCATTGCTTGGTCACCTTGGGGGAGGTATAGCACCTCCTTCCCCATAGCACCCAGACATTAATAAATGACCTGGGCTCTATAAATACAGCAGGAGTAGCTTTGGTCAACATCCAAGATGGCTACCTAACAAGTGTAGACTATCCTAACCTCCATTTCCATGAGGTGCTCATTTTCATCATTATTTCTACCCACAGTTTTTATTAAAGCCCATACTGTGAGCGGTCAGAGGGTCCTCAATGAAGTGTTAACTTGTGTATTCCTGTATATTCCATCCTAAATGTCATAAAGCACAAAAAGTACTGTCCATCTGTTATGTGATCATCGAGAAATGACCAGAGATCCAACTGACTAATCATATCAAGTCGGTTGAAATATCTGCTTCATCTTTTATCTCCCTCAATTCCAGGCTTGAAAGTTAAATCCATATGGTTGATTATAGGAATAAGTAAGCAACAAAAGATTCCTCATTGTTCCTCAACCATGTTCTAATGGGAGTTTTATCTCTTGTATTAAACAAGTATATATGTTTATATTGTTATAGATGAATGGAATCATGCCCAGAAATTGTTGAGGGAGTTTCTATGTCCATGAGGCCATGTTGAGAGTCTTACAATTCTGCAATGCTGCAACCACTCTGTGGCGCCACCCATGAGGGAATACGGAACTAACCTTTCCTGCACACGTATACCTGCAGCCTATATGACCCAACACTTTAATTGATAAGGCCAAAAAAAAAAGAAGGTGTGTTTCAGGTTACATGGTCTGAAAATCTAGGGTAGGTAGGTCGCATTTTTTTTTTTTTAATCATTATTTTTTTACTTTAGCCTGAAAAGTACCCAGAAATTGACTGACAAACTACAATGCTGACTCGCCGACGACCGCCTCGACTCGTGAACTATCAGATCGACCCTTAAATAGCCCCTGTTTTGCTAGGTAGGGTCGGGTAACCTGAAACACCCCTTTTTTTTTTCTTAGTTGGCCTAAGCAGTAAACATCTATAGATACAACTGGAAGTACCATTACGATTTTAACTGAACAACTTGCCTCTCTATTCGTATTGGAGACAAGGCTGGTTGTATACCACCCAAGTCTGAATACCGGTCAGTGAGGGTGGCTATGAATCTCTTCTTGTGTTCAATTCAGGGTGTTACTTACGTGTGGAGAACCTGTCCCTCTACAACCTTCCTTACTTTACACCTGGCAACCTGATCTCACCTGGAATAAAACGAAAAGACAGACGGTTAGAATAATGAATATAAAGGTAAGTATCATGACATTTGAAACATTTTGGAAAGAAATGTTAGAATAGAACTACCCAGAGACAGAGTTACTTGATTGGTATCTATGAATATGATTAGCTGCCCCACTTTTATATTTTTCACCTGACTTATTGAACTTGGGTTCAAGAATATGTCTCTTTATGTAGGACTACCTCAAGGCAATTTGCTGCAATGCTGCTGATGTATACATTTTTGCAGACAGTCTACTACAAAGTTAAACTTCACTCAAGAAAAATATTTTCCTTTTAACATTTCTTCCTGCATCTGACAAGGGTGAATATAGACATTCAGCAGCTAAAAGAGCAAAGAGGGGTGGGAAACATGAGTCAGCCTGCTTGGGAAGCCCCCTGGGTAGGAGAATGACATGTAAAGGTCACTGTGTCTGTTAAGGGGAGAAGCAATGTAGGACAAGTTGCTGTCACATGACTCTGGTAGAGGGCGCCCTGGGTGCTAACGGGGGTCAAACATTGATAGCATTGGGATGTTGGCATGGAGGAGGGTACTGTGCGGTAACACTGGGCAAACAGTGGTTGGCTTTTACTTTTTCAAAACTAGACAACCTCAGACTCAGAGTAGAAGTTTGAATTGAAATATTAAAATCTATGTCACATTGAATTAGAGAGCTATAAAAAAGTTGGCAGACTCAATGTTTGGAAGCATAATCACAGAACTGATTACCTTCTCTCTGTGTCACATGATATACGGCACGCTCTAGACAAGATGGCACAGGAAGTGCTTCGGGACAGGAAAAGGAAGTTGGAGCTTGGCATTGTGGGAGACTTATGGCTGTATACAGAGTTTTTATCTTCGCTAATTAAACGCATGCTGAAAGGTGGCAGCACTGTAGCTGAGATATAAGAGCCAATTAGCAGCAATGATGAAGTACATTGAATACATATAGGAGGTAAGAGGATAATAGCAAGACCAAATAAGGAGATAAAGATGGTATATGAATCACGGCTGAAGACAGGCCTGATTCTGATATGTAGTTTCCTAATGCAGAATGACATGAATGGATAGAAGCCATACACCACAATATATTGCAAATATAAACATGAATACAATACCCAGTCACTGGCTCACACACTTTCATCAGACAGAGATGTATACATGTCCATGCTAACACAGCAAAAAGTCCTGCCCAGTGCACATTTTGCAGGATGACATGCATTATACAATAGGGTATACTCATTGTAGACACATGTGTGCATTATAATCAGATAGATTTAATTTTTCCGTCATAATGCTCTACTTTACCCTCATTTTCCATTCTTGCCAATCTTCCTCCTTCAGTCCTCCCCACCCTTTATCAAGTAGCTCTGTAACCTAATGCCTTCTCGTTTAACTCCCCCTATTAATCCACTGATCCCAACTTTCCTCTTGATAATCTCATTTCCTAGCTGGCTCATCCATCGCCCTTGTCAAATTATATTGACCTAAATAATCCACCAATAGTGAACTCTCATGATACAATAGAATCAGGGTATTTGAATTGTAAACGTATATTTATCCATCAAATGATTTTCTAAACAACGTCAGTATTCAGTGTACAGGAAATATCATAATGAATGATATATTGTTCATGCATGATATAACCTATACAGTCGGCCCTGTTATGTAGGGCATTGTATCTATAAAGAAATACAATCACTTTGATGCATCAGTTTCTATTGTACCATTGTCTCTGTACTGAATTTCTTGTTCTGTATACAGATTGGTTTATTCTGTTCGAATAGTCTAAATACACAGTGTAACATTAGTTTCTATTGTCAGCATTGTCTCCACATTTTCTCAGGAGGGTTTTCAAATATATGATGGGAGGTTTATGTAAAATTTCCAAGGGTAAGAACGTCTTCCACAGACTATTAGTCAGGATTCTTGGGAAATCTTCTCTCTAATTTCAGCAACTGTACTGGAATCTAACATACAGAAAAACCCCTTAATGTTGCTTATGGATTATCCTTATCCCCACTGCCTTGTGCCTTTCTGCTAGATAAGCAGAGTACAGATTGAACCAACTATCCCCAGCATGTTTATGTCTCCATAGCAACCAGATGTGTTACCCGTGGCACCTTGGTGTGTGGCACCGAGCAAAGTCATATTTGTTTATGGAGATCTAGTCATGGATTAATGACCGCTTGGGGGATCTTCTGGATCAGAATATCAATCTGGACACTGTGAAAAGTTATTCTAGAACATGTGGAGCAGAGAAAGGATTAATCAATGTTATCGACCAGCTAGATATCAATACTACAGGTTCACTCAGGGAAGTATTGACAGAAGCAATAACAGAACTCCTGACCAAAGCCTGCAGACAGCAGGGAGGAAGGAGGGTAAAGGGAAGGGGACATCCATTTTCAGGGCCAGTGGGTTGCTATAATTTAAAAAGGAGGGGGGGGGACTCACCTGCTTTAATTCAATGACTCTTCTTGAGGCAGAGACAGGCTCTAAAATACACCCCACCCCTTGTAAAGCAATGATCAAACCCTGTCACCAGTTTATCAAATTATAAATTATGTTTGCAAATAGTATAAAATGGAAATGAAATAAAAATCTCACTTCACCCTCCATTCCTGATACAGAATATTTTCCTTTTTTTCATCTACATTCTTAGCTGACAGCACATTTCTGGGTGGATCAGACATGTTCTGCATGATAATGATCCATGGATTCATGCCAACTGGCAAAATCAATGCGTGTGGGAACAGACTTAGGGGAGGGAAGGCAATCAACACCATCTCCAACTACTGAGATGACAAGTTTTATTACAAAGCAGCACATAAAGTATGGATAACGACTGACTTGGTACACGTAGCTTCCCAATCACCAGGAGAATATCAATGCTGCAATAACTATGGATAAAACCAAGGCCTGTCTGGACAAAATGGCCAAAACTCTGATGGTGAGATGGAGGATTGGGTTACAGGAAGAAATGCCAATATCCTTAAGGTGTCACAGTACAAATTCTCCCCCAGAATTAATCGTAAATAGTGCCAATGAAAAAACGGTACTACTGTGCATATAATCAGTGGTAGGTTAAATTTGTCACAAAATCTGCAGCCCGAATTGTTGCCAGAGGCCTTAGTAAAAAAATATAAAAGTTGGTTGTTGCCATGGTAACCCTGGGTGGTACTTGGAGGGATCAAAGGTCAAGGTCAAAGGTCGCTAGGCATCTGTAAAATTTCTCCAGTTTGGGTAAGTCAATTGGCATGGCAACTAGCGCGAAATAGGAACACACTTTTTCATGCGGGATGCATATAAAAAATCTGATATGTGTTAAGCTTTAATTAAAGTGGTCATTCATTACTGCACACTCAAAAGAACCCAACCTTTTGCCTATCTGAAGGAGAAAAATAGGGTCAGAACCAGAAATGTTGTCAGCTATTTGTACTGTGACACCTTAACATCATCAAATGGGAGTTTAAAAATGAGAAAAAGCCAATGGTTTGGGTGCCTTGTCTCTCAAAACAGAACATGTCAGAGAAGCTCCATAGAATCCTGTATTATGCTTATAAGAAAGACTTGAGCTACAACCAGAGTCCTTTTCCTCTCTATGTCCCACAAACTACTTGCTGCTGTCATCAAATCAGCAAAGATGGCAGCGGTAAGCTATTTGGATCTTGTCTCATGGTCAGGGTTCATAAATACTTCACTCATCTCCCAGTGCATCACTAATGCCCTGACAGTGGCGCCGCCACCCTGTGTTTTCTAGAACTATAGAAGCAGCTGTGTGTCCTGCGGTGATGCATTATTTAATGTTGCTTTCTGCTACTCCTCCCAAGGTGCCTTTACCCTTTAACAATATCTTTAGCAATATTTTACAGCAATAATTGTCCACAAGTTACTTGCTGGCGCTAAATTGGCACCTTTTGAGAGTGTATCAAAGGGAGTCATCATTAACAATTTCAGCCCCCACTAGATACGTGCCAAGGCTGCATTGAGATGCCCATTAAGGGAACATCTCACCAAAGCTGTATTCAAAAGGTTAAGGCCGGCTGTTTTGAGCATTATATTAGTGAATGCCCCAAACCTCAATAATAACTCAAGGTTACCGGAAACCATGGCAAACAGGAAATTAGAAGGATTTCAAGTTGATAAGGAAGTCCTTAAGTGACCATATCCTACTTCTAGACTGTGTATAGGTTAGTTGAGGGTTCTTCATGAATAATTCAGGAATTGACCCTGCCCGCCTGTCCATAGAAAACTGCAGCTACCGACTGTTGCCGTAAACCTTGAATTATAAGAGAGCGCTGACATAGCAGCCTACAGTAAACAAGTTCTAACTTTTGACTGCTTTAATTATGGATGGGTTATGTATAGATAATTAAGGGTCAATATATTAACCCTGGGCATAGATTACCAGCATTCAAACCAGCAACCAAGCTCTACTTTATGACCACCTGTATGGGTATGGATGGAACATATTTGCACTAATTAAGGCTGGGTCTAGATAGCCTCTATCCATCAATAACACGTTAACCTTAACCCAACAGCACATTAACAAAAAAAGGTTGTTCAGGGGATTGCCCCTCAATTAATAGGCAGTGGGCATATTTCAAAAAGCTTTTCAGTCATTTCCTTTTACACTTGCTCAAGAAAAAAAACAGTTACAAGTGCAAATATTGTCATTGAAATGAGCCCCTGCATGGTGATGTGGTTATCCCTCGATTTGATCATATTTTTTGGGGTGTTTTAGCATTGTCTGGTTAATGATTACAGGCATTGTCTTTAGAGTAGGCTCGGGCAGGCTTCTGAAGTAATCCCTCAAAGTGAGCTGCTCATTTTGCAGCAATTTCACTGGAGCTGGAGGGGATTATGTCAAACTGTGTGATGGATATCTCTGTAACTGCACCAGACTTCATCATATTTCATCAGAAAATATCAGCAGGCATCACCGAGGGATAAATTTAATTTCGGCCCACTGCATCAGTCATTGTCTTACACTGCAGTGGTTACCGCAGTAAAACACTTGTCTGCAGACACATTAGGGACACTAGATGGGAGTGCAGTGTTGTCAATGTAGACAAACTGCATTGAGGACAAAAATGGAAATGATGAATAATTGTCCATAGTTCTCAAAAGCTGGAAAGAGATGATGATATTTCTTTCATAATCTTCACAATCCCACTTCCTGATTTGGGCTATTTGCAACTGCTACTGTCTTTCCTGCTCTGACTAGTTTAAGATTCCACCAGGTTGCTAGATATAAAACACTAACAGCTTTGTGATAGACTGTGTCTAGCTAAAGCCTCTAGAAATGGATTCCTTGTCTGGCTTTGATGCTGATGATCGTCTTCGTCTATGCTTTATTTTCTGTTCTACTTGGTTTTGTCAGGCTTTGTCTACATATTGAGATATTCTCTAATAGAACTGTTCTGAGGCTATTATCTGTAGGATAGCTTTACTTTGAAAGAATAGATAGAAAAACTATAACTTGTTCTTCTTCTTTGTTTCTTGAAACTCCAACAAGCGTATACATGAATTTATTTTAATCTTTATTTACACCTCTTACATATGGATCTTTGACATTCGAGATAAGTCTCTCATCACCCTGCACCCTCACCCTCCCTTTACCACCATAGACAATGATAGCCTGTAGCATTGACTGCATCAGAATTCCCCAATAGGCACTGGGAGTCCTGCATGTCTGGTACCATTCTTTACATTCTTCCTGGCTCCTTCCCGGTGCTCGTTGGATTGCTTGTATAAGTCACAGTGCTTGGCAAACCTTAGCGCTGTCTGTCAGTAGGCAGGCTGGGGTTTGGTCATCCTTACATTGGCCAGAGGAGAGATATGCTTACCTTCTGCCCCTGATCAAAATCACCAGATCTTATATAGTGTGCACCAATACCACAAGGCATTTACTCAAGGATGTAATGTTGCTACACACAACCTAAGAAGCTACCCTTGCTAAACTGAAGATATTGTCCCAGATATAATCTACCAGAGGACATCACCAGACCTGACTGGTATGGTATGTGACTAGCCGACCTCCCTTTGCTTATTATTCACCCTGTCCAGTGTTGTTTTTCTACCCTTACCACCGGCACCACTGAGAATAGCACCAATCTTACGTCTAAACCACTAAAGACAATCTCTGGCCGGAATATCCATAGTTTATTACAATTTCTGTCTCACAGTATGGTACAACAACAGGGAGCACAGGGGGAGGTGGTCAGATCTGAGAGCCGATGTCAGGCTTGAGGCAGCCATTTAGGTGGCAGACCAGCTGACAGAGGGTGGAGTGCCACAGGGAAAATAATAACATGAAATTCACTGTAATATAGATCTGTTCTGTCCTTTGCTCCTTGTATTTTCCTTTTCCTTTAAACAAAAAGCCATTGTGTGTTTACTGTTACAAGTTTGGAACTCTCCCCTAATCTAAAGCTATTAGGTGCCTTCCCCATGTATGGCCTAATCCAAGAGCTTACTGTGTGGAAGTCACTTCTCGAATTCAAGACCTACAGTCTGTAGTGTAACCCTATTGCCTGAAGTATTGCATCAGGCAGATAGGCAGCAGATCTCTACCGGCAGACCAAACAGACGCCATCTTTACACAGGCCCCTGCTACTCCCCTGAGGACACCCATTCTCCTTTGTCCATACAGACTGTAATTACAGTATGAGAGCCCTTGGCGGGCACAGTTGACCAGTGGCTGCAAGGAATGACCAGACACCCAGGAATAAGGACCATAATGACAGTGGATTACCTTGTAGTAACCAATCTACTACAAAGTCACATTTCCACCCAGAAGAACATCTTTACTTTCTTATCTTTCGATTCTTTCTTTTGTAACATAGAGAAGAGCAAAGGTTAGTAAAACACAGGAACCAGTTGAGGACCATATGATGTCAGGCAGCCAGAGTGTTAATAGAGGTCGTACAGTGATGTCAAACATGCCCTCGGTAGTGACACCAGCTTCCAAAGTTCATCAAAGTTGTCCCACTGTCGGGTGCCAACCGGACAAGACTGCCCTCTGTGTACACAAACCACTTGCTGCCAGCAAATCAGGAAAGAGTGGGGCGATAAGCAAATTGGATCTTGTCTAGTGGTGGCAGTTCATCAATACTTCACTCATCTACTGCTGCATCATGCATGTCATGACAGCAGTTCCCCAGAACGAAAGAAGCAGACATCTCTAACTTTGCCGTATATCAGTTAGAAATAGCCGCTGCTGGCACTGATCCTGCCACGCCCTCGTGTAGTCCATTAACTGTGCAACAATGGCATGTTTTGCTTGGAAGGCCGCTGACTTATGCTACAAAGTGACATTAACAGTTGTATCTAAGTACGATGCAGGCAACATATTCCCTCTTTTGAGATATATTTAATACATAAGCTAACTCTTGATACCATTACATTTGGACTATACTAGATCTAGCTAAGGTTAACAGAACCAAGGGCTAGAATGCATTAGGAGAAGATTTCCCAAATATTCTGTAAGGATTTACCTCCAGACACCAAACTCTACGTCTTGCCTGTGTATAACTGAACGGAGGACTATACATGTATGAATGATTAAGGATCAAAGGATAAACCCTGGGCATAGGTAACTAGCACTATCAACTGTTGCTGGGAATCATAGCATAGAATAAAAAGAAAGCCACTTCCATAACAAATTGCCTACAGTAACCAAGTTCTACCTTTTGACCGCCTGTATGGCTATGGCGGGAGTATCTATGCATAATTAAGCGTGAAAAAAGGTTGACCCTTGCCCTAGAAACCTTTTCATCAGAAATACTCATTACCTGAACAGCTTACAACAGCAAAGATGCTGTATACCTGACATTATTATGTAGAAAGTTGCTATAATCTTAACAATAATCGTTGGGATGCATTATAGTTATTTAAGTAAATTTCTGTTTTTAAAGGGTTAATTAACTCAACAGAAATAAACTATTTAACCTTGCTTCTCAGTCATATTTCTTATGTCATACAGAAGAGAACAGGTCTTGTATTTTTTGTGGGGATAATAAGATTTGTCATTAGGTCCTGGAGGTGATCCCTCAATGTGATTCATTATTTTTGGGGTAACATGGTTGGAGCTGGAGAGGCATCACCAAGGGATAAATCAGGCATCACCAATGGATAAATTAAATTTCTATAGCTAGATCAGTCATTGTGCTGTCACTGCAGTGGTTACTGGGTCCTACCACAAAGTTACCTCTCTGCAGACACATTAGGAACACTGGTGGTACCCCAGCATTGTCAAAGTCAACATTAGAGATAAAATGGGAAATGATGGATAACCGTCAATAGTCTTCAGAGCTGGAACAGGTTATAGAGTAAGCAAATTACACTGCACCAACTACACTGCAGTTTGAAAATATTTCAAGTTGAAAATATATCATATCCAGGAAAAAGTTTTGCATAATACAATAGAAAAGGGTACATGTTACTGAGGAACGCAACATAATGATTCATGTGCCAAAACATTATCTCTGACCCAAAGAACTGAATAGTAGTAAAAATCTGGCATAAAAGATCTGGCACCCAGCTTAAAGTGGGATTTGACCACTGAGTGCCTGGACCTCCCACTGCTCATTACCCGGTCTGTCCAGGCACCAGTCCCACCACTAAAAACACTTCCTGGCTACAACATCCATTATTTATACAGCTTCAGCCGGTCACACGGTGTGACTCTAATGGGAGTGCAGAGGGTGTGTTGAGATCAAGAACTAATTCTGTCCTTGAGGCAGCCATTTTGGTAGTTTACCCAGAAGGGGTTGGTCTCAGAAGGGGAAGTTTCTCTGAGATGCTTACTGTCAGTCCCCCTACAGCGGGTCCTATCAGGGGATCTCAATCATAGTATCCAATCTCTGATCTCTACATCTCTGAAACTGGCAAGTGATTGAAATTTCTCAAAAACAATTCAAACCCTAGTTTATAGCCTCATGTTTGACCTATTGCTTTGAGCACTATCATTATCATGTCACCTCTAAATGGTTCCTGAAACTTATGTCCTGCAGGTCCCAGCATGAGTAGAGGGCGCTAAACAGCGCCCTCAGCACCATATCTGCGATACACAAGCTCGGGTAGGTAAAGATAGATTGGGGGTGGGCAGTGCAGCCTTTTCTACTGTACCATTCCAACAATGTAGACTGTCCTGCAACCTTAAATATCTCAAGGACTATTCGCGGCAAGAGAGGCTAGATACAAATTGTACGTTATTATCTCATTCAAGAAGAAACAGGAGTCTCATAATTTATAGACATATGTAAATGGGCTGCAAATTGATCAATGACAGGCAGTTGGTATTGGTGAGACAGGCACATGTGCATTTGATAATACGGAACACTTCCTATCCAATGCCAAAATCGAATTATATTATATTGAGCCATTAGCGTCAACCCTATGAATCTCTTTACCTGATGTTACACTAGGCTGCCTATCACAGAACACAATGACAAAGAAAAAGGTAGGGGACGGGTATCAAAGGTCAGTGACCAATAAGTATCTACTCTTTTAGAATGGTGTGGCTATGACACCGCAATTGTCTCCATGGTTTCCCATTTCCGAGACATGCTGGAATAAGTGTAGCGCCATATGATGTTGTCATGTGAGCCCGATAGAGGGCGCCCTGAGTGTTAATAGGGGTCATACAGGGGTGTGTCTGCAGGACATGTCAGAGTGGGGGCAGTTTGATGCACCTGTCATGGGCAGCCTACACTCTTTCTACACATTACGGATGACACCTTGTGAATGGACGATTACAATGCAGGCTTTGGAAATAAAAGGTTTATTTATTAGTGAAAACCTTGTTAGGTTGTACTCGAATTCATAATAGGATATGGACCAAACCTGGCAAGGTAGCACATTTTCTACACATCATAATGTATACCTGTCACTCCCAGCCTGCACACTTTCTACACATTACTGATACTTCTGGTGAAGAGATGAGGACGGTGCGGGCTTTGGAAATGAAAGGTTCATTTGTTAGTGAAAACCTTGTTAGGTTGTACTCAAATTTTCTAATAGGATATGGACCAAAGCTGCCAAGGTAGCACATTTTCTACACACCATGATGTTCTGAGCTGATTCTAGATAATAAAGTAGACTCAGTATTCCTGCCAACATGTCAGGTCCTCGAGAAAGAGAAGCCTCATGATAATGAATGCAGTATAGAAAAAACATATTTGAGT
Organism: Harmothoe impar; assembly: GCA_947462335.1. NCBI lineage: Eukaryota > Metazoa > Annelida > Polychaeta > Phyllodocida > Polynoidae > Harmothoe > Harmothoe impar. The sequence continues at coordinate 1,648,407 of OX381713.1, forward strand.
CTGCACCATGACCTACCTTAGAGGTTAATCATGCTGCATGATTGCTGAGAGCTTGAAATGATGCTATATCAAACAGATTTTTTAAATGCATGTATAAAGCTTTCTACTGCCCTATAACTACAACATATATAAGAAATCATGTTGTTCAAGTATGAGGCTTGTGGAATTTTATTTTCCATTCCCTTGCCTATCCTCCCGCACCCTCCCCCCTCCTCGATACAGGAGGAGTGGTCCCCAGCTGCCTCCAAGATAACAGATGAGCCCCTTTATCAAGTAGCTCCCTAACATAACGCCTCCTGGATTACCTCACCCTGGTAATTCACTCATGCCGGGGACCTAGATATTATCTCCCACATTTCCTCTCAATAATCCTATTTCCTATTGGGCTCATTCATCTACCTTGTCTGGGGCTCGATTCATAACAATGTACCACTGGTCAGATATGTAACGACTGAGCAAATCCATTTCTTGTACAAATTAACATGTTCACTACTGTTCCATAGGTGCAAGCTAATGATATGTTCCTTTCCCAGTCGTAATATGATTTCTGATGCATTTCACAAAGCTATTGTATGGATATTATGTGTCAGGAAGTCATACAATATATGGGTAAAGGGTGGTTGTATGTAGGTTTTTTCTCATTGCACAATGTACGGCTGAGACAGGGTCAAAACTCATCTCAGCCGATGTATATTTCTCTATTTCAATCTCTAGAGATTGGAAACACAGTAGAAAAGAAAGAGAAAAATGTAGTGCACTATATAAAGATATGATACTACCGAAATGTATGTTTTATATAGTGAATATTATAGAAATAAAACCGTGGTCATTATGAGAAATTGTACAGAAGGTGCCATGACACATTGTCTTGTCGTATTATAACCTGCCATGAAAAAAAAAACACTTTCTGAACTGCCATCTAGTAGCATTTTTTTCCTGTTCTGGTTGATCAACTTTAATTATGCAAAAAAACATCCCATAATTCCATTATTAGTTGTACGACTAGGTGGGAACCCCTGACCTCTCACCCAATATGACATCATATCTCCAGGAAACACCCCAATATTCAAATAAATATTCAAATACATAAATATTTCTCACTTTATACGACAGGGGGATACACAATTTCAGTTATACTTTACAACTGCATATGTTCCTAATTGTAACTCAATTTACTTCTGTCTATTGTTCAACCAGATACTACTAGCTCTTGTGAAATGGGTATGCAATCGTTTTTTCAAACAGTTGTAGGTTTGGTTATGACTGTGGTGGAAAAACTAAGAGAGTAGTATAAACTTATGAATCGAGGCCCAGATTACACTGAGCTGCTTCATCACTCACATGTGTAATACTATTCATCTTCTTACACAAGTTTGCTTCCATAGTCAAAGAAATGGGATAACCAATTTCTCTAATGAAACTATATAAAACTATTTCAAACTTAAAATATGAGTAACCATATCAGCTTTCAGTTATAGATTGAGGGATACAGATTGGAACTAGTTTGCAGTTTTCAATTTGAAGTTTGTGGGGAGTCATAGAAGCTGACTATTTCTAGCTCTGAAAGTGGCACAAAACATAATTTAATGGACACACAATAAGGTGTCGAATTCTGAAAGGAGAAAATAACAACTTTGTCTGTAACACAGTAAGAATGTTCTCTGACAAAGAATGCCTCCACTGTAGATGCTTCTGAAGCATCAGAATCTTCTTTCTAGTTATGATGCATCCCCTCAAATCAAATTTACACAGAATGGGAATGTTGATATTAGATTATTCCTAACTCCCGCGATCGGTGTCTGGCTGCACAAAATCACCATGGTGACAGATCAGACCCACAAACACCCTGGGCATGCTACTGTCTCCATATCATGGGGATATGCAACCTTGCCGTTGAAGTTGGAGAAATCATATTTGTTTACAATGATGGGTTGCGTTGATAGATCACCAGTAAGAACTTTTATACATTGGACCATCTTTGAAACAGATGATAAGGCCAGGAGAGAGTCAAATATAAACATATTAGTAGGTTAAGACAGAGAAAAGACCCACTAGAGGAAATATATATTGAATATTTAGGAGAAGCATTTTTAACAAAGCCATGAAGAATACAGTTGCATATACAATAGTTATACACTCCTTTGCCCATGAACACCTTTCCTTTTAAATGAACATTGGAAATATCTTTGAGGGATAAGATTTATAGCAAAATAGAAAAGGCTTTTCTTCTGGCTTCCTGGAAGTATATGGATCTAAAATCCCCATCAAAGCTACACACTATATAGGGTGAATCCAGCTCCCACAAAACTTACTTATGACTCGTGTCTGCTAACAGTGCCACAGACCTCCTCCACTAATTCATGAGCAGCCTAAAAGCAAATTGCATGTCTATGGACAGTCATGATTCATGAATACTTCACCCTCTTAGGGGTGCATTAAGTATGTGCATTAATGTGTGCCTGCACCCTCATACCCCAAGATGATGGCAGTGTTTACCATGTGGTGCATTATTTATTGCCACATTCTGCCACTGGCTGTTCCTGAATTGCCCTTCAGCAGTTCATTAGGGACTTGTAGTTTGAGGACATTCACCTTTCCACTCAATAAAAACTGCAACAGCATTAAGCTATGTCTAGAACAGGTTGCTAGGTCCTAACCTAGAATTTTATCATACATAATGCAGTAACTAATCAAGTATCTAGTGCTGCTTGGATAAACAAGTTCAGGGGAGCTAAAAAACACACTATGCTACTTACTTTCAAAACGAATTGCTTACGAAATATTTGCTTGACAAGAGCCTTGCCTCGCTACTAAGTCCAAGATGGGGGCCACTCTACTTGGGTTAGGGAGAGGTCATCTGTGAATTATTAGGGCCTTGGCCTATATATCCCCTATTAATCAAAAACACCTATCTCCCCTTAAGCTTCCTTTATCTGAAGAAACTCACCAACCTATCATATGAATGACCCTAGATATAAAGTATGGTATGAGTTATTAGTCTTCAAGTTATGAAAACAATGATCTACCACTCCATTCCATGAGTTTTGTTTATTTGCAATGAGTTGAACTGCTGTGCAGCTAAACCTCCCTCTGCTCATTACCTGTCAAGCCTTGTCCTACTATGCCATGCCACCTCGTACCAGGGACTATATTTGATAGGGTTTCATCCCCAGTGGGAGGGTCCCAGGGTTTCCAATCAGGGTTCTCAACCTCTGCAGTGCATTAGTACTAAGTAATGTGTCGTATATTGATGGGTGCTCAGTCATTGTTGAATTTGTCTGCAGTACACATCACCACATCACAGGACATACAGCCAGCACTTAACCTCAACCAATAAAATTGACCTCCTAGACCTCCATTATTTATGCAATCTTGCCTTGCTGGAGACCAGTTGATTATTTCAGGGATTGGTACCATACTACAGCCAGTCCCATCAGGATGTTTCTAATCAGGATACCACATACCTGAGGTATTAGAAATGCTTGCATGCTGTGCCTTCAGATGATTGGAAGATACAGGCTTTTCATTCATAAGATCTAGGTTTGATCTCATGTCAGAGACTAAGGAACAGAGGGAGAGAGTGAAAGGGAAAATAAGATGCAACAAATAAAGAGAGAGGGTGAGAGGATCAAATTTAAAGCTTGTAGCAACTTCTGCAAAACAAATTGGGTGGGGCTAAATGTAACATATAAGACATCTTCAGTAGGACAGGGTGGTAGAATCTCAGAGAGGTTAAAGTCATAGGTTTACAGTGTGTGATTTGTAGAGGGAGATTTATATTGATCTGCTATCAAGAGGGGCATAATGAGATGGGCAAGGAAGGAGATGGATGAGTAAAGAATGACAGATGGCTGCTTTAAACAGATTAGGAGAATGCACATGATGGTGCAGATATTCTAATGTCTGATGTTATTCAACTTTGTGTTACTTTTCTTTGCAAAGATTATAATCCTATGATATTAATTACAGAGATGCATTTTAATTGGTAATCAAGCCATTTCCCTTTTTGAACACATAAAGGTCTACAGCATAGCAGCTTTTATGACTTAGTGTATAGGGCTTGTATACTCCCACAGACATTAACCTTATAGACCATGGTCCACTGTAGACCCCCTTGCACCCGCCCGGGGATTTTCGCAGACCCATATTTTCATGAACCTGACCCTATGAGCTATTGAAATTCACTTGTCTGCACTTTATTCGCAGGTGGGTGTAGGTGTGACACTCATCGATTCGTTCATATGTGAAAAAATGCCAAAATTGCTAAATATGTGACTTGAGAACTGATATACCATTTCAATATGTAATGATATGGCCACTTTTTCCTGACAACTGGCACATATGAGCATAGACTATACATGGGAGCTATCAGCTCTGTATGTTTTAAGTGATAGGAATGTTTAATGAACATCTAATTAGCATAAATTAACATTATAACAACGACGGAAAACAACGTAATGGAAAGGTAGAATCTTGAAAGGTTACCTATGGGGTATTAAATGTTGGGGCATGGCATTCCCACCAAACTTGAAGTTTGACCTATACTGATCAAGATGCATTGCACAGAGTGTTTTTTTTTCTTTGAAATAGGGCCTGAAATAGGTAGCCCTTACTGAAATTCACTATTTCAGCTATGGCTTTGCAAGTAATGATGATAGAAATCCATATGAAGTGGCTATGCCCACATTTCAAGGGTCTAGTAACATGATGAAGACATCACAGACCCTCTCCAATACATGGTTTGCCTCATAGAGGTAGCCATTATTGAAATCCAACATTATTGCCATAGCCTTGCAAATATAGGAGATATACATGCTTTTGAAGTGGCTACATCCATATTTCCAAGGTCTAGGTACACAATGGTGGCATTATGGTTCTTATTCTATTGTAGTTGGTCTCTTACTACGTATGTAACACTTGAGTACAAAAACCAGACAAGGTAAATTAGACTTTAATATACGGCGACTTTATTGTAAAGGTAACTCTTGGGTATTATAGTACAAGTATAACCAGCGGATATACAAGATCAGAACAGATATATAATACAGTGGGCAACCCTATAGCATAGAGTTAAGCCCGTGAGCACAGGGTGGTCATGTCACGACAGTCCCAAACCTGACTGACTTCCAATGGAGAAGTAGCCGTCTTATATACAGCGCTGCATAGCCACGTGACCGTACTAGCAGCGCCACCTGTTAGGTTTAGTTATGTAAAATGCTTATGTAACAACTACCGACGGTAACCGAAGGTGGTACCGGTACACTACCGTATAGATAACCGAACTAGAGGAGTCGGTGTATGTAACGAACCGACGATACTAGTTAGATGAATAAAACAGTTATTAAACACAATAGAACCGTGTTGTCTTACATCATACAACATACAATAGATATACAACAATAACAGTTAGACTTTATAGTCAACCCGTTACACTACCCCCCTTTAGAATGTAGGAAGGGTTGGTTTTATAATAATAATACCTCTTGGATACATTATATACCACGTATATCTATTTATCAACAAGTAACATTTCTACTCATAGTAACAACAGGCATACATACATGAACAACCAGGTTAACATGTATATAACAGTTTATATCAACAATATAGTCTTTGGTATCAAACCATAGTCCCGTAGGCACATGATATAAAAACTGTCCAACTGATAGTCCTAGACTAGTATCAGTTAAAAGTAAAGGCACCAAATAACCACCTTGGAAACTCAACACATCACCTACTTCATTCAGCAATGGTGCGAATCCGTGTGGAGTTAGTGTCCTTATATATAAATAATAGAACTATAATAGCTCTCACTTCCTTTGGCGAAGAAAAGTTTATAATTGGAACTATAGCAGTTCCCACTTCCTTTGGCGTAGAAAAGTTTATATATAAAAATCCATATTAGCGTATCCTAAATAAGGTGGGATAGATCGTCATCCTTATTAGGGGCGGTACTCCAGTACCTAGCAGTTTATGGTGGTAGAGATGGATAGAGTCCAGTACCGGTATAGTACTTCCATCTCTTGTGAAATATAAATATAAAAAGGTAGGTCCGTGCCTCCCTATAAATAATTATCACAGGAGGATGATCCATATAATAGTTCATAGGTCACAATAGTAGAATGTGACCACCGGATCAGGAGCCCTGGACAGTAGTAGAGCACCGACGGTTGTGGCTTAGTAGTAAACCACGGTTGAAGACATCAGGCTGCTTCCAGTGTGGTGGCAGTAGTGACTAGGTTAAGTCACGACAGCACCGTCGGTCTGCTTCGGTTGTCCAGGGGCGTGTAGCTGCGTCGATGGTTTAGTTTTACCTCCGAGGGGCGGAACAGTGCACCCCAGAGGGCCTGACAGGGGACCATCCTTAGGTGTCCATAGGGACACCGCCGGATGGCTTTCCTTCCCCATCAGGACTTCCTCCAGGAGGGGCCTCCGTGGTGTAAACCACAGCAGCCTCCACCTGGAGAGGAAGGGCTCCACCTGGGGCTACCGAGAGGGTACTCGGTGCCGCAGTAGGCTCCCCGCCACTGACCACCCGGGTAGATTGTGCCATGAAAGAAAATGGCATCTCATACCTAGGTGGGTGTACTGACAGTACCGGGGTCACAGGAGGAGCAGGCCTTGCGGCAAGCCCCAACCTGGACTGGAGATCTGGAAAACCAGTTCTCTCCCACTCTGTCAGCTTTAGCCCGAACTGCCGGAAGAACTTGGCGTCACAAGTTGTCAACCTTGATTCAAGCTGTTCGATCGTAGCCCTCCAGAGGGCATGATCTTGCTCCAGACTCGCCTCACGCTCGGCAAGGACTCTGGTGCGTTCAGCAACCCAAGCTTTCCCTTCCCGGATAGCCTGTTCTCTGAGCAACTTGTACTGCTCAAAGTAGGACTTCTCCAAGAAAGAAACCTGAAACTGGAGTAGCTTACTTGCGTTTTCAGCCATCTTAGCTCTGTAGCACTCAAATCCGGGGACTAGAGTGTCAGAGAATCCAGTGTCAAAAGCAGGACCATCTCCAGGCAACACAGGTAACCCTGCTAGCCCTTCGTCAACAGCCCTGTGCTCAGGTACTGGAGTCACCTCGTCATCCCTTGCGGGGTCAGAGGTTGCTCCGTGCTGGGGTGGAGCAGTCGGCTGGGCTGACGCCCCATCCGGCTGTTGTACCTCTACCTGTTCAGCGTCACTGATAGGTGAGATACTCTCCTGTGGGGCTGAAGCTTTCTTTTGCTTCTGGCTCCACTTGTACTGCTTGACATAGTCAGCAGCAACCTGACCCGCCTGCTCGTCACCCAATGAGTTCTGAACAATAGCCAGTGCATCACCCAGTTTCTGTCTCTCCTGCCTGGGCAGTTGATCAGCAACCGAGGGCAATGCAACCGAAGATACCGTGACGGTACCGACGGTTTGGCTACGGTCGACCTCAGATGTTACCGTGGCGGTGGCGACACGTTTCTTCGCAGGTTCACTGCGGGAACGGTCACGTCCACCTTTGGTATCATCTTTGGATGACTGGCGGCCCCTTTTCAGATCTTTCTTCTTCTTAGGAAGGGTATCCTTTCTGACAGTGGGCATCGGAGTTTCTGTTTCTGGCCCGAGATCGGTTTGTTCGCACTTGGCGCCCTTACACAATCTCTCCCAGTCAGCCTCCGTGAGGTAATTCCACTGTTTAAGCTTGTTGGTTCGCCACTTATACTGTAGATTCCCTACACGTTTGTGGCACCCCCAAACCTTCAGTGCAGCCTCAACTCCACGACTAATAGTGCGCTTGTGAACGCCCTTATTGTCGAAAAAGATGCCTTACCAAACCAGCCCTCCGTTGGCAACGGAATAGCTCCCCGTCACTGTACTCAGGGCAGGAAGTACTAGTACTCCCACTCACACAGTACAAGTAGGGACGCACATTCATGTGCTTCTCTACTAAATGACGGGCGAACTTGAACAGGTTCGGCCACCGTTTTGCAGCTGTCGAAGCCCCCTTCAGGCGCTGACAGCGAACATACGGGCAGGGATCCCCTGGCACGTAGTTCTTCCAAGCATATTTCAGCTTGGGACGGCATGACCTATGGATGTTAGGTTTATTCCCTTCCAACACTGCCCTGAGGTACACGAGGTACCAGTCAATGGGGTGGGAATCACCTGTCAACCAGTCTTCGTCGTCTGAACCCTCGGTCGTGTGAGGTGCAGGAAGAGCCATTTTGCCATTTTCCTGAAGTAAATCAGAAAGGCTCAGGTTCTTCCGGTCATCATCACGGAGACACAGGTTTAGACGAACATGCGCTGCCTTGGCGCGGAGGCGGCGATTGGCTCTGCTCTCTGCAACAGACCATCCCTCGGCTTCCGCCTTGGACACTCTATCAGCAACAGCTTTGAGCCTATCTGCCTCAGTCGGTGCGACCTCTTCGGTAGCAGGAGTTTCAGGGGAAGATGTAATCCTCCTCTTACGCTTCCGCTTCCGTTTGGTCTTAGCACGAACCGTGGACCCGTCTGATGAATCACCATCAGGGACCGTCGGTTCTTGTGCCAATACACCGGCGGGTTTCGGAGAAGATCCCCCTGCAGGGTTCTCCTCCTGGTTGGTATTACTACCACCCAGACCAGGTTCTGTTTTCGGAACAACATCACCCGACCCCTCAGGGTTAGGTTCAGCTGGTACCGAAGCCGAGCCTTGACCGACGGTTGGAGCACCGGTAGTGTCCATTTCCGTGTCAGACTCGAGAACTCGGTCATCCCCGTCGGAGGCCTCAGCCTTCTTCGGGGCCGTGCATGTGCCATCTACACGGGCTGCCATACTGTTAGCTCAGGCGTAGGTGAACCTCACGGTTCACTCACCCGAGCCTTTAGTAGCACAGCAAGTAAAACAACAGTGTAGGTACTGCCGGGCAGACCTAGGCACCACTGATCAACACGCTACCCTACGGGCAAACGTGTTGATCTGAAGAAGCCTGGCCGCCTGTGGGGCTTATATACCCCCACCCGTCCCCCGTGACCCCGCCCCTTGACCGGCTTCTCAGCCAATCAGGGGTCGCGTCTCGAAGACGCGCCGAGGTGACCCAATTTCTCACGGCTCATTTGGCGGGAGAAATCGATCAGGTGACGCGGGCAGCGCCCTTCCCACGTCTGGCATATCCGACGGTGGGAACTCTGACTGTTGTTTACAATTTTCGTGGCGGAGCCACCGGAAAACCCGGGAATGATATACCGGCATTAGAGGATATACACAGCAGCGTGTTACTAAGCAATATGTGGTCAAAACTAATCCCATACTTAGAACTAATCGGCAAAGCCAGCCACCCGCCCTGAACACGTGCTTTTCTACCTCCAACGGATAACCACACCGGATAACCCGTCTCTTCTCGTTGTGTTTTGGTGATCGAGTACCGGGCCAATGACCACCGGCCCAGTACGGAACTGTCCAGGGAAATTTAATCAAGCCAGCAGCTAAATGTCGTCAACAAGGTAAGAAAAAAATGTTTACACAATTTTATCTCGCTCTCTGACACGTGTGCTCCTCCGTAGACCTTGTACCGGTATGTCCAGCAATGATGACACCGGAGGTATCACCTTGCTTTGTTTACCGGTGCCTACGGTTAGTCCTTTACGCACAGCTGACCCTTTTTTACGAGGCCTACCGCGCTTGGGCTTGGTAACACACGACTGTGGTTCAATCGGTAATTTCCTAGGACGACCCCTTCGGCGCGCTACCGTCGGTACCGACGGTATGACCGTTGGTCCTGCCTTCGGTATCTTCGGTAGCGCAGGGTCGGTTGGTGCTGGTACTCGACCAGCACCGAGGGAATCTTCACCGTCATCTATATATGGAACTCCATACCAAGGTCGGAGTCTAGCCACATGTGATTTAGTGAGAGTCCCTTTTTGCAACCGTATTACTACAGTAGTTTCACTAACCACCATAGTAACCGTATGCGGACCATCCCAGGAGTACAGGGTCTTGACTTTGGAATTTGGTGTGCTAAATCTCGCGACCTTATCCCCCACCTTAAATTGGCGGAGTTTAAGGCCCGTGTCATAGCCCACCTTCTGCAAACTAGCAGATTTTTCCAAGTTGTCCCTTACTACTCCATAGGACTCGCGTAATGATTGTCGAAGTGACTCAACAAACATCACTGTGCAGGGTTGCTCGAGCTGGTGTCCCTGCACTCCATAGACCATGTCACTAGGCATGACTATGTCTTCACCCATTACGAGCATATTAGGCGTACAGCCCGTCGACGCATGTTCGGTAGCATTGTAAGCATGGGAGATATAGCGAGCGTGCTCATCCCAATCATCCCGGTGCCCATTAACCATTGTCGTGAGACATTGGATCAACGTCCGATTGAAACGTTCCACCATACCATCCGATTGAGGTCGGTAGGGGTTCGTATGCGTCTTGCAGATGTGTATTTTACTACACAGTTCTGCCCACAGTCGAGATTCAAACTCACGACCCTGGTCGGAGTGAAGCATTAAAGGACCTCCCCACGTGAGGATCCAATTCTCGAAAAGTGCTTCTGCGCAGGTAACAGCTGTATGATTTACCAACGGATATACTTGGACATACTTGGTATAGTAGTCCTGTACCACCATCATACAGGTATTCCCACGGGGGGTCGTGTTGAAACCACTAATGATATCAACAGCGATCCGGGCAAATCGAACACCGAATAGCTCTTGACTTAGAGGTAGTTTACCAATACCAGGTCCAGGCTTTGATAAACAGCATTGGGGACACTGTCTCACCCAACGCCGTATGTCCAAAGTCATACCAGGCCAGTAATATCTACTCTTAATCTTTGCCTCAGTCCGTTGTCTGCCAAAGTGTGCTGAAGTTCGGTGGCCATGACAGTAATTGAGCAACTGTAGTCTGAGTGACAAAGGCACTACAGACTGAGCTGTTCTCTTCCTGCCAGGTTGCACCCTCCAGCGGCACAATACACTGTTCCGTATAAAAAGATTATCCCACTGAGCTAACAGTTGTCTAACTTCTTTACATTCCAGCGAAAGTGCGGGGCGAACAGGCTTGGACAGGCCCAACAACTTCAAGGAGTACACCCTCGAAATAGCTGGATCCGCAAGCTGCTCATCCTTCAAGTGATTTAACGTCCAGTTAGGAACTTTCGCACCCACAGACGCAATCACTGCATTGTGAGACCCACAGTCTCGGCAGTCTACACGGTGACAGTTCCGGATAGGATAGCGGGACAAGCTGTCCGCATTCACATGATCTACTCCACTCCTGTGTATGATATGCTCATTCGTCATGCCAAACTCAGAGAGGTGGTTCAACCATCTACCCATCATCCCCTCAGCGTCCTTGAAGTTAAGGAGCCACTGCAGAGATGAATGATCCGTCCGTACGAGATAATTCCCACCATATAGGAAATGTCTGTACTTTTTTGTGTAAACCACCACTGCCAAGAGTTCACGCTTGGTTGTGCAGTAGTTACGTTGTGTTTTGCTTAGACTGTTGGACGAAAATGCCAGCGGCACTTCTCGCCCATCCTGGATCTGCGACAAGGCAGCACCAATACTTGTATTAGAAGCATCAGTGTCCAAGATGAACTTACCAACAGGTGCAGGGTAGTGCAAAACAGGTGTTTCTAAGAAGAGTCTCTTTAACTCACTGAAAGACTGTTCTGCGGCTGGAGACCAGACTATTTTAGCCTTAGCCTTCTTCTCTCCAATCATCAGCTCTTGTAAGGGAGCTGCGACTCTCGAGAATCCAGGTATAAAATCTCTGTAGTATGAACAAAACCCGATGAAAGAGCGTATCTCCTTCGTGTCCATCGGACGAGGCCAGTTCTGTACCACTTCGATCTTATGAGGATCAGCCATGATGCCATGTTCAGAAACAATTCTACCTAGGTATTCAACTGACTTCCTAAAAAGCTTGCACTTTGAAGGTTTCAATTTCAGACCATATGATAAGATGCGTTTCAGCACAGCTTGGAGGTTCTGTAGAGTTTCCTCCACAGAACCACCGAAGACGATGATGTCGTCCAAGTATACTAGGCACTTTTTCCAAAGTAAACCCCGTAACATGGTTTCCATCATTGCCTCGAAGGTTGCCGGGGCATTGCATAGCCCGAATGGCATGACGTTGAACTCAAATAGTCCCATATGGGTAGAAAATGCGGTTTTTTCTCGGTCCCGGGGGTCCATGCCGATCTGCCAATAACCAGATTGTAAATCTAGTGTACAGAACCATTTCGCCCCACCCAGAGATTCCACACATTCATCTATCCGAGGTAGAGGATATGCATTCTTCCTAGTGAGTCCGTTCAACTTCCTATAGTCGATGCAAAATCGACAGGAGCCATCCTTTTTGGTGACCATCACCACAGGACTTGACCATGGACTCTCACTAGGTTGAATCACATCTTCATCCAACATCTTTTCTACCTCAGCCTCCATAGCACTTTTTTTAGCCATGGGTAACCGACGGTAGGGGATTCTACTGGGAAGCGCGTCCCCAGTGTCAACCCGGTGTTGTACCGTATTGGTACGCCCTAGAGGATCTCCTGGTTGCGCAAAGGCGTCAGATAACTCCGACAGCTCATTGGCCACCATTTCGCTCTCTAGGGTTGTGAGGTGTGACTCACACAACAGGGACCTTAAATGTTTCGGTAGGTTGGATTTGGCTAGAGCCTCTTCGTGGGAAGAGTCTCCCGCCACCACACCTACTTCCACAAAGTCCGTAGTTAGTGAGTCTACCCCATATGCTCGCGTGGTGTTACCAATAGGCGTCCCCTTTCGTAGAGTGATTTCTCTACTACTCGAGTTACAAATCGGTATCACCCCCCAACGAGCGTTGGCCAGGTAAGTATGATAGCCAGCTAGACCTAACTCAGAGAGCTTTTGATCTTCTGGTTCAAACATTCCCGGCCGTTTGGCCTGCACTCCCACGCAGCTGACTAGGACATCGGATACATGTCCTGCTGCCAACTTTGTGTCTTGTGCCACTGACGCCACAGAAGAACCATTCCTTAAAACGCACTGTACAGATTGTTTATAAGGATGTTTAATCTGAAGTCGGCCCGTTGCGGTGTTCATTGTTACCCCGTAAAGAGCAGCAAAGTCCATCCCCAGTATGCCATCATCAGTGATGTCGGTGATGGTTGGACATATCCAGTATGTCTTGCCATCAACCAACATAGGTTTTACAGTTCTGCCATAAGTCTGCATACTATCTCCCGTAGCAGTCCGAGCCTTTACTCCCAGTAGCGGAGCTTCGGGCTGGTTGCAAAGACGGGCCATGAATCTACGATCGACCAAGGTGTGAGATGCACCCGTGTCGACCAAAAATTCACCACGCGTCCCGGAAATAACCAGACTCAGGTACCAACGCTGTCCCCGTAAAGGGACACACTCAGAGGTCAGCATCGGGCTTCCCCCTCCATCCATAGCAACCCCTTTTGTCAGGAGATAATCCCAACACGGGTCGCTCGGGGAGTCTTGAATCACACTGCTCTGGGCAATTGATTCTAACCAAGACTCCTCTAAGCCAGCGACTACAGAATCCTCCGGATTCCGTTTGTCATTGCCAGCCCCGCCTTGCCAGATGCTTACAGGTTGTACAGACCCTTCTGCCTCTGCGCGGCCTTGGTTCATGGAAGAGTTAACACCGTCTACTAATCCCTTACAGGCATGGCTAACTGTGGGGGCGCCATCCTTGCCAAGAGGATGGGCCCCATTCAGTTTTCCGTCTCCTTTTCAGTTTTAGCAGCGACGGGTGCAGGGGCTTTGCATTCGCTAGCCCAATGACCCATCTTTTGACAGCGTCTACATGGCTGAGGTTTCGTGTCCTTTTTCTTCTTTTTCCTTCTCTTTCCAGATCCAGAATCAGAAGTGGACGCAGAGCTCTTTTCCAAGTGCTTCCGCAACAAACCCTCAATCATCTTTTCCATGTCCCTGTCAGGCATTACTGCCGCCACCTCCTCGGAGGCGGGCTGTTTTTTCTTAGGTGGTTTTGTGGCGGCCTCTACCACCTGAGCTCCTTTCGGGGCTACAGATGGAGCTGCCGACACTCCTCCACTAGGAAAAACAGCCTGTTTGGTGTCATACACATCTGCATGGTCAAAAAGGTCAGCTAGAGATAAGTCCGGCTGCCATTTCTCCCGCAGATATGCCTGGAGATTGGTGTCTCTGACTCCATTGACAAACCTGGAGGTTAACTCCTGGATGACAGTGGGGGTGTCAGGTCTACATCCCTGATAACACTCGGATATCAGTTCCTGTAGAGCAAATCCGTAGGATCTCAGATGCTCGTCCTTGCGTTGGACACGTTTGAGCAGCTGAGTCCTTGGGTCATGCTCACCAATCTTCCCAATCGCCCATTCAGCTGTTTCTTCAAGTGAGCTCAATGTCTTGATCTTCACTCTCTCGAACGCCAAAAGGGCTGGTTCACCTGGCCCGTTGCAGAGTGCTTGCTTCAGAGCAACCAGCGCTTGCTGATTGTTCCAGCGATTGCTCTCCACAATAGCCTTGAACCGAACTTTGTACTTTCTCCAGGGTGGCGACCCTGTGAAAGGCGGAATATCGATGGCCTTTTGACGGGCTGCATCAGGATGTTTGATCTCCCCAAAGTTGAAAGGAGCATACCGTTCATCCAGTTCATCGATGTCCCGCGGGACGATGTCTGTCCCCAGCTTCTCAATAGCCGGGTTCCTGTCGTACTTAGCCCGCTGGACAGGCGTTAAGCCTTGTCTAGCTCTGGGTTTCGGTACTGGAACTGAGACCATGGTCTGCTGCTGATTTAACGTCGTTGAACCAGTAGATGGGTGGGTGTACCCTGGAGGTGTTGCCGTGCCTCCAAAGGCGCCACCACAGACCGGAGTCTGTAGATAGCTAGCCCCCATCTGAGGTGTCATCCCTGTTACCGTGGTGTGTACTAGCGGCGGGACACTTGAAGGTGTCACTGTCGTGTACACACTGGGTAGGGGTATGACTGGAGGTACCACCGTGGAAGGTGGTGGTACTTTCTCCGACTTCGCCTTCAGGTCCTGATTGACTTGCCTTAAGCTTGCGAGGTCCTGTCTGGCTAAGTGGAGCTGCGTGCTCAAATCCTTTCCCAAGGAAGTTAAGCTTGCAACCTCACATTCGCCGGACACCCTCTGGTGCAAAAGTTTGTCAACCTCCACCTTGTGGGAAGCCATCTCGTTCTGGAGTTCCAGTAGGAACTTTTTCTTCTCATCAACCTCCCTTAGGAATAACTTCCTAGTTTGATTGATGGAAGCAAGTTCCCTCCGGGCTTCCGCGAGCTCGTGCAACTCAGTTTTCCTGGTGGGGATACCCATGGCAGCTAGTAGGTCCCCATCCAGTGGTAAACTGGATGGCTCATCTACTGCTGGCGGGTACCCCTTACCAGGAGCTTCTGTTGCCACATTAGTCTTCTTTGATAGCCCGCCACCCCCCATACCGTTCGGTGTAGGAGTGGCACCATCAGTGAAAACCGACGTGTCTGGATCCAATGAAGGATCTGCTACCGTCGGTGTAGAACCGAAGGCAGCTGGGCCGAGAGTTTTAGGCTCTCTACCCGGTATTTTCTGACCCTCAGGACAGAAAAGATTCGTGGAAAGGGAGTCCAACGATCTCCTGGAGCTTATATCAAAGGGTCCCGGGATTGGAGATTGCTCCCCATCCTCTCCTTTGGTAAAGGCTTCCACAATAGGATCACCTATTGCTTCTTGGGAGAGGTCGTCACCGGGCACCTCCAAGGCTGCCCGGCTCTCCCGCCTATTGGATTTGCCTGTGAAGAAGCGTACATTCTGTACGGCTTCCTCACGTTCCTCAGCAGGGGTTTTAGTCCTGCCGCTGAACGAGCTGACAAAATCGTATAGGTAATCCATATACTGTAAGTCTATTTAATACCCTATCAATGGTCGGTTCGATCAAGTGGTCACGGCACCAATGTAGTTGGTCTCTTACTACGTATGTAACACTTGAGTACAAAAACCAGACAAGGTAAATTAGACTTTAATATACGGCGACTTTATTGTAAAGGTAACTCTTGGGTATTATAGTACAAGTATAACCAGCGGATATACAAGATCAGAACAGATATATAATACAGTGGGCAACCCTATAGCATAGAGTTAAGCCCGTGAGCACAGGGTGGTCATGTCACGACAGTCCCAAACCTGACTGACTTCCAATGGAGAAGTAGCCGTCTTATATACAGCGCTGCATAGCCACGTGACCGTACTAGCAGCGCCACCTGTTAGGTTTAGTTATGTAAAATGCTTATGTAACAACTACCGACGGTAACCGAAGGTGGTACCGGTACACTACCGTATAGATAACCGAACTAGAGGAGTCGGTGTATGTAACGAACCGACGATACTAGTTAGATGAATAAAACAGTTATTAAACACAATAGAACCGTGTTGTCTTACATCATACAACATACAATAGATATACAACAATAACAGTTAGACTTTATAGTCAACCCGTTACACTATCATGGATCTCTTACCTGACAGGCAGTGCAAAGATTATCAACTGTTTAAGATAATCAATATGTTAGAACTGGGATCAGCTCTGTGTTAGATAGTAGAGTAATTGTTCTCGCTGCTACTCCTGACAGAAACATAGATTTTATTTGATGGTTCAGGGACTCACACTGCCCATGGTATAATAATCCATTAGTCATTGAGCAGCACATAGTGTTTCACTACATCACACATTCCTAATCCAGAACAAAGGAGAGTTCAAAAAAATGCAAAGAAAGCAATAAATACAAAAATATAAATTGGGTCATGCATTATAATGGACATAGTAGAGCCTAGTCTGAGAATATCATACTTTCAACTAATACATATTGTAGTAGAAGCTGTTGCATAATCCTCTGACATTCTATTGATATCCACGAGAGGATGTCCCTCCATGGGCAGGATTAGTATCTCTCAGGACAGCAATAGTCAACTGCAGAATACATGGCCCCAGTGTTTGATGTTACTGAGAATTGAACTCAAAGTATCACAAGATGCAGCAAAAGAATGTGGTCCTTGAAGGACTTTTTCACTTTTTTGAAGACATTCAAGGGCGGATTCATGAATAGTGATCTTTGAAAAACCTCTCAGTTTTGGCTCTGAGAATTGCTGTGTTTATAGCAGTTGAACAAACCACCAACTGTCTTGCAAGGACCCATGGGAGCATTATAGGGTTCACCAGAAACTCAGCATAACACTGGCTGTCCATGGCATGATCTTGCTAGATAGTGAGGAGTCCACAACATAAGTGAACTGAGAACATCACAAATGAATAGAGTATAAGGGGATCTAGTAGAATCTATCTTTAACTTCATCAACCCATTTGATGTTGATAACAAATAAGTCGTTTATCACATCTCATGTAGTATGCATGTTTCAAAAAATATTCAGAATGATAGGCTAGTACTGGTTTGATGGTTAATAATCAAGGTTATAGGCAGTATAATGCTTTTATGATGAATGGTTGCAGGCCTGGTTAGAATTTACCAGTGCTGAAATTGAATATTGTGCCAGGCTTACATAAGGTTAAAATCTTGAACCATGCCAGCCCTGCATAAGGTTTATGCGTTCCCGAAGAGAATCTTATAATCCATGAATATCAATACAATTATATTACACATGGATGATGTGAATGAGACAGGCACATGTAATTAGATACTTTCTGCATATGTAAAACCTCTGTGAATGCATTAAAAAAACTTATGAAAATAATTCATTTCCAACGGCAAAATTATCTGTACAATAATGTGGGATGACCTCGACCCTGTGGACGTTAGCATTTGTATGCTGAAGGTAAATGGGCATCTACTCTCAGATAGTGAAGACAAGACACCAGAATTGTTGTCATGGTTACCAAATTATAACGCAAGTGGAGGGCCATGTGATGTTGTCATGTGACCCTGATAGAGGGTGCCCTGAGAGTTAATAGGGGTCACACAGGGAGCAAGTCTCTGAAAAGGGTGCATGCTGAATTAACCTCCTCCCCTTGTGACATGATGTACAGGATGCTTTGGACAAGATGGCCACTAACTGCACAGGAAGTGCTTTAGGACAGGAAGCAGATGGTTGAGAAGAGGTGGCCATTGTCTAAGACTCATGAGTTGTCTTCTCACTAATTGAATGCTTGACAAAAGGTAGCATTGTAATAACAGTGATGATTAAGAGCCATATAGTAGCCACTGGTTATAGCAATGAATAAATCAGCTTATGGGAGAATGGCATGATTAAATAGAAGTAGGAGGGAAGGGGAAGGGGAAGGAGAAGAGGTATGCCTAGTTCTAATATTTAGTCTCATGGTGCCATTATGAAAATGAAAAAGATTAGAACACATGTAGACCTACATGCACTGTGGCCCCCTCTTACCAATGTTGGTGACTTCACCCTACCTTCCTCTAAATAATCCCTTTTCTTTTTGGGTCATTCAGCTATCTTGTCAAATTACCCCCAGCTAGGTAATCACTGCTATTTCCTATCACATTTGGGTTTGTCCCTACAGCAAATTAAGGTTACCAATTTCTAGATGCATTAACTATACCTATATAAAACAATTGTTGAGCTATTACATTAGAAGGTAGTTTATGACACACAACTATATTGAATTCTGAAAGATCAACAGTACAAAAACAATTGTTGATTATTTTTAATGCCAGCAGATCTATACCATCTCCCCCTACTAAATCAGTAGATCGAATCAACAAACACTACTGGCATCCTTCTGTGTCCATAGCAACCAGATGTGTCTCCAGGGATGCCTCGCTGTGAAATCATATTATTTCACAGATATGCCGCCCTTGATGGATCACCACTGGGAAATCTTATGGATCTGACAATCAATCTGGATATAAACCAAATGGATCTAGCTTTTTAGCAGACAGAAAGTTTGGTGAAAAAGGGAATCATATGAGATGGAGGAATCATGTGGAATAAAGCATATCACTGGTTATAGGAACCAGAAGGTATGATTGTAGCTCTTTCTGGTTCTAGTTCTGGTTCCTGTTACCTGTTCCAACCTAAGGACAGGGATCAAATTCAAGGTCATAGTGGTGTTTTCAGGTGTCATTCTGTGCATGTAGAACAAGTGTATGCCTCCTCTTGCACTGCACAGCCTTATGGCCCTGTGTTACCATTGTAACCATATCTCCCTGTGGTTCTTACCCTCCATTTGACAGCGGTGATTGTGGTGGCTGACTCCAGGTGGATAACTATGAAATAAAAGGGCATGGAGGTATGTGAGTGAGGTACTTGATGGATCAACAGTGATACAAATATAATTGTAAAAGAAAAGGAGCAATGCTACAAAGAATACTTGTGTTCTGGCTGTTTAGAGTAAACAAATGGCCACTGTTAGGGACCCTCAGGGTGATAGGCAGCTTCACCTTATTGTAACACCTAATTGAATTAGGACATGTCTCATTGTGTCAGATTAATTAGTAAAACACTTTCAGGCGGATCAAGCCCTTGGGAAACCTACCTTATGACGGTGTCAGGTATGATAAGCAATAATCTAGGAAAAGGTGTTACATATGGATTTTTGTTATGCATGAGTTGCCACATAAATCAAAACCTAGCTTGGCCAATTTTCCCCTTATTCTCTATTTTTATCAACTGTCCATTGTCGTCTTCCTACTAAAGATATTAGAACCATATGAATGCTGTGTAAGAAACAGAGGTATTACCATACATTATTGTAAGAGAGTTAGGGTCTCGAAGCCTACTCAAGTATAGTTTTTTTTCATACATTGTCCAATATGTTTTTGGAACTGAAAATGATATCTTCTTGTATTTTGGCCTTTATCAAAGCTACGCCACAAATACAGCAACAGCCTCATACAAGTTTCACTCATGCTCCCTGTCTGCAAACTGTGCAAACATTGTTCTTTGCTAAAACATGAGTAATTCAGCCTAGAAGCACATGGCATGTCTACAGGCAGTCTTAAGTCACAAATATGGCATTCTACGAGTGGTGAATCAAGTATGTGCATGAATTTGTTGCCCTCCTACTGCAGCTTTTAGGATGATGGAATGACTGTTTTACCATGGAAGTATATCATATAGTACCACCTCTATACTCATAAGGTTTGCTCAACACAGAGGGCGTTCACCTTACCATTCAGTGATAGATGTAAGATCATAGACAAATGTAGACACCAGAGAGAAGTGCTAGCCTATATACCAACCATTCATCTAGGGGGTACTGAGGGTCTCTAGGGTTGAATCAGCTAGTTCACAGAATGACCAATAACAGGATGCTGCTTCTGTGATAAATTCAATACAAAAAATATGGCTGAGCAAGAGTTTTCCTTGTTTATGAAGGGGTTGCCCCACTTGGGATAACCTTGGGTCAGGGAGGGGCCATTTATGGATTATTCAGGGTTAAAGTATTGTCCCTAGGGCTAAATAACCACTATCCATCAAAACTGCAGATCTTCCAAATATTCAGCAATGAGTGAGTCATGCTTGAGTCATTTTATCACTTTGAGCAGTTGTTGTTTTATTTGCTGGAAATGAACACCATTCAGAAAACATTTCATGAACCTATCAAATGGGTGAAAGAAAATGACAATGAATATTTAGATAATGAATCTTGGATTATTTCTGTACTTGTAGCAATTGGAGAAGTGAAACCAAAATTGTCCTTCGTCCTTCTTCCAGATCATTTCACCTGACTTATTATTTTACCATGTGTTCAAAATCTGCTCAGTGTAACCAAACACGACTGGTCAGGTGATAAGGGAAAACCACAAATTCACTGGGTTCGGTTACACCAATTAAAGATCCAGATTAAAATTCTTAGTGACATTTTTCATACCAAAGTCACAGCTGGGCTGTCATGGAGATGGTTCTGGTGTCTGGGAAAATAAACCTCAACATTTCATTGTTTTTGTTATTTTGCTAAACTAAATGAGTTGGCTGTGAAATAGAATGCTTTTCTGCCAAATGCAGTCTGATGAATTAAGATTTCTCCCTTTTGTGGTCCTGTACCTTCACTGAAAGGCATTGTTCAAGTTCAAGTTCAATTTCCTTTATTTGGATGGCAACCAGGGGACACTCAAGTTTTATGATTACAAAATGGGCACTTACATCACTTAATCTATCCTATATTTATGATAGATATATAGTGATGAGAATTTCTGAAAGCTTCTCACTATGAAAGAGCACAGTGTTAGCCTCCACAAGCATAAACTGCCACAAGGACCCATCCACCCAGGCCAAACTAGGACGTGACCACTGGGTGCCTGGACCTCCCATTGCTCATTACCCTGCCTGTCCAGCCTTGTTCTCCCACCCTTACACCCAATAACCTTCACCATAGGGAGGGTCCCATGGTTTCCAATCAGGGTTTCCAATCTGTGCAGTGCATCCGTATTACTATTAAGTAGTGTGTCTCATGGTGAAAGATGTTAAGTCATTGTTGAATTGGTCCCTGCACTGCGCTGCACTACACATCACCACATCACACCACAGGAGATTAGAAATACCAGCAGGCAATGCCTAGCAGCAGTCTATAAATCTGGACATCAGTTGGCTCATCACCATGTCGTCTGGGCCTGTCATTTCACGACATACAGCCAGCACCTCTACCACTTCTCTTCATTTATGCAATCTTGCCTTGTTGTAGACCAAGCCAGCCAGCAGGGATACGAACCACACTACAGCCAGTCCTATCAGGAAGTTTCTAATCAGGATACCGAATCCCTGTGATATTCTAAATGCTTTTGATAATTGGAAGAATCAGACTTTTCATTCATTAGATCCAGGTTTGACCCTGTGCTATATGAAAAAATAAAAAACTTTTTACTATAATCTGTTCCTTGTAATTCTGTTCCCTGTTTTTTTTTCTAGTCATCGTTTTGTGCTCTTTACTGGTTTTGAATGTTCATATAATCTTAAACTACATGGCCAAGACCATGAAGTTTCCTCACTGTATATATATAGCTTATTCCATACTAAACAAGAGATTACTATATTGTTAATTGATGTTTTGTTTTCTGAGGGCACTATGAGGTCCATAACCCTATAGCCTGCAGTACTGCATCAGGCAGCAGATCTCTACTGGCAGACCAAACAGACGCCATCTTTACACAGGCTCCTGCTACTCCCCTGAGGACACCCATTCCCCTTTGTCCACACTACAGAGCCTGGTCAACTGTCAGAGCTATAACAGACTGTAATAATAGTATGAGAGCCCTAGGATGACCAGTGACATGAATGAGCTAAAAAAATGAGAGTGGAAATGGGAGATTTAGCAAAAAAGGGGAGACACAAGAGAGAGAGGTGTTAAAAAGATAGAGTTGTATGTAATGGTTTGGCCAGGACGATTTGAAATAAGCTCCTTTTAATAGGGACATAATGAGATGGGCAAGCAGGGATGTGGATCAGTGAAGAATGACAGATGACTGCTTAAATAGATTAGAAGGATGCACATGGTGATGCAGATATCTGATGTTATTCAACCTTTTCTTACTACTACGCTTTTGTTAAGAGTATAATCCTATGATATAAATCCAGAGAAACAATCTAATTGCTAATCAGGCAGTTCCACTTTTTGAATACAAAAAAGTCCTCCAGTATAGCAGCCATTATAGCAAAATGTGTGTATACTCCCACAGCCATTAACCCTTGTTATGTAGGAGCCTATACATTACCTACCTGGGCCTTTCACAGTCTTCATTTTGACCCCTGAGAAATACATTCATATATGTTGCTGTGCGTCAGGGTCTCATATCAATTAAGGTGATGATGTGCTTTAGCTTCACATTATTCACTATACGGTATTACCCTATTATTCCTTTTGATGGGACTTTATCTAGTGATGTATCAATAATGTTAGTCAGTTGTTACTATAGCTTGAACGATCATGAATTTAGATTTTGACATTTTGAGGATGGCAGATAAGAGTCCATTAAACATTTTGATTAAATGGAAACAAACTTCTGATGTTAACTACTTTAAGGTTACTTGTGAAGTGTTTCTCATTTCTGCCCAGTGTACAAAATCAAAGTTTTCATAGCACTTACAAAAGCGATACTCAAAATACATGCACATGTAAAGCTTATAAACTCTCTCTATGGTACTAGATGGAAAGATATGCCACCAGTGAATAATTTAGTGTGTTTCTGTCTATCAATTTTGTATACAATATTGCCAATATAGAGCACCATTTCAGACCTATCTGAGAGCTATCAACAGAAAGTAGGGGAAATGGTCAGCATCATTGATGACAGCTGGCAGCACAGAATAAGCAGTCTGATACAGATGCTAACAGATAACACATATTCCCAAAGGTGCAGTTCCCAAGCTACTGTAGCTATGGAGATCCCATCCCAGGTCTATGTAGACCATGACAGCCCCATTCAGGCCCACTACAAGGAGCGCTAGCACCTCCTTCTTAGTCTATAAGTTGCTCCACAGCGGGAGGACGTGAGAGGATAATTGTCTTTGTGTCTATAAATAAGGTATGAGCAGCTCAGGTTGTGGCTGCTACCAGAGCAGCTCCTACATGACAATGAGTCTGGGCTGCACTAACCTACATCCTCTGCAGCTGCCTCTCATGATTATTCCCTGTCCCAAGATGTGTCCAGACTCTACCATAGAGGTCAGGAGTCCTGATATCATAGAAAATATTCAAGGTTATAAGCAATACAATGGTTTTATGATGAATGATGGCAGGCCTGGCTAGTATTCCCCAGTGTTGAAATTGAGTATTGTGCTGGGCTTACATGAGGTTAAAATCATGCATGGTGCCAATTCATGATGATGTCTATGCATTCTCAACAAGAACACACAAGTGACTGATAATCCATTAATGTGTCAAGACAATTATATTACACATGGATGATGTAAATGAGACAAGCACATGTATATAAAACCTCTGTGAATGCATTAAAAAACAGATGAAAGAGATTCCTGTTTAATGGCAAGATTATTTGTTTACATTTGTATATGACTCCTGTGCTTGGCAGCGCACTAAGTGGTCTACTGCAAATGACATTACTACACTGACTTGAGCTAACATAGGGAGATGTAATTCGTGGGTTGGTGGTAAACGGGCATCTACGACCTCAGAAAGTGGAGACAAGACACCAGAATTGTTGTCATGGTTACCAATTTATAAGGCAAGTGGAGGACCATTCAATGTTGTCTTTATGGTTACCCATTTCTGAGACGTGCTGGAATCTGTGTAGGGCCATTCCATGTTGCCATGTGACCCTGGTAGAGGTCCCCCTGAGTGTTAATAGGGGTCACACAGGGAGCAAGTCTCTGAAAAGGGTGCATCCTGAATTAACCTCCTCCCCTCGTCACATGATGTACTTTAGACAAAATGGCTGCTAACGGCAAAGGAAGTGCTTCAGGACAGGAAGCGGAATTTTTGAGCTGGGGTGCTTTTGAGTTGTCTCACTAACTAAATGTCTGACAGAAGCTAGAAATGTAATACCAGTGAGATTTAAGAGCCATTTAGCAGCCATTGGTTATAGCATGGAATACATCATAGCATGAGAGAATGGCATGATCAGATTTTAAAAAGGGAAGGGCAGCAAGGTGTCTAATTCTCATTTTTGGTGTAATGATGACATTGAGGCCACGAACACATATAGACATACATTCACTGTACCCCCTGACTAACTGCCTACTAGATTAACTGCCCTTTAGTAATCTACAAATATTGTAGATTCCCCTAAACCTTTCCATTAATAATCTAATTAACTTTTGGCCTCATTCAGCTACTTTATCTAATTAGATTCATCATTCACAAGCACACTTCTGTTTCTTTACTTATTTGGCTCTGGGGATAGTCAAAGTCACAAATCTCTGAATGCATTTACTATACCTATATAAAACTACATTTTAGAGGTTTGTGACAAACAACTATACCGAGCTCTGAACCTTCAACACTAAAAAGACAATTGTTTATTATTTTTAATGCCAGCAGATCTATACCATCTCCCTCTACTAAATCACTAGATCAAATCAACAAGCACTAGTGGCATCCTTCTGTGACTATAGCAACCAGATGCATCCCCAGGGATGCCTCGCTGTGATACTGAGAGAAAACATATTAGTTTACGGATATGCCACCCTTGATGGATCACCACTAGGGGATCTTATGGATCTAACAATCAATCTGGATATAAAGCAAATGGGTCAGGCAGAAGTGAAAAAGGGAATCATATGAGATGGAGGAATCATGTGGAATAAAGCATAACACTGCTTATGGCAGAAAAAATACAATATGCTGTTCATGTATCAAAGTGTATGCCAAGATTAGATTACTGTGAATCCTCTAATCGCATTCCCAAGTTCTTCTGAGGGAAGGCTCTGGTAACAATCACTGTACCCTTGAACATGGAGTTTGCTTGGTATGGGCAATCCCTGCTGGTAGCTTGAATCCAGTTAACAGGAACCAGAATGTATGGTGGTAGTTCTCCCCTCAAACTTTCTGGTTCAATTTCTGGTATGCCTCCTCCTGCGTGGCCATATGGTCCTGTGTTGCCATGGTTACATATCTCTCTACCATTGTTACCATGCATCTGACAGTGGTGACTATAGTGGCTGGCTCCAGGAAGAGAACTAGACATAAGGAATCATGGAGGTATATGAGAGGGGACTTTAATGATTCAACAGTGATAACAATATATTAGGAAAAGGAAAGGAGCAATGCTACAAATAATGCTTTTGTTCTGGATGTGTGGGGGATACAAATAGCCAATGTGAGGGAACCCAGGATGATAGGCAGCTTCCCCTAATTGTAACACCTAATTAGATTAGGACATGTCTCATTGCGTCAGTTTAATTAGTGAAACACTTTCAGGCGGATCAGACCCTTGGGAAACCTCTCCTTATTAAGGTGTCAGGTGTGATCAGCAATAATTTAGGAAAGGGTGTTGAAAATCAAATTTGATGCTACATGTATTACAACATAAATGAATCAAAATTTAGCCTGGACAAGTTTCCTTTATTCTTCACAATATCTATTTTACCCTTCTTTCTAATTTAGATACCAGAACTATTTTACTGCTACCCTTACCGATGACAAAGCGTACTAATGTATGTAATAGTAAAAAAAAGGCCTTCTGAAAGCACACTATGTGCTTTAACATTGGAACCAATGCACTATTACCAGCAGTCCTAGGATAAGTAAGAAACAAAGAACCTTCTCAAGTTCATTCTTTCATTTGCACAACCCACACAATGTTGACCTAAAAATGGATCCTGTCCGTTAACTGTACCAACTACCTCCTGCACTAAACAATAAGCAACTCAGTCTAAAAGCACATTGCATGTCAATAGTCAGTCATGAACATGCAGCCCTCATCGAGAGGTGAGTGTGCATGAATTCTGTGCCCTCCTACTGCAGCTTTTAGGATGATAGAGAGGACTGTTTTGTTCTAGAAGTGTATCATCTTGCACCAAACTTTGCCGCTGCAGTTTGTTAAAGACACAAGGTCTAAGGTCATTCACCTTCTGACTCAGTAATAAATGTAAGAGCATAAACTGATGTAGACAACTAACTCTACAACCAAGGTAAGTGTTAGCCTAGAAACCAACCTTTGATAAGTCAATGTAGCATCAAGGGGGCACTGAGGGTCTATAGGGTCTAGGATCCAGCGACGTCAGGGGGTGAATAATGGCAGGATGCTACTTTGGTGATAAATACAAAGCAAAAATTATAGCTGAGCAAGAGCCCTTCCCTGCCCATGTTGGGCTACCCCACTTGGGATAACCAACGGTTAGGGAGGGGTCAGTTATGGATTCTTCAGGGTTAAAGTATTGTCCCCAGGCAGTCAAAAGCACTATCCATCAAAAGCACAGATCTTAAACATATTCAGCAACAAGTGAGTGGAAGTGCTACTGGAGACATTATATCACTTTTAGCAGTTGTTGTTTTATTTGCTGGAAATGAACACCATTCAGCAAACATTTCATGAACTGATCAAGAGGGTGAAAGAAAATGACAATGAATATTTAGATAATGAATCTTGGATTACCATTGTACTTGTAGCAACTGGAGAAGTGAAACCAAAATTGTCCTTCATCCTTCTTCCTGATCATTTCACCTGACTTATCATTTTGCCATGTGTTCAAAATCTGCTCAGTAAAACCAAACACGACTGGTCAGGTTATAAGGCAAAACCAGGAATTCACTGTGTTTGGTTACACCAATAAAGGTTGCAGATTAAAATTCTTGGTAACATTTTTGTCAATCTCTCCTCTTCCATTCCAAAGTCACAGCTGGGTTGTCATGGAGATGGTTATGGTGTCTGGGAAAATAAACCTCAAAATTAAATTGTTTTTGTTATTTTGCTAAACTTGATGAGTTAGTTGTGAAACAGGATGCTTTTCTGCCAAATGGACCCTGATAAATTCAGATTTCACTCTTTTGTGGTCGAGTAGTCATTGAGAGGCATTGTTATAGCTTAAATTTGATCTGCAACCAGGGGATGCTTATTGGTCCAAATTTTATGATAAATATCTATCTATATTGATGAGCTGTTCAGAAAGCTTCTCTGTAGCAATAAAAGAGCACAGTGCAAGCCTCCACAAGTATAAACTGCCACAAGGGGCCACCCACTGAACTCAAACTAGGACGTGACCACTGGGTGCCTGGATCTCTCATTGCTCATTACCCTGCCTGTCCAGCCTTGTTCTCCCACCCTTACACCCAATAACCTTCCACCACAGACCTCTCATTACAGACACTCAGAGCTGTAAAATCCATAATTTATTCCATTTCTCCTGATGTGGTGTGGTGATCTGATTCTCCTAACTTATTCTCCCTGAGGAAGGTGGCTGACCCAGCACGACTTGGTCTTAGAAGCTGTGGTTTACCCTAATGGATCACACTAGATCTTGTGTTAGACTCATGTAACGTTTCCCATGTACTTGAGGGGGATTTCCGATTTCCTAATCTCTTCAGTACATTAAGACTAAGTAGTGTTTGATGTGATAAGGGACCCTAAGTCACTGTTGATTTTGTTCTTGCACAACATTACCAGGCATCTCATGGTGCTCATATAGTTCCTGGTGGACTATTGCTATTTCAACACCTGATGGATTGGTCTTAACAATAGGGAGGTCGGTGGATTTTTATGCCAGAGTGTTAGCTTAGACTAATACTTCAAAAAGGCAATAACAATTAGATTTACAATAAATACATTAATCTGATGAAAAAAGTTCCACAACACTTATATATATATATTTTTTTGGCAGTAAATAACCCAGCAAAAAAGAAAATACATTTAGAGGTTTGTGAACATTTTGAATTTCCCAGTAACCTTTCATTATCACTCTTCTGTCCAACAAATGCTAATACTTGTGGCGTGTTATTAATCCAGAAACAGCGACGTGAAACCTAACACAGCTTATTAGGTACCAGGATGAAAGAACATTGTTAACTGATACAGAGGATAAGAACTTGAATGAATTATTTCTGAACTTCTTGTCAACCATTCACCAATAACATTTTTGCTGCCCATGCAACTGTGTCCATTAACCAGGAGTCCTCACCTAAACTGTCTGTACTTTCTAAATCCTTTCAACCTGACTTTCATATTTGGTGAGAGAGTATGTAGCTCAAAACAGTGGTACTTATAGTTGTTAATTTCTGTAAGGCTATATATTTCATAGTTCATAAATGGATGACAAGTATTATAAGGGAGGACCAGAAACAAATCTGATACCTCAAAAGCCGATTCAATTTTTTTGGTGAAAATCCCACCAAAATTGTTAGTGTTAGTTAACTGGAGTTTGAAATACTGATTCTTGCAGAATGCCTATTAGATGGCATTATGTACTATAAAACAGTATTGTAAGGCTTCTGTCACCAACCTCTATAAGATGACAGCAATGCCCCCTGGTGGTATTTTATCTCATGCCAAATAGATCCCATTACCATAGCAGCCTGTAAGTGACAGGTCCACCCTGGAGGAATGTGTAATACCACGGAGGAGGCTGGAGGGGACGTCAACACCAGGCGGGGTAACACGTAGTCATCAGACCCCCTCTTGCCCCTCATCCTGACTCCTCCCTGACCACCAGGCACCCAGAGTCCTGTCATTGACACCTTCAGAATTAACCAATAGTTGGGGACATGCCACACATATTCCCAGGAACTCCTTGGATTCGCCAAATAAGACACATTGATTGAGGGGCTCCTGTTTGGTTCCTGAGTGTCACACTAGATGTCAGGGTGGCTCCCTCATATCATTGTATCCTTACATAGTTAACTTAGCCTGCTGGTCCCTGCTCTCTGCTGTCCATACAGTTGTGCAACCAAAGGCTAATTCTATTGATGCTGTTTTTGCTCTACTATATTTTATTTTGTGACATTATAAAGAACAACTTGTTGATGAGATGCGGCATCATCAAACATGGTTGTGTCCTAGGGAAGGAAGAACACAATTCAGCCTTCTTTTTATGGCCTGTAGCTGTCTCCTGTTAACCTCCTCCCCTCATCACGTGATGTACGGGGTGCTTAAGACAAGATGGCCGCTAACTGCACAGGAAGTGCTTCAGGACAGGAAGCGGAAGTTGGAGCTGAGGCATCCATTGTCTCAGATGTGGCTGTAACTAGACCGACTTATTGTCTCCTCTAACTAAAGGTGAAAGCTGTCAGCACTGAAGGTCGAATGAAGAAGCAGGATTCAGGACATTGGATACATCTGTGAGATTGTGGCCTTGTGCTTTTGGGCCTTATTTTTTGGAGCCATCTCTCCTTACCTTAGAGGCCGAGGCTGTAAGCGGCCTTACCCTTTCAGGAAGGCATGGTAGTCTAGTGTGCTCTGCCCTTTGTCTCTCTGGTGAGTAACTTGCTGAGGCACATGCACTCTGAGCAGGTACACATCACACAATTTTTGGCCGAGATGAGTTCCAGACCTACACCCTGCCATTGATCTGCCTACATGGGCGGTGCCTCAGAGCAGAGGAGAAATCATATGTCCAGTGAACACCGCTCGGAAATCACCATGAACATCTAATGCCAGAGACCTTGGATGAGGAGGGTGAATGTGGTAAACACAATGTAAAAATCATCATTGTAAGACTCTGTGAGGAATAAAAGCAAATAGATTATAGTCATGAAAAACCTGATGCCTACATTATATAAATAATTAAAAATATGTATAGGGAATCTACTAAGGTAGATATAGCAGGTATAATATGAGGCTTCAGTTTGTCACAGTTGATACATCTGAAAATCATTTTTTTCTTTGGTTCAAAACCATTATTCAGGTTTTATTACTCATATAAACCTGTAGTCTATATAGCACATTGTATGATAAAACATCAGAAAGGCATCATTAAATGTTGTGCGCATTTTCACAAGGAAAAATCTATCCTCCTTTTGTATTTATGCATTGAGGGGTGTTACATGCTTTCCAGTGTAGACACCTCTCTTTATTATAGAACCTTATCACGTTAAGGCCTGTCTAACTGCATCAGTTTAAGCAGTCAGACACTTAGCTGTGGTACAGGGCATTCAAACACTGACGGGGGGGGGGGCTTCTAATGAAGGTGTCAGGTCTGATATACACTAATGAATTTACTACCTTCATAGGGTCCATTTCATTTGACCAGGAGTCGATAGACCCTAGTAAGATTATCAGTACATACCTTCTTAGGGTATATTCGTATTATGGTCCTCAATTAGAATAAGGCGTAGAAAAACAAAGCCAGCAATTAGGGCAAAGACAAACTATTTACCATCATTAATATATGACCAAGTCTCATCACTTTGGTATATATATATATAACCCTACACCTACACATCCAACTTCATGAATTAGAAGATTTGACCTGTTAATATTTAGCTTTAATTCCTGCATCTGGAAGTATCAACCCTGAAGGCCTATCATTATACATAGATTTTGCACTGGAGAGTCACCCATCAGTGTATCATGATGAATACATTAAAGCTCTGTGCAGCCACTAAGGGCAATATGAGTTGTTGGATGGACAATAGATGGCTATCATAGGAGCTGAGTAGGTTTATGGAACAACTCAGTGGAACAACGCCTGGTACCTCACCCTTCACAGGCCCCCCTCAATAATGCTGATGGATGGCCAGAGGCACTGCAGATAGTATAATCTACTAATTAGGGTTTGCGTAAAGGAGTCCAGTATGGAAATGCCATGTTCAATAGTTGATATCATGATACATCATGTTATCACTGGTTAGTTATTTGGTTCGGCTACAACAGATCACATACAGTATACCATTGTTTGATTTACACAGACGCCAATACTACGGTGATTTAATCACAGATCACCCCCACTGCATGTCCATAGCACATTGGATGAGTGATTGGTTGATTCTACTGCCACCTCTATAACCCAGTTGCCACTATCATTCACTAATCATGCTTCACCTGCTCGCCATAGCCTACCCTCTGCTGCATCTGCATGTGATATAGAGAGCTGAAGGATCAAGGTGTGGCCCCACCAGAATATCTCACATCCACAATATAGCCACTTTATCAAAAAGGAGACAATGAAGGAAGATTGAGGTGCACATACTCTAGAAGAAGGATTCAGAAACGGCCTAGGTTTGTTCTCTTTAGCTGGCACTTTATTCAAATGTATAGGTATAGTAGCATACACTACAGAGAGTGCTCTTTTAAATCTGTTTATTGCATAGTCAGTAGATCCAAATGTTACAGATGCCTAGTAGCCCGTATGTCTCTGTTCACCAGCTGATGTACATCATAGTCCCCTTACCACCCTACCATCTAGAGCAAGATCCCACAATATAGATTATAGAATAGTGAGGGCCCCACACTCCTTTTCACCGAGCCCCCTTATTAACATATTGATTATACAGTGTACCTCATGGAGAATTGTTTATTTAACATTTGTATACATCTGAACAATACACCACCGTGAAGGGTCATATTTTCCTCCACCTCCCAGCCCCATCCTATTGAGGTTGTTGTTGACATGGGATTAGACATTACGCTATTGTCCATACCACCCCCCTGGTTTGGTATCAGAATAAAACAACACCAGACGTAACCCTCTCATCAATCGGTGGTACTTGTGTATGCTGCAGTAGATGAGTGGTATCGGGTTTTTATCAGTAGATGGGGGACTGAACATTTGGTATTATACAGATTAGATGAGTGGTAAGTATAAGTGATGCGTACAGTGCCTACATTTACATTTCCCGGCACATGTTCAGGGTGTGGGATGTGAACTTGTATCCATATACATATATATACATATATATATATATATATATATACATATATATATATATATATATATATATATATATATATATATATATATATATATATACCTTGATCTGGTGCATTGCACAGATATAATATATTTGGGAAGCAGCATCATCTCTACTGATACATCGAGTCTCTACATACTACACATGTCATTTCTGCCACATCTATATGTGAACTTTGATAAATATGTATTCCTGTCTCTCATTATTCAATTGCATTAGACCGGAATTAAATAGATATGTGGAGATGAAATTCTCTATGAAGAATACTCTGTTGTACATCTAACTCAATGGCTACCTCAAATAATAAAAGCCATTCTAATCAGACATTCTAAACGTGATGTCTGAAGAGTCTGGCTTGTTTTACAATCAAGTTTAACCTCACAGGGATCTATGTTTCGTGTAGATGTCCAGTACTAAGAGCCCAGTGTGGTTGCTAGTAAAATGACTTTACCTCAGATTATATACATTGCATGTTCAGTTTCATCAACACAATGTATGTTTTATAGGTTTCAGTATACAAAAATTAATCTGCATCTCTACTCAGCCATCAAATTTGGCTATCCTCTTTACATGTTTAATATTGTCTGAGAAATAATAAGTCATCAGGACAGAAATCACAATTGACCCTTTAATAGCAGGATGATGCTCAAGTGCACAAAGCCCTTTCCTTGTCATGATGCATAGGTAGGTTACTTGGCAGCAGTGTATGCATGTTATCAAAACGATCATGAATGTGGCCCTGAAGAATCAATCTGTCCTTAAATGGTTACAAGAAGGCTGGTTGAGGCTGCTGTGGCAATCCCTCAATTTGGGATCCACTTTTGGGTGAGATTATGCCACACGC
Source organism: Harmothoe impar (assembly GCA_947462335.1). Taxonomy (NCBI): domain Eukaryota; kingdom Metazoa; phylum Annelida; class Polychaeta; order Phyllodocida; family Polynoidae; genus Harmothoe; species Harmothoe impar. The sequence goes on from OX381713.1 coordinate 1,681,466, forward strand.
TGTAATGGACGACCTTAGAACTGCACAATGCTCCATCATATTTCATAAGGAATTATTATCTAGAGATGAATTGAATTTCCCCCAGTGCATCAGTCAATGTCACTGCAGTACTAAAGGACTCCATCCCACATAAAGGGATATTAGGCGCACTTGGTGAGACCACAGTATTAGGGTCAAATTGCATTGTGGATAAAATGGAGAAATGATGAATGATTGTCCATGGGTCCACACAGCTGTAGTGGCAAGTCTGTAGTGAAAACAGTGATAACCTTTTCTGGATGGTATCTTGCTTAAAGGCAAGTGGAGTGATAAATTAAATGAGCGGCCCTCAATTACAAAGAAATAGAAGGCTACGTCCTCAATGGGAGACCACTGATCTGCGCACAAAAGTAAATGTAGCCCTGAGGAATCAGTCTGTCCTTAAATGGTTTAAGGAAGGCTGGTTGAGGATGCGGTGGTAATTCCTCACTTTGGGATGCACAAAAGTCTAGAAAGCTGCCATCGATTAGAAATCACATACTCTACTTAAGACAGAGCATTGTTACAATGTAGGAAAACTATCACTAGTAAAAGGAGCCATCCATGTTCTTCGAAATAAATAGCATTTCTAATCACTTTATAGTTCGCTGAATGGAATTCAGAAATGTTTTACTGTATAGAATCAATCATACTTTGCAGGGTATAATTTTTTATTTCCTGTGGAAGTATGTGATGAAGAAAGAGGGACATAGTTGTTCAGAGACCCCTCTCTGAACTCAAGCAATGCATAGTATGGGGCTGGCATAATCCCCTGCAAAGCCCAACCAGCCCCTCCTAATGTGGATTGTGACCAGTGTTCCCCTGGACCTCCCATTGCTCATTACCCGGCCTGTCCAGCCTTGTTGTCCCTACATCACACCACTGACCGCTCTGCTACCTGCACCAATACCACTACTAGACAAGTACCACACAGAATCTCACTTAAGCCTCCTCCTAGCTAGACAACCCATAGTTGTGACTGGCAGTACAGAGTTAGGTACAGAGTACCGAGTAAGATGGGATCTAAGAATTATTACCCCTTGAATGAAGGCTGACCTATCAGTCGGCTATCGAAGAAGCTGGCGTTGACCATATTTGATGAGGACCATATTTGATGAAGTGAAAGGTTCCATCAACCAACATAGAGGCATACTAGATAAACACCCAGAGTCAAGAAGGGGCACCAAACTAAGAAAATCTATAGAATTTTCTTGGATCCAGAGATTGAAAACTTTTGTACCGATGGGCATGAACATACTCGAGGCAGTGGCAGATCCAGGATTTTCCAGAGGGGGGGAGCCCAAACCTGGCCAACTAAGGAGTGACTGTATGTTCCTGTGCACAGCACAAATGAAGCGCATCAGCTATAGGGGGGTTTGGGGGCATGCCCCCCAAGAAAAGGCTGATGGTATAGACGGTGTTAATATGGTATTTTTCCCTTCTTTCCCCCCCCCCCACCCCTTTTCTCCTCTCTTCATCTTTTCTTTTTTTTGGAGGGGGGGGGGGGGGGAGGGCCCGTTGGCCCCCCCTGGATCCGCCAATGCGAGAGAGTTGCTATGGTTAGATCAGTACCCCACAAATTTTTTTTTCCCACGCCAGCCCAGTTGGTTAAGACATGGGGAGAAAAAAGGAAACTTATACTTTTTGTATAAAAAAGCTATATTTTTCACAAGTCTCTCGCCAAGTCAAACAGGGTACTTGTCAAAATGTCAGGTCAGGAAAAAAATACCCAACATAGAGGCATACATTAATTCCTGCTTATAGCTCACTACAGGGACTTTTTATGCTAAAGACAATAACAAATATTGCACAACATTTTAGGTTCCCTTTCCATTTTTACTTTCATTTTTTTAATATACATATACTTCAATTGGCCCAACTAGGCCTCCACAGTGTATCCCCGGTCATCGATACCTTTGCTTTGTGTATGATGGAGTACCACAACCCTGCACTCTTACCTTTACCACAGCCATTGTGCTGAGATATTTCATGTCCATCAGCCTATTTATTGATGACAATTATTAACATGCTACTGCTTTAGTACTAGCCTGTGGATTTAAGTGCAGATAATATCCAAGATGAAGTACACAGGAAAAGGGGCTTTGTCAGCACCAGACAGGGCTAGTGGGAACATATACTGGTAAGGACTAGACATTAGATAAAATTTACCTGTATTGAAAAGCGTACGAAAAAGTAATAGCTGTGGTTGTAGTATGAATATTTATCCCACTCAATATGGTGTTTGAATCAATATCAAGAGATCAAATATCGGATCTATATTTGATGTTGTCAAGTGATATCTGATGTTGTCAAGGTTGTAAAAACAGGGCGCCATGAGTGGCTGTTGCGGTGTCAATGAATGACGTCATAAAGTTATCTCGGCCTAAATTCGTCAGAACGACCCTCATGAAATACTTATTTCTAGCAAAACTCTTCCAATCTAGGAGTTGTAAACATAACCCCCGGGGTTATTTGATGTCTAGGCTTCGAATTTCAAGTCAGATTACAGCTGTAGTCCCTCTAAATGAGAGTAAAATATGTATTTACTATCAGTACCAACATCGGCGCCATCAACAGTTGCCGGTTTCCCTTGGTTACATGACCCAGTTCCGTCTCTAAGGGCTGGATGTTGGGGCACTGAAGGGGGATCAGCAGAGGCCCTAGATATGAGCACTATCTCATGATTTGCTTGCCTAATTCACCTTAAAATATTTTGATAATTTACAACCTTGACTCTTGTCCCTTTTTTTTTGAGGGATAAAGATAGAATTAAGTTGTTAACATGTCCTCTAAAGGCCCCTGTGGGGCCACTCGAGGGGACTTGACAAGGGCCAGACATGGGCTCGAGGACACGTCAACAACCTAATTCTATCAATATATAACTTATCAACTTTAGTTAAATGCTCTTCTCTATCTACTCATGTGCCTGCATGTCTTGACATCAGTGTAAAGAAAATGCAAGTATAGACAGCCCATCAGCCAATACCTCCCTACTTGCCGCTGTGCGGTCTCGCCCGCATGGCTCAGAAGACTGTCTAATGCGCATATTTGCCTCTTTAGCCTCTGGAGCAAGGGACCATAATATGGATTATAAATAGGTAGGCACACATAACCCATGGTCCCAGGCTGCCTTATTAATGCATTGTTTATACACAGGGCCACGGGGGAGAATACATAAACTACAGTTGAATGCATCCGAACTACAAAGAGCGTCAATGGTATCTTCCACCTCCATCCCACAACCCACTGACCTCTCCCTGTTATAGATGGTGTCAATATGGAATCAGAACCAATGCTATTGTCCATACAGTAACCCTTGCCTCCTGTTCAGTATCTGAATGATACAATATCATATGTATGGCCTTCATTCTATAGCTGAGGTGTTATGCCTCAAGCATTGGTTGCACTATTGCTTTCACCTAAGAGACTGAGGAGATATACATTGACACCATAATGGAGTGCCATAGGTATGTTGTCATGACATAGCCATGACACAATCTGCACAGCCAAACAAAGATTTTCTCATTCCAAGAAAATAATATAAATAATCTTGTCTGACGGACAAGTTACTAGTTGAAATGTTTTATTTGTCTGCCAGTCGAGTTTATTTATCTTATTTCATTAAAATGGGACAATTATTTTTGGCCGTACGATTTTTACTCCAATTAACTTATGTTCCCCCGGTGAGAAACAGAGTGTCCTTTCTCTACAATCTCCCTACATAGACCTTTAAGGATTGCACTGGTTACTCCCGGGAGGGCCTGGTGTAATAGAATATCCATGTCTTACATTTTTCCCTATTGTTCCCTATATTCAAGGCCTAGATATAATTTAAGGGACAGATATGAATTATCAAGGGCTAAAGGATTGCCCAACAGCCTTGATAACCTCTATCCATCAAAAATGCATCATCCTTGAAGCTGACAATATCATATTGCATCTATACCTATTAATCTCCGGCAAGGTGTATATTACAGTAAGGCCAACACAAAAATAAGGGTTTGTTTCAGGTCAGTTGACCGATCCTATTAAAACAAGACTGACCCTACGATTGTGCAATTTTGAAGACATTTTCATATTTTTTCCCTTTTTTTTGGACAATTTTAGGGTATTCAAAAAAAGTTGGCTAGTACAACAATCCTCAATGTTTAAAAAAGAAAAGAAAATCAAAAAAATCCGACCTACCGACCATACTTTTTCCTCCCATGCTACCTGAAACAAACCTTTTCTTTTTGGCCCAAGTAAAGGCGTAAGTGCGATAAGTGTCTTTTCCTTTTTAACATCTGAACCTTTTTCTCCCCAGGCTTATAGCAATGTCTTGGGATGGTCATTCTTCTCATTGGTAGGGCATCATGTTACCATGGCAACCTGGAGGAGACAGGTCCTCCCAGGAGGAATATCCAATACCATGGAGGAGGCAGGAATGGATGTCAACCAGACGCAATATGTAATGTCATCAGGCCATCTACCCCCCATAACTGAGATATCTCACAGCCCTGGCTGCCATATTCACCGCTACCATTCTTATTAACCCATCAGCATTACCAAACAACCACTGCGTGTCTTGTCAAATGCCATACATATTCCCTTGGACTCCTTGCATTCCCCAAATAACACACATTGATTGAGGGCTCATAGATTCCTGAATGTGACACTAGATGGCAGATCGGCTCCTCCTTACCTCGGGATATTTTGCAGTTTTAACGAAGCCTGCTGACCCCTGCAATAATCTGCCATCTGTACAAAATTCCAGCTAGGTAGTTATCAAGGCACTGATAGTCCGATGTTTGATGGATACCTGACTGTGTAGGTGGATTATTGCAGCCAAATATTTGCCCTATTTTTTCGTCATTCATCAAGGCTTAACATTGATTCAAACAATATATGTAATGTACTGAACAGGACTAAATCCAAAAACCTTTATCCATTGTTATTTCTCAATAAGGACAATGCTGCCATTACTGGACCAGTATCTGTAAGTTTCCAAATTCTATGCTACCTGTGCATTTTCATCTAAAGCAAGTTGGATTCTGATGTAAGTTATTAACTATGCATTGTCCCTGACATTTCTTCACTGTATTTGTCATTTACCTATAGAAGTGGCAATTTCAGTTTCATGAAGAAAATCGGTCAATATCATCTAGACTCTGGTAAATGCCAATTGTTGACAGTTAAACTCTGCTCTGGTGGCAATATAGAAAAAACAAAAGTATAAATGAAAACACCCTAAAAGAGTCTTTTTCCCTCAAGACTGAAAAGGTCACAGCATAAGCCGCCATAAGGCCCATCCATGTGCCACTAGCCCAGCTCAAAGTGTGATTTGGGTGCCTGGACCTCCCTTTGTGTATTTGAGCTCCCTTAGCTCATTACCCGGCCTGTCCAGTCTTGTTGTCCCACCCCTACACTACAAGGACCACTGTGAGCAACACCAATCTAACTCCAAATCACTGCCACACACCTCAGACAATCTCACCTAAGCCCACAGGGGAAGCTGGAAAATCTATAATTTATATATGAGTTTTCCTGCTTGCATAGTGTGACTCCATTTAGAGTAGAGAGACCAGTGGTCTGATCTTGGAACTAATTCCTTCCTCTATGTTGTCAATTTAAGAGGGAGACCCGGCAGGGGTTGGTCTTAAAGGTTGGAGCTCCCCACAGAGTCTACTTGATGTGGTGTTAACACTACATGTCCAATTACATGTAATGGGAACTTAAGCTGTCATTGATATCAAGTTTGATCACTGTAAAACCATCTGTATAGCTACACATCCAAATGAAGCAGGTGTTCAGTTTGTCATGTTGACTTACTTGGAGAGTACTTGTCCCTCTACTCTACCCTCACTACTTTGCTCTGAGAACCTGATCTCACCTGAAAAGAATAAGGAAAGAGGATGAAGAACATTATCTATTGAGTTTGAGTTTGAGTTTTAATAGCCTTTATTTTCATCTTTCAAATTTTACAGTTACATTTTTCCTAATAATATTGACAATACGAAACACAATTTTGTAGTTGCAAGTGCAGAGGTTTGTACATTTTTGTCTTTCACCTAAAGAGGTTACTAGAAAAGAGGTTATGGTTAAATAAATATCCACAGTTTCAGAATGTCACCTTGCTATGACATTGAAGATGTTGTCATGGTTACCAAGTCTGAGGCCGGGGCAACCAGGTAAAGTACCACATGATGTTGTCATGTGAGCCTGATAGAGGGCGTCCTGAGTGTTAATAGGGGTCATACAGGGAGGTGGTTGCTGAGAGGGATGTGGAGAGGTTGAACTAAAGTCAGCCCTCAATAAAGCTCCTGTTCTGAAGGGCCATAATGGTGGTGACAGGTTTGTCATGTCCTAAACACCAATTCGTGTAACTTTTACTTTACTTAAGCTATATAATAACAGGTTCTCAATGTGTAATGTTTAGTGATGTTGAGACACTGCATTATTCATATGACTTTCTTCCAGTGGGGTATTGCTTAAGATCAAATCACCCTGAATAATGTTCAAGGAGAAAGGAATGAGATATTATTTGTTGCATTAATTGTCGCCCAGGAATAATGAAAGAAGGAAATACACATTTTGCTTTTCCCTATATTTCCCAGATCAACTTCCTCCCCTTGTCATGTGATGTATGGGGCGCTTTAGGCAAGATGGCCGCTAACTGCCATGTCAACACATTAGTTGGAACACAGCCTGCCATTGGCTTTTGGATCTCTGTTCTAAATTGCTGTCCTTTATTTGCTTGATAGGTGCTTGATAGGTATCTCCATATGTTCTCGACAGTGAAATACCAGCCAATGAGTAGCTACAAATAGCTCCCTATACTTGCTGGTGTGTGGCCTGGCCCAGTTGTCTCAGTAGACCTTGTAATGCGCATATTAGTCTCTTTAGCCTTGAACCCTCTGAAGCAAGGGCTCATAAAATGGGTTATAGATAGCCAGGCTCCACTATCCATGGTCCTGAGCTGTCTTATTAATGCATTGTTTATACACAGGGCACAGGGGAGAATACATGAACAAGATGTGTATACATGTCTCTGAACAATACACCATCCAGATGACACCCTTAGGGTACATCCGAATGAGTGCCCCTGTCTAAGCTGGTGTAGACATGGACTCGGACATGACATTCCCGGGCCCCCTTGTTAGTTAGCTTAAAAAAACAATATCATAATAACCAGCTATGTGATTGGTGAAGTGAAACCAAACATGACTGATCAGGTACCAGAGTGAAATTTCACCTGGTGAACAATCCGTGATAAAAATAAAGTGAATGTCTTGGTTCTTGTCCACCATTGCCTGGTACCAGCTGGTCTGTCAGAGAGACAGCTCATGTGTCTGCCCTGCTCACCTTACTGTGGCCTTTGACCAGGGGCCATATCAGTCAGTCCTCAACTCATCCATCACCGCTTTGTTGTTCATAAAATGGTCTCCATGTTCCCACTCGGACAGAGTAGGCAGCAAAACCAGAACTTTGATGTATCCCACCCTGTCCCATAGAGCAAGTTGGTAGAAAGTCAAATTATCAAATTCAGAAGAATCTTTCTAGTTACTGCAGTTGCACTCTAATCCGATTACACCAATTGAAAAGTTGATATTGGATTATTCCTAATCCCACGACACAGTGTTTCCTCCCCCTAAATCACCACAGTGACAGATCGACACACACCAACACACTGCCTTGATTCTGGCTAAGCTCCCTGATAGTGGGATGTGCCACTAGCGGCGCCTCACTGCTGACTTGGGGGAATTCATATTTGTTTATGGAGATCCTGGCATGAAATGATCACCGCTGGGAGATCTCATGGATCAGATAATCAATCAGGATGAAAGTCAAATGGAGGAGACCTTGGATAGGAAGGCTAGAATTGTATAGGAAATGAAGAAATGATTATTGTAATATGAAATAAGTAAGGATAGGCCAGTAGGGGGCAGGTAGAAAAGGACTTCTCTGTAAATCTATTATATCTCCATGGAATTCTCTGAGGTAAATATTGATTTAAAAGCAATATATGTAGTTTGGGAGGGAAGAGGGTCAATTATGGACATTTGACAGAAACGAGAGAGATATTCAGGAAGGGCAAGAGCTTGGAAATTGAAGGCAAGAAAATCAGCAATAGAAGGAAGAAAACAAATGGAACAAGAACATCACTACAATTGTCAGCCCTGAGGGTGGGTACTAAATGTCATGTAGAGAAAAAGGGCTGTAGAAGCCTGTGAGAGGTGCTTCTAAGGGCCGATAGATGAAGATCATTCATGATTTAATAGAAAAATCCTACATAATTAACTCATAATTTGATGAGGGCGGAGGCAAAGAGTACTTTCAGTAGAAAGCTTTGAATTTGATACAATTTAATGAATGCTGAATATTGATTCCATTGAGTCTGAGGTGGTTTGTGAAGAAAATGTTAATAAGAGTAGGAATCAGTGTAGTGGATTTATTTGTTGTCAAAGTAACTAATGTGTGATAGCAGTTGATGTTTAACCCCGTCCCTCTCCAGACAAACGATATATATCTTAATGAGGGTCAAGAATGAAGAGCGAATGCAATCCTGCCTGAGAAATTAAAACCATAGAGTATTTTCTCCTATAATGACAATCCTGACATCCGTTCCAGTATGATATGCACCTTCCCCTAATTGCAGCACCTAATAACATTAAGGCCTGTCTAACTGTATCAGTTTAGGCGGACAGACGCTTAGTGGTGGTTCAGAGGGATTAAACCACCTGGGGTCCTCTTGTAATGCTGGTCTCAGTTGTGATAAACACTCAGTGAATACTGTGTACCTAATGGGACTCCGTGGTTCTAACCAATAATAGGAGTTAGACCCTGATCATGGTATCAGCAAGCGTTTTAACCATTGTTGCCTACTACCTTAATTTGTCAGACAGCCAGCTGTAAGGGCATCAGGAGGGGTTCCCAAGCTTGTTTATCCTGGTGCTGATGCAAACAGTAAGAGGGTATTGTGCCGCCCATATCTGGGTGACACAATAGGAGGTCCTCGTCAGCGCACCATGTATGCACCACAACAACAAATCCACAAAGGACCAAATAGCTTTTTGAGCTTGAGGAAAATGCTCAATAATTCATCAAGCCATAACAGAAAGGATCAACAACCCTACAGATCGTATGTCATATAAATGTCAGTTACAATTACAGCCTTCATCTGAAGTTAATTGATATCCTTTAGAAGCAAAGGGCACCATATGTACAGATCCTGATACTAAATGATGGGGTTACTTATTGTTCAACAACCCCACAGATCATATTGAACATAAACGTCATTTCATCTGAAGTTAATAGATATCCTATGGAGACGCACAATGTGCAGAACAATTCATTGACAACAGAGTCAAAATGCACAGATCCTGATACAGAAGGATGAGGTGCACGTATTGTTCAAAGAGCATTGCATAGCAAGCAATTAACCCAGATCTGTTGGACAACCACCCATGTTTGTAACTATACACCGACTTCTACATATGATGGTCGTGACTATGAGGCCCGGGGGGTCAACTCAGGTCCAACCATACCGGGATGTGTGGTCATGATTTGGAGGGAAATGGGTCCTTTTTCAGCCCCTAGGGAGGGAAGTGGCGTACGCCTATATGGGTACTTTGGTCGTACTTTATTTCGCTGGGTATATATTTTCGCTATATTCACGGAAATGAAAAATCCGCGAAATTCTTGTATGCTACAGTATGGAATAAATACCCGCCAATTAGTCTTTTTTGCCACCTCAGCAAATTTACACCCGTGAATATAAGTACTTTCACAGTATTTTTTCAGGGATAAGCTACACTAAGGCTATTAAGGAGGGGCAGTTATTCCGTGTGAAGTTTCTCTTGAGTTTACACAGCATTTTTGGGATAATTGGTAAGTTTGCCCCTTTTGATTGGCTTTTCTGATTGATAGAAAGTGCTAATTGGTAAGCTTGCCATTGTTATGTCTGGAACTTAGAGGGTGGTGGTGGGGGGCAGTTGTAACCTACCCTCAAAGAGTCCCTTGGGGTGACATGGATACTATCCTCTTTATGTCATACACCAATATGGGTATGTTTTCTGCAGAGATCATGCCAATATGGGTAATTTATCCAAAATCAGCCTACGAAAATATTGGTCATGTATTCAGACCCATAACCCCACATCCCGGTAAAAATAACTCAAGTTGACCCCCAGGGCTATGAGGCCAGAGGCTAGCAGGAGATGAGCACAGAATGATAGTTTACTGTATCCAGTTGTAATACAGCCATGCTTATGTGCAGCCTTGGTTTCAATTAGAAGTATAAAATATCATCGAGAGAGGGAGAAAAACCTTTGTTGTCCGCCAACTGTACCAACTACTTCCTCCACTAAACAAGCCTACATCCAAATTTCATGTTTACAGCTGTCTAGTGTGTGGCCCAGGATCCCCATTAATTGTAGCTGTTGCAGTTATTATCAGGTGGCCCATTCCGCCGTATATAGACAGATTTGAGGAGGTTTAAACATACAAAATCAAAGCATGGTTTATATCAGGTGAAAGAAACTGATGCCCCCTAAATCACGGTACACTGATAATAAAACCTATAGTCAGTACTGACTATACCATCATATTTTGACCCCCGTAGTCAGGTGACTATAAAACTTAGTCACATATTAGTCATAAAGATAGTCAGTAGTGACTATATGTGGATCACACAAATTGATGATGTCACAGGAATATGTGCACAGGAAACAGTTAGGATTCAAATTTGAATGGTCCATGGACTTCAGGTAGGCACATCCTCTCCTAAACCACTGTTCTATGGATATCCCTGCTTGTTATATGTTATGTTACAGTTGACTATGACAACTTAAGATGTTATAGGGTGCATGAGTTCTCATGCTTGATAGAGTTATCATGGTAATTTGTTCCAATTTTGATCACATAGACATACATGAACAGTGTATGTCTAGACTGACAGAGCATGATAGGCCGACACAGGAGCCTGTCACCTGCTCTGACTTATCCTAGCTTATCCCCTGGCCTGTCTTATCCTAGCTTGTCCCCTGGCCTGCCTTATCCTAGCCTGTCCCCTGGCCTGCCTTATCCTAGCCTGTCCCCTGGCCTGCCTTATCCTAGCCTGCCACCTGCCCTGCCTTATCCTAGCCTGTCCCCTGCCCTGCCTCATCCTAGGCTGTCCCTGGCCTATCCTAGCATGTCCCCTGTCCTGCCTTATCCTAGCTTGTCCCCTGGCCTGCCTTGTCCTAGCCGGTCACCTGTCCTGCCTTATCCTAGCCTGTCCCCTGTGCTGCCTCATCCTAGCCTGTCCCCTGCCCTATCCTAGCATGTCTTCTGCCCTGCCTTATCCTAGACTGTCCCTGCCCTGCTTTATCCAGGCCTGTCACTTGCCCTGCCTTATCCTAGCCTGTCACCTGCCCTGCCTTTTCCTAGCCTGTCACCTGCTCTGCCTTATCCTAGCCTTTCCCCTGCCTTGCCTTATCCTAGCCTGTCCCCTGGCCTGCCTTAACCTAGCTTGTCCCCTGCCCTGCCTTATTCTAGCCTGTCGTCTGCCTTACCTTATCCTAGCCTGTCCCCTGCCCTGCTTTATCCTGGCCTGTCACCTGCCCTGCCTTATCCTAGCTTGTCCCCTGCCCTGCCTTATCCTTGCCTGTCCCTGCCCTGCATGCCCTGCCCTATCCTACTAGCCTGGCCCCTGCCCTGCCTTATCCTAGCTTGTCCCCTGGCCTGCCTTATTTAGCCTGTCCACTGCCCTGCCTCATCCTAGCCTGTCCCTGCCCTGCCCTGCCCTATCCTACTAGCCTGGCCCCTGCCCTGCCTTATCCTAGCTTGTCCCCTGTCCTGCCTTATCCTAGCATCTCCCCTGCCCTGCCCTATCCTAGCCTGTTCCCTGCCCAGCCTCATCCTAGCCTGTCCCCTGCCCTGCCTTATCCTAGCTTGTCCCCTGGCCTGCCTTATCCTGGCCTGTCACCTGCTCTGCCGTTATCCTAGCCTGTCCCCTGCCTTGCCTTATCCTAGCTTGTCCCCTGGCCTGCCTTATTTAGCCTGTCCCCTGCCCTGCCTCATCCTAGCCTGTCCCTACCCTGCCCTGCCCTATCCTACTAGCCTGTCCCCTGTCCTGCCTTATCCTAGCTTGTCCCCTGCCCTGCCCTATCCTAGCCTGATCCCCGCCCAGCCTCATCCTAGCCTGTCCCCCGCCCTGCCTTATCCTAGCTTGTCCCCTGGCCTGCCTTATCCTGGCCTGTCACCTGCTCTGCCGTTATCCTAGCCTGTCCCCTGCCTTGCCTTATCCTAGCTTGTCCCCTGGCCTGCCTTATTCTAGCCTGTCCCCTGCCCTGCCTCATCCTAGCCTGTCCCTGCCCTGCCCTATCCTACTAGCCTGTCCCCTGCCCTGCCTTTTCCTAGCCATGTCTAAGCTGCTGAACCTTGACCTGCCTTCAGTACTTAAGTTTCCCTTATTTCTCATGATTGACTATATCTATTAGTCATGGTGACTACTTAAGACCATGAAACCATTAAATTCATAGTCACTTGACTATATAGCCCAAATGAGCCGATTTAATGGCTGACTATAGGTTGACTATATGACTAACTTACTATAGACATAGGTGACTAACTTGGTATAGTCGTTTTTGCTACATTCATGGGACTATAGAAATGTAGTCCGTAGTGACTAACATTTCCAGGTCCATTATTATCAGTGTACCAAACTTGTTTAAATGCTTCATGAGTTGGAAGCAATAATTTTGCATGTGGTCATGAACAACATACATCTTCATGTAGGTGGAAAATTATTTGGTTGAGGGGGTCATGCGGGGACCACTTGTTGAAATACTGTGGAATGGCCCTGGTGGCAAGGGGAATGTCCTGAACCTCCTGTCCCTAATAAACCGTAGGAGGGCATTACTAGAACAACTGCAGCAGACTAAATAATGCACTCTCATGGTAACCATGGTTACTTCTGTCACCCTGGTTCAGGACACTAGATTCATGCTCTTACCTCCCAACGAGTGCAACAGCTTCAACTGATGTAGATTGGAGACCAGGGAGCTGCCATTAATTAGGCGGGTTACTAATGAAGTATCAATGGTGTACTGAGGATGGGGAAAAGTAGAATAATGCTACTTCAAAAAAGAAAATTGACTGGATAAGAGGCTTTCCTTACGACGTGTGGGACAAGCAGCAGTTATGGACGGGTCAGCTATGAATAATTCACATGATTGCCCTTTAGCCTATAGGGGTTGTGTAGACAGACCTGCTTTATTCAATGTTAGACTTGTATTACCAGTACCTACGTCCAGTTCTCTCTGTACTCCTGCCGGCCTCCTACATGCTCATCACTGACCCTTCCAAGCCTTGTCTCCCTGCCCTGTTATCATGACTTTCACTACCAAAGTTACCCAATAAGTAAATACCTTTAGCTTCTCGCTGAAGATACTCAAAGCTGCAAAATCAATAGTTCATAGAGTGACTCTGTAGGTCTGGCACAATGCAGAACTGACAACAATGTGCCTCTACATGGGTGTTCACAATATTGACTGTGTCGTCGTGTCAAATTTAAGCAAAAGGGCCGTGTCACTGTGACGAATTTTATATACATAAGAACTGAAAGGAAAATTCTTGTGGGTCGAATTTTAACCCCACTTTAGCCGTGTCCGTCGAATTTTAAAAGGGCCGTGTGGCCCGTGTCGTTTTTTAAAAGGGCCGTGTCGCTGTGTCGCCTGTGTCGAATTTTACCCATGTAGCGTCACAACAATAGTTAACATGCAAGGGAAGCCTTCATGAGAAAATGCTTCCAAACCACAACATTGGTGAGTTCCCACAGGACAGCACTGAACTAAAAGGCTGCATTATGGGAGCAATTACAGTTCAGACGGCCCCATTGCAAGCACTTGACTCCGGTGGATGGGAAAACCACCGGTGTTTGTAATCATTAACTGACTTCTGAGATAATGCTGTCAGTTGCATCCCCTCACTTGGGAGAACTTGAAATAACAAATCTGCATTCATCCCACATCTTCCTTCATTTTGAATTTTATGTTTTAATCACCCAGCAAAGACAAAATTAACCATTTTAAATGTGTTCTTTTACAGCAGAGAATAGTTATAATTCTTTCGTTATTAAGAGAGATATTCAAAATATGATTCCAGTAAAGGAAACCCTCTCATTAGAACCAGCGTAGAAACATTTAGGATAGTGATAAACAAGGGCCAAAAGAATTTGGGATAAAATAAACAATTAAAGTTAGTGTAGGGGTCGGATTCCCCGTGCCTTGGTGATAAGCCATCAATATCACTTGGGTAATCCGGCTCCCCTCTGTACCATACTAATTCAGTAACGGTCAGATTGTAAGACGGGGAAGTAGCTCAGTTGGCAGAGCAGCAAATTACTCAATCTGAGGGTCGTGGGTTCGAGTCTCACTTTCATGATTTTTTACAGTAGTTTGGTAAATTGCCTGTTTCTTGTTGTTTATTAAGTGAATTCTTTACATAGAGGTCAATCTTGCTCAAACCAACTTACTGCTGTAAATTCTCACGTATAAGCCTAACTCGTGGATCAGCCGCACCCCAAATTTGCAATTTCCTATTATCTGCATTGGCAATCTGATCATGGTGACTTTTAGTACTTTCCCATAGTAGCAAAAACGTGCATATAAGCCACACTCTGACTCACACTCTGGCTAATCCTATAAGTCACACTGGCGATCTGACTCGTGTTCTAGCAGTGGCTGCTACGCAAACATCGATGGTGAAGTATAAACACAGCATAAGCCTCCACAAACCCCACAAGATGCCATGAGCCGAGCCTAAAACTGGTGACTAGTGTTCCTCTGGACCTCCCTCAGCTCATTACCCAGCCTGTCCAGCCTTGTTGTCTTTATCCCTCCCTCCAACACTGGGACCACTGTGATCCTGATTCTTCAAGTTTGATGTTACTTCACATCCTTATACATGTATTGATTTACTTCTGATTTATAAGAATATCATATTGAGTGTTACGATAAATCTTTGTGATACTACTGCGAAGTCACTTTCACCCCAAACAAAACGCACATTCTGATGAAAGTTGTCATTTTTGCATTTCCACTGACAATCTTTTACCGTATTTGCCATTTACCTATATAAACGTGGACATTTCAGTGTCATGAAGAAATATAAGTCTCCTCGAGATAATTGCCAATTGGTCACAGTAAAACTGTGCTTAAAGTGGCATGAAGGTACCAGTATGGACATAACCATAGTATAAGTGCAAAAAGGCGAAAAGAGTTAATTTACCAAAACACTGTCACCCAAAGTGGGTGTACAGCATAAATCTTGACAAGGCCCCTACCAGAAACCACCAACCTAGCCCAACGTGGGATTTGACCAGTGGGTGCCTGGACCTCCCTCTGTACATTAGAGGTCCCATTGCTCATTACCCGGCCTGTGCAGCCCTGCTGCCCTACCCCACAACACCGGGACCACTGTGAGCAACACCAATCTAACACCAAATCACTGCCGCACACCTCAGGAATCTCACTTAAAGCCACAAGGGTGTTAGGAAAATTTATAATTTATACAAGATTTCTTGGTCTCATGGCATGACTTCGTTTAGAGTACAGAGACAAGTGGTCTGATCTTGGAATAAATTCCTTCCCTTATGTTGTCAATTTAAGAGGAAGACTCCGCAGGGATGTGTCTTAGAAGTAGCAGCCCCCCAAAGGGTCGCTGTAGGTACCCTGCAGGCTTGATGTGGTGTTAACGTTGGGGGAGTTCTGTAGATGATCATGAGGCCCCTTCCATAAGAATCAGTGCTCCCAATATCCAGCAGTCAGTGAAATGTCCACCCACTATTTCTATACATAATTCAAAGATATAAAGAGATGAAATTTGTCCTAAGCTAAGCTTTGTTAGAAAAGACACTTTTATGGATTTATACTATCACCTTCTAGAATTGACAAACCATATGATTTGGTTGAATAATGCAATGAAGTGGATGAGGAAAAGATGTCTACTCTTCTGTAATGTCAACTTGATAACCCTCCAATCAGAACTTGGGAATTGAATGCTCGCAACTGGGTAGAATCGGGGTAGGTCAGAATGACACAAGAAAGGCACGAGATATTCCCAAGAATAGTGAACATATCCAGAACTTGGGAATTGAACGTTTGCAACAGGGAAGATTTCGACCCAGTTGCGAACGTTCAATTCCCGTGCCTTTCTTGTGTCATTGTGACCTACCCGGATTCTACCCAATTGCGAACGTTCAATTCCCAAGTTCTGATTGTAATAAGGACATGTTCACAATTCTTGGGAATATCTCGTGCCTTTCTTGTGTCATTGTGACCTACCCGGATTCTACCCAGTTGCGAACGTTCAATTCCCAAGTTCTGTTTGATATCAATAACGTGGAATTCCACAGAATATGACACAGTCAAAAGATGTTCACATATTCTCGTGCCAGATACGTGCATAATTCTCGCAGGGATCCCGAGTTGTGACTCAGGAACCGCACGAGTTCTGCCCGAGATCTTGTTTGCAGGGATGGGACCAAACAGGTTGCCATAGTTACAAACCCTGATGCTTATGGAAAGAAGTAGAGTACCATATGATGTTGTCATGTGACCCTGATAGAGGACGCCCTGAGGTTTAATAGGAGTCACACAGGGAGGTGGTTCCTGAGAGGGATGTGGAGAGGTCAAACCAAAGTCAGCCTTGAAAAAGCCTCTGTGTTTAAGGGCCCTTGTGGCACTGAAAGAGGCCATGTTTGTGTAAGGGAGTAACCTGCTAAACAACATCATTCTCTAAAACATCAAGGTTAGGGACTAATCCAATATCACAGTATGTACTCAGTGTGGAACACTGCATTATTCACAACAGTGCCCCATATGAAATTTTCCGTTGATTTAAGGTGGAGCGTTCTAGATAAATTCCCAGGAGAAAGGTATCAGCCAAAATGTAATCCTCCTCCCTACTTTGTCTAATGTCATGTTAGAGTCCCCTGTTAACCTCCTCCCCTCGTCACGTGATGTACAGGGTGTTTTAGACAAGATGGCCGCTAGCTGCACAGGAAGTGCTTCAGGACAGGAAGCGGAAGTTGGAGCTGAGGTATTCTTGGTCTCAGACCTGGCTGTTACTGAACAGAACTGATGTCTTCCCTGATTAAGTGCCCACTGTTAGGGCTCTAAGGCTCAAACTTGTTCAAGCTGATTCGTCCAAGTCATCATGAGCAATTGTAGAATGGTTTTTATTATGATGTTTCCATGAAACTTTAGATATCAATCCCTATGAAACTTGTTACCATCTTAGTTGATAAACCATCAACAGAATGTCTACAATCTGCCTCCTTTGCATATTTGCCTCTCCCTGCTATGAATGATTTTGCAAAGGTAACCTTGTCTCCTATGCTATTTGCATCATGCCATTGTTACCCTCCATTTAACTCTGCATATAATGGTGCAAAGGCAGTTGGGGGAAACCATGTAAAATGGAGCTATGGAGGTCTGTGAGAGGTGCCTCTAATGGCGGATCAATAGGGATCAATCATGATTTAATAGACATCTCCCACATAAAGAACTCACTAATTTAGCAGGACAGGGGCGGGACGACTTAAAGCAGGAAGCTGGGAATTGGACACAATATAACGGATGCAGAACATTGACTCATTGAATTGAGTCTGGGGTTGTTTTCTGTCAAGATGAGGCAGGTTTTTTAAGCTGTTGAAATAGAAGCTGTATGGTTGTTTCCGCTGCTACTCACACCATGTGGGCTGGGGAGGTTACTGCTGGTATGAAGCCCTTCTCCTTATTATATCCTTATTTGAAAATATTTGATTAAAATATATGAATCAATAGTTGGCATATGCGACACATTGCTTCAGCTCATTTGTGATGACATACAACTATAGATCCATGCATCAAGAAGGGTGACTTTTTAGAACAGTTGTTGATAAAGTTTTTGATCAATTTTGTCACTGTGACCTACAAAGTCATGATATAATCTCAAAATCCTGCATTCTTATGTATACTGTATGAAAGAGAATTGTCCTGTGAGTCTCATGATACAAGACGTTTGCAAATTTAGCCATTACAAACAATGTTGTGAGGATTCTGCTAAAGCTTACGTAAGCACAACTTTATTTTGAAAAAGTCACCCTTTCTTGCTGCATTAGTCTATTGTCAGATAATGGTGAAATCTCTGACAAGGTTGGCATTGAAGTATCAGTATTACAATTAATTCATACCTACTGTTATTTGTTATCGTGGACAGCACAAATAGTAAAGCGTCTGAGCATTCCTTCAAGACAAAATGAAGCTGTACAGCTTTACTACATTAAAGACCTTTACATGGTTTCCAGTATGAGAGGCACCCATCCTGATTGCAGCACCTAATGACATTAAGGCCTGTCTAACTGTATCAGTTTAACCGATGAGACACTTAGCTGTGGTGCAGGGGTTTAACCACCAGGGGGCTCCCCTAATGAAGGTGTCAGGTGTGGTTAAAGGTAATTAACCAGGGCAGTAATGCAGTTAGCGGGATCTGATTTCTTAGGGCACTATGGTATGGTAGTGAGAGGGCAAACTGTAATAGGTTGTGAATGAGTGGTCAGCACTTATATGTTTTGAGACGTTTTTACCCCGAGTGCTTATGCAAGACTGATGTGCAGTCAAGATCTATCTTTTATACTTTTGTAGAGAAATGCAGTCATACAGTTTATGGAATATCTGTACATTCATGCATCACTCCCACCCTTCAGGGCAGAACCAAGCATTTACTGTCAGCATGCTGCGTGCATGTGGCACTATTAGCTTACCAATACATGATGACAAAGGGCAAGACACATTAAAGCACTGTGTGCTCTTAAAGGGTTGCGGCTGATAAAACTAAAGAGGTACAGCCCGTCAGACACCCAAGGCATCTCCCATAGGTAGAGGGGCTGACTGCTTGTGAGTGAGTGAAGCAGCTCAGTAGAACAAAGCCTGCCGGCCTAATTACTCACCCTGTACCCCCCCCCCTCCCCACCTACCCCCCACCTACCCCCCTCAGCCCCCCTCTCACCAATTAGCCTGATGGATGACTATTGGCACTGAGCACTGACAGGGAGGTCAGGGAGGAGGTGAGGGGACTATTTGTTAGTGTGTGAGGGGGCTATGTTAGGGTGGGGTGAGTGTTTGTTATGTTAGCAGAGGCTGGGAGCTGATGGTGTAATCTGGCTGTACTGAGCAGATTGCCTATTTACAGTATGGTACATGTACTATTACGCCATTCAATCGTACAGAGAGGCTGTACAATCCTACTAAAGTAATTAAATCTCTGCAGGAAACCAATGCATATATGATTGATAACTAAGTCTGATCACTCCCCTACACCTTAGACCTAGAGCGGAAGCCTCGAGAAGGTTCTTCCAGTTTGGTTCGCTGCTTCATTGCTACAATTACCGGGTAGGGATTAAAACCTTACCACCCCTCCCCTACAACCCCACTACTAGTATTAATCAAAAACATAACGAGTGTGCATACAAGGAGCCGTATGCCTACGAGTGAACCTTCCCTAGTCCCCAGAGGAATATAAGAGCTAAAAAAGTATAAACGAGTAGGCATACAAGCTCCTGGTATGGACACGAGTTATCTTTTTGATTTATTATACCTAGCATATGATAGTCATACCGATTAAGGCTGTAATTATTAAAAATACATCGGTAAAATCGGCAGATTGCCGATGTTTTCATTTGTAGTTCAGCTTTCGGCCTCTAGGTGTCTCCCTGCTTTGACAGTCTGATTTCTCTCTAAAATCCTTATTTCTGGTCCGATTTACTCGCTGTAAAATGTCATAGCCAAGGTAGCATATCCTCTCTACCATTCCCAATTATTACACCACCCAAAATATGCTGTATAATGTGTAAAAATCGGGATTAGAATCGGCAATCGGCAGAAGTTTTGACTCGTTTTGAGCTGCACTCTCATTGGCTAACAGGTAGTCACATGACCTTTCCCAATACGCCCACTTGCCATAATACGCCACTGCAGTGGGCATATGGGTTTCAGTGGTTAAGAGATAGGACTACCATATGCTAGGTATAATAAAATGCAGCCACAGGCTTGAAGCTATATACAATAGGCCCCTACTACAGTGATTAAATCACAGATCTTCCACCAGATCACCGTTATTGATGGATTGCTATCCCATCCCGCCCCTATAACCCAGTTACCCCTATCATTAACTACCCCTACATTCACCTGCTCCATCCCGCCTCCTGTAAGCAGCATCTGCCTCCTCTACAAGATAAAGGGGGGCAAACTGAGGGGCGTCTGCCCGATACTCCCTCATACCACAGAGGTAGGGTCTTTGTGGATGTTAAGCCTCACAGAAATGAGGAAGATTTATGGTACGGCAGACCCTGGAATGTAATGAGGTCCAGCCTTCTGCTCCCCTACTGGCTCCTCATTCTATAGAGCATAGAAATATGAAGAAAATATTAACTACAAAGACCACCATTGCAGGTGTTGAGAGGAAATGTTTTAAATTAGGAATAGCCTACTTTTTTTATACTGTATATATGGAGGGCCATACTAAATGTCTAGCCTATAGATCTGCCTTAGAATGTCTATAACTAGTTCCTTGCACCAACCAATCACTAATATCCATATATGATAGCTATGAATTGTCCAAATATCACTCAAGTAATACATTTTCACAGTATTTTAAGTTTAGCAATACTCACTAAAGAAAGACTGTTTAAATGTCAACAGTGACATATCACATCTGTTTAGTAGATCTATGACAGTTAACATAGGATTCTGTTCTGATAATAGTATATCCTACAGGTACCTCCCCATGTATATGTGGTATAGAGTTAATGTCTGTCCAACAGCTGTTGTGCATAATGGCCTGCTGAGGGCCCTACCATATGGAGCATCAAATTGTGAGGGGCTCACAGTCCAGGTGTTGGGGCCACCTTATTAATGCTTTCTTTATACAGAGGGCCTTAATGGATATTGTTACATATTGTTATATATTCAACATACATTTGTATGGTCCGATGGGTTCATTGTTTCCTCCTTGTACGGGTATTTGAATAAAATAGCATCAGATGTGAATATGTCTCATCAATCATTGGTACTTCTGTATGCTGCAGTAGATGAGTGGTATCGGGTTTTTTTAAATCTGTAGATGGGGGACAGAACATTTGGTATTATACAGAACAGGTTGGAGGTAAGTATGAACGATGCTCATGATGCCTACATTTACATTTTGTTTTGCTTAGATTGGGGCCTGGTAAGCTAGCACAGCTAGCCATTGAAGTAGATCCATTTAGAATCTGCCTGATGACTACAACAGCTTAAGATACAGAGAGAAAGCTTACACAGATAAATCAACTTTTAATGGAATCTCCTGATTTCAACTAACCACATATTTGTTCAGTTGTTAGTCTCAGTCTACAGAAATTAATTATCTCAATTTCTACTCTGTCAATTATTTTTCCCTCAATCCATGTCTTGCATTGTCTGAGAACAATGCATCATCAGTGAAGGCAGTAATTGTTGTTAACCCTGTATGGGCAGCAAACTGCTTTAGTTTACAGTATCCTCTTGTCATCATGCACAAATACAACCCTAATGAGTAGATCACCCTTACTGCATTGATGCATCAAACATACCCTTTAGGGTTGATACATTACTGAATGACTATTGAGTTAGTCTGCAGCACTGTATGTATGTATAGTGATGAAAAATCTGACTGTTAGTAGGCATTCTGTCCTTAGATGGTTCAAAGGACGCTCCCCGCAGGACTCTGCAGTAATCCCTCAACTCAAGCTGCTTGTTGAGGGCCGACTGAGTGTGATTATGCCACACAATGTAATGGATGCCCTTAGAACCACATAAAACTCCATCATATTTCATGGGGAAATGTTATCTAGAGATGGATTGAGTTTTATAGCACTGCATCATTCAATGCTATTGAAGTACTTACGTGTTCTTACAGAAACAATGGGAGATTAGGTGCACTTGGTGAAACCACAACAGTGACAAATTGCATTGAAGTTAAAAAGGAGAAATAATTAATAATTGTCAATGGGTCCATACAGCTGTACAGGCACTTTGTAGAGAAAATAGCTCTATTGATTACAACCCTTAAATAATGGTACTACTAAGACACAACATTTGTTTTGTAATGATTCAGTGTTAGCGAGTAACTTATTATTTTCAGATAGAAACCGCCTGGTTCACTGTTAGCTTATATCCATAGGAACCTGTAAGTGACAGGTCCTCATAGAATGACAAGCTAGCACCATGGGTGAGGCTGGGGATGACAGCAGACCCATGTAGGATGTATATTCAACAGCTCACTTACACTTTCCTGACCACATGGGTACATCAAAGTCACCTGAGTGCTCTGCATGTCTTGTCAGATGTCTAGTACATTACTTCTTGGACTATTCTGAATAAGACATTGAGTGGGGAATGCTTGGTGTTTGGTTCCTCGGGGTTCCTCTAGATGGCAGGGTGGTGCCTCAACATTGCCCTCAATGACTGAAATTACTGACTTGCTACAGACAGACATGGTGACTCCTCTTATGTCCCTTGTGTAGGCTGAACCTATGCTAATCCCCTACAACTCCCACCAGCCCTGATCCATAAGGCATTTGACCACTGGGTGCCTGGACCTCCCTTTTCTCATTATCCGGCCTGTCCACCCTTCCTACTACCCCGCCCCCACCCACCACAAGCTACTGGTCAACCAAACCACTGTCGCAGACCTAAATAATCTCTACTTAGAATACATTCATTGTTTGTGAAAAAAAGGTCTGATTCAGTTCTGAAATCTGTCCTTGATGCATGTCACTTCAGTTATTTTCTTCTTTTATAATGGTCTGTATAAAGGGCTGTTTTAATCATCCTATATAGAAAAAAGGCTTGCATATTCTTTTGTCATATTATAGTATTATGCAGAAAATAACAATTGAGTGCCAATGTAAAAAACACGACATGAAACACCCATGACTCTTGCTTTTCACGGCCCTCATCATTTGACCTCTGGTAAATCTTATCCGATGTATTTCACGTTTCGTAATGATATACTAAATTAGGTGATGGTTATGCTAGCTCGGTCACTTTAGCTCTGAGATTTATGTTGCACTCTGTGCAATGCCAAGTGAAACAAGCTTAAACATCTCAAATCAATCTGAAAAATAACTGAGTGTATCAACACTATAGTTTGAAAACTTATTTTGAGAACATATAACAGCCACATAAGTCACAGATACATGTATAGAGTTAGCTGCAACTTCCAAACATGGAATGCATCTCAAATCTCTGAACATCACCTAGAAAGGATAATAGGATAAAGGTTCCAAGAAAAGACAAGTGATGCGGTAAACAATCTAGCAGGGGGAGTTGAGCAGAGCGGCTGCGATGTGAGACAGATCAGAGGCAGTCAGGGAATACTAATTACACAGCAGTAAACACACGCCGTATCTCAGGGGTGGAGCTCTTCCACAGCAGACTTTTTCAAATCTTCCCCGAGGGGACTGTTTTTAGCTCATGAATTCCATCACCGACAGCAGCACTTATAGGAATAAGATTGTCTCATTCCATCCCTTTTTTTTGTGTTTTCCTGTCCATTAATACGAGATGGAATTGCACATTATGATAATGTAGTTGTTTTATCCACAGAGGTAGTCATCCAGGTTATCGGTCAGTTGTCAGGCAAGTAAATGCATTTTCAACTCTATTGTGAGTGCTTGGGGTCAGATCAGCGCATACTGATACACTGTATGAGGATCTATTCATTCATTGTCCTGCTAATAGGATTAGAGCAACTTGACCGCCTCCTGCCTGCAGTGAAATGTCACTCTCAGCAATCTGTTCAACTGTTTTTGAAAATACTTTGGTTCAAGTAGCCGAACACATTTTTTCCAATGATCATGAATGTTTATCCTGGCCGCAGCTTTCAGTATCAGATTCCTATCGTTTAGCAAAGTGTGCACCCAGTTTAATGAAAAAATAAGTGCCTCAGGCATAAAATATGAGGCTTGAATCTCGTGAGAGTAGAAGTAAAATTAGAGAAATTAGAGATTGCATTTGCAGTGTTGTGTTATTTCAGTTGCTCTTCTTTAGATGTTAACCCGCAGGCATCCAGAGATTTTGAGTGAGCGGGTTACTCTCAAACTGTTAATATTGGCAATGAAAACCTGAAACTTAATCCCTTACTGTCCCATCAGTTATAATTATACAGTAATAAAGCTACAATATTCATGGAAGTTCTAAAACTGATTGCTATAGCCCCTGAGGAGAGTTAATGATAAAAAACTAATCAGCTAGCAGCAGGCACTCACAAAAAGGCTTCCAAGTGAAGGCAGAGAAATGGGGCAGACAGTGTGGCTCAGGGGAGTAGAGCTGTTGGGACTGGATGCAGCCCTGTGAGGCAGCTCTAGGGAGTCAGGGAATACTAACCACAGATCAGAGAACATGAGCCATCCTGGCTGCAGCTCCTCTACACTGAGGGGCTACTTTATAACTTTTTGTTAATAGTTCCTATACCAGCCAGCTTATATAAATCCACGGTCATTCTCTATAGGCTTTTTCAAGACTGTAAGGGGTCTCCAAAACTGTTTTTAAAAGTAATTAAATTTGGCTCGCTGTGTTTGTTGCAGGAATACTTGCAATCAAACAGATTTTATTCCAAAAGGTTACATGCTTTGCCATTTACAAGGTGAAAAGATATTCGCAGATTGCTTTGGTATGTGTAATCATTGATTGGTGTTCATGTTTTTCCAAGAGTATATACCTTATAATGTTGAGAGTGACCCATCTTTGTGAGCCTCCCAACATTGTCTCACATCATCCATATCACCAAATGAGTTTTCACCAAATATGTTTTCACCCATACTACAAATATGGTAGTTATTATGGCATGAGGCAAAGTGCGTAATACTGGTTACGTGTTACAAAGACTCTCCATAATTCACTATTAAATCAGAACACTATTATTGTAATAATAACATATTATGCTATATATTAATACTTATGCCCTGGAAAAGCCAAAGTGGATCTTGTGTACTTCGAGCCAAATTTATCGAATATCATGAAAATGAATAAATTAGTTTAAAGCAAAAAAAAATCGATATCATGATAATGCTGACAGAGCACCCCCTGGTGCTGTATCCCTGTCAGGTACACAACCCCCTGCTGTACAACACTCCCTGACCTTTAGCAGCCATTACTCAGTCCTTATAGCAGTCATAGAGTTCTGCTCCTATCATGTATATCCTGTATACAGAGACAGGTGTTGTTCTGTAGGTGCCCATAGGTAGCAGTCATAGAGTCCTGCCCCTATTATGTTTATCCTGTATATAGAGACAGGTGTTGGTCTGTAGGACCCTTACATTACACAGCAGCGCCACAGGGGTCGGCAAAAGATATGTAGGACAGATATCATATCATCAAGGAAGTGACCTTCTTTTGTTCTTTTGAAGCAGGTCATTTATGATAGCGAAGTGTAGTGGGAGGGTAATTTATGCTAATGTTTGAATTGGTTCCATTTACTTAAACCATGAAGGTCAAGTTCATCCTTTTATTTCATTTGAGAGAGATATTATCATTTCAAGATTGTATAAAGAGGAAGTAAAGGCAGTCAAAGATATTTTTGTATATGAACAATGAGCAGGGTTATGATTTCTATTATTATTGCTAGTAGAATTGGCAAATCAGAAACCAATCATATATACTATTTTAAATGCTCAATATTACCTTCAAGTAAACACCTTGTTTTGTTGGAATGGATCTAAAACCTTTAGATTAATAAAAAGGTGAAGAGATATTACCCTAAACAGTGCCTCAGTAGCTACGGTTAGGCTTCATTAAGCATAGATGTTTGTTGAACCAAGTTCAAACAGACACAATTTGTTAGAAAGTGATCCTCAAAGTGATTATTTACATTTGCATCCTGAGGGCTCCATATTACATTGATCCATGTAATAGATAATGTGAAAGGTTGTTAGGAGGACATGTATTGATATTCGCATTGTAGCCCTATTTTTGATAATTGTTAATTTCTACTCCACCATGAGATGTTTGTAATAGCATTGTTAATTGATGAGGCTACACAAAGATTTCAAATCAATAAAACATTGCTGGTTCACCCATTTCAGTTGAACGCTCATTCAGGAGGGGTTCGATATCACTTAATAGTTTCAGCAGAACAGACAATAAAAGCTAATTATCTGGCCTTTCCTCACACTGAGCAATATCATCATCTCAATGAGAGTTTACAATCATTATATTCGCTTCTAGTTTTTACAACGAGGCTAACTAGCTCAAATAAAGTTGATCCTTTTTACAATTTATGCTTCTCCAACCAGAATCCATTCAGTGACAGTAATTATACATACAAACGTAATGGAGGAAATAATAAAGCTAGATTCACTCACAGGATAAAGGAGATAACGTTTGTATAATTTATTACATGATAAAAGCAGATACTAATTTTAATATGTAAGGTTGATTTTGGAGTCTAAAGTCAAAAAGCCAAAACATGGACATCGAAACTTTAGTCATACTCCTTTACCATATTGTAATCATAAAACATGTATCGGATTCCATCTTGACTCAAATGCCTGCTTTTATTGCAGTTTAAGTTTCAATGGTGATTTTATTGGATGTAAAAAACCCTCACTTTTTGCAATTGCAGTTGCGTTCATATCAATAGCTTCAGTCCCTCCCCACTTCCCATTCCGATTCAAAGGAATTTAAAATGAATCTCACACTTGGAATTTCATATGAGGAACTCAGACACAATAAATACATCAGTTTATTTGCATCTTATGATCATGCCAGTGAAAGAATAAAAACTGGGGAAAATTAAGAAATATTATTGGTTTCTGGAGAGGGATAAGAAAAACTCATCTGCTGTGCGTGAGCTGTCAGTGTGCTGTCAGAGAGGGTGCTGGGGTGAAATGAATCTGGACATGATCTGTTTTGATTTCTATCTGATCAGGAATTTCAAAAGTGTCATTATCAGCGGACAATAGAGTTGTGATTGTGATGACTCCTAGCCCTGCATGAGTCCTCCCACTTCAGACCACCATGAGCTGCTCCTACAATGACTACTTCAACATAGAGAGGCTTCTCGTGCTGAATATGCTGCCTTGTATTGCTCAGAGATGCTCAAAGAGTTACTCTAATTGAAATGGGCCTGCAGAAGGGCTGTACAGAGAGTAGGGGGGGGGGAGCCTACACACCCAAGCAGTCCAAGTAGATTCACCAGGGCTGCATTATAGGCATGGTGACAGTAGGTTTAGCACACGGAATCAATATTCAGCACTCAAAGGGTTAAATTGGAGCATGCCACATGATATTCATCATCTCTATTGCTACCGCTTCCAGTCCTACTATTGACACAAACCTGAATAGCCCAACCTTAGTAAATAATCTTTACATCATGAATTTTTACACTAATTGAGATATGCTTCACTCTCTTACAATTAACATAACCTTCTTAGTGAAAGGATAAGGCTGGCCTTGATTCTAGCAATAATAATTTGTGGCTTCTGAGGAAATGTGATACTTAAAATCCCAAACGGCCTTCGTTCTTCTGCAGTTGTACAGTTATTTATATTTCTTTGTGAGGAGTCCAAAACCTGCAATTTGTAACCAAGCACAACTACTCAGGTGTCTGAACAAGAAACAACTTTCACTAGGTTGAATTACACTAATAAAGAATCCTAAATAAAATCTTGATCTCAATTCTTTTTAGATTTTCTCTAAGAAGTCACTGATCATAGGTGAGATGAGTTTGTCTTGGTCTTTGATCTCTTTATTTCATTGTGTCTTTTAACTGTTAGCGATTCTTCTACCCAAAATCAATCCAGTACAGATTTGTTATCTAACTTTAAACTACCTGCATGACTTATTCACTTAGCGTGTACAGGCTGCATCCATGCATCTATACATTATGTATGAATGCAGCCTCTGCAAGTAATCATGGCTATATAGGAGGAGGGTTTAGTACCAAAGAGTAGAAAAGGTTGGTAGGGAAGTCACATAGGGAAGGAACCAAATCAAAGATCACTGCACAATGTCAATGTATATGTGATTGATTACTAAATTTCATCCTTTTCTCTCCTACCCCACTGCCATTATGACGCCTCCCTGGCTCAAAACCTATCAAAGCCCCATAAAACAGCCCCATGCTACAGTGATTAAATCACAGATCACCCATGCAGATCAGTGTTTATGATGGATAGCTATCCTATCCCTGCCCCGATAACCCAGTTACCGTGGTTGTTATCTATTTCTGCTTCCACCTGTTCCCCCATGGCCTGCCCCCCCTCTGCTACATCTGCTGACTGAAGGGGGCAGGATCAGGGGGTGGCAGCTCTAACATCCCTCATACCTCAGAGATAGCCTCTTTGTGCATGGTACATATTAAAGAGCAAGATTGATGGTACAGAGGACGGACTATGAGCCTTCTGCTCTCCCGGTAGCTCCTTATTCAATAACGTATAGAAACATGAAAAAAACATAATCTACAAAGACCACTGTTGCAGGCACAGGGAGAAGATTCAAATCATTTTGATTAGAAATAACCCATAGAATATGTAAAGGCCTGTACTACATGTCCATCCTTTATATCTGCATTGAAATGTCTACAACTATAACTTTTTTTTTTATTATATAAACTACAAAGTCTTTTCCAAGTCTATTCTGACATTAGTAGACCTACAGTAACCTTGCCATGTGTCTGGTATAAGCTCCATCCCTGTCCACCAGCTCATGCGTATAAACTATAATGGTCTCCTAAAGGCCCAAATGTATAGATTATTGTATGGCGAGGTTCACATTATGCATGTCCCGTGGCCGCTTCATTATCACATTGTTTATACGGAGGGCCTCAAGGGATATGTTTATATATTCAACATACATGTTGAAGTTCATACAGAAATGGGCATAACACTATTGACCCTGCTACTAACCCCCTAGCATGGGTATCTGAATAAATAGTCATCAGTTCCAACCCTTTTATAAAAGATTGGTGCTTTATGTATGGCACAATATATGAGTGGATTTCTGTTTTTATCTGTGGATTGGGGACCGAACGTCTGGTATTATACAGAATGTGCAGGAGGTACACCGGGAGCAATGAGAGATGTTTTCACATGGAAAACTGCTCAAGATATTAACATATTATCATGGATTCAACACCGTGCCCAAATATCAAATATTTGTCTTTGGAAGCTATTGCTAGAAGTATATATGTTGTGCATAAAAACCCTCATTGATTCATCGACAAGTCCAGCCATATGCTTCACTAAACAGGAACCCAACAGTTGCACCTTTACTTTCTTACGGTAAAGTTGACTTTCTGCTATCGAACATTCAGATGTCTGATGAGTCTGGTTTGTTTGACAGTTGGGTTTGACCTTACAAGGAGCAATGTATGATTAAGGTTTCCCCTCTGTTTTTTTTGGAAAGACCAAGCAGTGGAATATTTTAATTTCCAATCTTATTTTCTATGGTTCTTGGTTCTGGGCTCTGAAAGAAATCATGTGAAAATCCAACAAAATTCTAGATTAAACTACAGATCTAAGCGATTATAGTAAATCGATGTGTAACCCTCCTGATGCCTACAACAGTCTAAAATACTGGAAGAAAGCCTAATTAAATACAAATACATTTTCAGATTTCAGCTAATCACAACTAACAAGACAAATATTATTTGTTCAGTTGTTAGTCTTGGTCTATAGAAATCAATTATCTCAATTTCTACTCAGTCATTTATTTTCCCCTCAATCCATGACTTGCATTGTCTGAGAACAATACATCATCAGTTTAGGCAGTAATTGTAGTTTACCCCTAAAGGGAAGCACCGTGCTTCAGTATACTATGTCTCCTTGTTGTCATTATGCACTTGTATTGCATTTATATGCATCATGCAAGCCCTTCTTGGTTGATATATTGCTGAATGATGGTCAAATTACTCTGCAGTACTGTATGTATGCAAAACGAAACAAATGTAGCTGTTACGAGTCATCCTGTTCATAAATGGTCAACAGAGCTTGAGGAAAACCTGGGTTATGGAGGCTGAGTGAGGGAGATCATGCCACATTCTAGAATGGATGACCTTAGAACTGCATAAAACTTCTTCATATTTCATTTTGAAATGTCATCAAGAGATGAATTCGATTTCTACCACTGCATCGGTCAATGTCATGGAAGCGTTTCGGTGTTCCCATAGAAATGATAGCAGATGAAGCGCACTTGCTGAAACCGTAACACTGACAAATTGCTTTTAAAGATAAAAAGCAGAAATGATTAATAATTGTATTGGGGTCTACATAGCTGTATGGGCGCTGCAGTAACAGCTCTGGTGATCATAGCCCTTGAGGGAAACCTATTGCAAACTGTCAGTGACAGGCCATCATCAGGTTGAGGACACATCTAATTGACAGGACTGTATCATAGTAGTGGTGCGTCCTAACAGGCTATACCTGTCCCCTACCTGATGATGGGAGGAATGTGAAATACCAGGGATAAGATCAGAGGGAGGAACCCCAGGAAGCATGTATATTCAACAGCCCACTTACACCATTCTGACCATCATGGTCACTTGGTAGTTCTGTATGTCTAGTCAAATGCCAATCAAATCATCTAGCAACCCCTTAGATTACTCCAATAAGACAATGAGTGAGGGTTTCATGGTGTAGTTTGGTTCCTTGTGGTTTCTAGATGGCAGGGTGATGTCTTCAATAACTGATATTACTGACTCACTGGAGACAGACATGGTGACTTTTGTTATTTCCCTTGTGTAGGCTGACCCCCCCCTAATCCCCCACAACTCACACCAGCCCTGATCCATAAGGAAGTTGACCACTGGGTGCCTGGACCTCCCTCTGCTCATTATATAGCCTGTCCAGCCTTGTTTTCCTACCAACACACCACCCCCGACCATAATCGATCTTTTCCCCAATAGAGCTACTGTCTAGATAATCTCACTAAAAGATTTCTGATGTCACTAAAAAATGTCTGACTTAGATCTGAATTCTGTAACTGAGGCTGCCCTTCTAGCTGGATAGTCTTAGAGGTACTAGGTGCTATATTTTGCTGTATTCGTTCTGCAAAATGACATATTGAATAACCCATTACATAAATCTTAATCTGTTGACCTTTAGTGACTAAATTTCAGTATTTGGCCACATTTCATGGTACTATATTGCTTCAGGTGATGGGCTATGCTAGCTCGGTCACTGTAGCTTTGAGTTTTATGTTTCCTTCTGGGGGTCCTAAGTATCATTTAACAGATATTTATTATACTGCTGGGAATTCACATACAAATGAACCATGATTGTAACAATGATTTAGTTTGATATATTATGTTGCCTATACATAACTAAATAGGGCCATGAGTACAACCCTTAAACAATCCGCCCTGCTTACAAGTTCTGTGTACATCATTATAATGGCTATGTGCATATCATTTAGGGCCTTGGGAACAAATACCTGTCCTATCCCTTGCTGCATGGGTGATACAGAGGCAGGGGGATTGGTGTATCACCATGGTTAATCAGATACAAGGTACACCTAAACCTACAGCAATGACACCCCTTCTTTGCTTGGTAAGTTACTCATTAGGGCTGCATTCATGTATCATGCCCATCTCATTTCAAAAGGATAGTTCACGCAACCTGGCATGGAGATCCAATACAGAGACATACATATGTAGATTTGTTCTGGTTATCGCTATACACACATAAGATCGTTATTGTAATGCTGAATATTCCAGTACAAATATAAATACCTTAATCTAGGGGAACTACCTTCCACTGGGATCATCAGATTCTATCACAACTGACCAACATATTCCCAATGGTGCTATTCCCAAGCCTAAGTGGCTACAGACATCCCATCCCTAGTCTATGTAGACCATAAAAGCCCCATTTAGGTGCAGGGACGGAGGGGGAAATACCAGCCCCTCTATGAGGTACTTCATAACAGGAAGATATCTTTGACTGTGTGTCTATACGTATATTATGAGCAGCAACCAAGTACAGATTCTGTGCTAATATCATGGAGCTTGGTGGGCGAGTCTCCTCCTATTCAGCTGCTACAAACGATAGTTGTGAAATGCAAGCTTGAAATTGAAAGTAAGACAGGCATCTGTACCACCTGCTTTACTCACTGACTGTGTGTTACTTACCTGTAGAGACACTTTCCCTGTAAAACCTTTACAACTTTGCACCTAGGAACCTGATCTCACCTGCAATACACGAAAAAAAGACTAGCATTAAAATGAGAAACATTAATAAATATTTGAAACATTTAGGAAATGGTCTGTCATAAAGTATACAGTCACTTTTAGCATTTGTACATTACAATAAGTAGACCATGTACTATGTAAGGTAACTACAATAATCTACCCCTACTCCTCCTCTCATTGGTGCATTCATTTTATATGTTATGCCCATATTAGTAGCATGAATACTATTTGTTGCATGGTAATCAGGTCACGAATGGAACAAATTTGCAGAAAGATGTTGATGATGCATTTGAGAAGATATATGGAATGTGTGGGCCTCTAAATAGGGCAGCATTACTGTATGTGGTAGGTCTACATGAGACCCAAATATAACGTCATTCACGTCACTGCATTGAAGGCTGCAGCATGAGGCATGGCTGTCAGAGGTTGTGCAGACTGGGATATGATGGAGGAGAGACAGGGACAATGAAGCTGTCCCGGCATGGAGGCCTAGGGTGTGCCAAGAATATCATCTCACACCAGGGGGTTGGGGAGCAGGAGGCAGTATGGGGGACTAGCATGAAAGGCTGTGGGTGTGGATTAGAGGATGATTTTGCTGCATGTGTATTAGCAGAGCCTAGCAGGATAGGAATTGTGGAATGATTAATATGTCAGACCTATATAAGGTGAATATAGTTCATGATCAGTATATTTAAAGTTGAAGGAATGTAGTGTGAGCGATTTCTAATTATATTACCCTATCGAGTCCAATTTATGCAGATACTTTGTACTATCATTGTAATTTAATTTTAATTTCCCAGTGTTCAGTATTAAATGAATATCAGCATAGTAGACCAGAAAGAAAGCAATTTGTACCTCAAGGTTAATCACAGATAAAGCCCCAAGCTATGGAATGTGAGCTTCGACATCCCCAAGCGTAAAAGTGAAATTAGAGTAATATTGCTTTTGCCGAGTTGCTTTATCTTACTTGCTATTCTTTAATTGCTCTCTGGGAGGCAATCAGAACTCTGACCTTCTAGACAACTGAGGCTTGCTATCAGGTTGTGTACAGAGGCAAGTGAACCATGTTTGAACACTTACCCTACTGAAAACAAACTAACTGTATACCTGTGTGTAGTATTTAAATGGAAACTAAATACCTAATAGCCTATTAGACACAGAATTACTTTGAAAACACATAACAGCCATAGATGTCTTCTATCAATATAAACATTTACATAGAGTAAGCTCTTAAGTTCCTGAGGGGAACTAATTTTGCATCTAGGTGAAACGGTTAAAGTGAAGGCAAAGGAAAACAAGGGCAAGCAAATTTGGCAAAAGGTGCAGCGGGGGGAGTCGAGATGAGCTGCCGCCACGTGAGACAGATCAGAGGCAGTCAGGGAATACTAATTACAGATCAGTAAACAAGAGTTGTACATCCGAGGAGGAGTTCTTCCACAGCAGACTTTTTCACACCCTCCCTTAGGGGCCTGTTTTTGTCTCATGAATTCAAACACTGCTGCCAGCACCTCTATGAAGCAGGTGGTCTCCACCTAGGCTTGTTTGTTCTCTTGTCCATTAGTTTGAATTCAATATTAATGCAGTTTAACCACATAACAATAATGTCAGTGAATGTGGTGGAACCATTAGTATTTTCAATTCTGAGGTGAGCTATCTGGGTTCTGACTGAGAGAGTAATAAACCAAGGAGTAAGATACTATTACAGAAAGTTGAGATCTCCAAAACCTCTTGAGGTTTAGTATTTTCTATATTCCAACCTTGCCGTGCTAATAGGATTAAAGCAACTTAAGAGTCTCCTGCCTGCAAGCCAACGTCACTCTCAGCAATCTCTTATTTTAAACTGTTTTTAAAAGCACTTTGGTTTAAGTAGCTGTACACACATTATTTTAAACATTCCTGAAAGTTGTTCCTAGCTGCAGCTTCTTGTCTAAGATTCTTAGGGAGTGGTCATTTTCTTACAACAGGGGGCGGGGGGTTGGTGGATTTGGGGGGGGGGACCAAACAAATTGCACCCCTTTTTAGCAAAAAAGCCTGTGCATTACTATAGCTCAAAGGGGTCGGCCGCGCTCAATTTCAACTTTCCTGAGGGGGGACCAAAAAAATTACGACGCCTCCTGTGGGGGGGACCGAAAAAGATTCGACCCGCTCGCGCAAAAATCCACCGACCCCCCCTGTTGTTAAAAATGACCACTCCCTTACCAATTTAGAAACCAGGCTGGTAAATGATGTAAATGATGTAAATGATGTATGCTCCGAGGTTAATCGAAAAAAATAAAGGCCTCAGGTATAAAATGTGAATTTTGAGACTACTGAAAATAAAAGTGAAATTAGAGTAAAATTGCTTTTGTAGAGTTTTTGCTCTTGTTGCTTGTTGCTCTTGATTGCTTTTCCCGAGGCAACCAAAGCTTTTAAATGACTGGGGGACTCTCAGTCTGTTGACTGTGGCTGTGAAACCCAAGACTTAACCCCATGAATATGATCCGATGACAAGTATATAGTATAGAATATCCATGGAACTTCTTCAACTGTTTGTTATCGGGCCTTGGCGGATTTCAAACTTAAAACTAGTCAGCTAGGAGGCATGTACAAAAAGGGTTACAAGTAAAGGCAGCCGAATGGGGTAAAAAGTGTAGCCAGGTAAATTTGAGCTGTTGAGACTGGATGCTGCTATGTCCGGGACCTCTAGCAAGGCGTGGAATACAAATCACAGATCAGTGAACACGAGCCTTCCTAGCTGCAACTCCTCTACCCTGAGCCTGAGGGGGTGTTTTTACCTATATTAATAGTTTTTAACCAGCCTGCCTTGCCAATATGAACCTGAGGCGCCTTCTGTATAGGCTTTTTCAAGAGTCTCTTGTCCTTCTTAATAGTAAAGTTTCTTAAACTGTTTTTCAGAAAGTACTTACGTTAGGTTATAGCAGAACTGCTTAATCTAATATATTTGTATGCTAAAAGCTTTTACATTCTGCCATTTACAATGTTTCCTCACATTGCTGTGGTATGCGTATCATAGATTTTAAGGTTTGTTCCAGACAGTGTCTATGCTTAATGATGATGATTATGACACATCTTCATATTCCCTTTATGCAGACAGAGGACTGTGTGCTGATATACCCCTGTTAGGTACACAAACTATTGTTATAGAACACTCCCTGACCTCCAACAGACACTACATTGGCGGCCTTAGTCCTAAGAGTATCCTCAGATTATATCTAACAACATATATATATCATGTTACTAGAGACAGGGCTAAAAAGGGCCAACCCTACGATTTTTACGCAATTTTGAAGAATATTCACATCTTTTGATCAATTTAGGGGTTAACAAAGAGGTGACAACTTTCTTATTCAGAAAATAATGTGAAATAAAAATTTTGGGGGGTCAAATTTAGGGTATGTAGAGGGGCCGGTACCTCCATGCAAAAAATTCAAATAAAAATCCGACCTACCGACTCAAGACTTTCATCCCATGTAACCTGAAACATACCTTTTATTTGTTTTGGCCCAGTAATTGTTACATCATGGTAAGGGCCTTAGGTATATTGTTGGTGTCTTATATAAGTCCATAAAGTGTAGAGGAGAGATATTTAGATGGAAGCATCTATTATCCTAAAAAGTAACGTACTCAGGTTCTTCATAGAAAGGGAAACAGGTGATGGATCATAGCAATGTACATGTGTATCAGGAATGCATTATAGATTGTTGTAAATGTCAAGGTCCAGAAGTTGGGTGATTTCCTGAGTTCATAAAGGCCAAATGCATCTTTATATTATCTCTTAGAGGTCTATCGCCTGACTCAATAAGTCTACATCTGATGAAGTTTTGTATGAAAAATAAATATGGCAGTCAAAGAGTTTATCGGAAAGCAATTCACATATGAACAAGGAGTCGTGTAAGGCCTAGTTTTAATTCCCTTTCCCGCTTCCCCTCATCTTACAAGTAAATCTCCGTTATTATTGGAATAGATGCAACATCATCAAAATCATAATATGGTAAATAGATATTACATTGAACCACACCTCCAAAGCTAGGATAAGGCTTGATTAGGCAATGACTTTGTTGAACCAAGCTCAAACAGAATCAATGAATAGGATGGTTATCCTCTAAGTGAGTATTTACATTTAGACCCTGAGAAATCCATGTTATATTGATCCATGTGAGCAAGGGGTAAATAAATTAAAAAGTTGTTAGAAGGAAATATATTGATATTCAGGTTGCAACCCTATTGTTGATAATTGTTAATTCCCACTTGGCCATGAGATGTTTGTAGTAACATTGTTAATTGATGAGGCTACAGGAAGATGAAAAATCGATAAAGCTTTCCCAGCTCACCCATTTCAGTTAAACACTCATTTAGGAGAGTGTTCGACATCGCTAACTATATTTGTTTGTGTTGATATTTTCAGCTTAACACACACTACGTGTTTATTATTTGAACCATCTAATTATCGTAATCAGATTTCATCATTGTTCTCATCTTAATCCCAGAGATGCTTGTTCAACATAAGACAACATATTTTACTGAATGTATTAAGATTGTGGTAGTTACAGTGATGATACAATGGTAATAGAGGAGGGAGTAAAGGTGGATTTGCCCCAGCATTGAGAGGATATATCATAAAGTATTACCTACTAGAAGCAAATACAAAAAATGAGTAAGGTTGATTTGGGATCCTGCAATGTGGGTCACTATGGAATGACATCCTGCTGAAGTCAGGGACATGTGAGAATAAAAGGTACTCTGTTTCATGGCCATTTCATTTGAGATCATAAAAACTCACTTTGACTGACAGTCAAAATGAGTAATAAAAAGTCATTTGTTTTTATCATTGCAATAAAGTTCAGTAGGTTTTATCCATCCCAAGTTCTCATTTCAACGTAAAAAATTTCAAAATGAATCCAATATTATGAAATTCATATGAAAAACTCAGACACGTTAAATACATTTGCATCTGTAAACATTCAGGGGGATAAGGAATGGGATAATCCAGAAATATTATTGTTATCTGGAGAGGGATAAGAAAAACTCATCTGTCGTGCCTGAGCTGTCAGTGTGCTGTCAGTGAGGGTGCTGGAGAGAAATGCATCTGGATGTGATCTGTTTTGATTTCTATCTGATCAGGAATTTCAAAAGTGTCATCATCGGGGGACATTGAGGCTGCAATTGTGATGACTCCAAGCCCTGCATGAGTACTTCCACCTATCCCCACCATGAGCTGCTCCTACAATGACTACTCCAACTTAAAGAGGATTCTCGTGCTGAAGATGCAGCTTTGTATTGCTCAGAGCTGCTCAAAGAGTTGCTCTAATTGAAATGAGTCCGAGCCAAACCATCCTCCGTCCGCCATGTTGTGACCCCGCGACCTTGACCCTGCATGACCTCCACGGAAACCGCCGAGGGCACGCCGAGCCCGGCCGACCCGATCAATTCAACATTTAACGAATCCAAAAGATGTTCATGGGTCGAATTTTTACTCATATTCATGTCAGGTTGTGTGTTACTGCATTCCGAGACTGTTTTTACAATTATATTGTGTTGCAAGGCATGACTCACCGAGACTGGATCCTCCGAGCGCTGGCGAGGATTCCCGAGTCAACCCGACTTGTTCGGGCCCTGACCCGGTTTCTTGACGTTTGGGCAAGATGACTGGCGATGGTCGGGCGCGTGGCATAAATAGCAGACATGAGCCCGCTCACAGTTGACAGACGTACAGGCTGCATAATTGAAGTACCAGCATGGTTGGTCCTTTGTCCCACCATCGTTCCTGCCTTTCTTTTTCCCCTTGCGCTTCTTCCCTCCTGAGGCCGCGGCCGACCCCCCTGTCACACTCTGCAGACTATCAATTGACAGGTACTGATTGATCAGCGCCCCGTCCCCGTAAGAGAACACAGCGGCCCCAAACCGTTCCGCACGTCGGCGTACAGCTATGTCGTAATTAATGATGAACGACAAATCATGCACGCCCGAGGCCGCCCTGTCAGATAGAAATTGAAGATGTAGGGCCAGGTTGGATATATGGGGGGTCCTCAGGTCCACGTGGCGAGACTGAAGCCGGCACAGCGCCGCCATGAGCTGGGCAAAATTGACAGGGGTACTGACACCGACCGGCAGAAACTTCTTGATCGAGTAGAGTTTCTTGCCTTTGGATTTCTTCTTCCTTCTCGACCCAGTGTCAGAATCAGACCCTGACGAAGCCTCACTCGAACTTGAGAAGAGCGGGCCTTGCGGCGGGACGCTGCCGGCGGGGGGCCCCGGCGGGGGCACTGCGCCCATCCCCGGGGGGAACTGAAAGGGGTTCCCACCAGTTCCCGCGCTGCCGCCACCGGCGGCGCCTGACGAACCCGCCCCGGGCGTCTGCTGCAGCAATTGGCCAATGCCTCTGTTTAGCTCGTCAATCACCCTCGTCAGTCCAGCCATACTCCCATGCAGTCCAGACAACTCACCACGCTGCCTATCCAGGGCCGCCCGCAAGTCTTCCATGTCAAAATCACACTCAGTTTCACTCTCAGCGCCACCGGCCGCTAAGTCCCCCTCTGTTACTCTCTCGTAACTCTGCATTTGTAAATGGGACATATTTGACAGGTCCACTTCACAATTGCGTCCAGTAGGGGGAGGGTGTTTATAAAGACATTTGGAACACGCACGTGCGGTGCCCTTGGGCGGCATGGTACTCACAGTACTGGTGGCAGGGGAGTCTTTTTCCTTGGGCTGGTCGGCGACGAATGGGGGTGGATTCCGGCCACCGGCCCTCCAGGCAGGGAGCACCCCCTGTGGGTGGTGGAGGAACTAGACCTGTGGCTCCCCCTGGGGCAATGTCAGATAGTCCAGACCACCCTGACCCCTAGTGGTGAGGTCTGAAAGGTGGAACTCAATAAGACTCGTCATATACCAATATAACCCGGGAGGAGTTATATCTCCTATAAATCAGAGCAGATAAGACTGTGCAAGTCTATTAGACTATGAACTACCAATTGGGACTGTGCAAGTCTAGGAACTGCTAGGAACCCCTTTACCTAACAGCAAGCTTACCTGGGCTGGTGGCAGGCACACCTGGATACTGACCTCTCACCTGGTCACCTGACTTTACCTGCCACTGGACAGCAGTGCCAACCGTCACTCAGCCGGCAGCCACCACCCCAGGAGGACCACTCACACTCACAGACTGCTATGCTTGCCGTGTAACTTTATACAATCACATAAATCTTTCTTTTTGTATGTTTTTGCCGGAGATTCTGTTATTTATCTCGTCATGCCAAGTCATGCCAAGGTCAGAGGGTGGCAATGAGAGGTCTAACTCCACACAAGGTAGTTGAGAGTCTTTGGACTGATTGTAAAGTCAGGTTCATTATGTTAAAGGACTTGTATGATGCGGGAGCAGCTTTTGGTGAATACTCTAGGTTATTTTAAGTAAATTAATGAGATCTATGTCATTCTAGGTAATGATTTTTGATAAATAGGTTCAATCTTTTAATTTGTGATAAAAATCGAAAAATATTATTGGTTACAAATATATTATATTCACAGTCCTATAAAATGCTCAATTTTGGTTGAAATTGCCCATCTTTTTATTATGACTTAGTCAGCATGTATGTGTATCCGTTTACCTAATATTAGCCCATTCTGATACATTTAGGCTATATGCCCAGATACCTGCGCAGTGTGTCCATATTCAAGAGGTAGCGATCCACCTTAGAGTGCATCGTTTTTTGTTGATGTGATGCAGGGCTGCATGCATGCACTCTGTAAACACCACAGGGTAGATACACTCCTAATGTGTCGTCATGAGACCCCCTTTTATTGCTTCATTGTAGGAAGCACAATCTTTTTCAGAACAATTAGATATTGCTGCCATGGCAAGTGCATTGGACAATTACG
Organism: Harmothoe impar; assembly: GCA_947462335.1. Lineage (NCBI taxonomy): Eukaryota > Metazoa > Annelida > Polychaeta > Phyllodocida > Polynoidae > Harmothoe > Harmothoe impar. The sequence continues at coordinate 1,721,567 of OX381713.1, forward strand.
GCACAGTGATGTCTATCTCACATGGATCTTATTCTTCACAAAAAAGACAATCATTATCATCACAAAACAGGATATCACAATGGCTAAAAGAAGGATGTTCTACTGCTCTATCCACTCTTAAAACTCTCACTCACTAAAGTTAAATGATATAAATGACAGTCACTGTAATATCACATCTAAAACACATTCTAAGGATCTCCAATGCTCAATAATGTAGAAGTTTATTGATTTGTCAGTCACTATGTGGTTGACATTATTTTCTCAGTGTGTAATATGAGAATCTGGGCCTTGATTCTTGGAATACGTAGCGGTGGTTTCTGAGGAAAATGAATTTAATACTTGAAATCCTAAACGGCCTTCATACTTTAGTTACAATACAATTTGTCTAAATTTCTTTGTGAGGAGTCCAAAACCTGCATTTTGTAACCAAACACAAGCAATCAGGTGTCTGGTCATGAAGAGAAGTTCACTGGGTTTGATTACACTAATAAAGAGTCTTTTTTTTACCATCCCCATTGCAGTGACTGACATGATTGGGCAGTGTTGGGGCTGTTTTTCAGTCTCTGATCTCCTCATTTAATTGTGACTTTGAACTATGAGCAATTTAACTCCTCCTTTCTCCACAAAGCAGTGATTTCTTATCAAAAAAAGGACATTAGGATTTGTTTCAATTATTCAAGTAGCTTTTTTCATATTGCATCTATGCATGATGCAAGAATGTAGACTCTGCAAGCAAGCGTTGTTGTATTCACAGTCAATCAATAAATACCATAGAAAAAGCTGATCTTATTCTTAGAGCATCATTATTCTCTCTGGTAAAAAAAACAGTTGGTTTAATGTTATTCATTGTAAACACAATCAGATATATAAGCAGCGGATTCTGAGGTCCAGTGCAGAGAACATAGAAAAAGAAGCACACAAAACTGCTTTTTTAGGACAGATCATTGACATTTACAGTGATATCAGAGGGTGAGTAGGGGACAGCTTTTGTTTATGCGTAGTGTAAGCTTCTATGGATGCCCTTTGGAATATGATAACTTTAATAAGCATGGAGAGGTTGTTCATTAATCAAGTCTCGGTGATATATCAACAGTATAGCATATCTACTGTACAGAAAACTATTGGTATGCCTAAGGAAATAATCAAGAGAAAGCCCGAAGCAATATGAGCATTGATACTTTCAAATGTACAGAGAAATTTTTGCAGAATCGGTTCACTATATTGTTAACATTTTCTTCCACTTCTTCAATCAGGCGATCAGAGCTCATATATCCTATTGCATTTGTCACAGCAGTGGCTGGCTTCAACATAGGTTAAGGATGGTGCCAAGCATGGCACTTATAATGATTCAAGTGTTAGCTTGCAGAGGTTATCATACTTTCGTTTCTGTTACAAATATATCAGATCAATTTCTTGCATTTGAGTTCACATTTCCTTTTATGATCTATTGCCTAATAAAGCTTTCCTCACTGCAGCTCTAGGTTTCAGTAATAAAAGTTGACACAGCAACCAGACAGAAAGCAATTTAGTACACCCAGCTTAATCATAGGAAAGCCCCATTTATGAAGTGTGAGCCTTGAGGCTCCCAAATGTAAAAGTAAGGTTAGAGTAGGTTTGCTTTCACAAGTGAGTATGAACAGTACCGGAAATGAATCGAGATGAAAATAAATGTTGACAACAAGTATAGAGTAAATGAACAAAGAATGTCCATGGAGATCAGCTAACTTGTTTTAAGAGAGAAAAATGTAAGTTTGATTTTCTTTTTTTCCTGACCAAAATAAATCATCAACACCAAAATTAAAACTAAATATCTTATGGTACCATGGCAACTACAGTGCTATTTACTGTATCCTATGAGGCCTTTTAGTAAATGGCTTAACTAATCTTAAAAACAGGTTACTTCGAAGGCAAATAACTCAGCAAAAGGTGCAGCCCGGGGGAGTCAAGATGAGCTGCCGCCACGTGAGACAGATCAGAGGCAGTCAGGGAATACTAATTACACAGCCGTAAACATGAGTCGTACATCTGGGAAGGAGCTCCATCCATAAAGTTTTTCCCCGACTCTAAATTCTTATACACTGCCAGCTGCACATTTGATTCCAAGCCTTTTTTTTTACTGTGCCTATTCCATCAATGGTAAGAAGCCTAAATGCAGTAGAGTACAATCTACATGATGTTCATATCAATCATAATCAGAAAAACTATAGAAGAGAAGAGGTTAGAGTACACTAAAACATACGAAAACTAAAAGATATGACAAAGATGCTTTTTAAAAAAACTTTATTTTAAGATATAGATAAAAACGACATTGTATCATACTTTTCTAGAAAGCATCATTTAGATATAAATGTGAATACATATTGCTCAATTCTGTAGTCCATCCTTAAATATATGATTCAATTTACCATTGTATTCCCTGAAGGCTAAACCCTAACAGTAGAACTGTGTGTTTCTGCTTCCAGCCTCCATATGTATGTATGCATTCGCTGGACATTTATTCCCCAAAGGGTTCAATGACCCTTTGACAGGGCCCATGGGGAGACAGCGTCCTCCTCCTGTTTCGACTGCTGGCCGCCTCTAACACTGGTTCTCTGGCTGGTACCCAGGGGAGTACAGCCAACAGCCACGAAGGAACCAATGGAATGGGAGTAAACCCTCAGATGGTTTCACTTTCTATTTAGGACATGTACATGCTCACAGTTTCGACGGGCAGGCAGGCAACTGGTAAGCAGCTTTGAACAAGCTTGACCCTTTATATAATCAGATACTATGGATATTACTACTCCCTTCTTATGCTTTATTTATACAATTTCCTTTTAGAGGAAACAATTTTTGACCCCATAGCTGATTTATAAACTATATCAAACTTAAACTTGCTATTATATTACACAAAGACAAACAGCCTTGTTTTGTATTGATTTAAATAAGATTAGACAGTTTGAGTTTGCAAACTTCAAAGTCGTAAAATTGGGGACCCTGAATGACAGCCGATCAGAAGCTTCCACCCAGTGCCTGTTCAAATAGGAATTCGAAATAGAACAGACATTTTGAATTTCATATAAAAAACTTGCATCCAAGTAATTACATTAGTTTATTTACAGCTATGGTCAAAACCCGGTCACTGGAGCCAGATAAATTGGGGAAACGAAGAAACTTGACAGGATTAAGAGAAGATTAAAAAGTCTCATCTTGAGTGGGGGACTACTCAGGTATCAGGAATCTGGACGTGATCCACTTGGATTTCTACCTAATTAGGAATTTCATCAGTGTCATTATCTATGAACAATGGGGCTGTGGTTCTGGTGTCTTCCAGAGCCTGTGACACCCATATTACTGCAACATAAGCTGCTCCTTGGGTGAAGAGTGGCTGGAAATGTGGCTAGACTTAATCAGAGCTGCTCTAAGAGTTGCTCTAATTGTAATCCGGCTGTGGCAAGTGTGTGAGAATATAATATGGTGAGGGGAGGCGTGATCACACACAACAAAGCTGAGGTCCTTGAAAACTCTGGCAAAGTCATGGGCACCGTGCTCACAGACATTGTTATTGAAGGTGAACAGCTTACGCTTCAATTAGACCATCCTACTATATGAAGCCCTATGCTGACAACCTGGAGTGACTTATCAGGATGAGTTGTCAAGTTCAGGTTCTCACTGGGATACCTTTTCATAATTCTGTCTGGTTTGGAACTTCAACAATGTCATTAAGATGACTCCTGACCTGATGACACCAACTCTGCACTATATGAGGATATTGTTAGAGGGGAGCATATTCAGTGCCTGCTGCATGTCAATAAAATGCGTGACTTGCTTATGTTCTAAGTCAATTTGGTATGTATCCCACCCTTTAGAACAACCCCCTTTTATATGAGCATCATTATTTTCCCAATGTAGCTCGTCCTTGCAGCTCACAAGTAGATTCTTTGTCTGTCCCATTCATGACTGCAACAATACCCTAAATGGCAGACATTGTAATAGCACTTCTTATGAAAATACTAATGAGAGGTTGGCATTTTATTTGACAGTGTTTTATGAAAGAGTCATAGAAACAGAAGCCCTCACATGAGATGGCAACTAAATGCCCTTTTCACAGTAATATGAATCACCATTATGAAAGTAGGGGTATGGTAATACCTCCAAAATGTTATACGAAGATGAAAACACCAATGTATTTCAGTGTTCTCTTCTTATATCTCTTCACAGACTCAAGTCATACCAGGCTGAGAATCAGTTCAGCAGAAAGGCATATGAAAAAAGAGATCATCAGTAAAATAAGTGGGTGTAAGGAGATTCTGCCATTCCAGGCAGATCAGAGACAGTCGGAGAATACAAATCTCCCATTTGTAAACACGAGGCATCCCGGTGAGGACAGCTTGCACCCTCAGGGGCACTTTTTAGCATCTTCAATTCTTAAGCATGGTCACCTGGTAAGGATCCTCCAATAGGGGACAATACGTTATACATCTAAATTATAAACAAGCTAATGTAGTGTTATATAATATGAAGTAAGACTTGTTGAATGTTGAAGCATCAGTAGATCATTCTTCCTTCGCATGAAATTAAAATGCCCTGAGCCTGCATAGTGTTTCGATTACAACTATGACGCATAAATATCAAAATGTCCAAAGTCTAAATATCTTATATACATACAATACATATAGACATTACCAATGTCATACATACAGAGATTTATGCACAGGTGACCCATAGTAAAGACATTGGCTTTCCTCTATAATGGTAGCAATGCTACCCCTATATCTGTATATTCCCATCATGTAGACACATTGTGATGATATATCCCTACACCCCCATTGTAGAACCCTCCCTCACCTTCAGCAGGGCCCCATTACCCGTCTTACAGCATTCATAGATCTTGTACATTAGGACAGCAGTTGTCGTGTATAACCCATACATAGTACAGCAGGGTCAACAGGAAGGCAGGGCTCTAGGATATATATATATATATATATATATATACTTGGTCTATATTAAATGGAAGCAGAAGTAAATATATTGATATTCAGCTTGTAAGCATTTATTTAGCTCATCTGCTAATCTAGAATATAAGAGCTCGACCATTCATACTATTATTGCCTCAGTATATTTCCAGTTGTCTTTAGCCGCTTCAAATTTATTTTTCAAGAATCCCTTTGGTCTGTAACATGACAACACCGCCTTCACCGGGTACCGTGTACACATGCACTGGGCCCTGGCTCCCCACAGAGTTTGAGAGAGGAAGTGGAGGCTTGCTTCCTGTGTCCACCGTCAGCCGCCACTATCAGACACGGACACCACTTCCTGCTGCTGGTACCTGCAGGATACGGCACTGCAAGCAGCAGCCTTATCAGTACCAGCCAACAGGACGTACAGAACCAGCAAAACTCTAGTTAATGTTTAGATGGTTTCACCAATGAATTTCTACCCCCATCTACACATTCAGTTTGTGCAGTGAGGTAGGTCAACCTGCTCAGTGCGCTGAGTCTATTTGTGGAGCTATTGCTCTACACAGGGTAGGGTTTCTCTCCCTTCAACTTGATCTGGCTTCTACTACTTTATAAAAGTTCTTCGCCATATTGTCCATGTGTTACAGTCACTTTCTTCCACTTTACTTCAAACACATCAAAGATCTATTGGCAGGTACCAGAGATCACCATTAATTTAAATTCAATCAGAATAGTATTTCCAGCTCCAGTATTTTCAAATTGCCATGGCTGTCAGTGTACTTGAGTCCATGCCAGAAGCATCCCCCAAACCTTAGTCCTGAATAAACAACACTTTTATCAGGATCACTCTGACATTCTAAATTCTAAAAAGAAAGTTGGTTAATGCAGACTCAAAAAAGCTTGATAAGCACATTACCTTATTCATGAAAAATTTAGATCCATTGAATTGAATCCGATTATTAAAAATGCACAGAAATCAGTGAGAATAAAACACTTGTTTTGATGACTTAACCTGTCAGATGCCTGTCAAAATAATGTTTAAAGGTGGGAAATCTCGAAGTGATCCATTTTGATTAGTATCTGATTCTAAGTGTTACCAGTGTCATTATCTGCAGATAATGATGCTGTCTTTCTATTCGTGTGTTTTCACCCACTTCACCCTGCCATGAGCTGCTTTTCAACAAATACTGTAACATGGGCATGCTTCTATTGCTGACGGTGTGCCTGCTTAGAGGCTGCACTTAGAGCAGCCCTAATTGAAATAGATCTGTGTGAGAATAGAGAGTGGTAAGGAGGGACTTATCACACACAATCATGTAAAGGTCTTTGACTCTGATTGCTGAGTCACGCTCAGTGTGTTCAAGGATGGTTTGCTCAACGCTCATCATTGGCAGTATAGCTGTAGAATCAGAGCAAACTTTTGTGTTGACTGCTTTTCTAGAATAACATGGTTACTGTAATGATAAATTCTTTCTCATTGCTTTCAGATAATTAAATATGGTTCATGCAATTACGACTAATATTTGACCTGATTAACTATCACCTATATGAGAAATGACTCGTACCAGTCTCTGGGGCAAATGAATACTTTGCAATTAATTTCATCACAACAGTCATGAATCATAGATGAGGCTGGTATATCAGCAGGGAGATTAATAGGTTGGTGAGTAAAAAAACAGTCACCAAGATTAATTATGCACAATATTATCTCATCCCTCATTTCAAGAAAATATGATCAAACAAACACCAAGTTTTAAAAGTTTTTTTTCTTTTGCAGGCCAGTCAAGTCTTATCGGATCATATAAGCCTCGGTTATATTGGTATTGAGGCAGGAAGGAGTAGTTCCAAATCCCCCCAGAGGTGGCACCACGTTGTGGTTGGCAGGAAGCTGCAAATTGAAAAAAAAAGAAAGATTAGGTTTTAATCTGCAACAAGAGATGGCATCACTTGAGTTGATCACCTCTTTGTATGAATACAGCAATCTCTTGCCACCGGCATTAAATGTTTGTTCATATGTAAATATATGTGCAGCTTAGTTTGCATCTTTACCAGGAAAGGTTAAGAAAGGTGGCATTAACATTACAGGTTTTATGTACTTCCATTGTCTTTTACCTAAGAACACCCTCCCCCCCCCCCCCCCCCCCAAACTATCAGAGCTGCTCAAGTCTTGGCTCTAGAGCAGTACTCTGACAGAAAAGCCCGATTTGCTTTAATCCAGGTGCACTTGACAAAGTACCCTTGTGGTATAGTAATCTAACAGAAAAGCCTGATTTGCTGCAGTCTAGCAGTGCAGCCATTAGACACAGCCTCCTGGGGAGATACTAGGGCGGGATAAGGCAAGGGGGTAATTAGTGTACAAGGTGCGGGAGGATTCACTTAGTCTATCACAGCCGCGACTTGTGTTAACAAGGTACAGAATAGGCCAGCTAGCTAGCCCTTTAAGGGCAGCAGAATACCTGAATTTTTCCTTTTCATTTGCAGTTATTGTGAAAAAATACACATCTGGCAAGTAGCTTTTGCAGCTATATTCTGCAGATGCTGTGCCTTCAGGAAAATATCTGTCATGTAGCTTTGAAATGATGCATGAATGCAGAACTTGTGATGCAGCCATTGAAGCTACCTGCATGGTTCATAGGACATGCATCCCCACAGGTCAAATCACTCCCACAGAGAGAGCCTCTTCTCTGCCTTATTTAGTCTAATTGTTGAGGCACGCACCGGGATTAGGACAGAATTGACAAAAATCACATTAATCAGGGGGAGGGGATTAGTCTGGGGTTATCTGAGGGGTGGTGGGGTATCTTAGTTGGGGGGAGGAGGCTGAGGACAGGGGAGGTAGGTTCTTTGAGAGGTGAGAGGGATGTCTGCGGGGAAAGAAGGGTTCTGGGGGAACGTCTATAAGCAGTGTGAATTTGCTGTGTGCCATTTTATTTACAGATTCTTGTTGGGATTTCCCACAACATTGGTTATTCCACTGGGAAATATACATGGTTTGTCAATATCTTACTTAATAGACTTTAGACCCTGGATTTGTTATCAATGCCCAGTGGATATGAGGTTTGGAATGCAAAAGGATGTTTTTCATGTAATTCACAGTGTTGCGATCTCACAGCCTTTGTTTTCAAACAAATAAAAACTACTTTAATATGTTGTATGACATTTTGCATGTGTATTGAATGCTTGAATATCAGAGTATCAGTGTCATTGGTGAAACTGTAGACCCTACAAGTAATGTATCCTTTGACATTAGCCTCTGTAAGTGCACTAAATCCTCACAGCAAAAGTCAGGAAGCAATTATCATTTGATGTTGAACGGCCGTGGAATCAATCCTAGTGTATACTGATTGCATATCACGTTTCTCACCAGCACATATGTCAAAAATAATTGTACTCTTCTATATTTCAAATACATCAAATATTTCAAATGGTGCTCATTTTTATGCCATGACAATTGTAATATTTTGCAGCATAATTATCCAATAGTGTGAAAACCTTTTTTTCTTAAAAACCATTGTAACAAAAATAACAGTTGGTGCTAAATCACAACCATATTGTCCAAATCGATCAGAATCTAATAATAAATGAAACCTTCAATTGTACCGTGTTTGAACTCTGTCAGAAAGTTCATATGATATGCAATTTCTCTTTACAAGGGGTGTCTGTAACTGAGGCCAGTTACTACCCAGGCAAATTTGTTCAAAACATTGTAAACCTTCTCATAAAGCTATTCACATCCCAGAAAGAATCCCATTTGTGAGAGCACCTGTGAGATCTAAAATACACTTAGTGAGAAATGTCTTATAGCCAGACTGCAACATCTCACCAAGGTGGGATTGGATCCTAGGGGTCCATGGGCAATGGGACTTTAAATACATGCACCTGTGGTAAGATACAGAGCCAGGCTTAGAAACACAAAGCTATAGCCTATGGCCCCCTATCAAAGTGTCCATGGCAATTGTGAGCATGGATCGTTGGACACTGAGTGGTGTCATTGGATGGGATCACAGCCCCAGAATAGGCCTATTCATCCATGCCTCGCATCACACCCTAGCAGCACATTTGGTGTGCGACTGCACCCTTGGGTTTTATTACCCTTCTAACAAAGCTACAGAGTGAACAGGGGTTATATTTATTCCTGCTGAAACCTAATGTCTACCCCCTTCTAGTTGGCATTAAACAGTAAAAACTGTTTCTCTGAGAGCAACAGGAGTTTATCCCTTCATAAATGTCTCATGTTATTGTTACCAGTATCCCTAATAATAATTGGGCATCCAACATGAAATTATCATTAAAACACCTCTTCAAAAAGGTTGTGGGCACTGGCAGAATTATATGTAACTCCAAACTTTTACAAAACCTTAATTTATACACTGGAGTAGCTGCACCACACAAATAGGAAACATTATACAATTTCAGCTCAAGGCATTAGAATAAGAAAAGAAAATACTATTATGATATGGTTCTTCATGAAATCCACAGAATAGCCAAAACTTCATATTGTATCATACTCTTATATAAATCCCAATAGTTATATGAGAGTGTCCAAACGGTGACCATCAAACCAGTTGTTTGCCGCCTTATCCACGAAAGCTGCATAAACACAGGTGTATAGATATATTCAAATAGAAGGTCCTACAAGTAGTCTAAATAGTCAGTTTTGTGTTCCTAGGAGCGACACTCCAGAAATAGCTGGCCATAACCCGGACATTGCCTTGTTCCAAGCAGGTCTTTGTCTTCTTGTGGGATGGACGGTTGTTAAATAAGTTAAAGTTTAAAAAGTTGAAATTTAAAAGATCTGAGTTGGGGGTCTTCACCCAAAGTATGGGATGTATAACATCCCAAAACAGCAAATGTAGACAATCTGCTTATGGTAGTAAACTAAAGTGTATAGTTAGTTGTGAATAGTCACTTGCTGGTGCAGATATATGAAGTTGTAGAAGAGCAGGGGTTTGGTTTCTGACTTCAAGGGCAGATGTTGGCTTTGACTGCCTATCCCTAAACATTGTTATTCAGTTCCTTCAGTTTCCAGTGTAAAAGCGTCTAGAGTTGTAGAGAGGTCTAAAGAGGTGTGTAAAATACCTAGAGATGTACAATAAAATCCATGACCACAGGATAGACATGTAGCCTAAGGCCTATCCATTATAGCCTGCCTATGAGTAAAGATTTGGGAAAAAGCTTATAGTTCCTCCTAATTATTGAACAAAGAGAAGGATGAATCCAAAAGGCCATTGTCCTGTATGGTGATCCAGTCCTACCGTGTATGTTGGGTATGGTCCACTAGATGGGACTGGGAGGAGGCCACCTGGTTGGCCTTAGTAGTCCCATGACTGGGCTCTAGGTTTACCACTGATCCTCTTTAATGCATGCCAAAGAAAACTCCTCCTTGTAAATTGATTATATCCTTCCCCATAGAATGCAGCAGGTAAAGGGATTGAGCTCGGTTCTCCACCAGTGTTACAGCCTATAGGCCGTATATAATTAATAAGTATAAGGGGATCCTATAGATGGTAGATGTAGGAAGGAGGCAGGAACACATGCGTAGGGTTAGCTCTTTATTCCCCAACTGTCTGGGTACAGTCCTGTATCGAGGCAGGTGCCGGACACAGGGTGGGCACCAGCCATGCATGACCATGGGAGGGACTATATCCGTCCCTCCATTATATAACAATCTATTGCAAATATTCAATTTCAAGCATTCCGAGTCTGAATTATTTCATTGAGATAAGCTTATAATGAGTTCATCTTGGTTATGACTATGTATCATGAGATCAGTGCATTTCCCGTTCCTGTCAGACCTGCATTAATATGCTCAAATCAACTAAATATTTACCATGATTATATGAGTGCTTATGATGCATTGCACTATATTTTTCTTTTTTCTTATTTAATGATTTTTCTCCCATTTTATCTAACTAAAATGCCCATTTCCCGTTCCTGTCCGACCAGAAACAATTGCCCTCAGACAATATGTATTTTTTATACACCACAGTAATAATTGGCCAGCATATTATATTGTTAATATATTTTAACTAAAGGTTGAAAACATCAGTTTATCTCCCTATCTCTAGTCAGAATATGACTTTCTTACACATTTCATCAATACCTAACCTTGGAGTTTTTTACTGGGCATACTTTTATTTAGAAACATGCAATAAGCACTCAAGTGAATTGTCAAGAGACATATGTGATGGAATTATAGATAAAAATCATAATATTCTTATATTGTTCATCATTTATTCCTGGTCAAAGGGCTGGACAGGAACGGGATAAGGCTGGACAGGAACGGGATGTTTGATTTCTTTAGGTATTTCATGTACTGTGTTCATGGGAAAAACGAATCATAAGCACCCACATGTATTGCCAAGAGTCATATCTAACTGATTTTCAAAGAAAAATAATCATGTTCTTACATGGTTTATCATTTATTCCTGGTCAAAGGGGTGGACAGGAACGGGATATGGCTGGACAGGAACGGGATATTTGATTTCTTTAGGTATTTCATGTACTGTGTTCATAGGAAAAACAAATCATAAGCACCCACATGTATTGCCAAGAGTCATATCTAACTGATTTTCAAAGAAAAATAATCATGTTCTTACATGGTTTATCATTTATTCCTGGTCAAAGAGGTGGACAGGAACGGGATATGGCTGGACAGGAACGGGATAATCGATTTCTGTAGGTGTTTTGTGTACTGTGTTCATGGGAAACATATCATAAGCACCCACATGTATTGCCAAGAGTCATATCTAACCGATTTACAAAGAAAAATAATCATGTTCTTACATGGTTTATCAGTTATTCCTGGTCAAAGGGCTGGACAGGAACGGGATATGGCTGGACAGGAACGGGATATGGTCATATAGGAACAGTTTTTTTAACTTCTGTCGACAAAGACAAGTCGTGAGGTGCTTTATATGCTATGTAGGAAAAGGTAGTATGCCATATAATATTTGGGATTTATTGTGAATATTTAAATACCTTTGGTTTGAGAAGAATACTGGATAAAGTGCCATGGACAGGAACAAGATCCACAGCAGTAAAACATGAATATGACAATAATGGTCGAAACATATGAAAAAGCAATATCCATGGTTAGAAGGAGAATATTCATGGTACAATTTGGTATATACAAAAGTATATATAAATTCATAGAAAATTAAATACAGTGTCAGGGAGGTATCCCAGGCCACATAGGAATTGTGAAAAGCCCAAAAAAAATGATAAAATTGATAAAATTGATAAAACTAAAAGTGCCATGTAATAGAGTATGATGAGTAGTGTACACATGAGAATTACATATAAGATTTGAGAATATTTTTGACAAGTCGGACAGGAACGGGAAATGCATCAGTCTCATGATACTGAGTCTTATATGAATTGACCATGTAACCTGCACCAATGGGAGTAATTGATAATGTTGTAATAGTCCTATAAAGAAAGGGCTGATTATGCATTTAGTGCCTCATTATACAGACAACACATTCTAATTAGAGGATGTAAATTTGTGCTGATAGTGAACACCTAGAGGAGAGATTTGGCTTTACTGCATTATTAACTATTATAGTCACGATGATTCACCTTTTTTCTGCTGCAGGAATGCGTCTAGCCCCCGGCTGCAGCCTCTTTATGGCTAATACACACAAGGAGTCATTGACCACACTGTATTGGTGCAGCCTGACTGAACACAAGAGTATACACCATCATGATGTCCATGAAGGGTTAATGCCCACTAATTGGTCTGGTAATGGACGGTTGTGATTACTGATCATCTACTACCAGACAAATAACCCTGTTGAGGCTAAGATACCAGGATGACTGATTGGCCATGGAAGCTTATACCATCAGGGTAGGAGATGTAGTACTCTTTCCTGTTCCCTAAATCAGCAATGTATTGTCTGTAAAGCTATCAGGGTGGTAGAGACTAGCATACTACCTAAGAGGCATAGAGGCTGCTGATATTGGTTCTGTGCCACTGCAGACATATTTCAATGGCAAATGATAGGAAGGTGAGGAGAGATAATTTCCTTTTCTATTTCTTGCTACAATTGTTGGATATATACAAATCTTGGGTCTTACATCCCAACTGATAAAGGACTGCGGACTTAAAAGTATTTCAAATGCCCACACAATTCTCACAAATTCTAGTGGAGAATCGGTTCCCCCACAGATGCGTGCATGTGTAGATGTGCTACATCATCAAAGGGTCAGCGTCTGGACTCACCTGAAAGAGCTGCCAAATCCTCAGAATGCACTCAGGCATTCATTTGACTTTTACCCTTTGCTATGTAATGTCTCAAAAGTTTCAATCTATTCATTTCAAAGATGCATCAAGTAAAGGGTGATGGGTGAAAAATAAAGGAGCTAGAGATGCATTAAAGGACAGCTCCATACATTTTGGTATTCAAGGCCTTAAAGTCCGCCTCATGGATGAATACAACAATGTGAGTTGCAGACACATGTTGCTGTCCTGAGAGGGTTAGACTAGCTCCACACATGCAGGTCCTGCTCTCAGCTGTCCAGCAACTCATGCCCGGTTCTGGGAGGTCAGGTCTCTAAAGAAAGTGCAGACAAAACAGCCTTAGCCATAACTTTGCCACTTTCTGTGAAACGGGGCCTGCTCATGACAGCTGCCCTTTTATCCCATCATCTCTGTCCATCCCCAGGGGAAATGAACTGAGAGAGGCCCAGTCATCAGTTATTTGTGACAACTATAAATTAATAAAATCAAAGATGACAAGGAATAAAAAATAGGAGGCAAAGGGGAATAAACTTGTACCTTCCAGAAAGGGAAAGAAAGGAATAGAAGAAAAACAGATGGATGGAAAAGACATTAAAATGGATGCATTCTATGATTCAAACTTAGTCTCTTGATGTGGCTGTCTGAACTGAATCGGTCGGAACCAAACTGTGGGCGCCAAAAGAGTGAAAGAAGGTGAGACAAGGAATACACTGAATATACATGATCAAATAAATCAAGTTACCTTCATGCCTTCATCTAGAACCCCTACTCCAACTTTATACAAATCCTCCCTTTCACTACATCACATAAGAAAGAAATGTAGACATTAACAATATCATGGTAATGTCTAAGTTTCATTGGCTGCTCTGGGTCATGTAAGTTTGCATGTGACATCAAATTTTCTGTTGGTGCCTCCGTCCTTTGGATGTGTGTAGAAAACATGGATACCTGGGCATCAGTCCACTTAGTTTGACCACTTTACATCCCATGTAAGCATGTTAGGCCTTAGATACGTCACTAAGTTGTCACAAGCAAATAATCTTTTACTGGGATTGGCATTGGGCATCTAAACATGTATATACATATATTTCTGGCATCGCACATGTATGGAGCTATGTGCAATACATTTGAGCATTCCTCTCCTTATATCCCTCATGACCACATCTTAAGTGTGAGCACAGCTACCTCCATATCCCTCCCTTATTTCTGGCTGGACTGTTTATTCATGGCCTGAATATTTCCCAATACCAATTATGCATCTACAGTATGACCAAAAACTTGGTTCTGGCCACTTCTATAGCTGCAACCCAAACATGAATATGTCCTCTTTATTGGACAGAGTGGAAGTGACGCTGTCAGGCAACATCACATGACCACCGTTAGATTGACATTTGTATATTGGTTCAGTGGTTCGCCACCAGAGGGTGTCACCAGTCTGGCAGCAAAAGAAGTCCTGTCACGCAAACCACTGAGTGTCTGTCTATAGGTAGGTTACAGTGTACCTTGAGCCATTTCCTGAACAAAAGGGAAATCAGGAGCATTGTCCAACCTGACCCAAGCAGGCCCCATCTATAGACAAAAAACATAATCATCAGGCATCATGGGTCCCTCACAGGCTTCAGCTGGTGCTGGTGTTACAGTCTGGAGAAGGCTAGCAACCAGGCAGTCACGCACATGGAGCCTCGACAGATACGGCTTCAGGAAATGGGAGATAAAACTGTGTGTGGGCTGATCATCGTGGTGTATACATAAACTGATAGGGCTGTCAGTCTGGGAATGTGGGAGCTAATGCTCTGTATGATAACATGAAGATGATAACACTGTGGGGACCTTCCCTGCCCACCCACTTGCTCTTCCTTTTCCTTTCCTCTCCCCCTTCCTACTTTCGACTCTTTCTTTCTGTTCTCCCTTTTCTTCATCATTTTCTCCCTCCCCCACCCTCTTGTATTTCTTTTTTCCTCCCTCTACTACTGTTTTTTCATTCGTTTCACTAACCTTTCCCTGAAATTTCCCCGACATCCCCGCTTCCTACTTTGACTAATAATTACCCTTTGCCTTTAGGTTGAGCTCTCCTGTAAATACTTTCAGTAGTGAAGCATTATTAAAAACCCACAGCAGTCAAATTGCCTTCCAACCTCTGGACAAGATTCTAATTTTCCCGTGTGATATGAAGTGCCAGGTCAATAGACTGCCCACAGACCATCTCCTGAAGATAATTTCTTTCAGGAAAAGCCAGGTGGAGAGGGTAGGGGCTTGCAGCTTGCGGCTGTGTAGGTGTATGCCTGGGTAAGCTTTGTGGCCCATTATAGTGGAAGTGTCCCTACAATGTAATTAACATGTCAAAAGCATCTGGTGCATTTTCTGTCAGATATGGAATATCCCTATGTCAGATCTAGCCTTAAGACATAATGAGCTTCCAATATATAGCATTACAATATGATATGAAGCCTGCTTTGTCAAAGTTCACCAACCATTAAACATAGGAAGCAATAGATTCACCAACTCAGTAAGTCTGAAGCAGGAAAGGAAACATACGTCTGGGAATGTCATCCAATATATTATACTGGTAGTGAGAATGTATTGGATTTTTTTTCTTATTTCCTGGCAGAAAGCCAAGTGGCGAGGTTCAGTGTAGAACGGTCGACTGAGGTGCTGAGGCTAACTCCCCCTACTGACAATGACATCCTGTCACTGCTGACCTTGACCTTGGCTGCCGTCCAAGGTGTCATCTAATATCACCCATGCTGTCAGTGTATTGACACCATACCTTTGCTTGTCTTCCTCTAGATGTCCATTCTGTTTATCCTTTCCTGTTGACCTAGACTGTTGTCCCCAGCCTCCATTCTAAATCTAGTGAGAGGGTGTGAGATATTGACGGTGTCAGTGGTGATATCTAATGGGTGTAGCAGACATCAGGAATAAGATAGTCCTGCCTATAATCCAGTCTGTTCTTGCTCTGTGTATTAAAGATGTGTTTAGGGAGTGTTCATTTCTAACCACATGGGTGAGGGAAGGGGGCTTTATCAATATTTCCTTCCCTCTAGCCTTCCTGAGTTAAATCCACCTCCAGGAGGGGAATGAGCGGTCTCCAGAGAGACACTTTCCGACTGATATTCTCCTCCCCCTCCCTTGGTCCCAGCCATAGCGTAACCGTCAGTGTTAATTTCATGCGGTGGCCCAAGTAATCTTCCTCCACCAACAGAATGCTGGTTTCCAGAACTAGATCGTCCACAGTCCCGACATAATTCATTGCCCGGGTTCGTATGGCCATCGTACTCAATTCCACAGTTCATGTAAACAAACGTTTTCCCCACCTGACTTCGTTGCTCACTCAATCCAAGAGAGGCACATTGTGATGATATACCCCTACACTTCCATTCTACAACACTCCCTGGCCTTTAGCAGGGCCCCATTAGCCGTTCTTACAGCATTCATAGATCCCTACTTCCATCACATTCTTCATGTATATGGAGACACATGTTGTTGTGTATGACCCATACATAATACAGCAGGCAGCAGGGTTAACAGCATGGCCGGGCCTTAGGATATATATATATATATATATATATATATATATATAAATATTTATATATATTTATATATATATGACAGCAATTTGTATTCTGATAATATTGTTTCAAACACATCCAGATCAAAATGTTTGTCTGCCTTAACGAAAGGTAGCAGAAACTAATATTCTGATTAAAAACCCACTAAAGTAATTGCTCACCCTCTCGGGAATAAGTGTCGTTTGAGGTGAATTCCATAATGAATTTTAACTAGTAGTTAATCTTAATTTACGAAGATGACCATTCACCTCATAATTGTCTCGATATATCTACAATTGTCTGTGAAACTTTAGTATAGTCTTAAGCCATGAGAAAAGGTTTTGAATCAAGTTTTCTATGCAGCATTCCCTTGATCTGTAACATGACCACAAGAGCTGTGGCACCAGGTACCATATACATATGGACGCTGGGTCCCCAGAGAGTTTAAGAGAGGAAGAGGAGGCTTGCTTCATGTGTCCACAGGCAGCTGCCACTATCAGACATGGACCCTGCTTTCTGCTGCAGGATACATCACTGCTAGCTACAGGCTTATCAGTACCAGCCAACAGGATGTGGAGAACCAGCAAAACTCTAGTAAATGTTCAGCTGGTTTCACCAACGATTTTTGAACCTCATCTCCACATTCAGTTTGTGCAGTGAGGTAGGTCAACCTGCTTGGTGTGTTGAGCCTGTGTACAGAGATATTGCTTGTAGGGTTGTGTAGCTATTTCTCCCTTCAATCAGACTGGGCGTTTACTACTTGATAGAAGTTCTTATACATATATGCCAATCTATTCCAGTCACTTTCTTGCAATTTACCTCAAAATCGTCACAAATATGTTAGCATGGGCTAGATATCATCATTAGTTCACATTTAATCAGAATAATAACTGTAGCCATATTCATATTCACCTTCACCAGTTTAAATATTATGTGTTATTTCTATCTTTTTAAATTCAAATTGCCATCACTGTCCAGGCTGGAAGCTTATCTCAAACCTTGGTCCTGGTTTAATACCATTTTTATCAGGATCCCTCCTGCATTTTAAACTCAAAAAGAAAGTTGGTTAATGCAGACTCAAAAAAGCTTGATAAGCGCAATACCTTATTCATGAAAATTCTAGACCCATTGATTTGAAAATGAATTTTAAAAAATGCACAAAAATCAGTGGAGATTAATCACTTGTCTTGATGACTTGAGCTGTCAGATACCTGTCAAAATAATGTTAAAAATGTTAAAATTGTGGAAATGATCCAATTTAATTTCTCTCTGATTTGGAATTTGAGTTGTGTCTGTAGACAAAGAGCTGTGGTTATGTTGATCCCACTTTGGCACATCATGTGCTCTTTCAACAACTACTTTATCATGGTGAGACTTCTTGTATGGCAGTTGTGTCTGCTCAGAGTTGTTCAGAGCTGCACTGAGAGTTGTTCTAATTGAAATAGATTTATATGAGGGGTGTGAGTATAGAGCTTGGTAAGGAGAGGCTTATCACACACAATCATTCTGAGGTCCTTGACTCTGATTGCTAAGGCATGCTCAGTGTGTTCAAGGATGGTTTCCTCCACACTCATCAAAGGCGGATTTCATAAACAGTTTCTACTGCAGCGTGGGTGCAGAATTAGCAAGAGCATTCCAAACAGGACGAGATGTTAACAACCGACTGCATACTGCAAACAACCAAGACCAAGATCAGGGTGACATAATCAACCAATTGGGGGTACTAGTACTACATGGGCCCACTCTACCTGAAGTAATTAAGTTGATAGGAAAAATGGATCCAAGCAAATCATCAGGCATCGAGGGAGTCAGAGGAAATGTAGTCAGAGACGCCATGGCGAGTGTACCAGATAAACTACAACATCTCATCAACAGGAGTGTAGCCACAAGCACTTACCCCCCTACATGGAAAACCGGAAAGGTCATACCCCTACCCAAAGGAGGCAACAAGAGTGAAGTGGGGAACTGGAGGCCAGTGTGTTTACTGAACTGTTTGTCAAAAATGTGTGAGAAGGTGGTACATGCCCAGCTGATGCACCATTTGAAAGACACTGAACGTCTGTCCACCCACCAATACGGTTTCATACCGGGTAAATCAACAGCGACAGCTGTGAACAGTCTGCCAAACACACTCTACATGGCTGCCAAAGACGGGGAGTTTTCAGCCATAGTTTATGTCGATATGCGCAAAGCTTTCGATACAGTCTCTCACCTGAGGCTGTTGGAGAAATTGTCAGCCTGTGGAGTGTCTGATGAGAGCCTCGGTTGGTTCAGATCCTACCTGAACAATAGAAAACAATGTACCGAAGCCAATTGGATAAGATCAACGGAACTAAGGGTGGAATATGGCGTACCACAGGGGTCCGTACTCGGGCCCCTATTATTCCTCTGCTATATCAATGATGTGGGAACCGCCCTCGTACACTCTGAACACTTCATGTATGTGGATGACTTGGCGCTAGTAGTCTCAGCCAAAAATCCAAACCGTATATGCACTCTACTACAAGAAGATCTTGGCAGACTGGAGAAGTGGTGCCATGGGAATAAACTCACCATCAACACTGGCAAAACGGTAGTAACCTGGTGCAAAGGGCAGAACCAGGTACTAGACCTAGATAACCTAGATCTCAAACTCTGCGGTAACACGCTGAAAATAGTGAACGACTACAAATATCTAGGAGTCAACATAGATAGACTCCTAAAGATGGACAAGCAAGTAAATAAGGTGGTCAACCTTGTAAAGGTTCTACTAGCACAACTGAAACATATACGTGAGAATACCGATTGTAAAACCACTATTGAGGTATATAAAACCATGGTGAGGCCCATCATGGAGTACTGTGGTTTTGTGACCGACGGGGGACCAGCCTGGGCGGGCCCAAGACTCCAAGTACTACAGAACGACGCGATTAGAATT
Source organism: Harmothoe impar (assembly GCA_947462335.1). Classification (NCBI taxonomy): domain Eukaryota; kingdom Metazoa; phylum Annelida; class Polychaeta; order Phyllodocida; family Polynoidae; genus Harmothoe; species Harmothoe impar. Next base: position 1,741,214 of record OX381713.1, read on the forward strand.
GCCGAGAAAATACGAGACCCACGCCAGATGAGAGTGCCTGAACTACATGCACTTCACGGGCTGGAAATGTTACAACCGAGACGAGACAGACAATTATTAGGCCTTATGTACGACCATGCTCAACTGGGGGATAATCTAATTGTCCCAGTCAGAGAGCTACGGGGCAATGTCAAGAAGCAAATAAAGCTACCTAGAAGAGGGCGAGACATTATCAAAAAAAGTCCTCTATGTATACAGAGGCACAGAGCTTTGTAAAGAACTCAGTGCTGAACAACAGCACTTACCAACAAAAGAGCTTTTCATGAAATTGCTAGTGTAGTCGTGACCAGCCAATAACTGTGTAATTTGTACCGGTAACTTTTTGACCCATTAGTAACATTGGATATAGTCGTTGACACTCAGTAAATTAATACGGCAGCATCCTTTTAGTACTCTGACGCATATAGGACTGAACGACCGAACATGTAACTCTTTGTATTGTCTTTTTCATGCTTTGATAAGTAATTGTCATGGCATATACTCTATTATCTCATCTTTGGCAGAGCGTGAACAGCTCAATTGTATGTATCATTTATGTACGAGAAGTTTTTGCCAATAAAAAATATCAAACTTCAACTTCAACTTCAGTAGCTTTAGAATCAGAGCAAACTTTGGAGTTGATTGCTTTTCTAGAATTACGTAGTTACAGTTGTAGGGCCAATAATATATGTAGTATGGGTTCATGGTTTCAAGGTGGGAATGGCACAGTTCTATGCTAGGTGGCAACACCTGGTGTCCTATGCCATGTCCCCTAAATTATTACCCGGTTGTGAGGTCAGGTAGGGCACTCCAGATGGGGTGCCATGTCCACACGTCTTGGTCCGCAACCTGGGTATATAAGAGGCTGTGGTTGGCCACATCAGGGAGAATTCCAGTCAACTCGTCCACTTACCAAGTCGTCACCTACCATGTCGTCCACTCATCAAGACGCCCACCTACCAACTCGCCCACCTACCAACTCGCCCACCTACCAACTCGCCCATCTACCAACTCGCCCACCTACCAACTCGCCCACCATGCTATTACCTTGGGAGAGGCGGGGTTGATAAGTGGGCGACTTTGAGAGGGGGCGACTTTGAGAGTGGGCGACTTGGAGGGTTGGCGGCTAGGAGGGTGGGCGACTTAGAGGGTGGGCGACTTGGAGGGTGGGCGACTTAGAGGGTAGGCGACTTGGAGGGTGGATGACTTGGTTGGTGGACGATTTGACCAGGAAAATTGGTGGGCGAGTTGGTGGTGGGCGACATGGAGAGTGGACGACTTGTCTGGATACCATCAGGGAGTTCGTCCATGGACAAGCTCAGACCCACACCCTTCGATACCTCTGTGACCAGGGCCCCTACACCCCTCCTGCTCCTGGCTCTTGCACCAGCCCTTGCTAGAACAAGACCAGTCCGAACAGCTCTACTGACTTCTAGCCATCAAGAATGCTGCTTGTATGCTTCAGACCTTGTCTGTGATTAAATTGTACATTATTAGAGTCATATTTCGAGGCTGTTGAATTCAAACCACATTTGGAACCTGTGTCCGTTTCATACTATCAGAACACCCACACAGTAATGATAAATTCTTTCTCCCTGCCTTTGGATAATTGAATATGGTTCATGCAATCATGACTAATATCAAACCTGATTAACTATTATCTATATAAGAAATGACTGGTGCCAGTCTCTGGGAAATGATTACTTTGCAATTAATTTCCTCACAACAGTCATGAATCATAGATGAGGTAGGTTTATCAAGAGGATTAAGAGGGTGAGTAGAAAACTGTCACAGTACATTATTATCTTTTCCCTTATTTCAAGAAAATGTGATCGATCAAACAACAAGTTTTGAACATGTTTTTTTGTAGGCCAGGCAAGTTTTATCGTTATTTTTCTTTTGAAATGAGATACATTTCTGAATTTTAAAAAACTTACCAGATTTGGTTTTAATCTGCAACAAGAGATGGCATTACTTGAGTTGATAACTTATTTGTATGAATCCTGTCATCTCTTGCCACCACCATTATATGTTTGTTTATCTGTGCAACTTAGTTTGAATCTATACCAGGAAAGGTTTAGAAATGTGGCATTAACATCACAGGTTTTATTTACTTCCACTGTCTTCTACCTCACAATACCCACCCCCTAACTATCAGAGCTGCTCAAAGGCTTGGCTCTAGAGCAATCATCTGACAGAAAAGCCTGATTTGCTGCAGCCTAGCAGTGTGGCCATTAGACACAGCCTCCTGGGGGGAGATGAGGCAAGGATGTAATTAGTGCACAAGGTGCGGGAGGATTCACTTAGTCTATCACAGCCGTGACTGGTGTTAACAAGGTACATAATAGGCCAGCTAGCTAGCCCCTTAAGGACAGCAGAATACCTGAATACTTCCTTTTCATTTACAGTTGTTGTGAAACAAGTAACTTTTGCAGCTTTATTCTGCAGATGCTGTGCCTTCAGGAAAATATCTGTCATGTAGTTTTGAAATGATGCATGAATGCAGAACTGGTGATGCAGTCATCGAAGCTACATTCATGGTTCATAGGATATGCAGCCCTACAGGGCAAATCACTCCCACAGAGAGAGCCTCTTCTCTGCCTTATTTAGTCTAATTGTTGAGGCACGCACCGGGATTAGGACAGAGGCAACATAAATCACATTAATCAGGGGAGGGGATTAGTCTGGGGTTATCTGAGAGGTGGCAGGCTGTCTTAGTGGGCGGGAGGAGGCTGAGGACAGGGGAGGTTGGTTATTTGAGAGGTAAGAGGGATGTCTGCGGGGAAAGAAAGGGTCTGGGGGAACGTCTGTAAGCAATGTTTATTTGCTGTCTGCCATTTCATTTACAGATTCTCGTTGGGATTTCCCGTAACATTGGTTATTCCACTGGGAAATATACATGGTTTGTCAATATCTTACTTTATAGACTCTAGACCCTAGATTTGTTTTCAATGCCCAGTGGATATGAGGTTTGGCATGCAAAAGGATGCTTTTCATGTCCTCCATTTTGTAGAATATTGCGATCTCACAGCCTTTGCTTTCATACAAATAAAAGCTACTTTAATACGTTGTATGAAATTTTGCACTTGTAATGAATGCTTGAATATCAGGGTATCAGTGTCATCGGTGAAACTGTAGACCCTACAAGTAATGTATCCTTTGATACTTGCCTCTGAAAGTGCACTAAATCCTCAAAATAAAAGTCAGGAGGCATTTATCATTTGATGTTCAACAGGTGTGGAATCAATCCTAGTGCATTTTGATTGAATATCATGTTTCTCCCCAGGATATATCCACAAAATAAATTGTACTCTTCTATATTTCAAATATATCATCTATTTCAAGTATTATATTTCAAGCATTCTGAGTCTAAACTATGTCATTGAGAACAGCTAATAATGAGTTTATCTGGGTGATATGAATTGACTATGAAACCTGCATCAATGGGAGTAATTGATAATGTTATAATGGTCCTATAAGCAAAGGGCTGATTATGCATTTAGTGCCTCATTATAGGGACAACACATTACAATCAGTGGATGTAAACGTGTGCTGATAGTGAACACCTAGAAGACAGATTAGGCTTTACTGCATTATTAACTTTTATAGTCATGATATGTCACCTTCCTTCTGAGGCATGAACTCACCCCTGCCCCCAGGTGCAGCCCCTTTAGGGTTAACACACACAAGAAGTCATTGACCACACTGTATTGGTGCAGCCTTACGGCACAAAAGAGTGTACACCATCATGATGTCCATGAAGGGTTAATGCCCACTAATTGCACTGGTAATGGAGGGTTGTGATTACTGATCATCTACTACCATACAAATAACCCTGTTGAGGCTAAGATACCAGGATGACTAATTGGCCATGGAAGCTTATACCATCAGGGTAGGAGATGTAGTACTCTTTCCTGTCTACTAAATCAGCAATGTATTGTATATAAAGCTATCAGAGAGGTAGAGATTAGCATACTACATAGAGGGTGCATATATTGGTTCTGTGCCACTGCAGACATGTTTTAGTGGCAAATGATAGGAAGGTGAGGAGACAATGTGCAATTTCTTGCTGCAGCTGTGCCTATATAGATATGTACATAACAGTATCTTAATAATTAGCAATGTATTATCTACAAAGCTATGGGAAAGGGAGAGATTAGCATGCTATCTATTAGGGGTATGCACACATATTTTAGTAGCAAATAATACAAAAATGAAGAGATAGTTTCCTTTTCTATTACTGTCTAAAATCATTGGATATATAGATATCATAACGAATGTTGGGTTTCACATCTATTTCAATGCTCACAGATTCTAGTGGAGACTTGGTTTGTGTGTGCATGTGTGGAGGTGCTAAATCAGCGAAGGGCGCAGCGACTGGACTCACCTGAAAGAGCTGCCATTTCCTTAGAATGCACTCAGGCATTCACTTCACTTTAACCCTTTCCTATCAACATGATGTCTCACGGTTTTATATTAATCTTTTCCGGAGATGCACCAAGTGAGGGAGGGTGAGTGAAAAGAATAAGCAAGAGATGCATTTGAGGACAAAGCCCGACCTTTGGATATTCAAGGCTTTAAAGTCAGCATCATGGATGAATGCAACAATGTGAGTTGCAGACACATGTTTCCGTCCTGAGTGGGTTAGACAAGCTGCACACATGCAGGTCCTGCTCTCAGCTGTCCAGCAGCTCATGCCCAGTTCTGGGAGGTCAGGCCTCTAAAGAAAATGCAGTCAAAACAGCCTTAGCCATAACTTTGCCATTTCCCATGGAAACTGGGGCCTGTTCACGACAGCTGCCCTTTTATCCCATCATCTCTGTCCATCCCCAGGGGAAATGGATGGCAAGGGACTTAGACACTGGTTATTTGTGAAAACTATAAAATCAAGAAATGAAAAGAGAGGGCAATAGGAATGAAGTTGTAACTTAGAAAGAGGAGAAAAGGCAATGGTGTAAAAAACCAGATGGTTGGGCAAGATAGACTGTGCATTGATAGTTTAAACTTGTCATAGAGCATCATATTTTTTGTGGACATGGCACCGTTGTGGAGCTTTGTCTAAATATAAATTAAACCATTGCTCCCGTCTACTGCCTCATGATCACATATTATGAAGGGTGCACACAGCTAACCCTATACTCTGCCGGGACCATTTATTTATGTGCTGGATATTCCAAGTATGCATCTACAAAATACAATACATTGTGATTGGGGTGCCTTCTATAGCCTGAACATGCATACAATTTGAGCAATGGACATACAGGAAGTGACGCTGTAGTGACACATCAAATGACCACCGTTAGATTGGTGTTTGTAGATCGGTTCACTACCATAGGGAGCAATGAGTCCAGTAGCGATGGTAGTCCTGTTTCACTTCACCCTGAGCACATTATCTTGTCTTCATTTAGGATTAGTCTAGATGTGATGGTGCCTGTCTGCATCAGTCTAACAATTGAGACACCAATCCAGTTCAAAGTTTAAAAAAACTGTCATCCTGAATGACAATTGAGAAATTAAAAAACTTGTACAATCAAGCCCTCAGCAGAGAGCACCTACATTATATCAATGAAATACAGGAATTGTTCATATTCTGAATCGATCTGCCATGTGTGCCATCCTCAAGAACACCCCCTATTCTGACCATAACTATTTTCACAATGTAGGCCTTCCTTGCAGCGTACAAACAGCCTTTCAACCCTCTTTGTGTGTCCTATTTATGACGGCAATGATATGGTAATCAATTGCCCTTCACAGTAATATGAACCACCAGTATGAAAGTAGGGGGGATGGCAATACCTCCGAAATGTTATACTAGAAATGAGACCTATGTATTTCAGTGGTCTCTTTTTAAATCTTGTTAAAGCCTTTCGCAGTCTCAAGACATACCAGGCTGAACATAATAGTTTTAAAATGTATCTCTTGAGAAAAGTACTACATGTAACCTGCATTTCACATGGTCAGGCATACATTAAAAAACATCCATGAGAAAGTGATTTTCAAAAACAATTCAGCTTAAAGGCATAGGCAAAAAGAGATTCATATTAAAATAAGTGATTAAAAGGGGATTCTGTCATGCCAGTCAGATCTCCCATCTGTTAACACAAGGCATCCTAGCAAGGAGCTCTTACATCCTATGGGGGGCCTTTTTTGCCTCTTTAATTCTTAAGCACAGCCACCTGATATGAATCATCGCATATCAGATAATCTATTATAGTTCTAGCTTGTATTGAATACAAGTTAATGTAGTTTTATATAATCTTTATTAAGAATAGCTGAATGTTGAAACGTCAGAAAAGCATCCTTCTTACACAAAAGTAAAACACACTCTAAGAGCCCAGTGTTTTGATTACCATTATGATCACAAACTATCTAACATCTTATATATACTACATACTTATATTACCAAAGAAACCTATAAAGATAATTGTAAAGATAACACACAGTAAAGGTATGAGACGGCCTCTATGATACCAGTAATGCCACTGCCCTGTATCTATATATTCCCATAACGTAGACAGAGAGGCACATTGTGATGATATACCCCTACACTCCCATTCTACAACACTCCCTGACCTCCAGCAGGACCCCATTACCGGTCCTTACAGCATTCATAGATCCCTACTTCCATCACATACTTCATGTATATAGAGACACATGTTGTTGTGTATGACCCATACATAGTATAGCAGGGTCAACAGGATGGCCGGGCCTAAGGATATATAGATGACATCAATTTATAATGTGAGATAACTGCTTAAAGGAAATCGAAATGTTGATTTAGAAATGCATCAATTTAGCCATATTAAACTAGGTGATGGAGTGGTTTCTAGTCTTCTAAGTGAGTATTGATATCCAGATTGTGAATCCACTATAAGGTATTTTTTCCCTGAGGAATAAGTCTCATATTCAGGTGTTGGTTGGTAGTGAATATCATATGGATCTCACCATTTTTAGCTAGTTGCTAATTTAGAATAACCATTCTTGACCATTCATCCTGGTATTGCCTCAGTATATTTCCAGATGTCTGCTACTTGTATTTCTTTAGGCTCTAACCAAGTTTAAAAAAATCCATTTCAAGAATCTCCTTTGGTCAGTTACGTGACAACACAGCCTCCACCAGATGTCCACGGTCATCTGCCACTATCAGACATGGACAATGCTTCCTCTCAGTTGTACCTGCAGGAATACATCACTGCAAGCTACAGCCTTATCAGTACCAACCACCAGAACATACAGAACCAGCAAAACTCTAGTAAATGTCCAGATGGATTCACCAATGAATTTCTACTCCTGTTTCCACATTGAGTTTGTGCACTGAGGAAGGTCAGCTTGCTCCCTGCAATGAGCCTGTTTGCGGGGTTATTGCTTTACATAGAGTAGGGTTGGGTAGCTGTCTCTCCCTTCAACAAGACTTGGCATTTACTACTTTATAAAAGTTCTTCTACATATGTCCATGTAATCCAGTCACTATATTGCAATTTACCTCAAAAACATCATAAATGTGTTGCCATCATTGATTCACATTCAATCAGTATAGTAACTGCAGCTATATTGATATTCATATGCCGGGTTTACATGTAATTTCTTTAAAAAAATTCTTTTCCTGGCTGTCAGTGTCCATACCACTTTTATCAGGATCACTCTGACATTCTAAAATTGGTTTATTCAGACTCAAAAAGGCTTGATAAGCATTACCTTATTCTAAAATTTTTAGATCCATTGAACTGAATTGAGTTATCAAAAATGCACAGAAATCAGTGAGGATAAAACACTTGTCTTGATGACTTTAGCTGTCAGATACCTGTCAAAATTATGTTTAAAAGTGAAAAGTCTGGAAAAGATCCATTTAGATTTCTCTCTGATTTGGAATTTGACTAGTGTCATTATCTGCAGACAGGGGCTGTGGTTGACAACCACTTATTATGGCTTCTTGTGCAGGTGTGCCTGCTGAGAGCTGCTGAGAGCTGCACTCAGAGCTGTTCTAATTAAAACAGATCTATGTGAGGGGTGTGAGTATAGAATATGTTAAAACTAAAATCAGACCTAACTAATTTTCACCTATATGAGAATTGAGTTGCAATAGTGTCTGCAGCAGATGCTTACTTTGCAATTAATTTCATCACAACAGTCATGAATAATAGATGAGGCTGGTATATCAGAAGGGAAATTGATAGGTTGGTGAGTAAAAAAACAGTAACCAAGATTAAGTATGTACATTATTATCTCTTCCCTTATTTCAAGAAAATGTGATCAATCAAACAACAAGTTTTTTTGTAGGCCAGGCAAGTTTTATCATTATTATTCTCTCAAATGAGATACATTTCTGAATTTGAAAAAAACTGACCAGATTTGGTTTAGAATTGCAAGAAAAAGATGGCATCACTTGAGTTGATATCATACTTTCACATTCGTATGAATCCTGTCATCTCTTCCCACCACCATTAAATGTTTGTTTATCTGTGCAACCTAGTTTGCACCTATACCAGGAAAGGTTTAGAAATGTGGCATTAATATCACAGGTTTTATTTACTTCCACTGTCTTCTACCTCACAATACCCACCCCCTTACTATCAGAGCTGCTCAAAGGCTTGGCTCTAGAGCAATCATCGGACAGAAAGGCCTGATTTGCTTCAGCCTAGCAGTGCGGCCATTAGACACAGCCTCCAGGGGAGGGATGAGGCAAGGAGACAATTAGGGGACAAGGTGCAGGAGGAGTAACTTAGTCTATTGCAGCCGCGACTTGTGTTAACAAGGTACAAAATAGGTCTGGAAGCAATTATCATTCGTTGTTGAACGGCCATGGAATCAATCCTAGTGCATTCTGATTGAATATCATGTTTTTCCCCAGAATGTCCAAAATAATTTTTACTCTTCTATATTTCAAATATATCATCTATTTCAAATATTCAATTTCAAGCATTCTGAGTCTAAACTGTGTCATTGAGATAAGCTCATAATGAGTTCATCTTGGTGATATGAATTGACCATGTAACCTGGACCAATGGGAATAATTGATGATGTTATAATAGTCCTATGAACAAAGGGCTGATTATGCATTTAGTGATTCTTTATACAGACATCACATTCTAATTGGTGAATACAAATTTGCACTGATGGCTAACACTTGGAGAAATGACTATTCTTTTGCATTATTAACTATTATAGTCATGACATGCCACTTTCTTCATGCTGCATGCCCCCAGCTGCAGCCTCCTTAGGGCTCATACACACAAAAAGTCATAGACCACACTGTATTGGTGCAGCCTGAGTATACACCATCATGATGTCCATGAAGGGTTAACGCCCACTAATTGGTCTGGTAATGGACGGTTGTGATTACTGATCATCTACTACCAGACAAATAACCCTGATGGGGCTAAGATACCAGGATAACTAATTGGCCATGGAAGCTTATACCATCCGGGTAGGAGATGTATTAGTGCTTCCTGTCTCCTAAATCAGCAATGTATTGTCTGTAAAGCTATCAGAGAGGTAGTAATTAGCATACTATGTAAGAGGCATAGAGGCTGCAGATATTGGTTCTGTGCCACTGCAGACATATTTTAGCAGCAAATAAAAGGAAGGTGAGGAGACAATGTGTCATTTCTTGCTGCAGCTGTGCCTATATAGATATGTACATAACAGTGTCTTAATAATCAGCAATGTACTATCTACAAAGCTATGGGAAAGGGAGAGTTTTGCATACCATCTATCAGAGATATGCAGACATATTTTGGTAGCAAATAATACGAAAAAAAGGGTGGACAAAGAGCTGGAATCAGATTGTAATCCACTTGGATTTCTATCTAATTAGGAATTCCATCAGTGTCATTATCTTTGAACAATGGGGCTGTGGTTTTGGTTTCTTCCAAGACATGTGACACCAACTTTACTCCAGCACGAGCTGCTCCTACAACCAAGAGGGGCTGAAGATGTGGTCAGGTTTTGCTTAGAGCTGCTCTAAGAGTTGCTCTAATTGTAATCCAGCTGTGGGAATAGAGGATGGTGAGGGGAGACATAGTCACACACAACAAACTTAAGGTCTTTGAGGAATATGGCCAAGTCATGCACACCATTTTCGTCAACAGTGTTATTGAAAGTGATCTTCATCTTTATCATGAAAAGTAAGGCCATGACTGTGTTGAGGACTTTCAGAGTGAGTGCTCAGTCACACATGCAGTGTTCAGCATGTAGAGATTTTACTGCTTATTTTTACTTTAAGCAGCTTACTCTTCCAATGTTACCACTGATAAGGACCACTACTGCAATCATCAAGAACTTATCAGAGGGGAGTACATACTCAGCACCTACTTCATGTCAAGAAAATACAGGAATTGTTTATATTCTGAATCAATCTGTTATGTATTCCATCCTCAAGAACACCCCCTATTATGACCATAATTATTTTCACAATGTAGGCCCTCCTTGCAGCTTACAAACAGCCTTTCAACCCTCTTTGTGTGTCCCCTTTATGATGGCAACAATACTCTAAATTGCAGTCATTGTGATAGCGCCGCTTATGAAAATACTAATGAGAGGTTGGCATTTTATTTGACAGTGTATTATGAAAGAGTCATAGAAACGGAAGGCTTCAAATATGAGATGGTAATCAATTTCCCTTCACAGTAATATGAACCACCAGTATGAAAGTAGCGGGCGAGGCAATACCTCTGAAATGTTATACTAAAAATGAGACCTATGTATTTCAGTGGTCTCTTTTTAAATCTTGTTTAAGCCTTTCACAGTCTCAAGACATACCAGGCTGAACATAACAGTTTTAAAATGTATCTGTTGAGAAAAATACTACATGGAACCTGCACTTCACATGGTCAGGCATACATTGAAAAACATCCATGCAAAAGTTACCTTCAAAATCAGTTCAGCTAAAAGGCATAGGCAAAAAGAGATTCTTAACAAAATAAGTGGTTAAAAGGAGATTCTGTCATGCCAGTGAGATCTCCCATCTGTTAACACAAGGCATCCTAGCAAGGAGCTCTTACATCCTATGGGGGGCCTTTTTTGCCTCTTTAATTCTTAAACTCAGCCACCTGATATGAATCATCTCAAAGCAGATAATTTATTATAGTTCTAGCTTGTATTGAATACAAGTTAATGTAGTTTTACATAATCTTGATTAAGAATAGCTGAATGTTGAAAAGTCAGAAAAACGTCCTTCTTACACAGAAGTAAAACACACCCAGTGTTCTGATTACCATCATGATCTCAAACTGTCTAACATCTTATATATACTACATACTTAGATTACCAAAGAAACCTATAAAGATAATTGTAAAGGTAACACACAGCAAAGGCATGAGATGCCCTCTATGATAACAGCAATGCCACTGCCCTGTATCTATATATTCCCATAACGTAGACAGAGAGGCACATTGTGATGATATACCCCTACACTCCCATTCTACAACACTCCCTGACCTTCAGCAGGCCCCCATTACCCGTCCTTACAGCATTCATAGATCCCTACTTCCATCACATACTTCATGTATACAGAGACACATGTTGTTGTGTATGACCCATACATAGTACAGCAGGGTCAACAGGATGGCCAGGCCTTAGGATATATAGATGACATCAATTTGTAATGTGAGATAACTGCTGATAGGAAATCAACATGTTGATTTAGAAATGCATCAATTGAGCCATATTAAACTAGGTGATGGAAAAGATTCTAATCGTCTAAGTGAGTATTGATATCCAGATTGTGAATCCACTATAAGGTACTTTTTCCCTGAGGCCAAAAAAAAAAGTTGTGTTCAGTTAACATGGCCCAAAAAAAATAGGGTAGGTAGGTCGATTTCTTTTTTTTTTTTACCAATTTTTTTTTAAGGATTTAGAGACGAAATTCCTCACATTTTCCTATAATTTTCGGGAAAAAAATATAATTTTCAGAAAAAATATTTTTCAGTAAAAAAAAAAGGGTCTTTTGGTAGAAAAAACACAAAATTGCCTTCCAAAAAAAAAAAAAAAAAAAAAAAATTGGGTAGGGCCAAAAAAATAGGGTCGCTAGGGATACCTGAACACAACTTTCTTTTTTTTTGGCCTGAGGAATAAGTCTCATATTCAGGTGTTGAATAATGGTGAATACCATATGGATCTCACCATTTTTCGCTTGTTGCTAATATAGAATAACCATTGTTGACCATTCATCCTAGTATTGCCTCAGTATATTTCCAGATGTCTGCTATTTGTATTTCTTTAAGCTCTAACCAAGTTTCAAAAAATCCAATTCAAGAATCTCCTTTGGTCTGTAACATGACAACACAGCCTCCACCAGATGTCCTGTACACATGCACTGGACCCTGGCTCCCCAGAATGTTTAAGAGAGGAAGTGGAGGCTTGCTTCCTGTGTTCACAGTCAGCTGCCACTATCAGACATGGACACCGCTTCTCTCAGTTGTACCTGCAGGAATACATTACTTCAAGCTACAACCTTATCAGTATCAACCAACAGGACGCACAGAACCAGCAAAACTCTAGTAAATGTACGGGTGGTTTCACCAATGATTTTCTACCCCCATCTGCACATTCAGTTTGTGCAGTGAGGTAGGTCAACCTGCTCGGTGCGCTGAGTCTATTTGTGGAGCTATTGCTGTACACAGAGTAGGGTTTCTCTCCCTTCAACTTGACTGGGCTTCTACTACTTGATAAAAGTTCTTCTCCATGTTGTCCATGTGTTCCAGTCACTTTCTTCCAATTTACTTCAAACACATCAAAGATGTATTGGCATGAACCAGAGATCATCATTAATTTATATTCAATCAGAATAGTATTTGCAGCTATTTTCATCTTTGCTGGGTTGAAATGTCATTTCTTTTTTCAAACATTATTTTCAAATTGCCATGGCTGTCAGTGTACTTGAGTCCATGCCAGATGAATCCCCCAAACCTTAGCCCTGAATAAACCACACTTTTATCTGGATCAGTCTGACATTCTAAATTCTAAAAAGTAAATTGATTCATGCAGAGTCAAGAAAAGCTTGATAGGCACATTACCTTATTTATGAAAATTTTAGATCCATTTAATTGAATCCGATTATCGAAAATGCACAAAGATCAGTGAGGATAAAACACTTGTTTTGATGACTTAACCTGTCAGATGCCTGTCAAAATTATGTTTGAAGGTGGGAAATCTGGAAGTGATCCATTTTGATAAGTATCTGATTCCAAGCGTTACCAGTGTCATTATATGGAAATAATGAGGCTGTCTTTCTATGCTTGTGTTTACACCCACTTCACCCTGCCATGAGCTGCTTTTCAACAACTACTGTAACATGGGCATGCTTCTATTGCTGACGGTGTGCCTGCTTAGAGGCTGCACTTAGAGGAGCCCTAATTGAAATAGATCTGTGTGAGAATAGCGAGTGGTAAGGAGGGACTTATCACACAAATCATGTAAAGATCCTTGACTCTGATTGCTGAGTCATGCTCAGTGTGTTCATGGATGGTTTCCTCAACACTCATCATTGGCAGTGTAGCTGTAGAATCAGAGCAAAATTTTGAGTTTATTTCTTTTCTAGAATAACATAGTAACTGTAATGATAAATTTTTTCTCATCGCTTTCAGATGATTAAATATGGTTCATGCAATTACGACTAATATTTGACCTGATTAACTATCACCTATATGAGAAATGAGTAGCACCAGTCTCTGGGGCAAATGATTACTTTGCAATTAATTTCATCACAACAGTCATAAATTATAAATGAGGCTGGTATATCAGCAGGGAGATTAACAGGTTGGTGAGTAAAAAAACAGTCACCAAAATTCATTATGCACAATACTATCTCTTCCCTAATTTCAAGAAAACATGATCAATCAAACACCAAGTTTTAAAAGTGTTTTTTTTTTAAGGCCAGCCAAGTTTTATCTGACCATATAAGCCTCGGTTATATGGGTATTGAGGCAGGAAGGAGTAGTTCCAGATTCTCCCGGAGGTGGCGCCACGTTGTGGTTGGCAGGTAGCGGTGAATTGAAAAAATAACTAACAAGATTTGGTTTTAATCTGCAAAAAGAGATGGCATCACTTGAGTTGATCACCTCTTTGTATGAATACAGCAATCTCTTGCCACCGGCATTAAATTTTGTGCATATGTAAATATATGTGAAGCTTAGTTTGCATCTTTACCAGGAAAGGTTAAGCAAGTGGCATTAACATTACATGTTTTATGTACTTCCATTGTCTTCTACCTCAGAACAACCCCCCCCCCCCAACTATCAGAGCTGCTCAAGTCTTGGCTCTAGAGCAATCATCTAACAGAAAAGCCTGATCTGCTGCAGCCTAGCAGTGCAGCCATTAGACACAGCCTCCTGGGGAGGGATGAGGCAAGGAGGTAATTAGTGGACAAGGTGCGGGAGGATTCACTTAGTCTATCACAGCCGCGACTTGCGGGGTTCTGAGGGAACGTCTATGAGCAATGTAAATTTGCTCTGTACCATTTCATTTACAGGTTACTGTTGGGATTGCCCACAACATTGGTTATTCCACTGGGAAATATATGTGGTTTGTCAATATCTTACTTTATAGACTTTAGACCCTAGATTTGTTGTAAATGCCCAGTGGGTATGAGGTTTGGTTTGGATGCTTTCCATGTAATTCACTTCGTAGAGTGTTGCGATCTCACAGCCTTTGTTTTCATACAAATGAAAGCTACCTTAATATGTTGTATGAAAGTTTGCACCTGTAATGAACGCTTGAATATCAGAGTATCAGTGTCATTGGTGAAACTGTAGACCCTACAAGTAATGTATCCTTTGACATTCGCCTCTGAAAGTGCACTTAATCCTCACAGCAAAAGTCAGGAAGCAATAATCATTCGATGTTGAATGGCTGTGAAATCGATCCTAGTGTATTCTGATTGAATATCATGTTTCTCCCCAGGATATATGACCAAAATAGATTTAACTCTTCTATATTTCAAATATATCATCTATTTCAAATATTCAATTTCAAGCATTCCGAGTCTGAATCATGTCATTGAGATTAGCTTATAATGAGTTCATCTTGGTGATATAAGTTGACCATGTAACCTGCACTAATGGGAGTAATTGATAATGTTATAATAGTCCTGTAAACAAAGGGCTGGTTATGCATATAGTGCCTCATTGTACAGAAGACACATTCTAATTAGGGGATGCAAATCTGTGCTGATAGTAAACACCTAGAGGACAGATTAGGCTTTACTGCATTATTAACTATTATAGTCATGATATTTTACCTTCTTTCTGAGGCATGCATACAGCCCTGCCTCTAGCTGCAGCCTCTTTAGGGCTAATACACACAAGAAGTCATTGACCACACTGTATTGGTGCAGCCAGGGTTGGCGCTAGCCGCTCGCCAGATCGCCATTGGCGAATTATAATTCAATCTGGCGATCCTATCTCCTATTGAATTCGCCAGACTGGCGAATTACTCAACAGAATGTTATAGTTACTATTGGGAATACCTTGTATAATATATCGTTGGAAAGCTAAGATCAGGGGAGAAACAGCCATGTAAATCATATCTTGATATTTTCATAGCCTTAATTTTCCTAATTTTCTTAAGCAAAATAGTAAATTTTCCTGCATTTTTCTCTTCTATTTTTTTAAAGTGAAATCACAATTTTGATTCAACTATGGCCAACCTTTGTTTATAAACATATGGTCGTTCTAACTGTCATTCCAGATATCTTTCTCTCCATGTTTCAATCAACATGCAAAAATATCCCTTTACAGTCATGTACAACACTTTAACCTATTGAATAATCATCTATTGTCAGATAGTCCCCAGACATATATAGATTCCAAAAACAAGCACATAATATATTCCATTCTATCCTTTATATCTAAATTACTAGTGTAAGAGCTATAGTATTTATTTTAGGGATGTGACATCCAATTTTTGTTCATGACGATTATTGACATCAGGGATGTAAGTCGGCAGAAGTGAAAAAACAGGAAGTCAGATCAGGCCCTCCCAGCAGTACGGCCCCAGGACAGTCTCCTGGCCCCCCTACCCCCTCCCCGCCTCTCCTGTCCTGTTCCCGGCCAGCAGAACGGCCCCAGCACGGCCACCCCAGTGCTCTGATGCCCTCCCCGCCTCCCCTGCAGTGCTCCCGGCCAGCAGAGCACCCCCAAGTGGTCTCTTTGCCCCTCCTGGAATTTTCCCAGTGAGTCACTTGGAAGATTCCAGAAGGGGCAAAGAGACCGCCTAGGGGCCAGTAAATATATTGAGGGATATACTGTAAAAGTGTAAGAAAGTGTGATAAATTCTAAATTAAGAAATGAAAGGTTCAAAGATAAAACCCTTCAAAATTATATGGAATCTGTGCATGAATTCATTTTTTTCTTCATCCATAGTGAAGAGTTTAGTTTTAAGTTTTGAATAGAGGGGTCAAACTTTGAAATCGACCAAGTGTCAAACAAAACATCAATTATTTCATTTTCCTCTGTTTTCACAAAATCTGCTTGGGCCGCAGAAATACCCCTTCGGAACTGATAAGCTATTTTATTAACCGCTGGGCGTACAGTATCATATCGCACAGATTCTGAATTATTGGCCCTTTTTACATAAGGGTGTGCAAAATGATTAATATTGACACAGGAAAAGTAGCCCAAAATAGAAAATGAAAATATCCCCTTTACTATAGTGACAGATAGGGACTCGCGCAAATGGGCGCCGAGGGTGTTATCCCTACAATTTGTGATAAATGTACAAAATCCGAAGACCAACTTGTTCCTATTCTGGGCTAATGGAGTGTTGAGGAGAAGTACCTATAATAACTTCATTTTGGTCACATTTTCCCTATTGGAATCTGGCGAATTCGTGATCAATCTGGCTAATCAACCTTGGGTCAAATTCGCCAGACTGGCTAACCCATAAAACGTCCTAGCGCCAACCCAGGCAGCCTGAATTGACAAAACAGTCTACACCATCATGATGTGCTGAAAGGGTTAATGCCCACTAATTGGTCTGGTAATGGACGGTTGTGATTACTGATCATCTACTACCAGACAAATAACCCTGTTGAGGCTAAGATACCAGGATGACTAATTGGCCATGGAAGCTAATACCATCAGGGTAGGAGATAAAGTAGTCCTTCCTGTCCACTAAATCAGCAATGTATGGTCTATAAAGCTAGTAAAAAGGTAGGGATTAGCATACTGTATAGGGGCTGCTGATATTGGTTCTGTGCAGACATATCTAGCAGCAAATAATAGGAAGGTGAGGAGACAATGTGTCATTTCTTGCTGCAGCTGTGCCTATATAGATATGTACATAACAGTGTCTTAATAATCAGCAATGTACTATCTACAAAGCTATGGGAAAGGGAGAGATTAGCATACTATCTATCAGAGGTATGCAGACATATTTTAGAAGCAAATAATACGAAAATGAAGAGATAATTTTGTTTTCTATTTCTTGCTATAATTGTTTGATATATACCTATCATAACAAATCTTGGGTTTCACATATATTTCAGATGCTTATAGTTTCTAGTGGATACTTGGTTCCCCAACAGATGTGTGCATGTGTGGAGGTGCTAAATCAACGAAGGGTGCAGCGACTGGACACACCTAGGGAGCTGCCATTTCCTCAGAATGCACTCAGGCATTCACTTCACTTTAACCCTTTCCTATCAACGTGATGTCTCAAGGTTTTATATTAGTCTTTTCCCAAGATGCACCAAGTGAGGGATAGTGAGTGAAAAGAATTAGCAAGAGATGCATTTGAGGACAACGCCAGACCTTTATATACAAGGATATTCAGAATCAATGATGAATACAACAATGTTTCTGTACTGAGAGGGTTAAACAAGCTGCACACATGCAGGTCCTGCTCTCAGCTGTCCAGCAACTCATGCCCGGTTCCTTGAGGTCAGGTCTCTAAAGAAAGTGCAGACAAAACAGCCTTAGCCATAACTTTGCCATTTCCCGTGGAAATGGGGCCTGCTCATGACAGCTGCCCTTTTATCCCATTAACCCTGTCCATCCCCAAGGGAAATGGACTGAGAGAAGCCTCGTCATCAGTTATTTGTGACAACTAAAAATTGATATAATCAAAGATGACAAGGAATAAAAAAAGGAGGCAAAGGGGAATAAACTTGTACCTTACAGAAAGGGAAAGAGAGGAATAGAAGAAAAAACAGAAGGATGGAGAAGACATTAAAATGGTTGCATTTTATGATTCAAACTTAGTCTCTTGATGTGGCTGTCTGAACTGAATTGGTCGGAACCAAACTGTGGGCACCAGAAGAGTGAAAAGGCATAGTAATACACTGAATATACATGATCAAAGAAATTAAGTAACCTGCGTACCACATTTCCAGAACCCCTACCCCAATCTTATACAGATTCTCCCTTTCACTACATCACATAAGAAGGAAATAATGTAGACATTAACAATATCATGGTAATGTCTAAGTTTCATTGGCTGCTCTGGGTCATGTAAGTTTGCATGTGACATCAAATTTTCTGTTGGTGCCTCCGTCCTTTGGCTGTGTGTAGAAGCATCAGGACATGGATACCTAGGCATCAGTCCACTTAGTTTGCCACCTTTACATCACATGTAAGCACGTGTTAGGCCTTAGATACGTCACGAAGTTGTCAGAAGCAAATCATATTTTACTGGGGTTGGCATTGGGCATCTATAAAAATGTATACAAATATTTCTGGCATCGCACATGTGTGGAGCTATGTGCAATACATTTGAGCCATTCCTCTCCACATATCCCTCATGACCACATCTTAAGTGTGAGCTTAGCTACCCCCCATATTCCTCCTATATTTCTTGCTGGACTGTTTATTCACACCCTGAATATTTCCCAATACCAATTATGCATCTACAGTATGACCAAAAACTTGGTTCTGGCCACTTCTATAGCTGCAACCCAAACATGAATATGTCCTCTTTATTGGACAGAGTGGAAGTGACGCTGTCACGCAACATCACATGACCACCGTTAGATTGACATTTGTATATTGGTTCAGTGGTTCGCCACCAGAGGGTGTCACCAGTCTGGCAGCAATAACAGTCCTGTCACGCATACCACTGAGTGCCTGACTAGAAGTCTGGTACAGTGTACGTAGAGCGAATTCAGGGAAATCAGGAGCATTGTCCAACCTGACCCAAGCAGGCCCCATCTATAGACAAAAAACATAATCATCAGGCGTCATTGGTCCCTCACAGGCTTCAGCCGGTGCTGGTATTACAGTCTGGAGAAGGCTAGCAACCAGGCAGTCACGCACATGGAGCCCGGACAGATAGGGCCTCAGGAAATGGGAGATGGAACTGTGTGTGGGCTGATCATCCTGCGGTGTATACATAAACTGATAGGGCTGTCAGTCTGGGAATGTGGGAGATAATGCTCTGTATGATAACATGAAGATGATAACACTGTGGGGACCTTCCCTGCCCACCCACTTCCTCTTCCTTTTCCTTTCCTCTCCCCCTTCCTACTTTCGACTCTTTCTTTCTGTTCTCCCTTTTCTTCATCATTATCTCCCTCCCCCACCCTCTTGTATTTCTTTTTCCCTCCCTCTACTACTGTTTTTTCATTCGTTTCACTAACCTTTCCCTGCAATTTCCCCGACATCCCCGCTTCCTACTTTGACTAATAATTACCCTTTGCCTTTAGGTTGAGCTCTCCTGTAAATACTTTCAGTAGTGAAGCATTATTAAAAACCCACAGCAGTCAAATTGCCTTCCAACCTCTGGACAAGATTCTAATTTTCCCGTGTGATATGAAGTGCCAGGTCAATAGACTGACAACAGACCATCTCCTGAAGATAATTTCTTTCAGGAAAAGCCGGTGGAGAGGGTAGGGGCTTGCAGCTTGCGGCTGTGTAGGTGTATGCCTGGGTAAGCTTTGTGGCCCATTATAGTGGAAGTGTCCCTACAATGTAATTAACATGCTCAAAAGCATCTGGTGCATTTTCTGTCAGATATGGAATATCCCTATGTCAGATCTAGCCTTAAATTGCTACTGATAGATACGACTATACACTGGGATAATGTCACCTTACATTGGAATGAAATAACCCCAAAGACATAATGAGCTTCCAATATATAGCATTACAATATGATATGAAGCCTGCTTTGTCAAAGTTCACCAACCATTAAACATAGGAAGCAATAGATTCACCAACTCAGTAAGTCTGAAGCAGGAAAGGAAACATACGTCTGGGAATGTCATCCAATATATTATACTGGTAGTGAGAATGTATTGGATTTTTTTTCTTATTTCCTGGCAGAGAGCCAAGTGGCGAGGTTCAGTGTAAAACGGTCGACTGAGGTGCTGAGGCTAACTCCCCCTACTGCCCATGACATCCTGTCACTGCTGACCTTGACCTTGGCTGCCGTCCAATGTTTCATCTAATATCACCCATGCTGTCAGTGTATCAACACCATACCTTTGCTTGTCTTCCTCTAGATGTCCATTCTGTTTATCCTTTCCGGTTGACCTAGGCTGTTGTCCCCAGCCTCCATTCTAAATCTAGTGAGAGGGTGTGAGATATTGACGGTGTCAGTGGTGATATCTAATGGGTGTAGCAGACATCAGGAATAAGATAGTCCTGCCTATAATCCAGTCTGTTCTTGCTCTGTGTATTAAAGATGTGTTTAGGGAGTGTTCATTTCTAACCACATGGGTGAGGGAAGGGGGCTTTATCAATATTTACTTCCCTCTAGCAAGGGATCCCATGTTTTCACATGGCGTATGGTAGGTACAGTTTCACCCTGATTAAGCCGGTTGATTGTGGTTTACTTACATAAGTCAAATAATTCAAAACGATACAACTCCATTTGAGTATACCTTACTTGTGTTTATACTGGTTGTGGTTGAATTTGTGCATCTTAGTTTGAAGTTTGATTGGATAGCAAAATGAGTCTCAAAGATGGTTCAAGTCTTCACTAATTATCACAAGGCAATATCTCTTCCTAATGTTGCCATCTTCCCTGAACAGCAGTTCTACTTACCTGCATCTTAATGCTGTGAGTCTATGACAAGGGCAGACAACCATTGTAAGTAGACATTAGAGTTAGTTCAGGGAGACTATGTAACACAACTACATGGCTGACTGAGTCTGGCTGAATACTTTATAGTTTGACTCCTT
The DNA here is from genome assembly GCA_947462335.1 of Harmothoe impar. Classification (NCBI taxonomy): domain Eukaryota; kingdom Metazoa; phylum Annelida; class Polychaeta; order Phyllodocida; family Polynoidae; genus Harmothoe; species Harmothoe impar. The sequence goes on from OX381713.1 coordinate 1,762,345, forward strand.
GTCTGAATTTAATGCTGTCCTTGTATTTAGATTGTGCCTAATGGGCCCTCCAGTTCCATATAGTCCCAGCATACGCCAAACTAGTATTCCTTATTTGTGTTAATCTTAGTAGCTGAGATACAAAGATGTGATTTGAACAGACCTGTCATGTGTTTATGGATCTTGGTAAATGGTTCTCATACAGCTTGCCATAAACAAGCAGTTTTTACAGCTATTCTGATCGACCAGCTTAGAAAATGAAGTACCAATGGTGAGTTAAATGCCAATTTGATATCAGAACATTTAAAACAGAAAGACAAATCTTGATTTCTGGTCTATATATTTTGTATATTTTGGTTAGTATTTCTATGAAGAAAATATTTTTCAGATAGCAAACGTATAGAAGGAATGTCTAATACCACGGAGGAGGCTGGAGAGGAACTAAATCTAATGTAATACATTTATTCATCATGCCATCCGTTCCCAATTCCCTACTCACACCACCCTGCCTACCATAGTCATTTCCATGTTCTGCATGTCCTGTCAAACGCCACACATATTGCCCGGGAACTCTTAGGATTCCTGAGGACAAGACACGTTGATCGGGGTACGTGTCATGTGTGTACTTGGAGTTTTCTCTAGATGTCAGGGTGGTATACCCATAGACACACAACATTACTAGTCACCCTAAATTTCAGATTCAATGATATATGTTGATGCCTGTTAGGTCAAACTAAATGTTTGGTAACATAATTATTTGACAGTATTAGCTTGTCTCTGTTGACTTTACAGGGTCAGGCAGGGCTAGCGAACCACCCCTTTTCCGATGTGTAGGTGAGAGCTTCAGTCCATATCAATGAGGGACTTTACCACTGGGTGACTGGACCTCCCATTGCTCATTACATAGCCCGTTCAGTTCTGTTTTTCTTATACCCCATAAACACCAATTTGTGAACCACCGCCCACTTCCAAAGACCCTAGAGAACGTCAATATTGTATGTTGCATAGTTTTGTGATTTGATGGGTAGTACAACCGGTGTTGGTCAAAACTGACAACTGGCGTTAATGCTCATAACTAATTCAAAAATATACCATGGCCCATTTATTTATGTGAAAAAGAACCCATCAACTTTCTTTCATTGATTAGTCTCATACAGTTTTATGAATCTGACCAAATACTGGAACCTATCATATCTGCTAATGGACTTTCTCACCCCTGTTGATTGTCAAGGGATGTTTGTTTGTCAAGAGAAAATGATCATGATTTATCCCTTTGACATCGTGCTGACAAATGAACATGAATTATGCAGCGTAACCTTGAGGAATGGCAGTGTAAATCAGACATGAGATGCCTGCTTTACTCAGCAGTGTTACTTACTTGTGGAGAACCTGTCCCAATATCACCGTCAATATGTTACACCCGGGAACCTGATCTCACCTGGAATAGAGCAGGAAGACAGAGGGTTAGGGTAAGATACGTAGTGTAGAATAAAGGTACTTATTGAAACGCCGAATGAAGGAAGTCCATTCAGTAGCATGCATATTACTGGTCACATACTTTTAACACCCTAGATCAATCCAAAATCATGGACTTAAGTATGGACGCGGCATTGAGAAGAAGATGCATTATCATATTCTGAATTGGGCAGTATTACTGTATCTGATATAAAGCCGTAACTATAGACAGAATAGTAAATACAATTTTGAATCCCACATGGTTCGATAACTACAACTTACCAATCTAAAACATGAATATTCATAAAACAAACTTCGGTGTTAAAATCCCGGATGGGAACTAATCATGAAAAAAATAGTCAAATAGAAGGCATATACAAAAGAAAGTTCCAAGAAAAGGCAGCAAAATATTGTAAAAAGTTCAGCAGGGGGAGTCAAGATGAGCTGCTCTGATGGGAGACGGATCAGGGAATACTAATTACAGACCTGTAAACACAGGCTGTCCATCTGAGGACCTCTTCCGCCTCAAGGGACACCTCTTTTTTTAGATTTTTGAATTCTTAATCACAGTCAGCACTGCCCTAAGCCTTATTCCATGGCCCTTTTCGGAGTGTCTCGTCTATCAGAGGTAACGTATATGGAAATAAATCCCAATAAGGTTGTGAAATATTCATCCTGAACTACAGTCAACATGAAAAAGTAGAAGCATGTCCTTTTCTGTTATTGCAATCAAGTTCACCTTTGTGGCTTTCAATTTCAATAAATGATAGTTCTAGCTGAATCAGACGTTTTGAATTTCAGAAACAAAACTTTATATTAGATAATTCGCAACTTTGTTCAAGGCCAGCCACTGAAACAAAACGCTCCATCCCACATTTTAATTAAGAATAAACCAGACGTTTCGGATTTCAGACCGAAAATTTTGAAGTTTGTTCATTTGTTTAAGCGAGCTGCTTAAAGAAGTCAATTTGGACAAAATGAAGAAATGGGATTGACAGAGGATCAAACACTCCCAGCGTGTGTGCATGAGCTATCAGGTAGCTAAGATAATGGGCGGCTGAGTCGTTAGAACCTGGACTTGATCCGTTTTAATTTCTATCTGGTCTGAAATTTCAGGACACTTATTGTCAATGGACAACTCCGAGGTGGTTTTGACGACTCCCCGGACTGGTTAAACCCGCTTTACACCACTATGAGCTGCTCCTTCAGCAAGAGGAGATGACTCCCTGGACTGGTTAAACCCGCTTTACACCACTATGAGCTGCTCCTTCAGCAAGAGGAGATGACTCCCTGTACTGGTTAAACCCGCTTTACATCACCATGAGCTACTCCTTTAGCAAGAGGAGACAGGAGATGTGGTTAGGTCTTACTCCGAGCTACTCAAAGAGTTTCTCACAGAGAATGGAGCGCTGTGCACCTGTCAGGGTCTTTTGTAGACAAGTTACTCTCAACATGTTCAAGACTAACTCCTTCATTGTGAGTTTAGCCTTCCACTGTGGCCGCCTGCTGTATTCACTGTCCCTTCATTATCTTGAGACCTATCAGTTTATTTCAATAGCATTTCATTGTACTCTATCATATTTTAAGTTCATCACCAAAAGCTATTATCACACAGAAATCATGTGATGATAGAATTCTGGATTTTGCTGTTACACTTGATTTTAATTGTGTTGTTTAACTGAAAAGTTCGGAGCCACTGTATTGAGATTATGGATAATTATTTTTTGAAGTACACAAAAAGTACTGATAAATGATGGGCCTGCTGATGAAGGTTTAATGTTTTATGAGGAATCCATTAAAAATCATAAAAATGTCATTCTAAATCACAGTGAAAATGACAAATAAAACTTTGAATTTCCGTCTCTGTCATGCATTCCAGTTGATGTCAGGTACTTTCCTGCATCCCCTGTCCTGATTTTATCAAACCATGTTTTCTTATGCCTACTCTGACATTTCTGAATTGCAAATGTAATCCCTTTTTTACTCATGATCTGAACAATGATGCAAATGCATTCAGAGCTATGGTTGGGCACATTTAAGGGTAAAAGCTGAGTAAAGAGAATTATAAGTGAAATGGAAGACTTGTTGAAATGGAATAAACATACTCTTAGAAACAGTCATAGAATAGCCCATGGTCATAATGATTAGCGTATACAACGGTAGCAACTAAAATGACAGTCATGACTTGATTGTGTTCCAAGTATATCCAGCATAGAAAACATCCCTCAAGAGAGTATTCCACTGACATTGACATATTTCACTGACATAGGTTTGACATTGGAGACTTTTATCCGAGGAAGATATCTTTGTCAACCAACATCAGTAAAAAACTAATATGTGCACTGAACCCACGACGTCATTTGCGTACAAAACTCGGCAGGGTTAGTTTCTGGGCTCAGTGTGCCTTTAAGAAAAGGCACTTATTGTGAAACAATCCTTCTACAGTAGTAGCACAATAAGCCTTCCCTCCTCCTGCTGCTGGTACAAGTAATTGGCTTTTACTTCAAACACAGTAATAACATGCTGCAGTTAGAAAGCAAGGTAAGTTAGCTTCCATCTTAGTACCTTTGAAATGATACACTAAGTAAACCTATCTTTTGCAATTATGAATGGTCTGTAATAATTGTGGATTTATTTTCACTACGGCCAATTAAATTGAAGATGCTGTTCTTCATTTAGCAACAATAAGACTTCTGATTGATGAGGTGACTGAAATACTGACATTCTGTTTTAACAGTGTTGTGTGACACAAAGCTGAACATTATATTTGAATTAAAAGAAAATATCTCAATTAAATGGTAACTGGATCTTTGCCCTGAATACCGTATGGTTCTATAACAGGGACATATTGAAAAGTGTAAATAAATAACAAGGCCTGTTGAAATCTTAAAAGAGAATTAAATTTAGAAAAAAAGATCAGTTAAAAGACACAGACAAAAAGAGTATCTACGTATAAGAAGTGGTGAAGGAAGAGTCAAAAGGAGAATCTTCTATGTGAGACAGATGAGAGGCAGTCAGGAAATACTAATCACCCATCTGTAAACACCAGGCATCCTAGTGAGGAGCTCCTACACTCTGAGGGATGCTTTTTTCTGCTTTTTTGATTCTTAAGCACTGCCAGTGCTCCTCGTATCAACCCAAGACTTCTTTTATGGCCCTCACAGAGATCTTATTGGTTAAAAAGAGATATAAGCTTCATGCAGACTGATGCCTATGACAATATTAGCTACATTAACAATAGTTAGACATTGCTATAGCCATGATGTGCTTTACATAATATATGTATACTATATCTTTACTACAACTACTGCCATATCCTAACTGTACTAGTGGAATCTGCAATTGATGTTCCCAACTTTCCCAGATTTCATCATCAAGAATGAGAATTAATTTTTGACCACACCTGCCTCAATATTGAAATAAAAATAAAATCAAAACCTATCCTTGAAACCAAGTGATCAATTCTGTGAAACAATTCGCTATAAGTGAGAAAAAAATCATTACAAAATCTATCATCCTTTGAGAAGATTATAAATTGATTCATGGATCTATTAACCAATACTCACAAAGGGTTTAAATATATGATAATACTTTCCCAAAGTAATTATCTAGTTCCATCCAGACACATCCAGATCAATATATTGATGCACCTATACAAAGGTAGAACAGTTAGTCAATATTTAACAAAGATTGAAGGAGAAATACATTTGTTTCCAGATTGAACACCTTCTACAATAATTGCTCTTTCCCTTAAGCAATAGTTCAAGTCCTAAGGCAGTGGAAAGAAAGTTGTTGATTCATTTTAGCATTTCCACTGATCTGTCGCACAACAACACAGCCTGTGGGTCAGCCAGCACCAAACAGCCTGTACACATGCACTGAACCCTGCGTCCCCAGAGAGTTTAATGACCTGCAGGAAGCAAGCGTCCACTTCCTGTGTCCACCACAAGCCGCCACTATCAGACACGGACACCGCTTCCTCTCACTTGTACCTGGTGGAATACATCACTGCTAGCTACAGCCTTATCAGCACCAGCCAACAGGATGTGGGGAACCAGCAAAACTCAAGTAAATGTTCGGGTGGTTTCACCAACGATTTTCTACCCCCATCTCCACATTCAGTTTGTGCAGTGGGTAAGTCTGCTCAGTGCGTTGAGTCTGTTTGGGAATTGCTGCTTCATGGGAGTCGTGCAGGGTAGCTTTCTCTCTAGTAAAACATATAAGCTTCAACTGCTTTTTTTAAACTCTCCAGGAAAAGGTCTCTGTTTTTGGCTTCCAATGTCCGTCTGAATTACCTTCTTTTGTAAAACGATTCTCTTATATATTGAATAATATCTGATCAAAAAGCTCCTACATAATCTTGTTCTAACAACTTCAATTACTAATATACCTAAGGCTCCACTAACCAATTTTTCTCTCCATTCAGTGCTATTCTCACAAAGCGAACTCAGCTTGGTACCAAAACAATGGTGTCCAGTTTACATGGGGTACTGTAAATCCTGCCATATATCTATGTTTACAAATGATGTTTTTGTCTAGAAAGAAGTGAAAAATAATATTGCCAAGGCTATATAACATGGTTAAGGTCACAATTTAAGCCCCAGGTGTGCATCTCAGGGCAAAAATTAACAGGGAATAGGCCTTTGTTTTAACCTGATCAAACTGTATCTATAGAACAGTATGATTGGATTGTGAGAAATATCGGGTAGTGGAGCCCCAGCTTATGATAGTAGGACAAACACAAATGATGGCCATACCAAACCTGTCCCACTCTGTACAACAAGCAGCTGCTGTGCTGCTGTATGCCTCATGGTTGGTGAGCAGCTCAGCAGACCCTGTAAGGTCAGCAGAGCCCCTAATTCCCAACACACACTCCCCCAGCTGTCTGAATGCTCACTCCATCCCCTGTTACAGCATTAGTTATTCATAGGACAAGAGGCATGTTTCGCCCTGGACCACCGCACTGTGAACACTGGGCAAGGGCAAGAACCTACATCTCCAAGCACAGTCACAGTGGTGGGTGGGTAAGAGAAGAGGGGTCTGATGCTGCCATTTACTCTAACCAGGACATGGTAACTTTAGCATGCTTACCTATATTTCTAGATTGCTCTACTATTTGTGTTGTTGGGCTTGGGCCAGCTTTGCAGCAAATGATGTACACATTATGTGTGCTCTGATTGACACTGGAATTAGTGAGGGTGGATGAGCTAGTAACGAGGAATCTGAGATATATATATCAGGCATTCTCTAATCTTTACCTTAACTCCGGCAAGATAGTGTTTAGAGATACGTGACTTTAATAAATTCTGCTAACTGTGTCAAGAGGACAAACAAAACTTCCCATTTCCATTCCTTCCTGTCATCTCAATTCCTACCCTCTTTCTGCATGCGGAATATAAAATGTGTTTCTTTCAGGATCCCTCTGACATTCTGAATTCCAATGACAGAATTGATTCATTCAGACTCCAGATTTCAATGAATGCACCACATTATTCAAAGCAATTTCAGATCCAGGAGTTTTCTTTTAAATAATATAGAAAGGGACTTTCACAACACATGTGAGCTGTTATTCCATGGATTTTGGAAATGACACATTAAGAATCTCAAGTGAACGACCTCTTGAGCTGAAAATGTGCCTGAGCTTTGCTCAGAGAGGGTGTAAGACTTCCTCTTATACCATCTTGGGGTGCCTCTGAGTGATTGCAAAGTCATACAGGCATGTCTTCTAGACAAAGTGCATAATCAGACCATCTGAACTATTAGCTACATGAATAAGAGTAGACCACTCTCTGGAGGCCAACGATTAAGCTGTGATTAATCTAATCACAGCAATGTTGCATCACAAATGAGGTAGGTACATCAGCAGGGGGCTTATAAGGGTAGTGCAGATAAAACTACCACCTTATTAAATTATTCAGAGCTGTTGTCTAAGCTGATTACCATGGTGGGGAGTCAGAGGGCTACAGGGATAGCAGCAATGTTTTCTAGCCATTGTCTCCCGGGTCAGTGTTAGTGTCTACCCCTACCCTATGCCATTATAATGACATTTGAATAGAACACACATAATGATTGATAGTGCTCATTTGAATGTAGCATTAGTATACCATACTTCCCTAGTCCTATATCTCCACTCTGCAGTGAGAGCAGGCACCACACCTTCTGAATACCTCCAGATAAGGCCGAAGGTAGCCACTCATAGCTGATCAATCTTAATCTGGCCAACTGGATGTTAGTTATAATTAAGATAATATGTATCAAGAATATATTGTTGCCTGACTGCCAGCAAAATGAATTATTACACCTATATGATTTTACTGTATTAATATACTATGAACACCTCGTTGCTAGCATTCCTCCCCAAGTAATATCACCTCTACTGATTATATCCCAATCATTCATCACTGTAAACTTGACATGTATCCATTACAGTATTTTAATGATGTTTATAGATTGTTAGTTAGTTTAACGTCCGGAGGGCAAATTGCATTTTGATGTTTTCATATCTCAGTATCGACTTTTATGTTTAGTGAGGTAAAAGAATAAAAACCTGTCAAACTCAAACTCAGAATGGGTATAGGCAGAGATGCCTCTGCCGCAGAGTACCCGGAGAGGTTACTCTTCTGTCAGCCTCTGCCTCTGAATGCTCTGCCTCCAGCACCACCAGCAGCCTGAGCAGCTCCCAGAACCAGAACCAGCGTTAGCTGTAGAACTATACCCCTCACAGCCTAGGCCGTAGTACACCAATCTGACAGAAAAAGTATGATTTGATGCAGCCGATAGGTGCCTAGCAGAGGGCAATTAGACGCAGCCTCCTGGGGAGGGATGAGGCAAGGAGACAATTAGGGGACAAGATTCACTTAGTCTATTACAGCCAGGGTGGGGCTCGTATTAACAAGATGAGAACAGGCCGGCTAATTATTCTTTAAAAGATGGAATGATGCCTCAATGCTTCAGTGTCAGTTGTGGCTATGAGGTATCAATGTAGAGCTGGAAGGTCATCAGTAGATCATGCCAACCCTTCAGGAGTGTATCGACACCACAGGGTCAGCATGATGCAGCAGTGCAGCTGCAGCATCAGTGAGTTACTCAGCATGGCCACATCCATGTGTGACAAAGGGTACATTAAATCACCTCACAGAGCTAATCACTCTCACCGTGAGCACCCCTTTTCAGACTAGTTTGATTGTTGAGGCAGATTAGGACAGAGGTAACCTCAATCAGGGGTATCTGAGGCTGACACTAGGGGGGACGGGAAGGTCTACTGGGTCTACGGCATCATGACAATAAATCAACATGCATCATTAAAATACTGCTGTCCATAAGAGGTTAGTAGCTGCTAATTGGGCTGATGATAAATGGTTCTGAATGATTAATGACCAATAACCCTGATGAGGCTGAGATAGGGAGATGATAATTGGCCATGTAAGCTAACACCATCTAGGCAGGAGATGTATTAGTATTTCCTGTCCCCTAAATCAGCTATGTATTGTCTATGAGGCTATTGATATGGCAGGATTAGCACACTATGTAGCAGCAGGAGAGGCTGGTACAGGCTTTTCACAACTGTAGAAAAATACAAAGAACCTGATGTGGTGGTAAATAATAGGCAGACAAAGATATAATGTGCCACAGTAGACATGACTATGCCATCTCCATCACCATGTTGATCAAGTAGGAAGGGGAAAGGCTGGCCTGTGAGAAGGGAGGGGTATGAAAAAGGATGAGGCAGGGGAGGAAGGTTGTAGTCTAGTGACAAAAGTGTGCTGTTAGGTGTTTGGGGGAGGGACATCCAGAGAATTCAGGTAGGAGGAAGTGCAGGGAGGTGTGGAGGCGGGGGGGGAGGGCCGGAGGGCGGAAGTGGGAAAAGGGGTATAAAGCACACCAGAACCCCTCATGGTCACATGATTATTACCCATCATTCACTGCCACCACCTAAAAGATGTATGGTGTGTGACTCTGAGCTTGTATTTATACGCTCCCTGCACGCTCCTCCTGCTGGTGGTGAGTACTCACGAGCACTGGGAGTGCTGATGGAAGTGGGAGGGGAAAGGAGTGGTGATAGGCATTCTGCTAAAGGGGTGGTCTTTACAATCACTCTCTGCTCATTCTCAAATATCCAGCAGAAAGATTCACTTTCCAGGAGAGGGAACTCTGTTCTGTAGACTATAAACATATTGTGTTTATTATTATATAGCAGCTGCCTGTGGACATACATGAGCGCATGAGCTCAGAGAGAAGATTCCTCAACTAATCTCTGCTCAGAATGGGGAAGGTCCCCGGGGGTGAGTATTGGCATGTAGGCTGTGTATGATGTATGGCTGTTTGCACTGAGCTACTGACGAGACTTTTCCTCAATGCATTTACAAGTTACTCTGTAGCTAGTGTGGGTTATTGATTCACACTACCATCACCAAGTACAAACCATCTGACTAATGGTTGCATGGCATTAGTGAATTACAGAGGACTGGCAAGAGATGTAGTGCAATGTATGTGATACTATGGGAGAAACTAACCATTCCTCCTGCATCACAACTTTGAGTAAGAAAAAAACAACGGGTAAAATTGAAGGAGTCAACTGCAACCCAAGCAGTGTGTAGAGGTGCTGAACCTACTGTGACTGTCCTGGATCACCTAACAGCTGTCATATCCAAGTAGTGCATTCTGATCCTGCTGCTTACTTCTACTCTTTACTAAAGACATGGTAACACAAGGTTTCTTTCAAATCAGTGCAGGCAAAGTTTTTTATCATGGTATATTACATCTCTGCCAATACATAACTTGCAGTGTGGATGGTGCCTAATGCAGTGCAGTGTATGAAACACCTCAGGGTCAGATCGATGACAGGAGTCAGTGGGACATACCCACAACATGACACCATGCTGTTCTTAAAGGTTTAAGATGTTCACATGTTCACGGTATGCTCTCATCTATCAAACAACTAGTGCCCAAATCCAGGTCTGAGAGGAAAGTGCAGTTGTTCCGACTGTAACCATAAATTTGCCATTTCCTTCTGTACAAAGTGGAATGGTGCCTGCTCACGACACCTGCTCTTTGATGCATCAGCTCTGACCTTACCCAAGAGGACAGACAGGATACTGGCTTTTACAGCAGTTATTTGGAACAACTATAAATTCATGTTATCAAAGGGAATAAATGTGAGAGGCCAGAGGAAGAAAATTGTAACCGAAGGGTGAAAAATAGTCTGATGAATGAGGGGAGACAGAAAGAGAAAAAAAGATAGGTAAAGAACACTGTATAAACCATCCAATCCAGGCAAATTAATGACCTTTTTCAGTAGCTTGAAGCAACTTTAAATAACTTTAATCTTAAAAGAAAAGGACAGTTGCTTAACTGTTCTTCAATCAGATGGGACATGCGGTAGAGGGGATAAATGAGGTGCAAGGAAGTTATCATTAGGTTTTTGTTTTACTGACTCAGTTTTACCATGTTGCGAGTGGGGTGCAAATTAAATGTGTAGATAGGCTAAGGGTAACCTTGACAGGGAAGGGAGATGAGGGAGTCAGAAAGCAACTCAGGACAGAATGAGAAGCAGAAAAATACTAGAGTCATGTGTCTTCTGAAACTTAGGCACATTGAACATGGCATAACTAAACTTTACACTGCTTAAAGTGTTCCTTTATGGCACCTACATTTTTTCCTAAATGCAAACATAATATGTTATAAACACATATATGCAGTGATCCATTTGTCACATATTCCCTTAGCCAACAGTGGATCCCCTGGTCATACCCAATGTGACATCCCCCCAGCTGTCTCTCAGCTAAACCTGTCAGATACCAAACACCTGCCCCCCCCCCCTTCAGCAACTACTTTGACTATAAATTGCCTGTTGTTTTGGGAGTTGGGGCATGCTGCTGCCATATTGCTGCCATCCAATCATGTCCAGAAGTGAAATGTTATTGAAAGACCCAAAGCAGCCAAACTGCATTCCCACCTCTGGACACAAGGCTGATTTCCTTGTGTGATATGAAGTGCCTGGCCAATTGACTGACCACAGGCCATCTCAGGTCATATCTTTAGGGACAAGTGGAAGGGAGGGGAAGGAGGAGGTAGCTATGGGGGAGTGTGGGGGGAAACTTTGTTGAAAGGCTCCAGGGACGCTCAGTACTGTTACATGTGGTTTTCAACTTGCTGGCATGTTCTATATTCTCTGTACGTCTAGAGATGATATTTTTCTTGGACAGCATGCAGTTTCTTCTAGGATGATGATACAATGAAAAGGTTAATCTGGTAAATTAATAGGAAATAGATTCTGCTACTTGCTTTTTGAGTAGATAGCCAAGTATGGCATGAGATTTCTTCAAATGAGGGCTTCAAATAAGAAGCCCCCCCCGCATTCACCTCTCCAAGGTCCAATTGTATTTCTAAACGTTAATAAACAATATCAGGACACATCCAATACACATTACACAACAAAGTTTAAAATGTATTACACATATTGCTTTTTAAGATGATAACGTGCGTGACATGGGGAGTGATAGGGTTCACTGGGGAAGCAGCAGTGGACACTTTATGGCAATTTAGGAGGAGGTTTTTGAATAGACACTCTATGCTTTCCATTAGGGCAGAGCAGTTTACGTGGTAATTTTATGACATTAAAGTATCATAGCTTGAAAGTCAATTCCACCACCAGACTATCTCATCACACAGACCTGATGGGGAATTCTTCTTTAGGAGAATGCCTGTGTGTGAAAAGCAATACGTCAGGGTGTTTTATATTTTATACCAACATTCACTGACACACTAATCAATTCGCTTCACATATTCTAATAGCTAAATTCTACAAAGTTAGTGAACCAGAGATATTGCCAGCAACTTGGTCTAGCCGTGTCAACCAACCTCCTGATATCTGGGGGATAAAGTTTGTGTTCTTGACATACATATAGTTAGGTTTTAAAAAGCATTTTGAGAGCACTTTGAATAAAGTACATATGAATAGCCTGCAGCTTAGTGATATAGGTAGAGCAGTATAGAATTGAAAATCCAATCTCTGCCATTGTTAATCCCTTCCCCATGTGGCTCTATTTGCTTTACAAGCAAAGAGATTTTAGCCGGTTCTTCCGAAAATAATTCTGATTCCTGAGGCTCATTTTGTTTTCAACCTCGTCTCAGTTAATTGTAAACCAAGTAATTGATCTATTCTCTTTCAACTTGTTCAAAAATATGAAAGAGAAAATGATTAGATCTTTTATCAATTCCAACTACAGCTAGTTTCTCCTTCGTCATTAAAGAAGCATACTACTACTTTGTCTTTCAAGAGATGGGAACTATTGATTGATGTTCATTAACTAAAGAACAGAAATATTTACAATATACAAGCAGTACAGATGAAGACAGCTGCTGTTTTTAATGAGGTGTTTTTACAACTAAAGCAAACATCTACCCATTAGTTCACTCTCAAACATCCATTGAACTATAGTTTCAATAAAGATTTTTGCACTGATAGATTGACCTGTACAGGCAAAAGTGATGGGGTATATTGCACGCTAAGCCCTTTAATCGCATATCTAGAAAAGTACTTAGCTGTAAAAAACTCCCCAATGTCTGTTAACCTTGAACAGCAAGTTTGCCTGTGAGCAGGGCTGAAGTAAAAAATGGTACAACAGAATGATTGATCATAAGAAAGCAGGTTCCCAAAACTTCTGGCTCATCCATTAAAAACAACTCTGTATTCACTAGACTGTAAGGGGCAACTAGAGAGATCACAAAGACTGATTTCTGGGATCAGTAAAGCTCACTGTGGCTCGGTAACAAACCCCTTACCCTCTTTCCTTTACACCTAGTGAGAGGTTTCTCTAACTAAAATCAAGTTTTTAACCTTGTCTCTTGTATTTTGCAAGCCAACAGGTATTTCTCATAATGAATAATACCAGCCATTAATTCTGTCTTCAACCTCTTATTATATATGCTGCTAAGGCTAGAGGAAAAATTGTATATATATGAAGAGAACAAATGATCCAAGTCAAGGGAAAATAATGAGCAATATCATAGACCATAATGATGCGCACAGAATGTGACCGCTGATAAGGCTAGGGAGCCACCTTAATACGGGCAGCTTATGTTTACTCTATTGACAATTCAGGCCACAACTCCAAACAGCATCACCATAGTAAAGCCTGATTGATTACAGCTTAGTTACACAAGTCTCCACCAGGGGCGCGACTCAGTCTTCAGCCAAGCATCAGAGCTAGTTTTTGAAACTGTATTGACCTGATATCCATATCAGGCTCTCAAACCAGGAGCAGAGATGAGAATAACTTGAATATCAGTTGTGGATAGGGAATCAAATGTTAAAAAATAAACCTAAAAGCAGAGCCCTACATTTTTCCTCAGATATAAAGATTGAGTAAACAAACATAATCAACAATTAGTTTGTGAAAGTAGTGAAAAAAAGTTTCTCTGAACTTGATTATCCTCAGCAAGGACATAGATGCATATGTAAATCATGTAGTCTATTGTTTTGAATATTTATCATCATGTGGGAAAAAAGGTGGCATGGGAATCACCTTATTACCATTAATATAATGACTATGCATTATCTTACCTAAGGGAAAGACACAATAGTTGAACCTTTCCATTTCTGTTTGGATGACAAAAAGTCAGAACATGTAGATACTCCCCTGTGAGTGTGCACTGTGTGAGTGGGCTGCATGGTAATGTACCTGGCTGTAAGCTTCACAGTCTGCTTCCTGCTCTGTCAGAATGTCACCCACAATGCCCTTTGATGTGAGCACCAAGGGAGGACTGCTACTGATGAGGATACACATCAACATAGTTGTCAACTTGGCATCCTGTGCCAGCACGGTCAAAATGCCTTTTGATAAGGGTATCAAGGGAAGACTGTTATTGATATCAAAGCTCAAGTGCATCACGCCCAACCTTTTTCATGCATTTGGAGTCTGAAGGTCACAAGCTTTTATTGATGTATCTTGACAATAGAGAGCATGGTATCACCATTGGGCCCTTAAAGACAGAAAACACATTTTCTGTCAAGCAAAGGAAATGATATATGAAAGCATTATAAATGAGTCCGTTTTACCAGGCACGTCACATACTGTAAACTATGACACATTTCAAAATGACATATATTTTTGTATTTATCACTAATATGCTGATTTGGTTAAGCTTCATACGGAGGCTACCAATACAGCAGACTGGGAAAATGGTCAATGACCTGTAGTTGAGAGGAATAAGCAGTTTATCACAGAATCCACACATTCCCAACGGTGCCATTCCCAAACACCTGTAGCTGTAGAGATCCCATCACCAGTCTATATAGACCATAAAAGTCCCATTCAGGTCCATAGCTGTGGTAGCCTAGGCAGGAAAGAGCCCCCTCCTATGAGCTACTCCATAACAGGAGAAGGACTATAAATGTTGTTGTGTCTATAAATAAAGTATAAGCAGCACCTTGCACAGTCTATACCCGTCGACTCTCTACCAATGTTGTTTGACTTATATGTGGATCATCACACAGGAGATGATCAGACTCGCTGTCTTTTCTGGTCAACAGTCGCCGTGACTCTAGGCGGTAAATGATCTGAGTAGGTTGGTCACTTATTTTTTAAACAACTTTTGTAAACTTCAAAAAGATATATATAATTCCAAATGGCCTTTCACCCACTACTACTGACAATGACACATGCATATACTCTATCCAAGCATCTGATATAGATATGAGGCTTATACATGTCATAAACTTATTTTTTGTGTAATTCTGTATGTTAATAATAAGAACCTTCAAACTAAAGAGAGAGTTGAATTCCCATCTCTATTTAGAATTCACAATACCTTTAAGTGTGTCACATGGAAATAAAGGTTAGGGTACTGATTTACTAAAAGCACTACGGTGATAGCTGTGCTAAGAAATGGCCTTTTCCCTGCCTGATGTCCCTGAGTCTCTTAAAGCGGCTGCAGCAAACTGACAATCCACACAGTGGTTTATAGGAACTAATTGGCCCTCAAGGAGGGTTCCTCATTGTCCCTAAACACTAGTGTGTATGGTTTTTGGCTGTCAGGACCCAATCAGTTGTTCCTATTGCCACATGGAGAACAAAGAGTGGAGCTTAGAGGACCCCATTCCTTTCTCTAATGATATTGGTAAAGACAAGCTTATGTTAAGCACTTATAATTGATAATGAAAATTCAGTATCGTTATAACAGAATACAGACCAGGCCAATCCAAAAAGTAATGGCATGGAAGATAAGAGTTTGAGACTGCCAAATGTCTCTGGGTAATTATTAAAGATCTTCATATTGTTGCATTGTCCTGACAAATAAACATAAATATTTAGGTCTTGTCCTTACAGAAGGACCTCACGATTAAAGCAGAAACTGTCTGCTTCACTCACCAGTAGGATGTTTTATCTGTATGCAAGTCACACCACTTATATGGAAAGAACAGTCACCATGCTTTACACCAGAGAACCTGATCTCACCTGCAATAGAACAGGAAGAGGCAGGATTAGGACAAGAATGGCATTTAAATATGTAGCTATATAGTATGTACGTTACATAAGTTGAGACATTTTAGTCATATACATACCGAAGGCCACACCAAGTTACAAATGGATTTTAAATTCTCAACCTAACTTAATGGAGCAATATACATGCATGTGATCTGAAAGTCTAGAAGTATCACTCAAGATTGTACTTTCAGGCAGACTATATCGCTGCTATTATTGCACTGAGCTTAGCTGACTTGAACAATACAGCATGGGGCTGGTTGGTCATACAGCTGACATGATTAATGAGGGACCAGGACAGTGAACCTGTCCCAGCATACAGCCCTGCCGTGTGCCAAGAATATCCCAGGAATGGGAGGTTAGGAGGGGAGGCACATATGGCTGTGTCTCGCCAAATTTGTACAAGTTCAAATTTTATGACCGGGAATAATCAATGGCTGGAACAATCTATGACCACAAGCCTATATCATTATAAGATAGTGAAAATGAATGAAGTAAAATAATTAACATAGACTATTAAAATATTCATCTTTCCACCAGTTTTTATATATATCTGCCCTAAATAAACTGTTTTCATTCATGCTGGTCACAGATTGTTCCCGGTCAAAGGTTGTTTCAAGTCATAGATCGTTCCCAGTTATGCACTTTCAACTTATATTGATTTGGTGAGACACAGCCATATGGAGGGTAACAATGGTGACTGTGGGTATGGATGGGAGGTCTAGGAGAAGGAATAGATGATGGTGATAACTATCATAGGATACACAGTATGGCATTCATTTATATATGCTTGTTTTTATTTAAGGCTTTGAATGCAGTATTCCACCACCTGTAACTCAACTGATGAATGTGCTTTAACTTTAATTCACCTATAGGCATTTATCATATGAATCACTAAAATAAAACCTTGATATGCCTTTGATTCAAGTGTAAACTTGAACAATTTATATCAGATGACATTCATGTATTATTATTGCACACTTTCTAATAATGAAAGTTGTTCCTCAACAACATTTCACCTTTCAGTAATACTTATTTCTATAACAACCAGACAGAAAGTAATTTGTGCATCCAGGCTAATTGAAAGATAGCCCTAAGTGATGAAATGTGAGCTTTGACACTGCAGAACTTGGAAGTGAAATTAGAGTGAGATTGCTTTTTCACAGTTGTCTTGTTTAAGTTCCTCTTCTTCAATTACTTCCTGGAGGCAATCAGACTTCAGACCACCAAAGTGAAACAAGCTTGAACACCCCTAGCCATACCAAATAAGGGAGACTCAACACTAAATCCCATATGGTCATGATATCAAAATAAGTACACAGTAAAAAACATACAACAGCCTCAGAAGTCTTACAACATATTGAACATCACTTGCTTTACCAGAAAAACTCTCAGATGAAATCAAATGGAAACTCAAATCTAAAATCCATGTGAAATTAGAATTAAGTGCACAGTATATTGCATTCAACATCATTGT
This sequence comes from Harmothoe impar, assembly GCA_947462335.1. Taxonomy (NCBI): domain Eukaryota; kingdom Metazoa; phylum Annelida; class Polychaeta; order Phyllodocida; family Polynoidae; genus Harmothoe; species Harmothoe impar. The sequence goes on from OX381713.1 coordinate 1,779,742, forward strand.
AAGGAACAGACTCCAGTCAAAGCAGGTTAGTTAGAAGGCACACACTTCCCAAGAAAAGGCAGGGAAATGGTACAAAAAGTGCAGTTGGGGTATTTAAGTAGAGTTGCTGCCATATGAGACAGATCAGAGGCAGTCAAGGAATACTAATTACAGATCAGTAAACACACACTTTATGTCGAGGGAGATATTATTTGCCTGTTTAATTCTTAACACAGCCAGCGCTGCTCCAAGCCTCCTACCCAAGGCCCTTAAGGAGTGTCCTTTCCATCACTAGTAAAATATCTAAATGCAGTTCATAATTGCTCTCTGACTTTTAGTACTCCCTACACAGGGAGCTCCAGCGCTTATATCATTCATAGATTCCTACTAGCAGCACATATGTCATGTTTATATTGAGACATGTTTATAGGGCCACAAATTACGGAACTGTAGCTTTTCATACTCAATAACAAATTATACTTGGTAGGTCTTTAGTGGTAAAAATATGGGGTTTTATCATCATTCATGGCATGAAAAAAGCAGTAGTTGCACTGCTGATGTTAATTTTAATGTTTTATTACTATTTCATTTAAAACCATAAAAAGGTCATTCTAAATCAAGTCAAATGACAAATAAAACTTCCAATATCCTTTCCTGCCATTGCATTTGAGTTCTTGTCAGATGCTTCCCTCCATACCCCATTTCGATTTTAATAAACATTTTTTTCCAGCATGTTGGTTGTGACCAAATTCTAAATAATGTTCGGGTTTATTCAGGCTCAGGAAAACTATTACTATTTGCATTTTCACAGTTAGGCCCATTAAAGGGGAATGATTTCAGAAAACGTTAGATAGTTCAGAGAAGAATAAAGGATAAGGGTGCTAGGGTCGTCATGTTATCAAAATAAATGTTCTTGGAGTGTAGGGAATCTGGGTAAGATGCCTCACTTTGGAGTCCTCCTGTGTTGTAGGAATGTCATGATAACCCATGCCTGTTACCACCAGTGGGGAGAGGTTGGTGAGCGATTGCCACTTCTGCTAACAGTGAGAACTCATCAGAAGAAGCCCTACTGCTGTTGGGTTCAAGAAGAAAGATTAAGTCCTTTCTTCTTTTCAATTCTTTTCTTTCAACAGTAACAGTACACTCAGGAACACTATCGTCACCATTATCCTGAACTGCTATGGCCATAAAGGAAAAGAGTATGACATGATCTTGTTTCTATTCAGTATGGTTCACATATTCTAGAAAATCCAATTACTGTTAGACTCTCATTATTTTCACAAACCAGCACCCAAAATAGACTCAGACAATTAGACTTGCCTCCTCCTTGCCCACTCAGTGTAATCTCCCTCTCTGTTGACAATAATTATCAGTCATTGTAAAAAACATCTTCTAAGGAGATGTCTTTGCAAATGGAAGTTGGGAGTTTTATTGGACATTGTTGTATGAAGTGGCTATAGAAATGAAACTCTTATCATAGCATGAACATGATACAACCATCAAATAGGAAGCTCCTGTATAAGACTATGCATTAGGAGACAGGCACTGACTGAGGAAATATTGTTTGAAAGGTCTGTTACATATCACACTAGGATATATTATTTGTCAACACCATCATATTTCTGATCTTAAAATGGTTTAGGAACACATATATATATGAATTTGCTATAGTCCTACAGAAAAAAAGTAAAACGAAAAAAGTATTGCTGGTTCTTCTTTTTTGATGGAAATAAAATCCATGAGACATCACATTCCTGAAGGTGAAGTAACCTTAAAACAGCTCAGCTAAAAGACACAGACAAAAGTGGTTCAGATTAAAATGATGAGGAGTTGTAAGCACATTCTGCCATGTGAGACAGATCAGAAGCAGTCAGGGAACGCTAATCACAGATGAGTAAACACAAGATGTAGATCTCGGAGTTCTCTTACAGCCTGAGACACCGTTTTGTCTCTTTAATTCACAGACTCTGAGAACACCTCCTACTTTTACCATTTTATCATAGTTACATTGAGCATTGATATCATACAGATTAGGATTAGTATTTTAAACAATGATTCTAAATTACTGCAAACAATATATATATTATGCCCACCATACGACAGGTCCTCTTGGTATTTATTTCCCATATTGATCAATTCTAACTAGGTAATAACCAGGGCATACATTCACATAATCTTGCACAAATATGTTACATAATACAAGCATGTATACAATACCCTAGATATAATGAGAAGGTGACCAACAGTAAAGATGCAGGCTGTCCTCCTTGACAGTGACAATGCCTCCTCTCTATATTCCCATAATGTAGACAGAGGGGGGCCCTGTGATGATATATCATGTCAGGTCCCCCTAAGCTGCTATTGTGCAACACTCATTGACCTTCAGCAAGCCCCCTTTATCCCATCCTAACAACACCCATAGATCCCTACTCCCGTCACATATGTCATGTGTATAGGACCAGATGTTGTTTTGCAGCACCCATACATTGTACAGTAGGGACAACAGAATGGTAGGGCTAAGGGATGTATATAACAGCTATTCTATGTCACCATGGAACTAATTTTCGAAGGAAGAGGCCAAGGGGCTTATATCATTACCATAGAAAGGGTTCTCTTTATTGAAACTGAGAATGCAATAACAAAGCCTCTAAGGATATCTGAAGACATGGTGGGGAGCTGAGCAGAAACTCATAGGTCCGGAGGGAATCAGCAGAGCCTCTGATTTCCACCGCGCCCCCTGCAGCTTTCATGTTGCTTATGCTATCCTACCTCTCATATTAACTATGTATAGGATGAGGGAGAGCTTTAGCCTTGGACTACAGTAATATAAGACCTTGGTCTATAAACTATTACTCCTAGCTGTGTGCTCTGCCTATGATATAGTACTACTTGACAATATTGGGTTTCTAACTTTTTCTACTTCAAAATGACAACTAAAACTTTCTATTTCCATTTGCTTTAGTGCATTCGAGTTCATTCTAGTACCTCCCTTTTTTTCTACATTCATGATTTGAATGTACTTTTTTTTCAGGACCATGCCTGAAACGCTGACATTCTTGAATTCCACAGAAATTCCGAAGGAACTTTGTTAACTTAAACCCAAAAGTTAAATAAGTAGATACCTTTATTCATTGAAACTTCAGACCATTTTAATGGAAAACTATCATGAATAATGAGTAGAATAGAGGAAAGATTTAAATCTCATTTAGGTGACTTTAGCTGTCAAATAGATGATGGAAAGATTGGTGAGGAGCAACAAATTTGAAAGTGATACATTTTGCTGACAATAGGATTTTCAAACTTCAACTGCGCTAGTAATTGCAGACAATGGGGCTGTGGTTCTTATCACACTGTCGTCTGGGTAGCTTGCAGTGCCACTTACAGAGTTTGCTGTAGAGCAGTTATCTGACAGAAACCCCTGAGCTGCTGCAGCCTAGCAGTGCAGCTATTAGACACAGCCTCCTGTGGAGGGATGAGGCAAGGATGTAATTAGTGTACAAGGTGCGGGCGGAGTCACTTACTCTATCACAACGAGGTTGGGCTAGAGCTAACGAGGTGCAGAACAGGATGGCTAATTATCCTTTTAAGGACGGTAGAGTGCTTGTTTCTCTTGTGATGCGGCAATGATCACGGTAGCTGCATTTTGGGATCTTAAATGTGCTACATATACTAAGCAGACTTCTAAGGTATCATGGACCATGTGGCCCTTCAAGAGCTAATAAATTCCAGTGTGAGTGCTCAAACCAGCCTTTCTATGGTATAATTGCTGAGGTAGGTGCAAGGATTAGGAAGGGGTAACATAAATCACATTAATCATGGGGAGGGGATCAACCTGGGGTTATCTGAGAGTCAGAGGGATGGTGGGCTATCTAAGAGGAGCGAAGGGTGGTTGTGTCTCAGAAAAGGACTAAAGACAATGTGGGAATCTATGAATTATGTTGATTAGCTTTGTACCATGTAATATGCAGGTTCTGATTATTATTTCACAGAAGAGCTTTAATATATATGGTGAATTTCAAGTCTTCTGTGTTTGAATTATAATTGTGTTACCACTCTGACATTGGCAATGGTGGCCAGCGATTTTTAATGCTGAACACATCCAATGAACAGATAACTGATTATGTACGTAGTGCCTGTTCATACAGCAACACATTCTAATTAGAGGATGCTAATTTTTAATGATAGTTAGCACTTAAAGGACAGCAAAGGACTTCAATAAAGTATTTCATATAGTTGTCACAACTAAAATGCCATTCTAGTGCTGCATAAATGTAGCTACAAACCCTATGTGGCTAATAAACTCGAGAAGTTACCGCCCACACTGTATTGATATGAATATGAATTTGGGATGGTGTAATGCCATATTTTAAGACCTAGTGGCTGCTAATTGGTATAGGTAATGAATGGCTAAGATACCAGGTTGACTAATTGTCGTGGAAGCTAAAACTATCTGGGTGGGAGATGTATCAGTCCTTCCAGCCCATTATACATCAATCTATTGTCTATAACGCTCTGAGAGAGGTACATATTAGTATACTATCTAGCAGTGGGAGAAGGCAATGGTGCTGCTTTGCAGTACTGCAGTACCATTCATCAAACATAATTTAGTGGTCATAATGGCGAGACAATTAGATAATGTTTCTCACCATGATTCCCGGCTTCAATATGTTGACATATAAACCAGAGGCAGTCGGCAAAAAGATAACAGAGTGAATAGGGGAGGTGGATGAGAAGTGGGAATAGATGTCTCTTAGGAGATGATGATGATGCGGGTGGATCAAATGAGAAAAAAAATTGGCATTATATCTTAATCATGTTGTGCCTAGGTTTGTTATTTTTGCATGCCTAGTGCTAAAGTCGGAAGGGACCCAAGAGGAGGAAGCGGAAAGAGGAAGGCAACGTAAGGTGTTGTAATAGTCGTGGTAATAGGACAAGGTATAGTGGGAGTTGCTTCCCAATTCAGCGAGAACAAGTCTTTTCACCTACACAAATACAAAATCTAGCTATAGCTTTAACTGGTTTATAATATGGATTAGGTATATCTTCTACTAAGGGACCAAAAGCATCTTTTCAGCTGTGAGAATCAAAACTGACATCATAGTCACATTTTCAAGAATTTCTTGGATGTTGACAGAAAGTCTATTTTTGGTGGAGCACTGGGTTGAAGTGCAGCCCAGTGTGTGGTCAAGGACATTAAGGAGAAGGGAACCCCGTGACCTGACTGAGGTGCCATTTTCTCAAAACACATTCAGGACCTGCTTTCTACTTTCAACCCTTTACCGTTAACTCTTTTAACTGTGGAAATGCATAAACCAGGAATGGGTCAGTGCAACATACCAATAAAAGGGCACCATGCTGCCCTGAACGGGTTGATCTACTTTACACCCTCTCAGCTGTCCAATGATTCCTGCCCAGATTCGGGAGGTCAGGTCTGAGATGAAAGTGCAGTGCTCCTGGCCATAACCATAACTTTGCCATTTCCTTTTTCACAAAGTAGAAATGGGGCCGTCTCACAACACCTGACCTTGTGAGAGAGCAAATCTGTCCATCTCCAGGGAAAAGAAAAGACGAAAGGCTTTTTCATTTGTTATTTAATGCAATAATAGATTCATGTAATCAAATGAACGTAAGAGAGCCCAGGGAATAAAGTTGTAATTGATAGATAAAAACAGTTGACAAACAGACACGTCTCAGAATCCCCAACCAGAGGGCTGCTATAGTATAATGAGTAGTACACTACTCCTTACTGAGGGGGAAATCATTTTACCTTTGTTCAAGCAAATATCTCCAAAATCGATACACTTAGAAAAAGTAATGGTCATAACCATCGGATAACATTAGTGTAGCAAAAAGAAATGGCAGTCATGGCATAAATATCCAGTAGAGATAACTTCCCTAGGGAAAAGGCCCTCATTGCAAGACAGTCCTTATCCTAACACAGTAGGCTTGACTTAAGGGCTTGATTTAAGACATACAATAAGCCTTCCCTCCTCTCTGTGTAGTCTCTCCTAAGCAGCAACAATTATCTAAATTGCAGACATTGTTGTAGCACTGTCAATGGAAATGTTTGCTTTATGTAGGACTGTGTCTTATGAAGCATTCATAACAACAGGAGCCTTCACATAATTATGATACTACAACTAATTGGCCTATATTTTCAGTAATAATATGCCACATTGAGAAAGCAAGGGAAATGAGCTGCCAGTGCAGTGCTTTTGAAATAATATACTTCGACTAATACAGTAGATCTTTTACAGTTCTGAATGGTGTATACATAATAATATATGATTTCTCTCCACTACTGCCAATTGATTTGAAAAATCTGTTTTTCATTTTTACAACAATAACACCTCAGAATATTTTAGTGCTGACTGAAAATTGCGTCATTCAATTAATCTTTTTAATATAGCTGAATAGTATGGTTGTATAAAAAGATGAAGAAAATCTCAAAAGAATGGCCACTCAGTCTCTAAACCTAATACCATATGGTTCTATGAGAGGCATGTATTGAGAAATGTAAGAGAACAACGAGACCTGATGACATCTTAAAATCCCTTAGGAGATCTAACCTTTTTTTTGAACAAGAATCGACTTTATTGGTCTGAGGTAAATAGTTTGACAATTATGACGTACATGTGTCTCAATCCATCGTTGGGTGGTAGTATAAATATAAGCGTTTACAAGCTATAATCATCATGACCTTTGGGATTAGTGAGACATAAGCGATTAAATTCGACCAAAAAGTCACTGAGTGTACCCGTCAGCAGAGCTGTTTGTTGATACACCCAGTTTCACCATTTGAACATGTCATTAAATAACAATTCTTTTTGAGAAAACAGTGGCTTATAAACTATAACTTTCTTACTGAAATCTTATGATAGATCAAAATAGAAGAAACCCCCCTATATAACAAACTGTAATAGCATAAATAATATACCTGGCATGAAGGTGGTTTTTTATGTATCTAGTACCGGTATAGAGTTTTCAAGTAAACTTCTCATTTTTGATTTAAACTCATCAAAGTGCTCAAGTTTCCTAATCTCCACATCTAGGGCATTCCAGGTTTGTCCACAAGTCACCTCTATAGAATTTTCGTATGCTGAACATTTAATGTGCGAATACTTCAATAAAGGAGCGGCTGACAACAACCTTGAAAACAATGCAGCTAAAAGGTACAAATAAAAAGGGGAACTAAGTAAGAAAAGTGGTGCAGGAGGGATTGAAAGGAGGTTCTCCCATGTCAGCCAGATGAGAGGCAGTCAGGGAATACTAATCACCCATCTGTAAACATGAGGCATCCAAGTGAGGAGCTCCTACACCCTGAGGGATGCTTTTTTCGCTCCTCAATTCTTAAGCACTGACAGTACTCCTCGAATCAACCCAAGGCTTCTTTGATGGACCTCTCAGAGATCTTATTGGTTAAAAAGAGATATAAGCTTCATGCAGACTCATGCCTAAGACAATATTGGCTACATTAACAATAGTTAGATAGTGCTATAGCCATCATGTGGTCTACATAATATATGTATACTATATCTTTGCTACAACTACTGCCATATCCTAACTGTACTTGTGGAATCTGCATGTTCCCAGCTTTCATTATCAAGAATGAGAATTATATTTTGACCACACCTGCCTCATTTTGAAATTTATTTTTAAAAGCTATCCTTGAATTCAAGTGATCAATCCTGTGAACAATTTGCTATGAATGAGAAAAAAAGATGACAAAATCTATCATCCTTTGAGAAGATTATAAATTGATTCATGGATCTATTAACCAATACTCACACAGGGTTTAAATATATGATAATAATTTGCAAAGTAATTATCTAGTTCCATCCAGACACAACCAGATCAATATATTGATGCACCTATACAAAGGTAGAATAACGGTTAGTCTATATTTAACAAAGATTGAAAGAGAAATACATTTGTATTCAGATTGAAAAACTTCTACAATCATTGCTTCTTCCCTTTAGAAAAGGTTCCAGTATTGTCCTAAGGCAGTAGAAAGAATTTGAAAACTAGTTGTTGACTATTCTAACTTTACCAGTGGTCTGTCGTACAACAACACAGCCAGCACCAAACACGATGTACACATGCACTAGGCACTGGCTCCCCAGGAAGCAAGCGTTCACTTCCTGTGGCGATTGTTGACTCCCAATATCAGACACGGACACTGCTTCCTCCCACTTGTACCTGTAGAATACATCACTGCTAGCTACTGGCCAGCCAACAGGAGGCACAGAGCCAGCAAAACTCAAGTAAGCTCTTGGCTGGTTTCACCAATGATTTTCTACCCCCATCTCCACTTTCAGTTTGTGCAGTGGGTGTGCCTGCTCGGTGCTTTGAGCCTGTTTGGAAGTTTACTGCTTTGGATAGACTAGTGCAGGGTAGCTTCCTCCCTAGTCAAACATATGGACCTACACTGCCTTTTTGAAACTCTCCTCGAAAAGATCCCTGTTGTTGGTGTTCACTGCCCACCTATCAATCAGAATGACCTTCTTTGTAAAATGATTCACTTACAAATATATTAAATAATATCTGCTCAAAAAGCTCTTCCGTAATTGTGTGCTAAAAACTTCAATTACTAATCTAAAGGGAATATTATAATATAGGGTAGCAGACCCTATGTCGAAGTGGGCCTCATGGTTGGTGAACAGCTCAGCAGACCCTGTAAGGTCAGCAGAGCCCCTCATTCCCGACACACACTCCCACAGCTGTCTGAATGCTCACACCATCTCCTGTTACAGCATTAGTAATTCATAGGACAAGAGGCCAGTTTAGCCACGGACTACCGCACTGTGAACACTGAGTCCACGCTGGGGTCTTAGTCCACGCTCTGACCAGGACACAGTAGTGGTTACCCATAGAATGCTGACCTATATATTTGTAGATTGCTCAAGGATTTGTCTTTTTTGGCTTGAGTCAGGTCTGCAGCCAGCAGTGTAGACATTATGAGTATTGAAGGGACTTTTACAAGACTTGTGAGCTGTCATGTAGCTAATAGTAGGCTGGTGTCATTTCATGGATTTTGAATTTCATCAATGTCATTGCTATGGACAGTGGGACTGTGGTTCTAGTGACTGTGAGTATTGGTTACACCCACACAAGAATTTATAAAGGGTCCTTTTAATAACTCCCTCATCAGCGAACAACTCTTGAGCTGAAGGTGTGCCTGCATTTTGCTCAGAGAGGGTGTGTGACTTCCTCTAATACCATCCTCAGGTCCCTACGAGTGATTGAAATGTCACGATACCATGTCTTCTAGACAAAAAGTATAATCAGTCCATCTTCACTATTAGCTAAATGAATAACAGCAGATCACTATCTGGAGGTCAACAATTAAGTTGCGGTTTATCTAATCAGAACAATTAATCTAATCTCAGCAATCTTACATTATCAGTGAGACAGGTACATCAGAAGGGGGATTATTAGGGTAGTGCAGATGAAACTATCACCTTGTTAAATGATTCAACACTCTTGTCTAAGACGATTACCATAGTGCGGGATCAGAGGACAGGGACAGCAGCAATGTATCCTAGCTATTGTCTCCCTGGCCAGTGTTAGTGTCTACCCCTATCCTATGCCATGATAACTATACTTGAAAAAACACACATAATAACTGAAACTGTTCGGCAGTGATGGTTCATATGAATGTAGCATTAGTGAACCATACTTTGCTGATCCCTCCAATATAACTACTCTACAGTGATACACGGTAAAAAGTTTGTTGCCATTTTTGTAGCTGTACCTTAGATTTTACTGTAGGTGCACAATTCATTGTATGTAAACAGCAGAATCTACTGGAAATTTTCTGTGGATTCTACAGTAGTCTAAAGTAGAGTCTACCGCAGGGATGCTTCTGCTGCAGAGTTGAACTACCAAGAGAGGCTACTCTTCTGTCCCCTGGATGCCCTGCCCCCAGCACTACCAGCAGTCTGAGCAGCTCACAGAACCAAGGCCAGCGTTAGCTGTAGGACCATAACCACTCACAGTCTAAACTGTAGAAGACTAATCATACGGAAAAAGCATGAATTGCTGCAGGCTAGAGGTGCCTAGCGGTGGGCAATTAGACGCAGCCTCATGGGGAGGGACGGGGCAAGGAGACAATTGGTGGACAAGATTCACTTGGTCTATCACAGCCGGGTTGGGGCTCATGTTAACAAGATGAGAGCAGGCCGGCTAATGAGTCTTTTAAGGATGGAATGATGCCTCTACTCTTCACTGTCAATTGTGGGCATGAGGTATCAATACAACACTGGTGGATCATACCAACCCTTCAGGAGTGTATCAACCCAAAATATCATCATGATGAAGCAGCACAGCTGCAGCATTAATGATATACTCAGCATGGCTACATCCATGATGACACGGAGCAAATTGCATTAAAGCACCTCAAAGAGCTAATCACTCTCGCTGAGAACGCCCCTTCTCAGACCAGTCTAATTGTTGAGGCATGGGCCTAAATCAGGGGTATTGTAATGAGTATGCGTTCTACGACGATCTATGACGATCTACGACGACGAAAACGCTACCGTCAATCCCGATCTCGCCACTCCGGCGCCCATAACTTCCCTTATGGAGCGTATTAGGCTCTATAAATTATACAGCTGATAGATTATATATGTTTCTACCATCCCTGTAAATATAGACCCTCAACTATGTCTAGTTGCCGAGATATTGACGAGTTAGTAATTTTAGCTAGGCCTATTCTGGGATTTTGGGGCACCTTGTCCACCATCTTGAACTTTGCATCATGGGAAGGAACATGGATTAGGATGCACAATTGCATTGTGGGATGGAACATGGAGACTTTTAACCAATCAAAATGGTTGTTCATAAACATTCCAATCTTGATGAGGGTTGGGAGCACTGGGCTTTTTAGTCAGATTTACTAAGACAAGATTCAAGAAACAAGAGACTACTCCACTACCCAAAGGTTTGTACCCTAGCATGACGCTGTACCTATCTTTCTGGTGGCATTCTTGTATGAATTATTTAGCTTAGTTAGAGCTGTGACAGTATTTGCATATTTGTACCTGTATTTATCCTGAATATATTTACTTCCATTTAACATGAATTACTCTGTGTTGTCATCCTTTATTCACATCCCCACATAGCCTGTTTATCACTACATTGGTGTCAGAAGTATTTTAGGCTCTATATTGGAGTCTAGAACCCCCCACATTCCGAAATTCTCAAAACAAGTTCGCCGAAAAATACGGCGAGGTGCCCGTTGCTAAGGCTGCGCATTTGTTACCCCTGTTGCTAGGTAGCGCACGCTCGTTGTTAGGCACTTGTTGTGGGGTCGCTAAGCAGCGCCCATCGCGACGGACGTTGGCGCAGCGCCAACGCCCACCTTCAGTTAGCCAAAACATCGTCAACAACTCTGTCCCTGTACCGGGTCAGATTTCACCAATTCTCATTGTTAAAACCTTTCTAAAACACACCTAAACCATGTAGGATATACCCCCAAGTAGTGTACGTGAGTATCACGAAGTTTGGTATTGAAATACCGGGTGTTAAAGTGTATTTTGTACGTTGACATTTTGTCTAAATAGTGGCCGGCTTCGTCGCCGAGTTTCACGTCAAACTTGGTCTGTGTTTTCAGGCATATCCCACCTTCTAAATCAGTCTTAATCACATTCAAACAAGATGGGAAGGTAGTCTGTACATGCTAGATCACGAGGTTGTGTGATTGCCGGAGTTTGGGACCAAACAATCGACTCTAAACTTGTATATTGCTCATTAACATTTCGTCAAAATACCGGCCGACATTGTCGCCGACTTTCACGTCAATATCACCACTGTTTTGTGGCTGTCTAAACCCCTCCAAATTACATTCAAACGTCTAGGGAACATCATATTTGTATGCTAGAACACTCGGTGGTGAAGATCTGCCAAAAATACCGATCCTGAAAGTGTTGATTAGACGCCAACTTTGGCGAAAACATTTTGTTTAAAATAACGGCCGACATCGTCGCCGAAATCCACGTCGACTTGTCTCTGTATTTAGACAAGTTCCCAAGTTCTAAAACCCTATCAGAACACGGTTATAGGATATAGGACACATTGTCAAAGATTCCCCAGGAGTTCACAACTTTTGGTGAAGAAATCATCGAGTTTGAGGTGTTTTTGGACGCTTGACATTCAGTCAATATTTGTTCAAAATAACGGCCGACATCGTCGACGAGTTCATGTCTAGGAATCATCGGCAACTTTTGCCTCTGTTCTGAGGCAAATTCCCACCGCCTAAACCATCATTTAGTAACGTTTTAACTAGTTGGGAAGGTTGCTACTACATCCTAGAGCAGTAGGACTTGAGGTTCCCGGCTTAGTGGGCTGAGACGTCGACTCTAAAGGTGGGTTTTGTAGTTTGACATTTTGTCAAAATAGCGGCCGAGATTTCCGTCCACTCTGCAACGGTATTGTAGCAGTTTAAAAGAGTGTAAACCACATCTAAACCCCATTTAACATTTTGTAGACTAGACCTAGGCTGTTCATGTACTTGACCAGCTAAGGCTCTCGCCAAAATAATTGTGTCTGAGGCGTTTCTGGGATCAAGACAGACCCGAAATTTAGTGTGTTGTCGCCACAGCCATCACATTCTAAAATATCAACATGACTTGATGTAGACCGCTCCCCCCCCCCCCTCAAGGTGTGTCTATCTAAAGTATCTTCAGAGTTGACTAAGTTTGTTGACTACTGGAGATCATTTGTGGTTATTGTAATTGTGATTTTATTGCACAGTGAGTTAGGGCCGTAAGGAAAGTCCACCATAGGTTACAGCGATGTCGGAATTGTTCCGCGGTTGTACAAATTATTTTTTTGCATCTTGTGGGTAATTTTTATTCAATTGAGATACAATTGTCATTAAAAAAAAAATTTTGACAATATGTCGCGGTCTGACGGAAGTCACGACTCACTGCGGGAGTCCAGTCAAACACGAATTAACGATTTCTATCCGCGCTACTTGGAAAAAGACTGTTGGCCACCGAGCCCCGCCAATACAGGCGCTTCCGCTGGTGCTTCCGCTGATGCTTCTACTCGTACATCCGCTGCAAGTACCATACCCGGTATTCAGTCGAATCTGGATCGGGGCGACTCTGCTGTTCAAGTTCAAAGCAAGCAGCAAGATCAACAAGACGACATGAGAAGCAGCAGATTTGATTATCGCTCAAGCGACGACTCACGTTACCAGCAGAACTCGGATGCAGAGAGGCAGAGATCCATTGTGCCACACGATGGGCAGACTACGCAAGATTCTAATCAAGCCATCATTCATGCCGTCAACAACTTGGCCCATGTATTTATGCAGCACATCTCAAACCAGCCAGACGTCCCTGACGCTCTTCGTGGACTAGTGACATCTGGTATTTATCAACCTCGAGAAGTCCGAGATAGAGGTCAGAGTCAAGGTCAAGTTCAGGGTCAAGTCCGAAGTGACATCCAAAGTCAAGCCCAAGGTCAAGTTCAAGGCGACATCCAAATCCAAGCACAAGGTCAAGTCCAAGGTCACATCCAAGTTCAAGGTCAAGGTCAGACCCATGCAAGATCTGATAATCGTACCAACAGAGGACGTCCACGGATGGACGACACTGATTCCAGTCCTGTTAGACGCAACCTTTTTCCCAATATGACAGCCCCACGTCCAAGACTTAGGACCACTCGCCAGATGGATCATCCAAGGAGATCATCTTCTTCTAGCTCTACTGAAGGATCTTCCTCACCACACAGAAGACCAGGTAGGTCCGGTGTGACTTCATCTTCCGTCTCCAATAGACGCCGTCGTGGCTCAAGAAGAGGAGAAGACTACCGGCAGCCGAGAGACTCATCTCCTCGAGACAAACGGCGCCAGCCGAGATATTCATCTCCTCGAGATGAACGACGCCAGCCGAGACACTCATCTCCTCGAGACAAACGGCGCCAGCGGAGACATTTATCTCCTCTAGATGAACGACGTCAGCCGAGACACTCATCTCCTCGAGACGAACGGCACCAGCTGAGATATTCATCGCCTCGAGACGAACGACGCCAGCCGAGATATTCATCGCCTCGAGACAAAAGACGCCAACTGAGACACTCATCTCCCCGAGATGATAGACGCAGGCCGAGACACTCATCACCAGTAGAGGAGAGACATCATCACCTTGAACACGTCTCATCAACCGGAAGAAGACATGACGTTCGAGGGTACAAAGTAGATGGTCGATATGTACCCGCACAAAGCCCTTCACACATAGATTCATCAGCTGATGATTTATCTGGCAGAGATCAACGACAACAAGGAAGAAACCGCGATTACAGGTATCCTACCAGTCCTCATGAGGGAGGCAAGAGAAGAGGAAGACGATCCAAATCTCCACCATCCCCCAAGAGAAGACAGTCCTCATCTCCATACAGGAGACGGTCACCTTCACCGCGACGGCAGTCGTCCCGACCACACCATCGCAGGTCAAGCTCGAGTGAACGTACCACTAGCCGGAAAAAGAGAAACAACCTTGTGAAGCCTAAATCGTATAGCGGATCGGTACCATGGGAAGAGTACAAGAGTTATTTTTCAAGACTTACCCGCTTGAATAATTGGGACGAAGACGAAGAACTTGACATCCTTCTAGTCCAATTAGAAGGCGAAGCACAGCGATTCGTGGATGGTGGAAGTATGTCTGTCACCAAATCTTTTAGATGCCTTGACGAAGCCTTACAGCATAGATTTGGAGCACAACAACAGGCTGCAGTACATCAGGCTGCCCTGAAGGGTCGAGTGAGGAAAGAAAACGAGACTTTGGCTGCTCTCGCCCAAGACATCAGATATTTGGTAAAACTTGCATACCCTGGGTTTTCCGCAGATGCAGCGGAGGTCATGGCTATCGAAAGATTCACCCAAGCTTTGACTACGCCAGCCCTGAGTAAGGCCGTATATGATGCAGAACCAAGCTCACTTGACTTTGCCGTTAAAGCCGCAGCTAGAGAGGAAGCATGGCATGGCGCTGAAAATCGAGACAATGTCACAAAAGTTAGGTTCAGAGGAACCAGTCACGAAGGACTTAATGCTACTTCTCCAAGAGAAATAATGGACTTAAAACAAAAGGTGGAATTATTAACGTCTGAACTGGCTAATGTCAGGAAGAGTCGGAGTCCACAAAGACAAAGCTCAGGATGCTACACGTGTGGTGAGACAAACCACTGGCAGAGACAGTGCCCAAGAGCCCGCACACCGAGTCCCCATTCTGCACGCAAATGTTATACCTGCGGTGATTTGAACCATGTAAGACGTGACTGCCCTCGCAGCCCAGCTCGCAGCCAGAACCAGTCACCAGGGAGAAGTCAAACCATGGGATATTTCACCTGTGGCGACCCCAGGCATTACAAGAGGGACTGTCCCAGGACACAAAGTCCCCATGGCAGATATTCACACTCACCAAGTAATCAGTATAGTACAAGAGGACGTTCTGCCTTACCTGGAAGAAATCAATCAAGCTGGAATCCCCCTGGCCGTCGAGACAGCCCGCACCCAAATTCTGCCATACAGCAAAACAGATCATACTCACAGACAAATGATGCACGCCCAAGACCCTTGGACACAGTGCCAATAATAAGAACTACAGACCAAGCTTCAGTACGTATGGTTGGGATAAAAGTCATAAAACCTGCACTAGAGGAGATGCGGGTGATGGTTGCTATATCTACCCCGCAAGGAGATGAACATGTTGCTGCCCTTATCCATACAGGCGCTGAAAGGTCCTTGATGGGTACGGAACTCCTGCACCGACTGCAGCTAAGAAATGTATCTCTCGAGATGAGACCTATGGATCCAGGACTACAGCTATATGCAGTTAATAATACACCGATGGAGATCAAAAACATTGCACACTTGACACTTCAAAGCAGACTCGGTGTATTCAAACATGACTTCTTAATCACTGATGTTTGCACCGAACTAGTGCTAGGATGTGACTTCATGCGTGGAAACAACTGGGAGTGGAGCTGGAGAGATAATGATGTCCGCCTATCTCATGGCGATTCTGCTCACTGATATACTTTGCCTAGAGAATATTGTTCTCCCGCTATATGAGCGCCATTCTTGGTAATTGATATGGGAATCAATTTTTTTAAAGGAAGGGAGGAACTGTTGTTACAATGGTGATATTATCGTTGGATATGTATTGAATTATCTCCAGAAATTTTCACTCACGTATGGGTGTACCAAACAATTTTTCTTTTAAATTGAGGTTTGATGTTGTATATTGCTGAAAGATTATTCAGCAGGTTAGTCACTATGTACATATGTTATTGCATTCACTAAACAAACTTGGTCAGTACGACCCACTTACACAGCTAGCTATTGGACGAAAGGGTGGATGCCCACAGATGTCATGAAGTATTGGACGAAAGGGTGGATGCCCACAGATGTCATGAAGTATTGGACAAAAGGGTGGATGCCCACAGATGTTAACCAGTACCAAATATTGGACGAAAGGGTGGATACCCACGGAAGTTAACAAGTATGAAGCACTGAACGATTACAGATGAGCAGATATTGAAGAACATAGACGATGCTGATGATAACTTCATATATTATATCATAACTTGATTGATCTAGATGGAATTATCTGTCACAAGTCAGGAAGTATTTAACATATTCATAAAGTACATAACCAAGTTATACTAGTTCTGCAAGGTTTTACTATTATGTAACAGTTAGGTAGTTATCAGACCAGGATTTTCCGTCATGTAGGAAGTTATGTTAGCTCGAGGACGAGCTAGATATTAAGAAAGGGAGAGTGTAATGAGTATGCGTTCTACGACGATCTATGACGATCTATGACGACGAAAACGCTACCGATCTCGCCACTCCGGCGCCCATAACTTCCCTTATGGAGCGTATTAGGCTCTATAAATTATACAGCTGATAGATTATATATGTTTCTACCATCCCTGTAAATATAGACCCTCAACTATGTCTAGTTGCCGAGATATTGATGAGTTAGTAATTTTAGCTAGGCCTATTCTGGGATTTTGGGGCACCTTGTCCACCATCTTGAACTTTGCATCATGGGAAGGAACATGGATTAGGATGCACAATTGCATTGTGGGATGGAACATGGAGACTTTTGACCAATCAAAATGGTTGTTCATAAACATTCCAATCTTGATGAGGGTTGGGAGCACTGGGCTTTTTAGTCAGATTTACTAAGACAAGATTCAAGAAACAAGAGACTACTCCACTACCCAAAGGTTTGTACCCTAGCATGACGCTGTACCTATCTTTCTGGTGGCATTCTTGTATGAATTATTTAGCTTAGTTAGAGCTGTGACAGTATTTGCATATTTGTACCTGTATTTATCCTGAATATATTTACTTCCATTTAACATGTATTACTCTGTGTTGTCATCCTTTATTCACATCCCCACATAGCCTGATTATCACTACAGTATCTGAGACATGTAAGGAGGTGGGGGTTTCTGACACAAGGGGAGATAGGCAAGGTCTACTGGTTCTACAGCATCATGACAATAAATCAAAATGAATCATTAGATTGCTGCTGTCCATAAGAGGTTAGTGGCTGCTAATTGGTCCTATGATAAATGGTTCTCATTAATTAATGACCAATAACCCTCAAGAAACTAAGATTAAGAGATGGCTAATTGGCTATGTAAGTTAAAACCATCAAGGTGGGAGAGTTATTAGTATTTCCTGTCCCCTAAATCAACAATGCATTGTCTATGAAGCTATTAAAGAGGTACAGATTAGCATACTATCTAGTAGCGGGAGAGGGTGGTACTACAGGCTTTTCACAATGCAGAAAACCTGATGTAGTGGTAAGTACTAGGGAGACAAATATATAATCTGCCATACTAGACATGACTATGCATCCTCAGCTGGTAAGAAATAATGTCAAACTTGGTATAGCCTCATGCAATCAGTGCTGCCAACTTAGCCCAAAACCAATCCAGTCCACAGTCACCATCACAGGATGGCCTAATACTTTAAGTTATTTGAAAGGTCATTTAATGTACAGCTGCCTCATAGCCATCACAGAATTGATGTACTTACCCCTCTTCACACGTCTATAGAATCTATAGGGACACATGTGTAGAGTGAGAGAACGTTCCCTTGGGGGATAAAGCGATCAAGTGGAGGGAGGGGTGAAGGCAGAGGAGGAAGGTTGAAGCATAGTGACATAGTATGCTGTGAGGTGGGAGAAAACCAGGTCGGAGAAAGTGGGAGGCGGTGTAAAGGGAGGGCTGGAGGGAGGAAGTGGGAGTAAGTGCATACATATAGATCTTCTCATGGTCACATGATTTTTACCCATCATTCACTGTCACAGCGTAAAAGACGTATGGTGCGTGACTCTGAGCTTGTATTTATACGCTCCCCACACGCTCTTCCTGCTGGTGGCAAGTACTCATCAGCACTGGGAGTGGGGATTTCAGAGGAGTCAATAGTATTCTGTTAAAGGGTTTGCTTTTACAAATGCTCTCTACACATTTCAAATATCCAGCAGAAACCATCACTTTCCAGGAGAGGGAACTCTGCTGTTTAGACTTAAAACACACTGCATTAAGTATTATATGTCAGCTGCCTGTGAACATAAGTGCCTGACCAAGCTCAGAGAGATTGTTCCTCAACCAATCTCTGCTCAGAATGGTAAAGGTGCCCTCGGGTGAGTATTGGCATGTAGGCTGTGTGTATGATGTATGGCTGTTTGCACTGAGCTATGGACGAGACTTTTCCTCCATGCATTTACAAGTTACCATGCAACTATAGACCAATGCAGCAAGAAAGGGTAACATTTTCTGTAATGTCTTTCCTTTGTGAACGTCTCATATTAGGGGATTCACAGAACAATTATCTCTCAAATAGTATACATTAGAATGCAGTATCTTGAGGTTACATTTATGTATTTGTATGTCACATCTCAAAAATGTTCATAAACTACATATCAACAATTCTTCTGCAAAGTCATCCTTTTTTGCTGAATTGGTGTATAGTGTTGGCTATGGATTTACACTGGCATTACAGTGTACAAACTATCTGACTAATGGTTGCATGAAAGCAGTGAATTACAGAGCACTTGCAAGAGATCTACTGCAATGTATGTGATACTATGGGACAGACTAATCATTCCTCCTTAGGTATTGCGTCCAAATTTGAGTAATAATGCTAGATGCACCTCTGGCTGGTACATCCCATGTCTAGCCCTATCATACAATACTGGCTATGTATTGAATCTACTGAGAGTCACGTGACTCTCGTGAGCGTGAAATACGGCCACAGTGTCCAATACGGCCTAGGTTTTTTGCACACTCCCCGAGGGAAGATTGCTCTAACCTCGACAGTCTGTATTCACCATGAAATAACAACAAAATGGCACCATACTGATCTTAAAGGTTTAAGATGTCCACATGTTCATGACCTACTCTTATCTGTCAAACAAATTGTCTCCGAATCTGTGAGGGGAGGTCAGCTCTGAAAAAAAGTGCAGTCGTTCCGGCTGTAACCATAACTTTGCCATTTCCTTCTTCACAAAGTTGAATGGTGCCTGCTCACGACACCTGCACCTTGAAACATCAGCTCTTACCTTTCCAAAGAGGACGGACAGGATACTTATTTGGAACAACTATAAATTCATCAAAGTTATCAAAGGGAATAAAAGTGAGAGGCCCGGAGAAAATTGTAACTGAAGAATTGAAAATAGTCTGATGAATGAGGGGAGAGGAAATAATTAGTTAAGAAAACACTGCATAAACCATCCATTAAGGCAGATTTGAGCCAAACTTTGAGTTGATAAATTAACTCTTTTAGTTGCTTGGAGGAACTTAAAGTAATTTTAAACTGAGAAGAACTTGCCTTGAACTTTGCTTTTATCAGAGGGGACATGCAGTGCAGAGAAGAAAAGGAAGTGCAAAGAAGCTATCATTAGGATTTCTTTTTAGTTATTCAGTCTTCATCATGTTGCGGTGCTTGTGCAACTTCAACTGGGTTGGGAAATAGAGTTACACTTGGGGTTAACCATGACAGGGAAGGGAGATGAGAGTGTGAGAAAGTGACTGAAATATGCCCTACATAGTGTATGCAGAGAAAAATATGAGGGCCATGTGTCCTCTGAAAGTCTTCTGCACAATAGAATGACCTTACTGCCCCCCCCCCCCTCCTCCACAACAACTTTGACTATAAATTGCCTGTTGTGACGGTGGGGGAAAGGAGGAGGTAGCTATAGAGGAATGTGGGGGGGGGGGGACTTTGCTGAAAGGCTCCAAGGACACTCAGTACTGTTACATGTGTTTTTCAATTAGCTGTCATGTTCCATATTCTCTGTGTCTCTAGAGATAGTACCTTTATTTTTCTTGGACAACATGCAGTTTCTTCTAGCATGATGCTATAATAAAAAGGGTTATCTGGTAAATAAATGGGATGAAAATCTGCTACTTCCTTTATAAGTAGATAGCCATGTATGGCATAGTTTGAGATATGGCTGCATATATTGTTAGATCCCTTTGAATGAGAGCTATATTTATCCCTGCATGTCTTGCCCCCCCCATTAGCCTCTCCAAGGTCCAATTGTATTTCTAAATGGAAATAAACAATATCAGGACACAGCCATTACACATTAAACAATAAAAAAATGGATTTGTTAACTTATAATGAATTGATCTTAAGTCAGAAATTTATTACATATATTGCTCCTAAAGATAATAAAATGTTTAAAATGGGGAGTGATAGAGTCTAGTGGGGAAGCAGCAGTGGACACTTTATGGCAATTTAAGAGGAAGTTCTTGAATTGACACTCTATCCTTTCCATCAGGGCACAGCCATTTATGTGGTCATTTATTATATTTAAGTATCAAAGCTTGAAAGTCAATTCCACCACTAGACTATCTCATCACACAGACTATATTGGGTAATTCTTCTAGCAGAATGGCTGCGTGTGGAAAGCTATACGTCAGGGTGTTTTACACTTTATACCAGTATTCACTGACACACTAATCAATATGCATCACATATTTCAATAGCTAACTTCTATGTTCTAAGTTAATTAGCTTGAGAAATTGCCAGTCTCTTGGTCTAGCCGTGTCAACCAACCACTTTATATCTGGGGGACAAAGTTAGTGTTATTGACATCCATATATTTTATTTGAGGTTATAAGCGCCCTGGGCACTTATAAAAAAATTTTTATGGCGTTTTAAGTACTTGTAATTGATCCAAAATCAGGAAATTTAAGCCTTTGTTCTAGTGTAAAAATGCCCCCAAAAGGGGAGGGGGCCCTTATTTGGGGGAGGGTGCTTATTACGTCGAATACGGTAGTTAGATTTTCAGGACACTTCTCAAAAATGCCCGAATAGATATGAATAACCTGCAGCTTAATGATACAGGTAGAGCAGTATAGGATTGAAAATCCCAACACTGCACTTCTTAATCCTCCCCCCATGTGGCTCTAATTGCTCTACAAGCTAAGAGAAAGACTGATTAGGTCAGTCCTTCAGATAATGATTAAATAAAATGCTAATCAATCTACCCAAGCTCCTTAGAAAGTGCAACATTCTAATTGAGAATACCAACTTTGCTTTACTTAGGACATGAGTGTACATCCTTTCTGCTGCTACATGCAAAATAAAGGTGGAGTAATTAGATCCTGAGGCTTATTTTGTTTTCAATCTTGTCTCAGTTAATAGTATACAAAGTAATTGATCTTCTTTCCTTCAACTTGTTCAAATAGATTAAAGAGAAAATGATTAGATCTTTTCTCAATTCGGTGTGTAATCTACAGCTGGTGTCTCCTTCACCACTAAAGAATCATTCCACTACTTTGTCTTTCAAGGGATTGAAACAATTGATTGATGTTCATTAACTAAAGAACACTAAGGTGTACACTATAGAAGCTAGGCACTACAGATGTAGACAGCTGCCGTAAAGAATGACCTGTTTTTTACAACTTAAAAAACATCTAGCCGCTAGTTCACCCTAAAACATCAATTGTACTACAATTTCAATAAAGGTTTTGCAATAATAGATTGACCTGTACAGAAAAAAGCAATGGAGTATAATTGAAAATGCTAAGCCCTTTAAGCATAACATATCTAGAAAAAGATGTGTACCCCCCCCCCCCCCCCGCAACATGGTCTGGTAACCTCCAACAAATAGTTTGCCTTTGAGCAGGGCCGAGGTTAAAAATGGTACAACAGAATGATTGATCATAAGAAAGCAGGTTCCCAAAACTTCTGGCTCATCCATTAAAAAAAGACTGGAAGGGGAACTAGAGAGATCACAGAGACTGATTACCTGGGGATTAGTAAAGCTCACTGTGGCTCGGTAACAAACCCCTCCCCCTCTTTTCTTACACTGCACAGGAGGTTTCTCTAACTAAAATCAGCATTTTAATTGTGTCTTTGTATTTTGTGAAAGTTTTTTTTTTTTTCAATAAATGATGTCTTTCATATATTCTCATCATACCTTCTAATTTTGTGTTTCTCCGACACTAGAAAAAATAGATCATGAATGAAGAAAATAAATGATCCTACTTAAGGGGTGATGATAAGCTTATATTATGAACCATAATGATGCACACAGAATGTGACTAGTGATAAGGCTAGGCAGCCACCTTAATACGGGCAGCTTATATTTGCTCTATTGACAATTCCTGCCAGGACTGCAAACATCACCACCATAGTAAAGCCTGATTGATTACAGCTTAGTTACACAAGTCTCCACCAGGGGCATGACTCAGTCTTCAGCCGAGCATCAGAGCTAGTTTTGGAAGCTGAATTGACCTGAAATCCATATCAGGGTCTCAAACTAGGAGCAGAGATGAGAATAACTTGAAATATCAGCTGTGGAGAGGGAATCAAATGTTAAGAAATAAACTTAAAAGCAGAGCGATACATTTTTCCTCAGATAAAGAAATTAAGTAAACAAACATGATCAACAATTAGTTTTTGAAAGTAGTAAAAAAAGGGTTTCTCTGAACTTAATTATCCTCAGCAAGGACATAGATGCATATGTTAATCATGTTGTCTATTGTTTTGAATATGTATTATCATGCGGGAAAATAGGTGGCATGGGAATCACCTTATTATTATTAGTATAATGACTATGCATTATATTGCCTAAGGGCTTTTAGGAAAGACACAACAGTTGAACCTTTCCATTTATGTTTGGGTGACATAAAGTCTGTCTTATGAGTGTGCACTGATGGGCTGTGTGGTTATGTACCTGGCTGTAAGCTTCACAGTCTGCTTCCTGCTCTGTCAGAATGTCATCCACAATGCCCTTTGATGTGAGCACCAAGGGAGGACTGCCAGTGATGGGGATAAACATCAACATAGATGTCAACTTGGCATCCTGTGCCAGCACGGTCAAAATGCCTTTTGATAAGGGTATAAAGGGCAGACTATTACTGATATCAAAGCTCATTTCCATCAGGCCCAACCTTTTTCATGCATTTGGAGTCTGAAGGTCACAAGCTTTTATTCATGTATCATGATGATAGAGAGCATGATATCACCATTGGGCCCTTAAAGCCTCAAACACATTTTCTGTCAAGCAAAGGAAATGATATATGATGGCACTATAAATGAGTCTGTTTTGCCAGGCACATCACTATGACACATTTCAATCTGACATATTGTTTGTATTCATAGCTAAGATGCTGATTTGGTTAAGATTCATATGGAGGCTTCCAATATACCAGGTTTGAAAAATGGTCAATGACCTGTGGTTGAGAGGAATAAGCAGTTTATCACAGAATCCACATATTCCCAACGGTGCAATTCCCAAGCGCCTGCAGCTGTAGAGATCCCATCACCAGTCTATATAGACCATAAAAGTCTCATTCAGGCCCATAGCTGTGGTAGCCTAGGCAGGAAAGATCCCCCTCCTACGAGCTACTCCACAACAGGAGCACAGCTATAACTGTCTTCGTGTCTATAAATAAAGTATCAGCAATGCTGTTGGACTTGGATGTGAACCATCAAGCAGGAGATGATAAGACCAGCTCTTCCTTTTTCACAATAAGAGCAACTTGATTCTAGGCTGTAAATAAGCTCAGTAGGTCAGGTGAAAGTATATCATTTTGTGTAAACAAATCTTGTCTGATGGAAGGCGTCATGGCTGATTATGTTTGTGGAATACTCCCTTAAAGAAAGCTAAGCACCGCACTGATAGCTGTACTAAGAAATGCTCATTTCCCTGCCTCGTATCCCCAAGTCTCCCATGACAGTTGCTGCAAAGGGACAATCCACACAGTGGTTTATGGGAAGTAATTGGCCCTCACAGAGAGTTCCTGATTGTCCCTAGTGTGGATGGTATTTTGCTGCCAGTACCTAATCAGTTGCTGCTATTCCCACATGAAATACAAGTAGTTGAGCTTAGAGCAACCTGTTCATGTGTCTAATGGTGTCATTAAACGGTCCAGCCAAATTTGTGCTTAGCGCTTACAATTGATGATAACAATTCACTACCACCATAACAGACAAGGCTAAAAATGCTTGGCATATTGGAGTCTGAAACTCCAAAAATGTTTCTAGTAAATTGTTCAGGATCTCTATATTGGTGTATCATGCTGAAAAATAAAAATAAATATTGAGGCTTTATCCTCAAAGAATTACCTCATAATTAAAGCAGATACCGCCTGGTTTACTCACTAGGATGGATGTCTTATCGGTCAGCCAGTTATACTACTTGATAGAGACAACCTTCCCCTTCTTTACACCTAGGAACCTGGAACACAACAGGAAGATGGAGGGTTAGAACTAGAATGGCTATTAGATATGTAGGAAAGTATTGTGTACGGTACACTTCAGTCACATACATATAAAAGGCCACACTGAGCTACAAATGGTTTTCATGTTCTCAACTCAACTCAATGGAACTATATGGCATGTGGTATGAAAGTCTAGTAGAAGTATCACTCAAGATTGTATTTTCAGACAGACTCTATATCTGCTATTATTTCGCTGAGCTTTGCTGACCAACACTACAGCATGGGACGTCTGGTCATACTGGGAGGGAACAGCTGATATGATTAATGAGGGACAAGGACAATGAACCTGTCCTACCATACAGCCCTGCTGTGTGCCAAGAATATCCCAGGAGTGAGAGGATCAGAGAGGAGGCACATATGGCTGTGAATGGGAGGAGAGGTGTTGATAGTGAGAGCTATAACAGATCCTGCTAAAAGAGGACAATTGTTGTCATGATGCGCCAATGCAGTCCCAGCAAGTTACTTGCCGGTGCTGCATTAGTGCACCATTCCAACCTTTCAGGAGTGTCTCAACCCCTCGCATCTGTCATACAAATCACTAGAATAATAAGTTGATATGCCTTTAATTCAACTGTAAACTTACATTTCTGAAATAATTATGTCGGATGACATTCCTGCATTATTTCCGCACACTTTTGATTCTAATCTTAAAAGTTCTTTATCAGCCACGTTTCACCTTTCAGTGATATTTGTTGAAAAAGCAACCAGACAGAAAGTAATTTGTGCATCCCGGTTAATCAAAAGATAGCCCTAAGTGATGAAATGTGAGCTTTGACACGCAGAAGTTACAAGTGAAATTAGAGTGAGATTGCTTTTTCACAGTTGTCTCATTTAAGTTCCTCCTCTTCTTCAATTACTTCCCAGAGGCAATCAGAGCTCAGACCACTGGATTGAGCAGGAGACTGTCAGGTTGTTAGCAGCCGCAAATTAAACAAGCTTGAACATCTCTAGCTGTACCAAATAAGGGAAACTTAACACTAAATCCCAAATGTTCATGATATCAAAATAAATTCACAGTAAAGAGTATACAACATCCTCGGAAGTCTTACAACTTATTGGGCATCTCTAGCTGTACAAAAAAAAAAGCCCAGATAAATTGAACTGCCAACTGTAAAGCTCAATCCCATATGGCCATAAATTAGAATCAAGTACACTGTAAGATGCATACAGCATCCTCGGGAGGCTTCCAACAGTCCAGTCAGAGAGTCCATCTAAAAAACAGCCCTCAAAAAAAGGCAGTGAAATGGGACAAAAAGTGCAGCTGGTGGGATTTGAGCTGAGCTGCTGCGATGTGAGACAGATCAGAGACAGTCTGGGAATACTAATTACAGATCAGTAAACATACACTTTACGTCAGGGGGGGAGCTTTGCCGAGGGAGATATTATTTGCCTGTTTCGTTCTTAAACATGACCAGCACTGCTCCTTGGCTCCTGCCATAAGTCCTTGAGGAGTCTTTTCAATGTCATTAATGCCAGTTCGTTTTTACATTTGAACGACATAGAAAACACAAAGTAATAACAAACACAAAGGAATACTCGTTTTAGCTGGTTATTGCAGTCACAGGCCTGTTGGATGCATTTCCTTTGGCCTACGGCCTCGTGCAGTACAGCCCACAGGCCTGCTTGTGCAAAAAAAACCTGTGCAGACTAAAACTTGTGGACCTTTGTCTTTATATAAAGACATTTTTAGGACCATACCTAGTATTATACGGCCTCGCGTTACAGAAGAGTAGCTTGTCATACAGAAAAACGTATTATTTCTGGTAAGTCATCAGTGGGAATACTTTTGTGGTGTTTTATCATCATTCATGGCATGGAAAAAGCGGTAGTTTGACAGCTGATATTGGTTTTAATGTTTTATGACCATTCTATTTATAACCATAAAAAGGTCATTCTAAATCACAGTAAAATGACGAATAAAACTTCCAATTTCCTTTCCTGTCATTGCATTTGAGTTCTTGTCAGATGCTTCCCTCCATTCCCCTTTTGGATTTTAATAAACTTTTTTTTTCAGCATGCTCCCTGTGACAGCATTTTGAAAAAAAAATCTGTTTATTCAGACAAATGAAAAGATATAACTTTTTCCAGATCTACCATTTAATCAACTTAGAAGTGATCGACACGTAAGATAGTTTAGAGAAGAGTAAAGGATTAGGGTGCAAGGGTTGTCATGTTGTCAAAATAAATTCATGTTGGTGGAGTGTAGGGAATCTGGGTAAGATGCCTCACTTTGGAGTCCTCCTGTGTTGTAGGAATGTCATGATAACCCATGCCTGTTACCACCAGTGGGGAAAGGCTTGTGAGCAATTCCCATTTCTGCTAACAGTGAGAACTCATCAGAATAACCCATATTGCTGTTAAATCTAAGAACAATCAGGAACACATAACCATCAGACTGTCATAGCAATAAAGGGCAAAAAGTATGACATGATTGTGTTTCTTTTCAGTACGATTCACATTCTCTAGAAAATCCCATTATTGTTTGACTCTCATTATTATCACAAAGTAGCATCCAACAAAGACTCAGACATTCAGACTTCCCGACTCTGCCCACTCAGTCTATTCTCTTTTTGTCAACAGCAATTATCTTAATGGCAGTCATTGTAAAAAACACCTTCTAAGGAAATTTCCTTGCTAATGGTAGTTGGGAGTGTTAATGGACATTGTTGTATGAGGTAGCTATAGAAATATCCCTCATATTATAGCACATGTGATATGAATGTGATACAATCATCAAATAGGAAGCTCCTGTATAAGACTATGCATAAGGAGACAGACATTGACTGAGGAAACATTCTTCAAAAGGTCTGTAATATATCATACTAGGATATAACACTTAAATGTTAACACTATCATATTTCTAATCATAAAACGGTTTAGGAACACCTTCAACATATATATATATATATATATATAAATATATATATATATAAATATATATATATATATATATATATATATATAAATACATATATGAATTTTCTCTAGTCCTACATATGATGTAAAACAGAAAAAAATATTGCTTGTTCTTCTTTTTTTACTTTTAAATGGAAATAAACCCCATAAGACATGATATTTGAAATCCCTAAGGTGAAGTAACCTTAAAAACAGTTCAGCTAAAAGACACACGCAAGAAGTGGTCTGGCATAAAAAGATGAGGAATTGAAAGCACATTTTGCCATGTGAGACAGATCAGAGGCTGTCAGGGAACGCTAATCATAGATCAGTAAACACAAAATGTACATCCTGGGAGTACTCTTACAGCCCAAGAAAACCTTTTTTGTCTCTTTACTTCATACGCTCTGAGCACACTCATGATAATCCGAGAATCCTTCTTTTGCCCTTTTAGCATAGTTATATTGAGCATTGATATCATCAGGATTAAGATTGGAATTTTAAACAACAATTCTAAATTATTATGAACAATATACGCCCACCATTCGACAGGTTCCTATTGGTATTTTTTTCCCCCAATATTAATCAAGTTCTCTAAGTAGGTACTCACCAGGGCATACAATCACATGTATACTCTTGTACAAATATGTTACATAATACATTTTAAGCATGCATATAATCATCTACATATCTGGAGACTCCTGAGAAGGTGACCCACAGTTAAGCTACAGGCTGTCCTGGGTGATAGTGACAAAGCCTCCCCTGTATATTCCCATTATGTAGACAGAGGGGGACCCTGTGATGATATATCATGTCAGGTCCCCCTATGCTGCCATTGTAAAACGGTCCCTGACATTTAGCGGCCTCACATTACCCTGTTTTACAGCATTCATAGATTCCTACTTCCGTCACATTTGTCATGTATACAGAGACACATGTTGTTGTGCAGCACCCATACCTTATACAGTAGGGACAACAGCATGACAGGGCTCAAGGATTTATATAACAGCTATTGTATGTCAACATGTGATTTGTAAAACAATAATGTAGCTGATATTGTAGAGCACCAATGGCCTGTTACTAATACCATAGGATAGGTTTTCTTTCCTGAAACTGAGAATATAATAAAAAAAGAAAGCTACATAAGTCAGCAGGGTGTCAGTAGAGCCCCTGATTTTCACCGCTTCCCCAACAGCTTCCACGTTGCTCATGCTATCCTACCAGTAGTATCAAATATGTATAGGATGAGGTAGGGGTTTAGCCTTTTTTTTTGTAACATTAATCTTTATTCCTGAGTTTATGTGGACGGTTACATCGAGATAAGAATCATAATTTGTGCTGTGGGGTGCACTCCCATATATTATCAAGATTTCCAATGTATATGAAGACACAATTAGTTGGACCATATTCCTGTTTCACTCAGGTCAAGAAAGGCTCCCCTCCACCCACGCAAATTAGGTGTGTGGTGGATCTTCTCGGGGAGCCCTTTCCTTCTTATGAAGGTTATATAATCTAGTAAATAGAGTCTGGTCCTGTTTAGACCTAGACTTGCAATTAAATTTCTTAACTCTAGTTAACAATGTAGCTACAATCCTGCATAGATATTAGGACAATAATAATCACAGAAATGAAATTCGGTTTTTCATATCACGTTAATATGAGCGGTACCTTACCAGCCAGCCAGGTTTTCCTATTTGATTTGAAGGATGTAAGGTTAGGCAAGAGGCGAACAGGGGGTGGCAGTGCATTCCATAACATAGAACCAAAATTTTCAATACATCTGAAATAAACCTCACAGTGAGGTGTTACTCTAAAGAGTATAGGACCTTGGTGGGCTCGTGTAGGTACATATCTGTTGACTGTATAGTCAGTGTCATGAGCTCTTTTGTACATAAAGCTCATTAAATGTGCTTCTCGTCTGTCTTTAAGCAACGGCATTTTGGACATGGCATGCACCAGGATGGTATCAGTGAGGTGATCAACTTTGAGACAAATCTTCAAACATCTATTCTGGGCATATTGTAAATCATCCAAGATATACTGAGACGCTGAGCAAAATAACTGGTCACCATAATCACAATAAGGGAGTATTTTTGAGGAGTAAATCTTAAGAGCTATACATTTTGTCATGGAAGTTCTAAGGTTTGCCAATACATAGGTTTTGTGATTTATCGACTTCAATTGCTGTTTAACATGTAGATCATATTTTAGATGACAGTCTAACATTACTCCTAAATATTTATATGATTGAACCACCATCAATTTTGTATCATTAAGGTACAGATTTATATTCATAGCATTTAGTTTCATTTTTGATGCAGTAAAGGCCATAACCTTAGTTTTGCCAGTGTTAACAGTCAACTTATTTTGTAAGCACCATAAGTTAAAGATATTCAGACTTTCCTGTAGACGTATATGGATGTTTACCAAGTTAGTATCAGAGTCATAAATAACAGTGTCGTCCGCATATAATTTAATTTCAGAGTTTTTTACACAGTTTGGCAGATCATTCACATACAACAAGAAAAGTAAAGGTCCCAGTATGGAGCCCTGGGGGACACCGCAGACCACTCTTAAAGAGTCCGAAAACATATTATTTACCTTAGTTTGTTGTACTCTATCTGAAAGATAACTACTTAACCATTTTAAATTACTCCCCCTTATACCATAATTTTCTAGTTTGCTTAATAATATTGAGTGGTCTTGGACAGCAGTAATATAAACTAAGTCAATAAACCCTTAGCCCTAGCAGGGGTATGCCCTGCCTATGATATAGTACTTTTCAGTATTGAATTTCTAAAAAAATTGCTATAAACTGTGTCAAGACGACAAATATAATTTCCCATTTCCACTCACTTTACTTCATCTAAATTTACATCAGTGGCTTCCCTCCATCCTCATTCGTGATGTTGATGACCTTTTTATCAGAACCATGCCTAGTCCATTGAAACTCAAAAGTTTAATAAGTAGATTAGTTTATTCTTTGCAACTTGGAGACCTTTTCACTGGAAAACTATCATGAATTTTGAGTAGAATTGAGAATCTTAATACTCATTTTTGTGACAGCTGTCAGACAGATGATGAAAGATTGGTAAGCGTCTGAATGTGATACATTTTGCTTACAATAGGATTTTCAAACTTTGACTGCACTAGTTATTGCAGACAATGGGGCTGTGGTTCTTAGCACCCTGTAGTCTGGGTAGCTTGCGGTGCCACTCACAGAGTTTGCTGTAGAACAGTAGTCAGACAGAAAAGCCTGATTTGCTGCAGCCTAAAGGGATGGCCATTAGACACAGCCTCCTGGGGAGGGATGAGGCAAGGATGTAATTAGTGGACAAGGTGCGGGCGGATTTACTTAGTCTATCACAATGGGGTCGGGCTAGAGCTAACGAGGTGCAGAACAGGATAGCTAATTATCCCTTTAAGGACAGAAGGATGCTTGTTTCTCTTGTGATGCAGCAATGATCACGGTAGCTGCATTTGGGGATCTTAAATGTTTGGCATATACTTAGCAGACTTCTAAGGGCTGCATTTGTGTATCATGGACCACGTGGCCCTCTGAGAGCTACTAACTTCCGAAATGAGTGCGCCACTCTGCTATTCTAGGGTCTAATTGTTGAGGCACGCGCTGGAATTAGGACAGAGGTAGCATAAATCACATTAATGAGGGGGAGGGGATTAGTCCTTGGTTATCTGAGAGGCAGAGGGGTGGTGGGCTTTCAGGGAGGAAAAGGTGGTTGTGTCTTAGAAAGGACCATGGGCAATTTGGATGTCTATGGATAATGTGAATTGGCTGTATATCATGTAATATGCAGGGACTAATTATGATTTCACATGAAAAAGGTGCATGCGATTTTCCAATCAGTGTTGAGGCTTGAGTAACCTCTAAACTTAATCCTCTATTTGACATTTATGTCCTAACAGTAAAGCAGAAATAATCTTTGTGCATTCCAATTGAATATCCTTTGTCTTGCTGAGGACGTACACATGTTTTTTTCTACAGAGGCATCATTGCCTCAGTATTGTCTATCTGAAGTACAAGAAAACAGATTGGATACTTCAATTTGAAATGTAAACCATGTATGGAGCTAATTTCATCCAAAGGTAACATTCAGTAAATGTGATCATAAATGCCATCCTTTTATAAATAGTCAGTTTAAACCATTCTGAAATCTGAAACTTGGCATTGGTGGGAGGCATTGTTCATTCCTTGATAGTCCAATAAACAAGTCATGTATTATGTAATTAGTTCCTGTTTATACAGACAATACATTCTAATTAGTGGATGCAAATTTACTGCTGCAGCTACAGCACTAAGGGACTACTACACCTAACAAGTAATCACCCCCTGATTTGGTGCAGTTTGACAGTACAAATGCATGTCAATTTATGAGGCACAATGCTGCCTGTAAGGGGTTAGTGGCTGCTAATTGGTAAAGGTAACAAATAGCTAAGATACCCGGATGACTAATTGGCCATAGAAGCCAATACTATCAGGGTAGGAGATGTATTAGTCCTTCCTGTTCCCTAAATCAGCAATGTAATGTCTATAAAGCTATCAGATAGGTAGTAATCTACCTATCAGGGGGAGACATGGTGCATGGTTTACAGCACTGCAGTTCCATTCATATCTAGTGATGATATTAGGAAGACAAATAGCTAATGTTTCTAATTTGTGCATCCTTGTTTGGGGGGTGGGTTGGTGAACCAAAAAGAGATGAGCAGCGATAGGGATGCAGGGTGGAATGTGGATGGGAGGTGGAATAAGGAGTCAATAATGGGATGCAGTTTGATAAGTATAGGAATAAAAACACGGTGTATAAAACAATGCACTATATTTTACCGTTTTACTCTTTTTGTGACAGCTAAAACTATTTGTGCTAAGGGCTTTTACATCCTATTTCTTTTATTTACATACTTTGTCTCTGAATGAAGTGTGGACGTTGAGCAAAAATAAAACACAGTTTGAGAGAAGTGAAAAACTCTCCCTTCTAGGGTATACAACATTTTTGGTGGCATAAGATGAAATGTAGAACAATATTTGAGGCTGATACAGGGTAGAGCAGTGTGACAGCACTGACAAAGAGTCTTGATGATAACAAATGAAGGAGTGGAGGAGGGTGGGGTGGGAGCAGAGGGGATGGGGTGACGATGTGCAAGAGATGGCAACAATGGGAGGAGACGTGAAGGGGGAACAGGAACTGGACATGGAAAGTGTATTTCTAGTGGGAGACTGGATTAAATGGAAGCCCAGTGCATGCATGAGGACATTACAGTGAGTCGACTACACCAGCTGACAGCTCTGGCATTCACTCAAAATGTACTGAGGCCCGGCTTTCTACTTTAAAGCTTTACTCATAACTCTTTTAGCTATGGCAGTGCATCAACCTGGTAGTGCAGGAATGGTGGGGAAATACAGCACTGTCAGTCAGTGCAACATACCGTGTAAAGAACACAATGCTGCCCTGAGACAGTCAATCTACATTCACATGCTCTGATCTGGCCAACAATTCCTGCCAGGAGGTCAGGTCTCTGAAGAAAGTGCAGTTGTTCTTGCTGTAACCACAACCTTGCCATTTCCTTTCCACAAAGTGGACATGGGGCTGTTTCACAACGCCTGCCTTTTTGCAACATCAAATCTGTTTATCCCAGGGAGCAGAAAAGAAGATGGGCTTAATCATTCTTTTTTTGGTGCAATAATAAATTCATGTAATCAAATGAAAGTGAGACAGCCAGAGAAATAAAGTTTCAATTAATCAATAAAAAGCAGTTGACAAGCATGTCTCGGAATCCCTCACCATAGGACTATCGTAGTGTCACGAGTAGTAAAAGTGTCCCTCTTATACACTTGGTTTACAGACTGCTTTGCAAAGTTCACCAAGTATCAAATATAGTAGGCAATTTATTTACAAATCACTATGGCTAAAGCAAAAAAAAGAAACATACTCCTGAGAATGTTATCCCATGTATAATACATGGGAGACACTCTTGGATCGTTTTTCCTCATTTACTGAAGTTGAGCCAAGTTGCAGGGTTCAGGGTAAAATGGCAGGCTGAGGCAGTGAGGCTAACTCCCCCTACTGCCACTGACATCCTGTCACTGCCAGTTTCTGCTGACCTTGACCTTGGACGACGTCCAATGTTTCATTTAATATCACCCATACTGTCAGTAGGCTCGCATTGACACCCTGCCTTTGCTGACGTCTGAATAAGCTTTCCCAGTAGATCTTGGCTCCTAATCCCAGCCTTCTAAATGAATCTGGTGACAGGACATGACATTTTGACAGCTGCTTGTGGTGACACCTGGTGTGCGTGGCAGACATCAGGGAAGCTTTCATGTGATTGTACTGCAACATAGACAACTTAAGACTTTAAGAAAATTTGTATTTTCTACCTATAGGTGGATTCGTTAACAGGGGAGCAAATCTCTCTCCCAGAGTTAAATCCTCAGTTGAAAATGACATGACCATTTCCTTATGAAAGGCAAGGGATGTTCATTCCCTGCTGGTGTCCTTGAGTGACCCACTTCTTGCTGTAGGAGGAGGAGTGATAACCAAACAGCATGAGGAGTGAAGAGGAATTTGAGGTTTGAGGTCAAACAGAACCATCACTGATGATGTACAGAGAACAACAGAGAATATTGACAGGCAGGGGAACAGGAGCTTTATTTTCCTCCCTGACCAGGGATGTGGGAAGACTCCTGGGACATGTGTTTTTCAGCCAGCTGGCACTTCTTATGTTCCCTGCGTATCTGGGGACTGCAACATTCTTACATCTGTTTGTCAGCCAACTGTCACTTAATATATCTCTGTGGATTTGTGGTTGTCTCATCTTTGACTATGTACAGTTTTTTCCAACATAATGTTTTAATACAATAAGGTATATGGCAGATACTATATGATGTAATGAGAGACTCTACTAGCACATGACACAGAGAGTGACGGAAAATGAGGCTTCAAATTGAGAACTCAGTAACAGAAACTTTAGATTATATTGTTCAGAATGCCACCCTCCTGGTCTTCATGAAGCACATTTCTCTTTTCATAGGTAGGAGGATAATGAGAGGTGATCCTCAGAAAATTGACAAGGACTACATGTAGATGAAAATTCAGAATTAGTTACCCCAAGTGCCATCAAGATTAAAGGAGTAAATGTATTACTAAATGTGGCTCCCAAAGATAATAAAGCGTATCAAAATGGGCAGTGATAGGGTGCAAGGCAGAGGCAGCAATTAATATAAAACATGTTTCTGAATAGCTGCTCTACCCTCTCCATCAGGGCACGGCACTTTATGCCACCATTTATAACTTTAAAGTAGTAAAGCTTGAAAGTCAATTCCACAACGCTAGTATCTCATCACATAGACCTGATGGGAAATTCCTCTAGCACACAAATCAATTTGCTGCATATTTCCCATCACATAAATTCTACAAGGTTAATAGGCTAGAAAGGTGGCTTAGCCCTGAGTAGGCCTATAGCAATCTCATGTCTTGTGGATAGGTTGAGAGGAAAGTAGACCCCTATGGGTATATTGAACTTTCTATGAATGATATTTATGTGCCGGTGTTCTGAAGAAAAACTGCTAATACAGTCACTCTTACTGCAGCTACTGAATAAATAATCTGTACCATTTGATGACAGAAAGTTACTTGTGTGAATGGTTGTTAAAAATGAATATCTACCATTGTATTTAAATGCATTGTACTTCTCCACTCTTTAGAACAGTTCAATGAGAGAAACAAATGCATCAATTTCCATTCTGCTTTCTTTCTAATCCAACCCACACATTGACTCCAATCGGTCTTTGTCTTAGCTGGAAATATCCGTTCTACTACTGCCTAAAGTATATGCTTTGCACTGATTGATTGGCCAAAGAGACAATCATTGTGTTGAATGATAGTCCAAGCAAAACCACGTTAAGCACTACAGATCTAGTTTGTCTTTAGATAAAAAATCCCTTAGATTTAAAAACCTCCCCATGCTCTAGTAGTCTCCAACAATCAGAGCCCAGTCAAAAAGGGAACAAGAGAATGAGTGATCATTGTGAAGCAGGTTCCCAAATGCCCTTACCCTCCACTAACTGGAGCTCTGTTTTTGTTAGACTCCAGGAGAGAACTACAGAGGTTCCAGAGACTGATTACCAGAGACTGGAAGGCACACTGGGGCTCAATAGCAATCAGCATGTGTCTAAATACGCCTCAGTGATGGCTTTTCAAGATATTGATTCTAGTTGAGCTGCTTAAGATGTTGATTTTATTCTAGTATTGTAGGACACAAGGTTGAAATCTTGATAGCTTAAGTTAAATGTTTGATAATCATTCAAAACGTTGTTGTATCTCTTTGCAAGGACAGATCAGTACGGTTCCATTGATCGATTGGACCATTGCCATTACAACAAGATGTTATAGATAAGATTAGTTTGTCATTACTTTGCTTTTCCAGTCCAGGCTCTCAACATTCCTCCATATTTTTGAGCTCATAATGATGAAAATGCTCTGGAATGTACACTGTGTATGTTGTTTTCTTTCTGCTTGCTTAAAAATCAAAATGTGTCAAAGGGTCATGTTATAATGGCATATGCAGTTACTTATTGGACACTGCTACTGTATGTGCTATTGTCCGATGTGTAAGCTTTGCAGTGCTGCAGAGTAAGACCTTATCTGGATGGCAATTCATGAGAGTGGATGTTAACTTGACATTCTGCTTCAATCTCTGTCAGGATGTCATTTAGAATGCCCTTTGATGAGAGGACAGTTGGTGATGTCCAGGCTCAGGTTCCTCTGCGACTCAGCACTGGCACGCTTTAATATGCTATGCCCTTTGTCATTGTGATGCATGAATACACTGAACACCCAGAGCAAGGAGCCTAGTCATAATGACCACCTAGGTAGTCATAATGAATAACGGCAGATGGAGTGGAGAATGGTGTATGAATATAGTCTCTAATTAGTTCACTTCTTAATGAGAGGCATCCTTTACACATATATTTGGTGTAGTCTTGATTGAACTAAGTAGCATTACTTGTTATAAATAAGTTGCCAATGGGTGAGAATGATGGCCCCAAAGGTATAGAGACCACTCTGCTCCCTGTCACCAGTGTATATCTCACGACAGATATAGTTATGCAGATATTAAAACCAGGTGGCAGTAGCGTGCCATAAGTAGTAAGTGAGGAATAGAATTATGTACCATAGGGTAGTCATTGGGACAACCTAGCACTTGAGAGTTGTCATTACTGATGACTTTAGGTCTTCAAATGGACAATACATAAGTTAACAACCTTGAGGTATTCATTCTGACTACCCAATTATTGTGACTACCTAAGGTCGTCATTATGACAACTTTGGTCTGAATGGCTCAGATGGGTAGTCACAATGACGACCTGAGGTGGTCACCTTGACTACCTAAAGTTGTCAGTTTTGGCATTGTCAAAATGACGACCCTGAGGTTTTCAGTGTACAGTTATGGCAAGTTATTAAATAGTGCTGCATTCAATCATTTTTAAAGTTCACATATTTGACCATTGTGTGTATAAAGAATAGTTTAATATTTCATCCTTATAAAGTAGCTAGTGTTTGCTTTTCTTCCATGTCAGACAGAAATTAGTAACCTTTAGTACATAGCTGTGTATTATGCACATACAACTCTTATAAGTGCTACCAACATCTAGCGATTAGAGAATGGTCTGTAGGATAAAAATGAATGGCTGTACAGATAGAAGCAGACCATCACAGAACCCATGCTTTCATAACAGTATAATTCCCACATGTACTGTCCCTTGATGAGCATCTCCATATCAGAAGGGGGTCTATAAGTGTCTGTAGATAAGCTATGAGCTCCTCACCTAGTATAAGTCTGCAGGCTCTCTCCCAGTATCATCAAGTTTCGATTACGTCTAGTGCACATTAAACCTAGTTGTCCTTATGGTACAATCAAAGTGAGAAAGTGAACAAACTGTGTGGGATAGATGTTCAGAGAAGTGTTGACCAAGTAATATGTATTCATTGAAATGGAAAGTCAAACGGGCAGGATAACATTTTATCATATCTACATTTGATATTTTCCCTTTCTACCCACAGAGAAGCATGTTTCAGTGTTGTGGAATCTTTCTGAAACCAATGGTTAAAGAAAGCAATTCTTTCATAAAAGACACATCCGATTTCATACGTAAAATTGAAAGCCTAGGGCCTGTCCATAATAGCAGTATCATAGGCACCCTGGATGTGACATCACTATATACCAACATCCCTAACGATGAGGGTATAGAAACCATAGCAAAAATGCTTGACTCTAAAAGAGACAAGGAAATAAATCCAAAGAATGAGACTCTGGTGAAATCCCCAGAACTGGTGTTGAAAAACAACAACTTCCAGTTCAATGGGGAAAATTTCCTTCAAATCAGTGGTACAGCAATGGGGACCCGAGTGGCCCCTTCCTATGCCAACCTCTTCATTTCATTTCTGGAAACAGAACTACTCGAGGGCTACCATCTCAAACCAAGAGTATGGTTTAGGTACATTGATGACATCTTCTTCATCTGGGATCATGGAGAAGAAGAGATGCTCAAATGGTTCAGCTACCTGAACGGCAGCCATAGAACCATCAAATTCACCTCAGAATGGTCCACCCAGGCCATAAATTTCCTTGACACAACAGTCAGGATACATGAGGACGGGAGGCTGTATACTGACCTATACACCAAGCCCACCGACACAAACAGTTACCTGTTGTATGACTCCGCCCACCCACCACATGTGAAGAAGGGCCTGCCATACAGCTAATACCTCCGGTTGCGGAGGATCTGCCAAGAAGAGAGTGATTTTGAAAAACATTTAAACATGAAAGAATCACTGTTCAGGGACAAGGGTTACCC
The DNA here is from genome assembly GCA_947462335.1 of Harmothoe impar. Classification (NCBI taxonomy): domain Eukaryota; kingdom Metazoa; phylum Annelida; class Polychaeta; order Phyllodocida; family Polynoidae; genus Harmothoe; species Harmothoe impar. The sequence goes on from OX381713.1 coordinate 1,818,257, forward strand.
TGAGGCTATCTTGAAAGAGGCTAGGGACAAAGTCAGTACCCTAGACAGAGCGGAACTCCTGAAAGAAAAAACAAAGGCGCCTGAAAGCTCAAAAAAAGAAGATGATGAACGCATCTTCCTGACAGCCACCTTCATACCTAACTACAACAAAGTACAGAAGATAGTTAGGTCAAGATGGGACGATCTAACAGAATCATGCTCCACCAGATCCCTACAAAGGAAAAACTGGTTTTCGGGTAGAAACGACCCAAAAATCTCCGTGACCTACTTTGCAGAGCAAAGATAGATTACCACCCCATAAGGGACGAGAATGATGAAAACAACAGTCTGACCGTCAGAAGCAACAATTGCAAGACACCAGACTGCGACATCTGCCCGAGACTTGATAAGTCTGGAAAGATAAAACAAAGCAAAACCTGTTCAAAAGACACCAAAAAGAACATTTGCTGCGAGAGTTCCAATGTTGTGTACTGCATAGAATGCAAAACATGCAACAAACGGTACATTGGTGAAACCAAAAGACCGCTCAGATTCAGAATGACTGAACATCTGAAAGATATCGAACATGAGAGATATGGGAAAAGTGAAGTGGCTTACCACTTCAACCGACCAGGACACCACAGAATGGATGATGTAAAAATCTATGTCCTAGACTTTGTGTATGAACACCCTCTGTCAACACATGCCAGAAAACTAAGGAAGTCCTTAGAATGGAACTGGATCCAACGCCTAAAAACTGTCATCCCTCAAGGGATGAACATAATGGAGAAAGGCTTTGGTTAGGTGTCACCCTTAAAAGGCCTCATCATTTTTTCCCCAACACTGAAACATGCTTCTCTGTGGGTAGAAAGTGAAACATGACTCGAAGAGTCAGCCCTCACTCTCAAAACTCCTGCATGTCCACCAACAGTAAAGGGAAAATATCAATTGAAATATTGATTAGACCCCTAACCTAAAACTATAAACCTATAGTTTACTGATCAAAGAAATAAATTCTCCTACCTAGGTAGGTTGCACCAGACAGTGCAGCTCCCCCAACATGGACCGAAACACCCAAGTCCTAAAACTGGGTCGACCCAATATAGGTCACCCAAGTGACAGACCACTGTATTCCCAAGGGAAACAAGGCTATAATCACAAACAGGCTAAATTAATTAATTTAATTTAGGGTGGACCTATTAAATCCTCCTGAATGTCTACCTGATGAATCTTTGAATAAGATAAAACATCCTGATCTCAACCAACCACATATTCTATGCTGAACTATCATGGTACCATAAAAAATATGAAATAATTTTCTGTAAACAACAATGCTATTTCATTCTATCAAACTAGAAAGAAATACTCACTAGAGAAAGTGCCCCAGCCCCAATCTGTATGATCTATCAGAGATAAAAGCAGGGAACTTTATATTGTTGTCCCACATAGTGGGAAGGCTCATGAATATTGACCCAATTGCCATGACCCAACCAATGAACAGTCAGCAAACTAGAACAAGTGGTCACATGTTTTGATTCACATGTGAGGGAGCGCCAAAATCGATTTACCTGATCAGATCTGGATGTAGTAGCGGAGCACACACACCTGTCGTCCATTTTATCATATCTACAACATGAGACTGTGTTCACGAAGCTAAGCACAGTGGGTACTACAGGTGCCTGCTGCCAGTGGGTGCTACTTACGTAGAGAGAACTCTTTCATATTCTAACACTTGGAACCTGACTTCACCTGGAATGAAAAAGAGGGTTAAGAAAAGATATATCTTGAAATAAATGATATGCAATCTAGCTAAATATTACATAAAAAACTCCACCTCAGATGAGTGAACTCAACCTCTCAGTACTCTCAAACTCTGGAAGTATGACATAAAAGTGCAGATTCAAACAGAAGTGCTGACATGACTCTATTGGGCATTGTTGACTGTGGGTGTCAATATGTGGGAATAATCATCGATCAGTTGAATTGCGGAAATACTGTCTAAATATGCCTTTAATGAGGAGCTGTTGAAATGAATGAACTATAATCTACCTTTCATATATCAAAAAAGGTCGGAACCTCACAAAATTATCCTGACATTTTCATTTCCAGCTCTCAGTAATACAGGACTGCTAAGACAGAAATCAGGTTAATCAGAGGAATAACCTTTGGATATGCTGACGTGATATCGGAGAAAGATTGCTACCCAGATTGCTATTGCAGACCTGCCATATTTTAGTTCTGCCAAAAAGCTTTTCCTACAGGCAAGCCGGGCTCATCATTTTAGTTCATTGGAGTTTAGTTCGTTGGTCTGCCAAAAGTGACAAGTGCAACTAGCTTTTAATTAAATTGAAAATGAATTGAAATGGGATATTTAAATTTCAGAAACTCAGAGCAGTAACTTAGTAGGTTCATTTACAACAATGGTCAAGGACAGCCATTAATAGGAGAACATTTCTGGAAGGAAGAAAGCTTGACAATATTAGGAGACAATTAAAAAAGGTCTCATTGGGAGCATGAGCTGAGAGGTAGTTGACAGGCAGCTGGTGCTCGAGTGCCCAGAATCTGAATGTGACCCTCTTGATGAGATGTGGAATTTAATAATTGTCATGATGTGCAGATAATAGGGCTGTGGTCCTGCTCACCCCAAGGCCTAGTTACAACCACCCCAGTATGAGCTTCTCCTTCAACATAACATAACTGAGGCTAGTTTTTGCCTAAACCTAATCAGAGAGTTCCTTGAAACACTCTGTTGAAGTGATTCTAGTATCAAGGAGGGAATGGACAATTTTATCAAAATATAATTATTGTCATATGCCCACAACTCATAGCGACTAATCATGGAACTTCCTCCAACCACTTAAATTTTACTTAAATCAAGACACAGTAATCTAAATGAGAGACATTGGGGAAAGACAGAATGGGAGTTCAGGTATAGTTAGGCAGCAGATCATTAGTATGGTATCGTAGTGAGTATTCCTTTTAGATTAAATAATTTGTAGATAGGTTTGTGTCTGGTGCAGCATTGGAAAAACTGAAGGCAAAATAATTTTACTTATCTGAAACACTTCAGATGCAGACACAATACTAATAAGAACACCCGACAACTTGTTTTAATTGAACGAAACTAATGATTACAAAGCAAACTCATGCATCAAAGTGGAAACTAATCAGTCATCCTTTGGGAGGGTATAATGATTAATTTAGAATCGTGTTTAATGATCCAAATTCAAACAGTTATGCCTAACCAATAAGTGATCATTAAGCTTTAGACATTCTCAGATCTAAATAGAGATTAGTTTGAACAGAGGGTAATTAATAGTTTGGTTGTAATGATCTAAATAGTTTCATACATGTTGTAACGTCATTTCAGTACTTATTAACTTCCTTTAGTTCATTCCTTATTTCCACTGTCATTGATTATCGGAAAGGTTTCATGGCTGTGGGAAATTGTTTGAGACCAACTAATGCACCTACTGAACTGTCCCACTGCAACCCATATAGCTGGGTACTAATCTGAGATGATATTTGAAATTACAAAAAGGGATGCTGGAGATCAACTTTGAAGAAAACGACAACATCGTAATAACAATAATGGTATGCTCTTTTCCTGGAAAGTTCTTACCATTCTTATGGTTATTTCTAGATTTTTTTTACAGATGTAGTCCAACATAAACAAACATTATAAAAAAAAAGTCTAAATCACAGCCAAAAGGATAGAGAAAATTTCTCATTTCCTTTCCTGTCATTTTATTTTTAAATGGTTTGACGAAATATCAAGTCCGGTAGGCTTAAGCACAGAGCCTCGCATTCCGCAAAAGCTGAATAACCAGACATCGTATTTCCTCAAACCTCCGTATTTCGCGAAAACTTCACTTCCGGTCGCGCGTAAGGATACCTAATGTCAGCGGTTCAATATCCCCAACAGAGTCTTCCAAAGCTAGTCTGTCAGAGACGGCCGAGTGGTTAGCGCTCTCGCCGCGCACCGCGGCGGCCCGGGTTCGATTCCCGGACGAATCTGTGACGACGTTCGTTTTAGGACGATTTTTTTATTTTTTTATTGACTCCGTTTAGGGGTTAAAATACCATATTTTTGCTTGAAACCAAGCCTAAACCGCACAAAACATCCTATATTTACACGTACAATAGCTCAATTAGGCCTTAGCCCCCCAGAAAATTTGGTTGAGCTTCTCTCAGTTCATAGATCGGCGAAAACTTGAGACGATAAAAATGTGGCCGCCCGGCTTGCGATCAGCTGATCGTTGACCCACATTAAGATAGATGCGATGACACTTTTTTTTCATTGGCTTCGTTTGGGGGTTAAAATACATGATTTTTAATGGAAACAAAGCCTAAGCACTACAAAACATCCCATATTTACACATACAATAGCTGAATTAGGCCCTATCCCCCCAGAAAATATGGTTGAGGGTTTCAAAGGCTAAGAAATGCATCGTAAAAATGTCCACGATCAAGTTGCCTGTGTTTCAGCCCGCTGGTCTTGAACTTAAACTTGACCTAGATTTTTCGGGCGACGATAGGCCTAGATTTTTCGGCGATAAAGGACGATTCATACTTTAATCGTGTTGTTTTTTAAGAAATTGATACAATAAAATGCAAAATAAGGCTCATTTGTACAAATAGAGACGATATAGGCGATCAAAGGGGGGGGGGACTATTTTTTGGCGGAGGCGCACAGACCGGAAGTGTGTATCGAGCAAGGTGTCATGGCGGCCTCGGGATGTGTTGCCAGATGAAACAGGTTAATAAAATGTCTTTTTCTCCTTTAATACGTGACATCTACATTTAAAAATAAACACAGGATCAGTTTAAGTTCTGTATTTCCCCTCCAGATTGACATTTCAAGGCTCCGTATTTCGTTTCAACCCTTATGAAGGGTTTCAACGAAATACGGGGCCTTTCAATGTCAATCTGTCGGGGAAATACAGAACTTAAACAAATCCTGTATACGTATTTGAGTTTATGTCAGCTGCTTCCGTCCATCCCTGACATTCCTGAAGTGTCAAACATGGCAGACCGTAGGTCACCGAGCAGCGCTGAACACGACACTCCAGATTCAGTGTGTGCATGGAGGCAGGTCAGCTTACCCGTGGAGTTCTACTACTTTCTGAATTTGACAGCCTTAGCTTTTTTTCTCGTGATGATTATGGCTATTTACTTCAGTCTGGTACTAAGTTCTATCAATTGTTCACCTCTTTATTGAATCTATAGGCTTACTTCTATGGTACTAACTTTGCCTTGAACCTGTATAATGAATGGCAGTAGTTACTGAGTATCTCTACGACCAATAACCCTAAAGAGGCGAAGCCTGATGGATGATTGATTGTCCATGTAAGCTAATACCACCCAGGCAGAAGATCTAAGAGCCTTTCCTGTCCCTTAAATCAGCAATGTGTTGTCTATAAAGCTATAAGAGTGGCAGGATTAGCATACTACCTATCCAGAGCCAAGGGTGCCCAGTATGGGCTTAGCAAAACTACAGACATAATGAACTGCTAAGTTTTTTTCTGCAGTATAGAAGATGAAATAACATGGGGAGGGGGGATGTTGGGTTTAATCTAGAATTGAAGGATTTGGGGTTGGATGGGATGGGAATAGGGTGTGCACAGGGCAGTTGTGTACAGTCAATTTCAAGCCACATGACGTAAAATATTCATTACAGCTCTTTATATCAGAGACAAATATCCAGCTTTATGGGTATGTACTAAGGGCTGTGGCAGCCCTGTATGACTCTGCATACTTCATCATACACCAGTGTTACAGCACACACAGAGCCGCTGTGACAAATGGAGTCACACATGATATGGCTGCATGCAGTCGGTGCTGCCACTACAGAACTAAACCGGCCACACCCACATTGACAAGGACAGCAAAGTGCTTGAAAGCCACATGGTGCATGCTCTGGTCAGTTACTGGTCTCTGGCAGGCATGATGTACCAACACAGCAGTACAAGTTACTCGGCCATGCTGTATTAAAGCATCATGACAACATAGGATTTGTTAATTTACTACGGAATCAGTAGGGACGATAATTGCTATGGACTCTGTTTGCCTTCACAGATTGCAGGGATTTACTTACTTTAGATATCTTCAGTATTACAGTCAGTCACAGGCCACAACTAGCAGAGGGATAGTCATGTGGGGCAGTAGGGGGAAGTAGGTGGAGGACAGTTGGTTGAGGATCTAGCATGGATACAGAGTGGGGTGAGAGATGGTTTGAGGTGGGGCAGGATGAGAAATGTATGGAGGGCAGAAGTGGAATCAGGACGGAGGGTGAGAGGAAGGGGAGGGGAGGGTGCAGGGATAGGGGATGGTGTGAGGGGCAGGAGAGAGAAAGGGAGAAAACTGCTCATCACACAATAAATACCCATCGTTCACTGTCACTGTTGACGAATGCAGAATGTGTCACTTAATATGTGCATAAGGCGCTGTGTATCACCCTGCCTTGCCATTTCCTCAATAGCCCCCTCCACTTTCCCGACTACTTTGACTACAAATTAGCCTTTGTCTTTGTGTTAGGACAAGGTGAGCCCATATTGATTCCCTCCTAACACTTTCACAAATGAAATGTTATTGAAAGACCAACAACAGTCAAATTACTTCCACCAGACTTCCACCAGACTAATTCCCTGTGTGATATAAAGTCAAATGTTAGACCACAAACCAGTTCAGATAATAACTCTGGGGACAACCCCTACAGGGTGAGGCATCAGAAGAATACAACTTTGTGGATTCACTAAAAGTTACTTTATTAAAAAGGACAAGCTATCACAATAGGTGCGTCTGCTCATCCACACTGGGGAGATGTCACCTTATATTGAGATATAATGTTTCTTTCTATACTTTGCAGCTTTACAAAATGAGTCATACTTAAGATGTGGTCATAACAGAGTTAATGTAGAGGCTGCTCTGTCAAAGTTCACAGGCTATTAAACACAGGAAGCAATTTATTTACCCATCCAGTAAGGCTGCCAGGACCAGAAACATTCCTCTGAGAATAATAGCATGGAAGACAGTCTTGGACCGTTTTTTCTCATTTCCTGGCAGACAGCCAAGTGGCAAGGTTCACCATAGAATGGGTGACTGAGGCTAAGTCCCCCTGCTGCCAATGACATCCTGTAACTGCTCATTTCCGCTGACCTTGACCTTGACCGCTGTCCAACGTTTCCTCCTATATCACCCATGCTGTTAGCTGCAGTGGCCCTACCTTTGCTGATGCCTTCTCTATATGATGCTTATGGATGATTGTTAATCTTTGCCAGTATATTTTGGGTGTTATCCTCAACCTCCCAAATAAATCTGGTGAAAGGATGTGAGACATTGACAGTCAGTTGAGATATGTCAGTTGTGTTGTGTGTCGCAGACATCAGGTATTTTTTTTACAATTTTATTCTGCTGTAACATAGATTATTACTTATGACCCATATACCATCTCAACACTGGTTGAAATGGTAATTTCTTAACAATAGGTAGATTGGTTAATTGTTGTAACTATGCAAACATCTATTTGTCTCTCAGCAGAGCAGAGAGCAGTGTTTGAATAAGCCACTGCCCTGTGACGCGATCGGGAGATTCTCTATGGCTGTTCTTGTATGACCTACATCTTTTGTTGCAGGAGGAGGGGCAATCACCACAAAGTATGGGGAGTGAGGGGAGTGGGGGCAGTTTGCTGTCACATACAATGTGCCAAGCAAATCTCATCAATTGGGATGTGGTGTCATATTTAACTTATAAATTCTATCCATATTTCAATCATCCAGGAATAAGAATTTCATCTTGTTTTCCTCTTATATAGCAAACCTTTAACGTAGGGAACTTTTAATATGAGGCCCCGCAGGATAACGTTTGAACCTCATTTTCTTATAACAACAGAGAACATTGACAGGGAGGGGATCAGGAGCTTTTTCTGCTACAGAGACCCAGGGCTGTGGGACGACTCCTGGGACACTCGGTCTTATTACATTGGTGTTTCAGCCAGCTGTCACTTTTTACGCTCTCCGTGTGTCTGGGGACCGTAACAGTGGTTCTCTGATCTCTGACTGTAAGCAGCTTCTTAGATGTGATGTTCTTGTATAAAAGGCAATATGATAAATACAATATACTTTTAGAGAGACTCTTCTAGTCCCTGCTGAACATTGAGGCCATCATAATCGGGTCATGATCCATGAAATGAATTTTGAATAGATTCTTGTGCAGAACTTTGCCTCCACTTTTTATAAATTAGTGAACCTTGGAGGGGAAACAGGAAAAAAATATAAATTTTTTGGCAGAGAGTGGTGAAAAAAGGAGACTGGTTTGGGAGAATGGAATGGTATAGACCTGACAAGGGCATCACTTTGATTTACATTATGCAAGAACACTGCCCTGGTTAGCTAGTTGGGTTATGTAGAGTAATTGAGAACTGATAAGAAAAGCAATACCTAAATTGAAATGTTCAGAATGTTATCTATAGATCCTAAACAGAGCATTCATCTATTTTCATTGGCAAAAAGGTAATATGACTTTATCTTTAGATAACAATAAATTGACAACAGCCAGATATAATTCAGAATAAGTTAGCCAAAGAGCCATCGATCTCATAGGAAAAGAACTAAATGTGGCTCCAAAAGATAATAAAACGTATCAAAATGGGCAGTGATAGGGTGCAGTGAGGAAGGAGCAATTAATATAAAACATGTTTCTGAATAGCCGCTCTACCCTTTCTATTAGGGCACAACACTTTATGCTACCATTTATAACTTTAAGGCATTAAAGCTTGAAAGTCAATTCCATATCTCATCACACAGACCTGATGGGAGATTCTTCTAGCACACAAATCAATTTGCTGCATATTATCTATAACATACATTCTACAAGGTATATTATGTAGAGAGGTTGCAGGGCCTTGAGAAGATCCAAACACGTTCTATGTGATATTTTAAAATGGTTCTATGCCCCTATTTGTATATTTTCCCACTCTATGGAATACAGCGTAGTGGTTAAAATGGAGGCAGAACTTTTTGGAGTGCACTAGGGTTCTGCTGACTAATAACAAGGCTCAGTGGGCCTTACAGTGGGTCGGTAGCAATCTCTAAGGAGGCCCTCAGCCTTGAGGAAATGTGTTTTTTTATCATGTATAAGTAGTTGATATTCGATCTTTTGTATTCTCCAAAAAACATCTAAATCAGAAAATGTATGAAAAAGGAGAATGGACGATTCAATTGAAGGGAGAAGGATGAACAGTATTATCGAAAAATGTGTTGGATTTAGTCTTGATGAAGGTACTCATATTAGAAACAGAAATTGAAAAAGCAGATGTTGAACTCTTGAACTTTGGGCAGGGGATCCCTAGCCTACATTGAGGCATTCTTAATCTATGCAATTTCATACAAAATGGATTTGTACTGTTGTACACTTCACATGCAAAGGCCCTAAATTTATACTGGACCTGCTCCGGAAAAAAACTAAGGGATAAAGCAGTGTATATTTTGTAATACTGCAGGTGTACTAGATGATCTTATGCCTTTGTTCTGAATGAAAAATGCTGATTTTGTCACTCCTTCTGCCATTTAATGTATAAATAATCTGCACAAGTTGATGACAGAGAGTTCTCTCCATTGATTCCTTTAAACAGAATAATGAGAAGATAAATCCATCCATTTCCACTCTACTGTGTTTTTAGAACCAGAACGAACATCGACTCATATACCTCAGTATATGTTTTGCACTGATTGATTGACCTTATTGACAATCAATGTGTTAAATGATGGTACAAGCTGAGCCTCCTAAAGCACTACAGATCTAATTTGTCTTTAGATGAAAAAGACCTCAGATTTAAAAACCTCCCAATGCTCTGGTAGTCTCCGACAATCAGAGCCAGGTCAAAAAAAGGGTACAACAGAATGATTGATCATTGTGAATCAGGTTCCCAAATGCCCCTACCCTCCATTAACTGAAGCTCTTATTTTGTTAGACTCCAATGGAGAACTACAGAGGTTCCACAGACTGATTGCTTGGCTGGGTAGGCTCAATAGCAATCAGCATGTATTTAAATATACCCTGTTGATGCAGCCTTAAGAAATCAATTGTAGTCAATCTGATGAATTCTTTATTTTTATCCTGGTTAATGTAGATTTTGTTCTTTGTGGGAAGCATGGATTCAATCATTTCTTTATGAATAAGGTGAATTGTGTTTCAAATAGTTATTGTTTCTCACTGTAAGGAAATAAATTAGCATGCTATTCCATTTATCATTTTAGTTGAATTATAGAAACTCTTGTGATAATCATGTCAGGCATTGACATAAGTCATTTTGAATGTTTCCTATCTTTTTCATATGTTGAAATATAATGAGTAAGTAGAATATATAGGATTAGAGTCTGAATGTATATCCTAGACACAGGAGGGATTGAAAGAAGTGTGATATCTGGAGAAGCTGAGACACTAAGGAATTCCGAGCAGCCGCCATCATGCGTGCTGCCTATATTTACTCTATTGACAGTTCAGCACAGGGCTGCAAACATCATCACCATAGTAAAGCCTGATTGATTGTGGCTGCATTACAGAAGTCTCTACGAGGCATGCTCGTTATTTTATTCTCAGGTTTTGGTGACGCTGCTAGTTATCATCACCTTGATCAAATATAAACATTTTGATGAACCATTTTAATGAAGGACTTCTATAAGGTAATTTTACAGCTACCTCACTGATGCATAGGAAGCCCTCCAGTGCTGTGTGTTAAAGCTGGATCTTATTCTACAGTGAGAGATGGCACCACCTGGGTTGATAACCTCTCTGTACTGATGCAGCCATCTTTAGGGAAATCTATGATTTTACATGACTGGGGTATATCAAGGATGTACTGAAAGAAGCGACCACTCTGCTGCAGACTCGAACCCCTCAGAGAAGAATTCCTCAGTCTGTCTCCATCTGAGAATGACCATAACAGTGAGCTGCCTGCAGAAGTAGATAGTGGATACTGAATAGGGGTTTGACAGTTACCATTTCCAGCCCCAAGGCTGACCTGCACCTCCAACCGCCCTCCCTAACCCACTTCTGCTACACACCAACACGTGCTTGGAGACTGATGCCATCGACACCCAGTGGGGGAGAGTGAAAGTGGCGGTATCGATCTTTGCATAGAATTCCAGGACTCCCCGGTAAGATCCCATGACCACTTCTGTTTCTGCTTGCTTTTTGATTTATCCATGCATGTACATTACTAACTGGGCATAGGGGGCACTGGGGGTTGTCCCAACATGCGGATTAAGGCTCTGTGAGATTACAAGATGGTGGCTGCCTCAATCCCTGATAGCACATACAGCACTAACTGTAGTGGCCCTTCACCTTCTTCAAGTCCGAGATTTCGTGTCCATTTTTCCACATAGGCAAAACCTTATTAATGTGAGATGCACAACTTTCTAGGGCATATCAAGGCAATATATACAAAAAAGAAAGATGTAATGATTTTGCCATTGAAAAATTAGGACAACAAAGATCTTTACAATAAGTTGGAACCAGCAGTGCCTTATTGTATTATGAAGACCACAAGTACTCTGAAAAATGAGAGAACCAAAGCTGCTCACCGTCCTGGCCATAGACACAAAAACCCTGATTTGCTGCAACCTAAAGGTATGACCATTAGACACAGCCTCCTGGGGAGGGATGAGGCAAGGAGACAATTAGTGTACAAGGTGTGCGGAGGAGTCACTTAGTCTATAACGTGTCCTAACGAGGTGCAGAACAGGCCGGGTAACTCTCCCTGTAAACACGTTATGAGCATGTGTTGTCATGCTGTACAATGCAGGTCCAGTGGGCAACAGGCTCAAGCTGCAAGCTGCAGATACTGAGTGGTTTAACGTGTAAGATTCTAAAATTGGTTACTCATCAACAGTAAATTAACAGGTTATCACAACAAAGGTATTCCAAATTAAAGCACTGTGCAGCCCTCCCGCTAATTACCCCTGTGGTTAGTGCCCCTTCTCTGCTTTATTAAGTATGATTATTAGAGCATGTGCTGGGATAAGGACAAAGGTATCATTAATCACATTACCATAAACCTCTAATACGAGCCGCGGCTAGGACGCGAGTCAGATCTCTGGTGGGGATTATAGAATCGGCCCAGAGTCGGGGCACGGCTTATACGCGAGTGTTTGCTACTATGGTACAGTACCAAAGTTGCCATAGTCAGACCCCTGGTGTGGCTAAAGGATTGTCCCAAAGTCTAGATGTGGCTTATACGCGAGTTAGGTTTATAGGTGAGGTTTTACGGCAATCAGGAGGAGAGGATTATTCTGAAATTATGTGAGAGGGAGAGCGAGGGTGTCTATAGACAATTGGAATGGCTGTGTATTGTATGATATGCAGGTTATAGTCATGGTATCACATAAAAGGTTACAAGGGACTATTGACCCCAGATGCATTTAACTGGTTAATATGAGATTTACTAAGCATAAGTATTGGAGTTGCACAGTATTGCCGTCCCTCACGGGTGGAAATGACTGTCATGTAGATGTAAGCTATTATAACATTTTGCATGACCTGTTCTCGACAGTTAGTATGATACGCACATATATACAGGGTATTTTAGTTCAAGATGATGTTTGATGCAATATTGTCCAGGCAGCAGGTCATATAGCCAGTGTTTTTGGTAATACATTGTCCCAGTTACTCAGTTCACTTAGGGCTTTAGTTTTCCATGGTGTCGATGGGCTCACCTCTCTGTGACACTCACTTATACTCTTATATAATGAATTGTTCTGATTACTGAATATTTCCATGACCAATAACCCTAAGGAGGCGAAGGTGGATGGATGACAAATTAGCCTTGTAGGCTAATACCACCCAGGAGGCAGATGTATGAGTCAGTCCTGTCCCCTAAATCAGCAATGTATTGTTTATAAAGCCATAAACATGGCAGGATTAGCATACTGCCTATCAGGAGCAGAGTAGGCCTGGTATGGACTTGGCGAAACTGCAGTATAACTCTAGTGCTGAAGAACGCAAAGACAAAGAGTGTGTTTTTACTTCAACCCTGCTTCTATATATATATCAATCATTTATACAACAGATTTGAAGATGAAATCATATGGGGACGTATTATGTTGGGTACATTTGCTTGTGGATGGATAGAAACTGAGTGTGGAAAGAGCAGTCATATATAGTGCATTACAAGGTATATGATAAAAATATATTCATTATAACTATTTATATCAGAGACAAATTTACAGATTTATTGTTATGTACTAGGGACTGTGGCAGCCCTGTATGACCCTGTATACTTCATCATACACGGGTATAACAACACACACACATAGCCGCTGTGACAAATGGAGTCACACATGATATAGTCACATGCAATCAGTGCTGCCACTACATGCCGCTAACCAGCCACACCCACAGTGAACATTTAAGGACGGCATAGTACTTGAAAGCCACATGTTTCATGGTGCATAGATGTAAAACCCTGGTGTGTTACTGGCACCATGGGGTTAGGTCAGACATTACTTACCAGTACAATATTGGTAAGTCTCTCGCCCATGCTGTATTAAAGCATCGTGACCACACTTATTCAAAATACTACAAACCTATTTAAGGGATGAATGTACTGCGATAGCCTTAGCAACATGCAGAGACTTAACTGCTTCACCTTTCTCGCACATTAGGGTAGTCACTGTTGACAGTATTACAAAAGATACAAAACCATGTTCAACACTTTCAGTAGTAGCAACCATATAGCATGGTAAGGCAGCATGCAGTTCTCTGGCAGTCAGCAGGGGGGTAAAGTGATCAAGTGGGGCAGAAGGGGTGAGGGGGTTGGAGGAGAGGTGTTTGAGGATGTAGTATAGAGACAGTCTGGGTCGAGAGGTGCTTGTGGGAGATGTGGGTGAGAGATGTACTGAGGGAGAGGAGGAAGGGAGACCATAGAGGGAGGGGAGGGTGAAGGGAGACAGGCAGTGGGAGGGCCAGGAGAGAGAAAAGGGAGACCTGCTCACGGTCCCACGATGAATACCCATCGTTCACTGTCACCACCTAATATATTCATGAGGAGCGACTCTGAGCTAATGTTGACATCCTCCCCTCTCCTTCCTCTCCCCAGGCTGCATGGCTACATGTGAGTAGGCATCAGTGGGAGTGGTGATGCTAGTAGTGGGGAGGTGAATTGGTATTCAGAAAGAGAAATTGCCTCCTGAAATGCTCTCTGCGCCCTTCAAATCTCTAGCTGAGGTCTTTACCTGCTGGGATGTGGACCAGACACAGAACTAGTTACTGAATCAGCATATATTATTGGTTGGCAAAAGTACACATCCAGGTGGGCTCAGAGAGTACATTTCTCTGTATCTCTCGGTCCAGAATGGTGAAGCTGCCTTTAGGAGCCTGTATTGGCATGTAGGCTGTCTATGATGTATGGCCGTTTGCACCGAGGTAATGACAAGACTTTTCTTTACAGATGTATAAAATGCCCTCTAGCTAAAGCTATAGTTCTTGTTGTATTTAAAAAAGAAGAAAGCTGTATGTTTAAACTCACATTATCTTACCACTCACTGCAAAGAATCAGGAGATTTGCAAAGCACATATAAATTATACAGTAGTAGATATTTCTCTGGTTGTACAGATGTGTGCATGTTCAAAGCTGCTGACTTCAGTGAGCCACCACCTTTCTCAGAATGCGTTCAGGTTTTGTACCAAATGGTTGAGGCTCATGGCCTGCCCTCAGTTCTCCATCAACTCCTGTTCCGTGAGGTCAGGTTTGGAAAAAAATGCAGTCGTTCCGGTCGTAACCATAACTTTGCCATTTCCTTCTGCACTAAGTGGAATGGGTCCTGCTCACGAACCTGCCCTTTTAACACATCACTTCTGTCCATACCCAAGGGGGAAGGGAAGGGAACTTAGTTTTCATCAGATATGAATCTATGATATATATTACAAGGAATGAAAATGCGAGGGCCAAGGTAATAAAGTTGTAGCTAGTCGATAGAAAACCTTTGGACTGACAAGGGAAAAAGGAATGAAGGAATTGAATGAATGAAGTGAAATTGGTTATCAAGTTCTCCTTAAAATGATTCAATATCAAATATTGTGGTTGTCTGATTTAAAGAAAGATGGTGCTAGGCATGTTTATGCAGGTTAGGACGGTCCTACAGAATATCTTTTCAACTTGGTGAATAGTTCCACCTTGCTCTCGCACAGCTACCCAGGACCCCTCATATTAATTCTGGCTGTAACTCTTTTTCCGGCCTGAATATGCCCTGGTACAACTAATTCAGTTGCCAGTGTGACTGAGAATTGACTTTGGCCTCTACTATTGACACAACCTGAACGTGAATATATCCTCATAATTGGTCACACAAGGAGTGACGTGGTCACGGCACATCATGTGACCAGCGCTAGATTGGCATTTGCAGATTGGTTTAGTGATTCACTACCAGAGGGCGCCATGAGTTCGGCAGCTATAATAGCCCTATTAAACAACTCCAAGAACGCCTGGCTGGAGGTCTGTTACTGTCTTCTGAGCAGTACAAATGCCCTGCCAAGACACTGCCAGACTTTAATTGTTAAGTAGAGTGCCTTTAAAGAACCATACTTTTCATGCCAATCCTCTAGAGTAGATGCAATCCTGAATGGTCGGTATAATTTACCATTGCAGTGCTAAAGGCAAATGAGTATAAAAGCATCATTGTCCCCTCATAGGCTTTAACCACTAGAGGTATTACAGCTAGTAGGAGGTTAGCTGCAGTCACACACATGCAGACAGGACAGATAGGGACTCAGGAAAGGCGAGATAACACTGTGTGCAGGCTGACCATCATGCCTTGTATGGACTGATATGGCTGTCAGTTGGGAGATAATGAAATTTGCGATAACATGCAACCAAGAGAGAATATCTGACATATATCTCAGGATTTATCGGTATGGCAATACCTCGGTTATATCAACTACAATAACTGCAAATGTAACATCGGTAATGTTATAATTTTATTCTGTAGTTATCAAATCTATCTGTGGTACTCATGTTTGTTACTGTCATATTGAAGTCAAATTTATCAAAATGTATCAGTAGGTTGTGAAATGGATACCACATTAATTTGTAGAGAAGTGCACCCAAATCGATCATCAAATATGTTTTCTCTCATGTCACGTGACATGGGGATCATAGAGTCTAGTTGGGTTTAGGGAAGCCAAGAATATACCTGCCTCCTGCCCAAGTCTCTGGCCCCACCTCCCTCAGATACCCCACAAACCACAGGCTGTTGTTGTATTCAGAACCTGCCACTTAATATGTGCATAAGGCACTGTGTGTCACCCTTCCTTCCCATTTTCCCAATAACCCCCTCCAGTTTCCCAACTACTTGACTATAAATTGCCCTTTGTCCTAGCGTTAGGACATGCCAAGACCATATTGCTTCCCTCTTAACACTTTCACAAGGGAAATGTTATTGAAAGACCAGCAACAGTCAAATTACTTCCCCACTTCTGGACACAGAATAATTTCCCTGTGTGATATAAAGTCAATCGTTAGACCATAGGCCATTTCAGACAATAGCTTAGGGACAGGCCTAAGGGATGAGGCATCTGAGGAGCACAACTTTGTGGATCCACTAAACGCTTGCTTTATTAAAAAAGGGCAAAGTATCAGAATAGCTGCACCCACTGGGAGATGCCACCTTACAGAGGCGCAGGAAGCAAATCATCATTGGGGGGTGGGTGGGGCCCAGGGGGGGCCCACTCCAACTAACTTTAAATATCGATTTTTATGCATGATGTATCATATACACACTGATATAAGATTGTATGGAAAAGAAGTATTTGAGCCGCCTCTAGTTCTAATTTGGGGTCCTGGCCCCGTCTATCCCCACTTTTTCCTATGCAGGAAAGGGAAGGTTTGAAAATTATATGTATTATATTACAGGTCTTGACAAATTTTCGGGGGGCCCAAACATATTCAGGCCCCCCCTCCTCAGTGATGGTCTGAGATGGGGGGGCCCTGGCCCCTCTGGCCCCCACTTTTCCTACGCCACTGCCTTATATTCAGATATAATGGCCCTTTCCATAATGTGCAGCTTTACAAAATAAGTCATACATGTAGAAATGCCATTACAGAGTTGATGTACAGCCTGCTTGTCAAAGTTCACAGACCATTAAATGTAGGAAGCAATTTATTTACCCAATCAGTAAGGCTGAAGCAGGAAAGGAAACATTCTTCTGGGAATGTCACCCCATATATAACATTAAAAGCATGGGATACAGTCTTGGATCATTTTTTCTCATTTCCTGGCAGAAAGCCAAGAGGCGAGGTTCACTGTAGAATGGCAGACTGAGGTGCTGAGGCTAACTCCCCCTACTGCCAATGACATCCTGTCACTGCCAGTTTCTGCTGACCTTGACCTTGGACTTGGCCCAATCTAATAGCACCCATGCCGTCAGTTGCCTTGTATTGATATGTTGCCTTAGCTGATGTCCTTTGGGTGCTTGTTTTGTTTAGCTTTTCTAGTCAGTGTTACCGTAAAACCTCGCGTATAAGCCTAACTCGCGTATAATCCGCAACCCGAGTTTAGGCCGATCCTATAAGCCGCACCAGAGATCTGATTATGGTGACGTTTAGTACTGTACCATAGTAGCAAAAACTCGCCAATGGGATCTGGTGAGAGCGTGTGAGACATTGACAGGTGCTTCTTACACACTGTAGTACCACAGTGGTTACAGTGTATCATATAATTTGTACACATAATTGTCATGATAACACTAGATTCTCTGTTTAGATCTCTTTATAACCAAGAGAGAAGAGACCTCCTTTAGGCAGGGACTACTTCCAAGATGGCAACTTGATGAGAGATTGTACTACCCAGTATTGTGATGTCCACTACAGATATGTCTGCCCAATGTCCTCGTGTGACCAACATCTTGCGGTGGGAGGAGGGATGATGACCAAACCGCATGAGGAGTGAAAGGCAAGGAGACCCTGACCCTGTGAGTCATGGATCTCAGATACTCAGCCTACCTACGTGTGTTCCTTGGAGCTCACACAATGGCACACTGGATCACCCCATTAGCACAATATCTTATGCTTGAAGAATAAGATTTCAGGGGATATCTTCTTCATGCAAAGACAGGGACTCCCCTGGTCCCCCAGATAGATAGCTAACCCTATGCCTTTCTCTATCTAGAAAGATCTAAGCTAACCCTAACCCCTACCCTAATCATTGGGCAGGTATCCAGTGTAGTTGGTTTCTTAATGAAGCATCCCATGGGGGACTGGGGGATGATCAAGCATGACGGCTTCTTACAAAGCATCCCCTGGGGATATAAGGGAGTCCCTGTCTATGGTTTAAGCATAAGATATTGCCAAAAATCTTATGCTTGAAGAATAGGATATTGTGCTAATATAGTGCACCTTCAGTCTGAGTATCTTCAGCCTCCTTAGCAGCTCACCACTTCTAGTAAGCCAGAGTAGTTTCTGAGAGCTTCAATTTCAAGCATCAAGCCATGCAACGAACCAGTCAGAAATGCTGAATGAGACATTTTGTCTCTACATCATTAGTCAAATCAGGTAAATGCTATCTTCTTTTATTCAAGGAGACTTTTCTTTGGTCTTCTCAAGCAAGGGGCATGTCTTTATCAGCACTTCTTCATACCTCAACTTTTAAAATCTTCCTTTTTAATTAAGATGTATTTGCATAACCTTGAGAATTGTACATTTAAGGGCCAACTCAAGCACAAACTTGATTGTGGATTCTAGATTGTTGTTTATCTATTCGTAAGATTACTCTCAAATATTAGAAGTAGGCCCTTGTGTGCATATCAAGCTTCCCATGGATTACAGCCTGGGGGTTAGGCAGCTTATATCTAAACCTCCCTCTGTAGCCTTGTGTAATCCCTCCCCTGTGTGGCAGTGTTTGCTCTACAAACAAAGAGCCTCACTAACTAAGTTTGTTCTCGAGACACTGATTACTGAAAAGCCAAACAATCCACACAAGAATGCCAAGTACTGAAATAATTATTCAACTTGGTGTTTACTTTAGCAAAGTCCTCCCCATCCTTTCCGTTGTTACATGCCAGATACAAGTGGAATGAATAGATCCTGGAGCTTATCTTATTTTCAATCTTGTCTCAGCTCAGCTCTATTGAAGTAATTTTCTCATGCAGCTTGTTTATAAAAGATGAAACACAACACAAATACAGTGTAACATCTAATCAGACTGAATTAATAGTTTCCTGCAGCATTAAAGAACCTTTCTGGTACTATTTCAGTAGAGAAATTGCACTTACTGATTGCTCATGGTTTACTAGGAGAATGCATGGCACAATAGGTTTAGCTACTCCTTAGGTAATAACAGCTTACAGGAATAGCCTTAAAATCCTGCCTCTGTCTTAGAGCAGAGTAAGGTTAAAATGGATACAAAAGGATCATTGATGGACAGAAAGCAGGTTCACAAACTTCCCACTCCTCCATTAAGATAACATCAGTTTCATAAGACTCTAAGAGAAAACTGAAACTGCTTACTTGTGGCTCAATACAATATCTGTAGGACTGCCATAGCGGGTCGATTGTACAGAAAAAAAACGGCCCCCTGAGAGTCAAGATTTTGCATTTGCATTAAAAACAATAGGCTATGGCAGTGTGCCTCCAGAAAATAGTGGCAGTCTTAAGTATATATGTTACCGCTAGCAATAAGCACATCTTTTGGCCTCTTGTGCTTCTCTGTTAGAAACGGCTAAAGATATAAAGCAGGTTAAAAAAGGTTGAAGGGAATAAAGGAGGAGCTGTGTCATAGACCAGCATGATGAACACCGGGTGTGACTGTGGGAGAGGCAGGAGGCTCAATGCTGGAGGGCTGTCATCATGCATGCAGCCTGTATTTACTATATTGACAATTCCTGCCAGTACTGCAAACATCATCACCATAGTAAAGCCTGATTGATTATGGCTTAGTTACACAAGTCTCCACCAGGGGTGTGACTCAGTGTTAAACCAGGCATCAGAGGCTTTTTTAATGGACCTCAGGTCTTGCGTATAGTGCCTCCACTAAAATCATAAAGCAGGAAAGGCATTGCCACTGTTTATTAAATTTGAGGGAATTTGTAGAATTTCTTGTCAACATTGCAACTGAATTAAAATAGTTTGATACCCCATTAGACTACCCCTTTTTATATGGAGTAGGCCTACATGAGAGAAACCTTCTTATTAATGTAAATAAATAACAAAAGTGTAGCCAAATCTGATATGTTTCTGATATAACAGCACAGTCTGTTCCAAGGCTAAGCTGCAGTAACACTCTGTTAGACTGAGCTGGTAGTGCAGGGTGTTAGATTCCCACCCGATTAGGTTACCACCTAAGTAGCTTTGTGCATGGCTTTTTATCTGCAGCAACGTGGAGCTCCAGGAGCTGGTAAAGAGGCCTAATCGGTGCTTGGTGGTCGTGAATGGGATATGTTATTTGAGCAGCTGGTATATATGCTCGGTAGCATGAAGGTTTAAGGAAGAATTGCCCTCAGGAGCTTAAAGCAGAGAGTACCAGGTGCCATGAGCGTTTTTTCTATAATCCTACACTAGTTTGACATTTATTCTTGCAAATTAATATCAAGATTAAACATGTATTCATTGATTGAAATAATGTCTATTCTTTGATTCCCCAGCATGGGAGGAAATAAAAAGGACATTTTCTTGCACAATACCCCCGTACCATATCCACTGCTTGGTGACTAAAGATCTTAAGACTAATCCATAATGGTTGATTATAATTCCTTCATTGTCCCTTTAGCACTGGAGGCAGGGTAATATAGGTGCATCTATGAGCTGGTAGATCCACTAATTCTAACAGAATAACTGAGGTAGTTGAGCAACTAATTAGTGAAAACACTTTTTTGATTGCATTGAAATATTAGATAGTGATTCCAAACATCAAACTGGATTAGCCTTTATACATAAAGATATACAAAAAACACTTCCCATTCAATACCAACTTCCATTTCAGAAACTTCGGTGATAATGAATCTGCCATAGTACAAACTTAATTAGGGAAGTGCGTTCGATATCCATGGAAAATTCATAAATATTTTTGTTAGATCATTAATTTGATTAAATGAAGGTACAATGAAAGGTTCACATTTGGTATCTCAACTCCGATTTATTAAAACTTCAACAAAAGAATTTAACTCAAATTCAAGAATTCTTGCCTGCTTGTACCTTGCCGGTATTTGTTGCCACCAAACCTCAAAGCAAATCTATTCATGACATACCTCAATCTTATTTGGCAAAACAAAAGGCTCAGATATTGTTCATATATAGCCGCTATTAGCGGGTGGTTATGTTTACCCTTGAAGGGGAGGGGACCTAAAAAAATTACACCCCTTTTAAGCGAAAAATCCTGCGCATAACTATAGCTCAAAAGGGTCAGCGGCACTCATTTTCAACTTGCTTAAGGGGGGGGGGCCGAAAAAAAAATTGTACCCTCTCCTGGGGGGGACCAGAGAAAAGTTGACTCACTTGCGCAAAAATTCACCCATCCCCCCATGTTGTTAAAAAAATGACCACTCCCTAAGAGTATGAAGAAACAGCTGGTCCGACCCCCACATCCCATTACACAGGGTTCAGGACCCTACACATCAGATTTAGTACCTGTCTAATGGACTCTGAGGGAGAGGCCCACTGACCCCATTCCAGCTGCCGGTGCACAGGGAACCAGTCATTTATTCCACTTTAGGGGGTGGTAGTTAACCCTGCTGAAGCTGCAACCCCCAGTAACCCAGGCTCTGTACTTGTAGAAGTCTTTGAAGAAACATGCACCAGGCTACCAGGGCACAAAAAGAGGGTCATTTATTTCACTTTAAGGGACTGTGACACTACTGAGGTGGAAACCACCAGATTGGACAGCAACGTAGGCTCTGTATCCTACTAAATATATCCAAGGATTCAAAGGACACTTGAAAAGAATCAAACATTTTTTTTAACCGCAATATCAACAAATATTTAGACAAGCCCAGGAATGTTTTCCCAAGTGATCAAATTATACAAAAAACTATTGACCGGCTGACAGGCCTCTGTCTTTTTCTTTAATGACCCCTTTCTTTAATTTTGTAGCCATGATTTCATTCATCCAAGGACAACCATTTTAAATTGATTTACTGCTAATTTAGATATTGAATATTGACAATCAACTTTTCTTAAACTTTTAAAAATAAATCATTGCTTCCTACTGGTGCTCCCATTATGTGAAACACACTGTGTTCTTCCTCACCCGGTGGTGGTGGAGTCTGGTATTGGCTGTCAGGCTCAGCGTGCTGTAAAAGCTTAATGAGAAGTGTTCCACTGGATTAGTTTACCGCGTAAGTACCTTTGTGCATGGCTTTTTAGCTGCAGCAACGTGGAGCTCTGGAAGCTTGTAAAGAGGCCAAATGGGTGCTTGGTGGTCGTGAGCAGAGCTTGGTGGGGGGTTTATTATTCAAGTAGTTGTTATCAGTAAATTGGGGGCCAAAGGAACAGGACTACCTCGGATGCCTCAGCGGTAAATTGATTAATATTGAGTATCGCTGTGATGAATGATATGTATGCCTTTCATCGCACGACTAACTATAGCACAATGTGATATTTTGAATATCAATTATTATGTATTTACATCTCTATGTTTAGTTAAGATGGCTAGAATAAGTGGATACTGCATGACAGTAAGTGCAGTGCAGTATATGTATACAGAATATGTAACGGGGTTGGGGGTTCCTGCAGCATTCATAGGCCTACTTACTTGCATATCCAGCACATTAAATGAAAGTGTAACAGGCCCTCTATCTTTGTTCCAGATTATATACTGTTTTCAAAAATGGAGAATTATGTGTCTATCTTCATCTATACAAGACCTCTGTAGACTACTATTGTGGTACAGTCACTGACTCACCCTTCTGGTGTAAGCACTCTCTGTGGCAAAGTGAGTCTGAAACTCACCTGAATATGTAAGAAAACACAGGTTAATGTCGTTTAGATTATTTTGACCATAATGTTTAATGAGCGAATTCTGGGAGGAAAAGGACTATTTCAGAATTATTGAGTTATTAACAAAGTAGATGTTATAGCCTTCCTCGTAATGTGGGTGCAAATTCAATCTACCAAGCTCAGCACTAATTCAAGCTGACAATAAAGACAGTGTTCTATTAGTCAATGTGCTACTTTTAGTGAATTTTGAATGAGAAATGGTGAACCGAAACATCAAACACACATTGCGAACCCTCAAGTTTCATTATGCTTTGAACATCAGAATTAGCATAAAACAACTCCTTCCAATATCCATTTCCATAGCTTTGATAATTGCAATGCCTCAGATTTAATCAAGCTTGCGGTTGTGATCAAAAATAATTGATGAGAATTCATTAATACATTCACTCAGATCATTAGATTTAACAAGGAGGGGTACATTATTAGAAGAATGGTCTTCATGATTTCCAGATTAACAATTTGTCTGATCTTCGCTGTAATCATATTCGGAGTCATATTTGATTTTTTTAAATACTACTAATCACACTAAATCCTCTCTATTCATATTTAATCAGAACTGGTTGGATCCTTCATCTCTTTACTTGTGTTAACAGTGATACCCAGTTTGAGTGCACGGGTATTACACATTGGATTACCCAGTTTGATGACACCGACTCCAAACAATGATCCAACAAGAAATGGGAGCGCACATTGATTAGTAATAAATTACAGCCAGCCATATTGAGGACACTGATACCAAATATCCCTTCCCTACTTCCAAAGAAGTAGGTACAATACTTTACATATGAAGCCAGCAACATTATTGAGTCACCGCTGCTACACCCAAGTAACAAACAACCTTACAGGGTTGATACACTACACTTATCCATGTATCATGACAATATAGTATTTTATATATTAAGGGAGTGCGCATTTTTTTAACAACAGGGGGGGGGGGGGACATGTTGGGGTTAGTGGATTATGGAGGGGGGGACAAAAGAATGGCACCCTATTTTAGGAAAAATGCCAGCACATTACTATAGCTCAAAAGGGTTGGTCACACTTAATTTCAACCTGCTTTGGGGAGGAGGGGACTGACAAATTTATAATGCCCTATACAGCAGTGATAAGGTTAACACTTCCCAGCACCCCCTCCTCCTCCCAGGCATGTTTCCACTCTGGTACCTATTGACATGCGGCCAGCTAACTCAATACATGGCACCAGTGCCTCTGCAAATATGTCCTGTGTATAGCCTGCCCAGGCTGTGCCCCTGGACCTGACTGCCCATCCCTGTCCCTGGACAGCAAAATTGACTGTAATGTACCTAGCTGTGGATGTTGGAAACTCATGATCATCTCAACTTTTTTATGTCCGGATTTGCTGCATCATATTCACACATTCATAGAGATATGTCTGAATTACATGAATAATTAGATTTGATGATTCTCTTTCAGAAGTTCTTCTATTTCTGGAGGAGTTAATTTCATGTGTTAAAACTGCTTCACAACATCTATCGATGCTGCTATGGATATGGTCATCTTTTGCCACAATGAAAGTGTGGAACTTGGATGGTTTCTCAGTTAGCAGTAACAGTCGGGCTGCCGACATAACTATAGAGGAGGACACTAGGTCTGACAGTAACCATGCCCTGACCTTCACCTCCGCCTCTCCCCCCTGACCCACTGTTCCTGCACCACAACATGTGCTTGGAGACTGAGCCAATCCATGCCCAGTTTTGTCACATGGAATAGGTACAGCGGGGTGGGGGGAGAGTGGGTGTCTAAGAATAGGGGTGGTATTGATCTTTAAACAAGATGCCAGGACTCGACGGTCAGATCCTGTGACCACTTCTGTTTCCGCTTCCACTTTGATTTATCCACACATGCACACTTTTAACTTTGCTAGAGGGCGCTGGTGGTCGTCTAAACATGTGCAGTAAGGCTTGGTTAAGGTTGACTTAGTGCGAGTTGATACACTCACAAAAGATGTTAAGGTACTCACATGCACTGCATTGGTAAAATGGTTGTTGTAAGGTGACAAGCCATCCTAAAAGGGTTCAAGGGCTAGGTGCCTTCCACATTTAAGCCTTCCTATCAGCAGCTACCCTGCATCAAAATCCCCCATTACCAGACATGGTTGGTTAGCATACACAAAAAAGGTAGCTAAAGTGAATAATAAAATGTCCTCCTCACTACATTGGCCTTCTAAAAATTGCCCCAAATGATAAAGTGTCACGTTTGTGATGAACTGATTTGTTCTTGTTAAAGAATGAAAGCACATTTCATGATGTCAGGTGACAATTTTGCTAGATAGTTTTGTATATCAAGGGCAAAGTAATAATTGTCCATGCACAGTTCAGGAACTGTACCTAGTGTAAGTCTAACTAAAGTCCTTTGTTCCAATGTTCCAAGATGGACTTCTGTTCCAAATAATGCAAATCACTCAGAATTAACTTTCCCATCATTAATTCTCTTCACAGTTGCTGCCAAGATTGGCAGCCATTTATGGATTTTCAGTTCAATTGGTGTCAATGCAATCAATCTTCGCATGAGGAACAATTTATTGAACAGACTTTTTCCCCAATTTAAATAAAGCTGTTTGGAAACAGTACTCTGCTGCTGGCAGAAATAAAAAAAAACTCATGAAAATGTGAAGATTCTTCACAGAATAAAGTGAGGGCATTTTTTACTTTTGTTTTGGCATTAATAAGCAGTATTTGAACAGAATCAAGGCGTTTATTGGCATCATGTTTTGATAAAAAGTTGGAAATGGATTTGTCTCACATTGCTTCCTTGAAAAAATATGTATGGAAAAGTTCTTTGAGTGGATGCTCTTTAAATCTTTCTACTATAATGACTTAAGGGAGAGCCTGAGCAGGGCAGCGGGATCTCCCCTTCCTGGGTGTAGGGTATTCTTTTTTTGTGCAGCTCTGAATGTGAATCTGTGGAAAGTTGAGTTATGAGATGCAGGAGGTGTAGGAGATGGGCGGTGAGAGGTCAGGAATATTGCAGTGTGAGACCCGGCAGTGCACGATCCTCTCCACGTCTCGGCACAGATTGACGAACACACCCTGGGCATGCAGACTGGGTGTTTTCTAAAGATGCTTGCTGATCAGAGGTTTCTCTCCTGCATGTTTAAAGTACCCACTCTGAAAACATGTATAGATTTAGGTTGAAAAGATTGGAGTTACAACACAACAACAAGTTTAATTTCATCAAGCTATGAAACATCAGCATGGTGCATGAATGCAGGTCCACTTGATCAGTGCAGCATGCTGCTCTTCAGGGACTAAACTACTCTGAATTGCCCACTGCCTAATCTCAACCATACAACAACTCCTGCCTAGTTCCGGAAACTCAGATCTGTGAAGAAAGTGCAGTCGTTCTGGTCGTAACCATAACTTTACCATTTCCTTTCACACTAAGCGGAAATGGGTCCTGATCATGACACCTGCGCTTTTAACACATCGTATCAGACCACACCCATGGTGAAGATAGGAGGTGTTCTCATCAGTTATTTAGCACACCTTTAAACCCATGTTATCAAAGGCGGTAAGGAAAAAAGAAATGGACAAGGGCAATAAAATAGCATCTGATGGTTATGAATGAGGGAGACATAGATACGAAAGAAATGTAAAAAGGAAGGAAGTAAAGGAAGGTAATGATAAGCTCATTTCTTATTTTCAGGGAAGGAATAAAAGTACAGTATTCTTTATCATGACAAGAGGTATAATACTTTAAGAATATTTTCGACAAGTTCAAGTTCACAAACTTTTGAACATATTAAGTCATGTAAGCAATATATGCCATGCTGAAGCAGTAAAGAAAAGTACATCAGAGAACTCTTTTATTGTTTTTCCTGAGTTGCACCAAGTGGCAAGGTTCAGTGTAGAAAGGGTGCAGAGACTGACTCCCCCTACTGCCAGTGACATCCTGTCACCTTCAGTATGCTCTGACCTTGACCTTGGATGACATCTAATGTTTCATCTCACCTTTGCGGTCAGCGGCTTTGATGTTGACACCCAACCATTCCTGACACCCTATGGGTGCTCAGTTTAGCTTCCCAAGTCAGCCTTGGCCTTGCAAGAGAACATGAGATGTCGACAAGTGTGTTCAGTGACAGGCATCAGGGACACGTCTTACAATGTAGTTCTGTAGCAGACTGTAGGACTTCTGTGGTTACAGTCTGTGACGGCTATTTGATGGCAGAGGATAAATGCCATGTCATGGCTATTTGATGGCAGAGGATAAATGCCCAGCGAGTGCAAAAGGAGAGGAATGGTAACCACAAAGCACGAGGAGAGAGAAGGCTTGTTGACAAACAGAATCATCACTGACACTGACACAGATACTCCTTGCAGCTGGCACCAGCTCATAAGAAAATGGAATGTGGTTTTTCACGCCACCACCGCCTGATGGTAGAAGATGTTTCTGCTCTCTGGGTGTCCTTGTGTGACCCACTTCTCTCACCAAGAGGAGGATCGAAGAGCTATTGGTGGTTTGTTGTCACACAGACCCATCACTGATGTGGAATTATGGATCTCAGATACTTGGCCTGCCTACTCTGGTAGCATGTGGCAAACACCAGCACATTTAGAAAATGAGATGTGGTTTGGTCATTTTCGGCCATCTTCACACTCATCTCAGTGACTGCAAGCAGTCACTTCAGCTGTTTTTTTCTGGCATTAATCTATGAAAATACCAATTCTGAATAATGCTAATGGGGTTTTGTACAAAAGTTAAAAATTCCTTCATCGCTTTAAAATGAATGATAGTGATTTAGATATTGCAGAGCTTCTAAAAGTACAGGCAAGCCAAGCTCTGTTTACAATAGGAGCAATGTAATGCCCCACAGGGTAAGGTTTAAACCTCATTTTCCCATAACAACAGAGAACATTGACAGGGAGGGGATCAGGGGCGTTATCTACAACAGAGATCCAGGGTTGTAGAGAGACTCCTGGGACTCTCAGCAATGATATATTTGTTTGTCAGCCAACTGTCAGATATTATATCCTTTTATGTCTGGGGACTATAACAGTGAGTCCTTCCCTTTTTACAATATGAAGTTTCTCAGAGAAACCTTTGTACCAAATTTATAGTGAGGTCGACAGTTAAAACCCTGGCGTATAAGAGCCTAATACATATGAGTCTCCAAAGGAAAGCAGTAAAGATAAAATGTCTTTTTATATGGCAATTTAAGAGGAATTTAGCTTTAGGCACTTTACCCCTTCCGTTAAACAACCACACTTTATATGCCCTTTTATGACTTAAAAGAAATAAGGCTTGGAAGTCAATTCTGCTGTGTCAGTATCTCATCCCACAGACTCGATGAGGACTTTATGCACTACAGACCTACTTTGTCCTAAGATAAAAAGAGCCTGGTGTTGAAAAATCCTCTGCAAGCTCCGATAACCTCAGACAATGAGTCTGTCTGTGTACAGGGCTGGGTCAAAAACAGTGCAGCAAAATGATCGATCTTTGGGAAGCAGGTTCTCAATGTTTAACTCCTCCATTGAAAGCTTCGTTTTTTATAGGACTCTAAGACAGAAGTAGAGAGATTCTAGAGACGGATTACTTTAGGCCCACATTTGTATTGTGGGCTTAACACAATGTGAGAGGCGAGAATTCAACATTGGATGCCAGTTGTATTTTGATAGAATAGGTGAACTGGGAGAGGCATATCAATACTGGTTGCTTTCAGTTGTAAAGAAAGATATCTTATGTAGCTGCAATTGCATAGACTGCTTCCATCATTGGGTGATCATCTGACCAAAGTGAGAGTACTGTTTTTAAATAAAGAAGTTAAATAACACAATTGACATGACCCTTAAAATACTGTTAAAAGAACAACAAGGTATCTAGTGTTTTTTTAAACATACGGTATTTCTGGAGACCATGCATAATTCCAAAGTCAGTGCATTAATATCTGGAAAATAGGCTTTTCTAGATGGCACAGCAGAAAGAGCCAATTCAAGACAAGCATTATACCTATATAATTATGGGGTAATTATATACACAAAAAAGTGGCCCAGGAGAGTTCAGCTGTAGATATGAGCTGCTGTGAGCCGGATCAGAAGCAGTCAGGGAGTATCAATTACACAACTGTAAACACAAGGAGTACATTGGAGGAGTTTTTCCGCCTCAAGGGACAGGTTTTTTGCCCTTTAAATTTTAAGACACTGCTATTTTATCTCAGAAGTTTTTTTTATGGTACCCCTTAGATGTCTTGTCCATCACTGGTATGAGGTCTAAATACAGCTTAAGGCCATTCATGTAGTGTTCACTTAATTTATATTGTGCTAAGTTTCTCTTTGGGATAAAAATGACCATATCTATGATTCTATATCCACTTCTATAGCAAATTTCTAAACCAAATCCAAACAGGACTAATGAATGAGATGACTCTCTTCTAATTGATTATTTAACCTTAAACCTTCAGGGATCCATATTTTGATCTGTTTGAACTGTAATTAACTCAAGATAGACCGATAGGAGGAAATGTATTGATATTCAGGTGCTAACCCTTTTTGATAGATGTTAGTTTCCAGGAGATGGTTGTAATAGGATTCTCATTTGATAAAACTATGGCGATGTGGGAAATCAATAGAACGCTCCCACTTCACATATTCTAATTTAGTTGGATGGTTATTGAGGATGGCGTTGAATACCGATGACCCAATGTGTCTGTGTTAATTTCTCTTGATTAACAATAATAAAAGCTAATTATCTGGATAACTAGACACTGAATGATATCATTTCTGAAGAATTAGAGAAGAACTGTTGAGTAATACTAACCTTGAGGCATCACATTGGCATTACATTTCATACAGCATATAAAAATGTTCCTTCCCTACCTCTGACATGCTACATGAGTGTGGCATGTGTGCATAACCTACTGTGCTGCATTATGGTTTCATGTGACCTTATGCAATTATACACCACAGTCACCATCACAATAAAGTGAGTAATTCTCTATGCAGCCCTTAAAGAGTTAAAGCAGTGTGCATCCTACACATCACGGCACAGCCTCGTCCTCCCAGGCCTGTTTCCACTCAATGGTACCTATTGACACATGACCAGCTAACCCAATACATCCCACAAGTGCCTCTGCAAATATGCCCTGCTGTGCCCCAGCTCCTGCCTGCCCTTCCCTTGCTCCTATACCACCACTATTGACTCTGTAAGTAATGTACATGTATGTTGTTTATGTACAATGTACATGACCATGATACGGCCACAGATATGAATATCTTTAACTGCCAGTCAATATAAGATGTTCATGCAACTGGGTTTGAGTATTGGAACAATTGACAACTCCAAGAAGGGTTCCCCACTCTGCCTCTGTCTGAATAGGTAGCCTGCAGAACTAGATAGAAGGACCCCAATTAAGGGGTTTTACAGTCACCATTCACTGCCCTCAGGCTGACCTTCACATTGTCCTCTCTAACCCAGATGTCCTGAAAGGCAACATGTGCTTGAAGACTGAGCCACCACCCAGTTTTTTTCCTAAGCATAGGGACAGAGAGATGGGGGGAGAGTCGGCATCTAAAAATAGTGGCAGTATTGATCTATGCATGGGTTCCGGGGCTTGCTGGTAAGATCCCGTGACCACATCCGTTTCCGTTTCCACTTTGATTTATCCACGCATGCTTACTTCTAATTGGGCATGGAGGGCACTGGTGGTTGTCCTAATGTGTGGAGCAAAGCTCTGTGAGATTACAAGATGGCTGCTGCCTCCACAACTGGTCATGCATACTGCACTTACTCGGGCACTCACGGCCAACTAACAGCCTGTTTCCTGCAACCCTTTATGGATGGAAGGATGAACTTCCCCATGGTCAGCATGATCCACCACTGCAGCTGAAAGGCATCACAAGTCTATCCAGCCTCTGTACCCCCATACATCAACAAAGTGGTACTTTGTCAAAATAAAGTTGTCTTCATGTTGGTTTGAGCGGAATCCTCATAACATTGTCTGTAATGGCAATGTTTGCAAAAATCTCATATCAAGGAGTTGTCTTTTGTAATACAAGCTAAAGTGCAGGGTCCTGAGGTTGTATTTGATAGGGTTAAACGTTGCCTTTCAAATTTCAGCCAGCCTAGCCAAGGCTGTAACCCTGCCCCAACCTCCAACCAGGACAGGGCTGGTTAGCATGCAGAAATCCCGGCTTAGAACGTGATGGAACTGAAGATAAGGTTTTATGGGTGTCCTAGACCAGGGGAGGATTGCTGACGTGAATGTTAGAGTTCCCACCACACTGCTGCTAGGTTGGCCTTCTATATACTGCTGGTCAAAGACAATTACTGTGTGAATGTGTAAAGTTGGTGATGAGCTAATAGATCTTTGTTAAAGAATGAATGCACATTTTATAACATCAAAAAAATATCCCATTGAATGGTGGTGTATACGTCATTGTCAAGGTCAGGATTGCACCTGATCAATTCGGGACTTACCACTACAGTTAGTCTCACAGAATTCATTGTTCCAATATTCCAAATATTTTCTGATCTGAACTTTGCAGACCTCTCAGAATTAACTTTCTCATCATTAATTTTCCTCACAGTCACTGCCAAAATTGGCAGCCATTTATGGATTTTCAGTTCAATTGGTGTCAATGCAATCAATCTTTGCATGAGAAGCAGTTTCTTGAGCCGACTTTTTGCCCAATCTAAAAAAGCTGCTTGGAAACAGAGTAAGCCTTTGGCCGAAAAAAACATCGCATAAAAAATGTGAAGATTGTTCCCTGAATTGAGTTTGAGAGTTTTTTTCAAATTGTTTTGGCATAAATACACAGTATTTGAACAGAATCAGAGCGTTTATTGGCATCATTTACCATCAAGGAGGTTAAAAAACGTTCGTCTCACATAGCTTCCTTGAATTAAAAAAGATTGTATTGAAATGAAACTGTATAAGAGATCTGAATGAATGTTGCTTAAATCTTTTAGCTATAACAACTTAAGCGAGAACCTGAGTTGCATTGTAACCTGGGAATTTTCCCCACCTGAGGCTCCCATTTGCAATTCCTTGTTAACCCTTTATGGACAGCATGTACCTGTACTCTCAAGGCCTTGAGTACATTTGCCATTATTTTGCATTAAGCAATGTCAGTATGAGTCATACTGTTATAACATTATGCAGGCCCTTGGCAGGTTATGAAATATTGAATGGTGCATACATTTTATAATCTCCACTAAGTTACCAGATTGCCCATCGTGTTGACAAACTGACACGGTGTACTAAAGCATAGTGCTGGCCTTGAAGGGTTAAACTTCTTTCGCATGTGCATGTCCTGCACTTAGCTGACCAACAGCTCCAGCCCAGTTCTGGGAGGTCAGGTCTATGAAGAAAGATCAGTCATTCAGACTGTAACTGTAACTTGGCCACTTTTTTGCAGTGTTGATAGTGCCTGCGCACAAACCTGCCCTTTCATCGTATAGCCTCTGTCCATACAGGGGACAAAAGGAAAGAGGGTTTTACATCCACTCTTGGATAGAACTATAAATCCTTGTTATAATTGGCAAGAAGGAATGGAAACGAGAGGTCATCATGAAACACCTCATAAGAGATTGATTGAAAACTTTGGAAAGAATGAGGGTAGACAGAGGAAAAAAGTGAGAAGTAAAAAAAAGAAAAAAACGGAGAGATTATCATATTCTGGGGATCGATTATTTCCTGGAGTCATCTGAATCAAAGTGACTTATTAGTTGGTGCTGGCAGCACTAGCGTGGACGGAAGGAAATTCAGGAAACAGGATTGATAGAAAGAGAAAGAGAGTGAAGGGGTGTTTTTTAAGAAAAGGGGGGAACCCAACTCTATTGTTATCTTTAGAACAAACTGAACCACATGACAAACGGTCTCCATATGAATCAACTGCATTAAAGATGTTGAATATAAAAAACATCCTAAACCTACTTTCCATCTTTCATTTTATGCACCCCAACGATGCCCTTGCAGGGATTCATAGATTGACTTTATACATGGTTGAAGCTTGTTGAATATTGCCATTTGCTGGTATGACGTCACATGAGGTGGCATGTGACATTAGATTGGCCAGTGGTGGCTCCGCCTGGTGGCCACTTGTAGAAGCATTAGGCTGTGGTAACCTGGACTTGAGTCCACTTAACCAGGATGCAGCCTGCCCCCGTACAGGATGTGTCAGCATGCCACCACCAGGGCGCAGAGTGGTGTGTGTGGGAAAAAGTGGGGGGGGCAGGGCCGGCACATTTCACTCTACAAATGGGAAGGATCAAACCTGTATTGCTCAGCCAGGTACTCATGTATATATTTTGAGTCAGTCAGCCCCAGCCACTGGGCCTCAGAGTTAACTGCCGATCTCTCATTCAGTTCTGGGCGGACACAATGGATATTCCCATGGTACAGGGTATGCCTACAGTATTCGCTAAAGGAAAATACCTCTATAGACATAACCAGACCATGAATGAGTCCTGATCATTGGACAGAGTTGAAGTGACGCTGTCACGGGAGATCACATGACTACCATTGGATTGACATTTGTAGCGATTATGGTTCTGTTTCACTTCGTCCCAAGCTCGACATTGTGGAAAATCATGAGTGTCCTTGTACCACTAATGGCTCATAATCACTGATCCTGAGCACTACTGTCTTTCATCATCACATGAAACAAATGCAGATCTGAAGAGTAACTCACTTGTGCCACATTCATGCATCATGCTGAGCCTACAGGTTGGATACACTTACACAAGGTTAGAATATTGCATCAGTGATGTGCTGGTGGACCTTCATCTGATTCTTAAAACGTAAAGATACAGCCATTACAACGTGAATGGTGTAGAATAGCCTGCAGGAAGTTAGCAGACAGAAGCAGAATTTAGATAATGTTCATGTCCTCAATTTGTGTGCTATAAAAAAGTGAATGTAACATAATTAGAAACTTTAGATTGAATTTGCCTTGTCATCAGTTCTGCCCTCATGAAACAAGATTTGTATTTAGTAAGGAACCTGGTCGGATGAGGCTATTGACCCTTAGGTAACAACAGTTTGACAACCAACGTCTTCTTGATAAAATATGGAACTTATTATCTATTCATCTTGAAGCAGAAAATGTATTATAAACATGTCTTCCAGAGTAAATGAAGTGTTTGGAATTTGCAGTGATAGGTTTCAGTGGAAAAGCAGCACAACACTTTATGTGGTAATCAATGACATTAAAGAATTATAGCTTACAGTAATTTCTGCCACTTTGTGATCTCAGACCTGATGGAAAATTCTTCTAGGAGAATGCCTGTGAGTGGAAATGGTGTTTTATGCCTTATACCAATATTCACTGGCACCGTAATTGATTTGCTTCACATTTTCAATTATATTGTAGGGGTCGCGGAAAACTTAGTCATTGGATCGGCCGGGAATCGAACCACAGACCTCTCGCACCGGTGACAAGCGTGCTAACCGTTACACTACCAACCCTTGTCTGACTGTTCTCCGCTCCCTACCTTACTGGATTGCATTGACAAGTCCCTCGGACATATAGGGCACGATGCACGATGACAGCCGGTTATGGCACCCCCTGCGGGGTTCGGGACACACCCGGTGACATCGTGCCCCTACAATATTCTAGATAGTTAATTAGCTTGAAGGCCTGCAAGGCCCTAGGTGTCTATCCTTGTCATTGATAATATCCTGGAGATGAACCTTTTCAAGACATAGATTTAAAAAGGTTATGAAACAAACTTGTTGAATGCAAAGTGCAAATAAAGAACACAATACTAGATTTCATTGACAAACACAATCACAATGTTTTAAAGAATTACCCCTTGAATAATAGAAGTAGGCCCCATTATGTATATAAAAATAGGCCTACATCTTAGTGGCATAGATAGTTATAAATCCCTCTGCTACCATAGTTAATCCCTCTACACTGTGGCTCTGTTTACTCTGCAATCAAAGAGACATAATAATTGAGTTTGTTCTTTGGAGCATAATTAACTAAAAATATATCAACTTTGTGTTTACTTGAGGACATCTGTACACATCCCTTTTGTTGCCACATGCCATATGAAGGTACAATGATTAGAATCTAAAGCTTAACTACATATCAATCTTGTCTGGCTTGATTTCATATACTGCAAGTGGTCTTCTCTCTCCGTCAACTTGGTTGAATAGATTGAAGAGAGGCTAAGTACATCCGTTTTGAATTCTGTGTGTTGTCGTATTACAGCTAGTACTTTTTCTTCATTATCAAAGAATAATTCTCCTACTTAGTCATTCAAGAAATAGGAGCTATCGATTACTGCTTATTGACTAAAACAAAACATACATCGTGCATGGTGAGCCCTACCAACCATTTGCCTTTAAAAACAAAAACGGATATTTACTTTTTAGTCAAGCTAAAAACATTCCTTCATCCCTTTTCCTATCACCTTGATAGTTTTGCACTGACTGATTGACCTTTACAGACAAAAGCAATGTGCGTTTTTTAAACGTTAAATGAACTAAAACTCCCCAGGGTCTGGCAACATCCAATACTGAGAGGGTCTGTGAACAGGGGCTCGATTCATAACAATGTACGACAGCTCAGAAAGGCTACGACCACTAAAAGACATGTCTGTGGGGAAAACAGGGCAAATCGTAACTTTTTATAGGTAGTAGTCCCGCAGTCCTACAAGGCAGTCGTACAAAAAAATGTGGTCCATTTCACAATTATAACAATAGGACATATTTTCTTTACTCAATTGTATTACTTGCATTAGAAAGTTGTTGTAAAGTAAAAAGCTAAAAATTTAACTTTGTATTACAAAGTACATTAGAATATTACCCACACTACGATTTAGGAGGAAATAGTTGAATTATGGTTTTCAAAATATGTATGATATTTCGAATTTCTGAGCCACTCATTCTTACAGGCTAGTATACATGTCATTATCATTTATTACATCTTGGTTTGGTACAAAATAAACCATTATTAACGATTTTTTGGATGGCTGAGATGACTTCAGAGGCTGTCTCAGCCATCTATTGTGCAATGGGCATTTTTGCCCTTAAAACCACCTTATACAGGTATTCTGTACAATTAGGTAGATGAGAAATTTGCTACAATTTTCTTGTGAAATGCACCCCTTTTTTTGTACGACAGCATTCTATGATTTTGTTGAGATAAGCTGGTCGTATGAGATAAGCTGGTCGTATGTGTGCTTATTTTCTCCACCCAAACAACTGTTCACTAGGTGTTGTAGGCATAGCATTAAATGACCCCTGGACGATCAGCAATAGTCGTAGCAGCAAAATGGCCCTCTATGTCGTAGAAACTTATGAATCGCCTCCCAGAGCAAGGTTAAAAGGGCTACAACAATTTGATTGATCGTTAAAAGAAGCTCTGTTTCTATTAGACAGAGAACTAGATTACAAAGGGTAGTTACTCGGGGTTCAGTCAGACACGCATCCGCACAATTCTCAATACTCTTTTTTCTTTGATTTTTAAAGCATTTTAAAGTTATTGTAAGCTAGGATTGCCTTTCATTCTTAATCCATCTTGATAATAATATTCACATGATAAGTCTTTCTCATAATGATTCATATTTGTATTTTTTCTTTATCATTCCATCTCAGAAATATCGATGGGAAATAGTATGAATGAGGGAATAAATTACCAGAAAGGAGGGAAAAAGCAATATCAAAGACCCCACTTAGAGGCAGAGGGTGTGACTCTTGGAGGGGTGAGGACACTCAGTGCTAAAGAACTGCTATCATGTATGCCATCTATATTTACTGTATTGACAACTCAGACCAGGACTGCAAACACCATCACCATAGTAAAGCCTGATTGATTATGGCTTAGTTACAAAAGTCTCCACCAGGGGTGTGACTCGCTCTTCAACCAGGCATCGGACAGAGTTTGAAAAACTATATTGACCTCAGGACTAAATAAGGGTGTTTTATATGCCAAAACCAAAGAGAGAAAACTGACTGCTGCTATTCCTGAATGTCAGGTTGTGGCAATAGAATTTGAATGAAAAATATTAGAGAGGAGAGAACTAGGATACCCTTCCTGGAGACTTGGGCTGTCAGATAGCTAATGGAGTGCAGGCAATCTTAAAGTGATCCATTTGATTTCTATCTCATTTGGAATTTCATCAGGGTCATTATTTACGGACACTGCGGCTGTGGTTCTGATGACACCCATTTTACTCCAGATGGAATTGCCCGTTTTATTTCTCCTTCAATATTGAGTGGCTTCTCAGGCTGAAGATGATTTTAACTTAGAGCCGCTCAGTCTCTCTACGTCTAAGAAAATTATGTGATATGATGGTGGTAGGGCAAGGCGTAATGTTGGATGACCATGTCAACATTCACTGGTTGTCAAGGGATAGTTTGCCACATCCCTAAGAAGTTTCATATCTAATAGATGTATTTGAAGGTGATCTAAAAATAGGTCGCTATCTGTATATTTAACATCCTGTGATATAAAGTTTGAGGTCCAGGATATCGATATAAATCCCTTTAACATAATCCCCCGTGTGGCTTTGTTTACTGTACTAACAAAGAGCCTCTGTAACTACTTTTGTCCCTGGGATTAGCTGAAAGGTCCACACAGAAATCAAAACACAAGCAGCTCACAGAATGCCTAAAGCTGAAATAATTATTCAACTTGATGTTTACTTTGGGACGTCCCTCCCCATCCTTTATGTTGCTAGATGCCAGATAAGGCTGGAGTAATGGAATTCTGAGGCTTGCTTTGCTTTAAATCGTTTTTTTGGTTCATGGCATCCTCTGTAATGGATCTTCTCTCCTTCAACTGGTTCAGGTAGATTAAGGAGAATAAAAAGTTTTAATTGTATTCTGTGTGATTCATCTAGAATTATTCTCTGCAAGATCACAGCTCGACAAAGATGAAACAGTGCATAAGAAGCTAAAACACACTCTCAGTGTAGTGAAAGGACAGAGTCATTTTTTCAACAGAAAAACAATGCAGAAACCCTGGTAACAGTCGCGTGTGTCCATAAATTGGTACAGGGAAGACATCAATTAAGTGCATAAGAAGATATCCAGGTATATAAAGCTGGGAAAAGGGAGTGTCTCAAAAATGCTCTCCTGGCTCTTGAAACTCCCAAAAGTGAGTCTTTGAGCCATCGGATAAGGAACCTAAACTCCCATCTCCTACATTAACAGAAACAGTGTTTTATAGGAAGCTCTGTGAGAATTAGAGAGATCACAAAGACTGATTACTTCACTTAATAAGGCATACTGCAGCTCATTAGCAATCAGCATGCCTTTAATTTGCCTCCTCTATGTAGAATTAAGAAATCAATTGCTATCGATCTGTTGAATCTACATTTCTATTTTCAATTTTGTAGGTTTTAGACAATGTGGAGGGCATCGACTTAATCCTGTCTTGATGCATTAGGTAAATCTAATAAGCGTTCCAATAGTAAATGCTTCTCATGAGGAAGAATTGTTATTTTTCATTGATTGACTAGACAAAATATGTTGGCTAGACACAAATTCTAGCTCTGTGTGCACAGGAGGAAATGAAATTTGCACCAATGAAATATGCAGGTTTAACCTAGCCTTTTCGATTAGCAAACAGTACTCGCTTTATAAAGGTATTGGGATTTATATCATGTTTAATGTGGATTTTCATGCTTCAATTTTAATAATAGATTCTTAAATAAGTTTCTCCAAAAAAATGTGTTATTTAGGGTTGAAAGGGAGTATGATGTCTAGAGTAAGCAAGGGGGGTATGGACTAGAGAGTTCCAATGATCCGTGCTGCACATATTTACTCTATCGATATGCCTGGACAGAATTGCAAACAACATCACCATAGCAAAGCCTGATTGATCATGGTTTGATGACAAAAGTCTCTGCCAGGAGGGTGACTAAGTGTCGCACCATTTTAACTATTGGTCTCAGGTTGGGGAAAAAGAAGTTATGTCAGTGAAATGCTAAATCATTTTAAGCATTTGATCAGAATGAACCAATACACCAATGGCAAATAAAAGATTCTGTCCTTGTGGCATTATATTGATCCTTGGTGCATCATATTGATCATTGATGCATCATACCTATCCTAGGTGCATCAATTCTTTAGGGCCTGCATTCCTACAGGAATACTTGACACTGTTGTGGTTGCCATATTTATAAAGGGCATAGCCCATTGAAATCCTTAAAGCCTCAATGAAATCCTGTTGATTCTGCTTTTTAACTGAGCGGCCCATTCAGTTGATAACTGAGTTTAGGGATAATAACCTGTATCTAATCTAAGTGGGATTGTGATGGCATCAGTGGCTGCTCCAGGCTATCTTCCAACCAACTTGTGGTGACAGACTCTTTTCTTTCTAATTCCTAATGTAAGTAAAACATGGTAACACCTCAACAAAGTAGTATAAACATCTTATGTTATCAGTATCAAAGGATGCAAGTAATATGTCTAATTTGATTCATTGATAAAGGGGAATAATACTTTAATAGATTTAAACTTTTATTTTAATGGGAAAGATTTG
The DNA here is from genome assembly GCA_947462335.1 of Harmothoe impar. Lineage (NCBI taxonomy): Eukaryota > Metazoa > Annelida > Polychaeta > Phyllodocida > Polynoidae > Harmothoe > Harmothoe impar. The sequence goes on from OX381713.1 coordinate 1,857,674, forward strand.
AATCTAGGGATAAATTATTTGGGAGACAATTACTCCAGAATGATCTAAATGCTATTTTGAGATAAAATTTTAAACTATTTCTTTTGGAATAATTAACTTATCCCATTGATGATATTATTTAGTTTCTCTTCACTCAGTGCTATTGAAGTGTAGCAGGGTATCACTTTTGAAGTGTGGTACAGTATTGGATTCCAGGCTCAGCATGCAGTAAAAGTTTAATGAGAACCATTCCACCAGATTAGTTTACTGCGTAAGTGCCTTTGTGCATGCCTTTTTAGCTGCAGCAACGTAAAGGTCTGGAAGAAGGTAAAGAGGCCAAATGGGTGCTTTGTGGTCATGAGAAGTGCTTGGTGGTGGTTTTATTATGCAAGTAGTCATTATCCGTGATTGGTAAAAGGGGACCAAAGTGTAAGCTGTGCTGTAGGTGAGCATGGGGTACCTTTTATATTCAAGAGTTCCCAATCCTTATGTGATGATGCCTCAGTAGTAAATTGATTAGTATTGACAATCTTTGTGATGAATAATATTCATGCCTTTCTGTCCATGAGAACTTTGGTATCATACAGTATCTTGTATAGGAAGCTAGTTTGACTAAGAACTCTCATAGGAGTGTTAATATTGCTTCCATCAGCATACAGAGTCAGTGTCTACATAAATAGGATGGCGTTGCGTGGACTGATCTGCTATGCCCCTTATTGAGCACATATATCTGGGTTATTGCTTGCTGCAAAGGTTAGCTTCAGCATGAATTGGCAGCACTAAAATTCAGGCTGGTGCTCACCCATTCTAGCTCAATCAATCTTTGTCGCCCAAACACTAAGAAACTTACCTGTAAATGTATAAGAGCACAGAGGTTAATGATGTTATGTTATACAAGAGAGTTATGCATTAAGGAGTAATACAAATCCTCAGCACAGCATTGCTATAAATTAAACAATGTGCTTGTGATATTCTCAGGGAGACCATGACAATTTTGTAAACTGAAACTGAATATATTTGATTCATCAAAAATGGTTACACACTTATTGGATTCTATTAGTGACTTAGATTTGACCTTATCAATTAAAAAAAAAAAAAAAAAAAAAAAAAAAAAAAAAAATTAATTCCAGAAATTTAATAGTAAATTACCTCACAAATCGGATTCAAACAACCAAAGCAAATGGCACCATATCAGATCCTCATCCTGTCTCCTGCGGAGTACCACAGGGGTCAGTATTAGGACCACTCCTTTTCATTATTTATATAAACGATTTGGGCACAGTCTTACAGGATATGCTATGTCAACATTATGCTGATGATACCGTTATCTATCTCCCCAATGGTGAGCATAGTATACAGGTAGAAAAAACTATTAATCAGGATTTAGCTAAGGTAAATACATGGTGTAAAGCGAATAAACTCTCACTAAATGCTAAAAAAACCAGAATTATGAATCTAGGGACTGACGCTCTATTAAAGCAGATGCCTAAAATAGCCATTAAAATAGAAAATACTCCACTGACTAAAGCATACACCTATAGGTATTTAGGCATCACCATAGATACTAATTTAAATTTTAAGGCACATGTTAAAGGGGTAAATAGAAATATAAATCACAAAACACATATGTTTAGGAGGTATAGAAGGAAAATTAGTACAGCTGCCAGTGAAAAGGTTCTTAAACACATGATTCTCCCTAGCCTTGATTATGGTGACACTCTCTATGATGTAGCTCCAAAAACCATATTGGAAAATCTTCAAACAGCTTTTAATAGGGGTCTAAAAACCACATATAATAAGGAGGAATTCCATGAAGCCCCTTTATTATCTAAGTTAAAGGTTAATACCCTGGCTGATAGAAGAGAGATGCATTTAAGTCAATCAGCTTTTAATCTCTCAAAAGATGAAAGTTGGATTGATAGTAGAGACATAAGGACAAGAGCCCATGATGGCAAACTATTAATTATAAAAAGGCCAAAAAACCCCTTTTATAGGAAAAGTCTGGAATTTAGACTACCTTCGCTCTGGAACTCCTTTAAAGAGGATACAAGAAATATTATAGAAAATGTAAAATTCCAGAGCTGGAACAAGAAAAGGTTCAAGGACCGTTTGGGGCCCCCCCCCCCCATAAAACTGTAAAAGTTATTTTTGTTTCTCTTCACTCGCACCCCCTACCCCATCACCCAAGCTTAGGAAGAAATTTCTCATAAAAGTACATACTCTAAATTGGACAATACCATCAGTCCATGGGAAAATACCATCATCCCACATTAATTGGAAATAACACCATCCATAAAAGGAAATAACACCATCCTATAGGCAAATAACATCAGCCTAAATAGATAATCACTTGTTTGTATTGTAGAGAAATGATCTCTATTTTTTTCCCCCAAAAACATCATGGGAGAATGATGTTTTGGGAGCCCAAATCCCACTAACGTGGGTATGGGTTCTCAATATATCATACTATATATATTATTATATGAATTGTATATGTATAACTAGCCTTTAAGGCAACTATATGTAACATATCCTATATGCTACAGCAAGAACTGCCATTCGCTAACGGGGCCTGGCTCCACTGTTTGACAGGATAAATAAATGAATAATCAATCAATCAATCAACCTGATTTCGACCTAGTATGATATTGGAATAAAAAATAATTCACCACTTATCTAGATGAGCATCCATTACATATATAACCAAAAATCATTTAACCCTGCACCTACAATGATACCACTTTTAGTGCAAGATTATTGACCTTAGGTTTATATAATTGAATGACACAGATCTTTTTGAATTGGACCATCATTGATTTATTTGAACCTACCTCCTACACACACATATACTCACACACATACATATGTAATGGGGACATTTAGGATACGGGTTTGACAGCAACCAATCCCTGCCATTCCCTGCCTCTGTAACCTACTTCTACTTGTAATTGGATTCCTGCGATTCCTCTTGAGGCCTGTGTTCTATGGCAACAGGGTGGTGACAACCAGATAAAAAAAATATTCCTGCGATTCTCTGCCTCTTTAACCCATTTCTACAGGGCAACATGTGCTTTGAGACTGAGCCTGTCTACACCCAGCTCTGTCATGTGGAAAAGGACAGAGACATTGGGGAGAGTGGGGACCTACAAATAGCAGCAGTGTGGATTTATGAGATGCCCGGGCTTACCGGTAAGATCCAGTGACCACTTCCCTTTCCGCTTCCATTTTGATTTATCCACGCATGCACACTTCTAAGTGGGCACTGAGGGCCCTGGTGGTTTTCTGCAGGTGGGGACTAAGGCTCTGTGACATGGTGATTGCCTCCAACACCAGCAGCACTGATTCATGGACTAGCAGCGGATGTTTCCTAAAAACACTTTAAGGCTGGTCTAGGGCCTCATACGTCCATCTCAATTTTTCTGTAGGATGAACCAATACAGTTGGCATAGCACTGTTAAATCTGGAGGCCCTTTAGAAGTGTAATAAGCCTTTGGGTGCAAAAAAAATACAATATGGTACACTTGAAGTATTCTGTAGTGACTTGGTACACAATGACCTTGGACATTATGATGCATGAATGGAACCATGCTGCAGTATGCATCTTGCCAACCTCATGGGGTTAATACATCCATAAGGGGTTACATGATGCCCTGAGATAAGGTGCCAATACATTGTGGGTGAGTAGTACACACATGCAGCTTCTATACAAAGATTTTCGGCAACATGGGTCCTAAAGGGTTAAAGGATTAAGGTATCTGGTTTCCACATTTTCACCCTACTTATCTGGAGCTCTAGCCATGCAGCCAACTCAGCCATTACCAGTCCCAGGGAACCACCCTGGTCAGTATGCACAAATCCCAACCGGCTCAGAGCGTGATCGAAATAGGGACTAGATTCCAGCTAAAGGCTGTCCCCAAACCAGAGCTAGATGCTGCTAGTTTAACTTCCTAACTGTTGTACTTCCTTTATCAATTGTAAATCAAAATAGTTTCTAAACTATAAACCATAGAAACATACCATAGAAATGATATTGAACTATGTAATTGGCCATTGGAAATGGGGTCTCAGAGATGTGAGAATATAACATCACTACTGTCTTTGGAGGCTTAAACTACTGTTGCATGTTCACAGGCTGCTCTCAGCTGTCCAACAAGATCTGCCCTGTTCTGGAAGGGCAGGTCTGATAATAACTTTGTCCATTCCTTTTTGTACAAAGTGGAACTGGGGTCTGCTCACGACAGGTGCCCTTTCAACACATCAACTCTGTCCATCGCCATGGGAATGAAAGGCAAAAGGGTTTTATTACAATTATTAGATACAACTTAAATCCATGTTACCAATGGCAGGAAGGGGAGCGTTAGAGAAGAAATGGAGAGCAAGAAAAAAAGAAGGACAGGGAAGTTGTTATCATGTTGTGATTTGCATAGTGAAATATGAATGATTTCCTGCAGTCATCTGAATTTAACTTGCTTCTTTAGATGGTTCCAGGGCCACCAGATTGGAATGAAGGGAGGGAAGGGAAAAGACTGAGGGCAAGAGGGAGTAATGGAAGGGGTTTGTGCCATCTGTCTATAGACTGGACACAAAACACCATGCAAGGAGCAACCAACTACTACTTAAACGAAGGAAAGAAATGAGGACACCCATTAAATCTTACTATATCAAAAAAGATATTTCCATCTTTATCTTATACACTACCACCATGCCTGCCCAGGGATTAGTCAATTGACTCTGACTTTATTCATGGTAGAAGCTAGGGAGGTGAATACTGCTATATTGCCATTTGCTGCTGTGACGTCATGTTAGCATGTGACATTAGATTGGTCAGTGGTTGCTTGGCCTGGTGGCCATTTGTAGAACCATTAGGCTGCAGTAACCTGGACATAAGTCCACTTAACCTGGATGCAGCCTGCCCCCGTACAGGACGTGTCAGTAGCCACCACCAGGTGTCTGTAGAGGGGAGGTGCGAAGAGTTATACCAAGGTTTAGACACATTAGTAAGGAGCAAATCTGTATTGCCTTGGTTGAGATATTTCATGTATGTATATTTGGCATAGAACTTATACATGTTTTTACTATTTAGATATACTCTGAGTTAGTCATTGCCACTGCCTCCATCTCACAGCTAGCCACTAACCTCAAATCTAACTCTGGCTGGACTCTTTTCTTACACCATGAATATTCCCAGGGTCCTACAACATGCAAACAGTATTGACAGGAACTACATTAAGGACACTACTATAGACATAACCAGACCATAATATGTCCTGATCTTTCTACGCACAGGAAGTAACGCTGTCATGGCACATTACATGACCACCATTAGATTGACTTTTGTAGATTGGTTCAGTGATTCACCACAAGAGGGCACCATGAGTCTGGCAGCGCTCATGTTTCTGTTTCACTTCGCCTTGAGTGCCAGGTGGATGACTTTTATGTCTACCTGGCTTGACATTGTGGACAACCATGAGTGTAGTTGTAGCACTGATGGCTCATAATCACTGACCATGAATTTCATTACAGAAGTTCGAGCTATTGTTTGACTGCTGAGCACTATAGAGGTAGACCATCTTTAGGTTAATACATCTGGCGATTTCAATACACCTTGTTGTAAAACTCAACTATATATTTACTTGTTAGTCAAGCTTAAAACATCTCTTTTTCTATCACCCTAATACTTTTTGCACTGATTGATTGACCTGTACAGACAAAAGCAACTTGCCTTTTCTCCCTGTGTACAAGTGCATTGTGCATCCTAAACCTACTAATCTAGATCATCTCCTGTTCTCAATTCAATGTATTTTAAAACCAAAAGAAATATTTACTTGCTTAATCATACATATTAGTCATGCCTAAAACATCCATTCTTCTGTCAGCTTGGTACACTTTTTGCACTGATTGATTGAGCTGTAAAGACAAAAGCAATGTGCTCTTTTTAACTTTAAATAAACTAGAACTCCCCAGGGTCTGGCAACCTCCAATACTGAGTTGGTCTGTGAGCAGGGTGAGGTTAAAAAGGGTACAACAGGAAAATGGTTAATCAGAAAGTAGGTCCCAGACTCCTCCATTAAAAGAAGCTCTGTTTTTAACTGCGAACTATAGAGATCACAAAGAGTAATTACTTTGGGCACGGTTTAAGGTCACTGTAGTTCAATAGCAATCGGCTGATCTGAAAAAAGGCTTCCTCTATGCAGCATTAAGAAATCCATTTTAATTGTTCTAATTTTCTAAAGCATTTTATCTCCTAAGTTATATCAATGAAATATTGCGTTTCATTGCTGATGCATCTTGGGAATTTTTGTACATGTTTTCATAATAAGTGTTTCTCAGAATGATTAATGTTTGTTATGTAATTTTACACTTCTTTCTAATTTTCTTATACACGTTTACAAAAAAGTTCATGAATGAGGTAATACAGTATCCAAGTTGATAGAAAAGAAGAAGCAATATGATGGACCTCAGTCATAAACTCAGGGTGTGACCCTTAGAGAGGCATGGAGACTCATTGCTAGAGAACTGCCATGATCCGTGCTGCCTATATTTACTGTATGGACAATTCCTGTCAGGACTGCAAACAGCGTCACCATAGTGAAGCCTGATTGATTATGGCTTAGTTACACAAGTCTCCACCAGGGGCGTGACTCAGTCTTAAACCAGGCATCAGATGAGCTTTTTGAAACAGTATTGACTTCAAGTCTGGATAAGGGTTGTCATGCTTAAACGAGACAGTGAAAAAGAAGCTGATGCTATACTTGAATGTCAGTTTTTAGCAGAAGAATTTGAATGAAAGATTCCCATAAGGAGAGAACTGGAATACAGATAAGTGTTGGAGTGCAGAGAATCCTAGTGTGATCCACTTGGTTTCCATCTCATTTTGAATTTCATCAGGGTCATTATTTAAGGACACTGAGACTGTGGTTCTGATAACACTCACTTTAGTTTAGGCAGCTATTATTATTTCTCCCTTTTCATTAGGATGTAGCACTTTGTGTTGCCATTTATGAAATTAGAGTATCAAAGATTAAAAGTTGATTATGCAACATCAGTGTCTCATCATAGGGAGCTGATGGGGAATTCCTCTCGTTGTCACATAGCAGTTTCAATATCTTTGAAGATGTTTAAAAATAGACCCCAATTTGTACATTAAACTTCCAGTCAAATAGAGCTTGGAGCCTCGGGGATCAAAAACAGAACTGTTTGTACTTAAGAATAAAACTCCATGTGGCTTTGTTTGCTCTACTAACAAAGTGCCTGTCTATTTGTTCTTGAGACACTGATTAACTGAAAGGCCTACATGAAAATCTTTCCTAGCAGCTCACAGAATGCTTAACGATGAAATATTTATTCAACTTGATGTTTACTTTGGGATGTTCCTCTCCATCCTTTCTGTTGTTAGATTCAAGATAAGGCTGGAGTAATACCATTCTGAAGCGTGCTTTTTTTCAATCCTTTTGAGGTTCATTGTATCCTCTGTAATGAATCTTCTCCCCTTTTAACTGCTTCAAGTAGATTGACAAGAAGAAGAAATTTCAATTTGTATTCTGTGTGATCCTACCAGCACATTAAGAAATTGTTCTCTACAGGATCACAGCTTGGCAATAATTGATGAAAAAAAAAAACTACATAAAGAGATATCCAGAGCTAGAAAAATTTGAAGCATCGCAAAATTTCTCTTTTGGCTCTCGTAACCTCCGAAGTGAGTCTGACTGTGAGCTTTAGGAAGAGGTTCCCAAACTCTCAGCTCTTACATTAACTGAAGCTGTGTTTTGTAGGACCCTCAGTGACCACTAGAGAGAGCAGAAGGATGGATTACTCCACCTAATAAGGCACTCTGCAGCTCTATAGCAATCAGCATGCCTTTAAATTGCCTCCTCTATGCAGAAATCAATTGCTATTGATCTGTTGAATCTACATTTCTATTTTCAATGTTGTAGGTTTGAGACAATGTGGGAGGCATCGACTTAATCCTGTCTTGATGCATTAGGTAAATCTAATAAGCCCTCCAATAGTAATTGCTTCTCATTATGAGGAAATGATTGTTAATTTCCATTGATTGACTAGTCAATGATGTTGGTTAGACACAAATCCCAGCTCTGTGTGCACAGTAGGAACTGATATAGCACAAATTAAATATGCAGATTTAACCTAGCCATTTCGATTAGCAATAAGCACTCTATTTATGATGGTAATTTAGGGTTGAAAGGGAGTATGATGCCTAGCAAAGCTGAGGGATTATGAATTAGAGAGCTCCTATGATCCGTGCTACAAATATTTACTCTATTGACAAGTCTGGACAGGATTGCATCACCATAGCAGAGCCTGATCGATTTTGGTTTGATTACTAATGTCTCTACCAGGGGTGTGTCTCAGTATCACACTATTTTAACTAAATATCTCAGGTCTGGGGAAAGGTTAAGCCAGTAAACAGGCAAAGTCATATTAAGCATATATCATCAGGATGCACCAATGTAGAAATGGTAAATAAATCTGTCCTTGGTGCATCCTACTGTTCTTTGGTGCATCATACTGATGCTTGGTGCATCACACTGGTCCTTGGTGCATCACACTGATCCTTGGTGCATCACACTGATCCTTGGTGCATCACACTGATCTTTGGTGCATCATACAGATCTTTGGTGCATCACACTAATCCTTGGTGCATCACACTGATCCTTGGTGCATCATACTAATCCTTGGTGCATCACACTGATCCTTGGTGCATCATACTGATCCTTGGTACATCACACTGGCCCTATGTGCATCATACTGATCCTTCATAAGTGCATCAACTGCTTAGGGCCTACATGTCTGTGACAATACTTGACACTATTGTTACCATGGCTATAAAGGTCATAGCCCATTGACATCCTTAAAGGGTCAGTGAAAACCTTTAATTCTGCTTTTAGACTAAACTACTCCGGCAGCCTCAGTTGATAACTGAGAAAAAAATAACATGCACTTAATCCAAGTGGAACTGTGTGGGCAGTGGTAGCTGTTCCAGGCCATCTCCAGACCTTCTACTGGTGAGAGACTCTCTTCTTTCTGACTGATTTAATGTGAAACCAGCACAATAACTGACTAAAACTAGTGTAAGAAAAACATGGTTACACCTCAGGGACTTAGTATAGACACCTTATGTCATTAATATCAAAGCATGCAAGTAGCATGGTATCAGTTGTGAAGTGTGACGGATTTCAGGCTCAGCGTGCAGTGAAAGTTTAATAAAAAGTGTCCCACCTCATTAGTCTACCACAAATAGCTTTGTGCATGTTTATTTATCTGCAGCAACGTGGAGCTCTGGAAGCGGGTAAAGAGGCCAAATGGGTGCTTGGTGGTCAGGAAAGCACTTTATGGTGGTTTTATTATTTAGGTAGTCATTATCCGTGATTTGTAAAAAGGGGACCAAAGAGTTAGGGGTACTGTAGGTGAGGGGGTAGGAGAAGGAGTACCTTTTATAATCACAGACATTTAGGATCCCTCTTTAAGCCTTTGTTCTAGAATGGCAACAGCATTGTGATAACCAGATAGTCGATACTAAATATGGCACAGACAGCTGCCATTCCCTGCCATTTTCTGCCTCCCTAACCCACTTAGATCTTCTCAGCAACATGTGCTTTGAGGCTGAGCCTGTCTCCACCCAATTCTGTGATTTGGATAAGGACAGAGACATGGGGGGAGAGTGGGGACCTACAAATAGCAGCAGCATTGATTTATGAGATGCCCGGGCTTACCGGTAAGATCCAGTGACCACTTCCCTTTCCGCTTCCACTTTGATTTATCCACGCAGGCTCACTTCTAATTGGGTTTAGAGGGTACTGGTGGTTGTCTGAACATGCTGGGGAAGGCTTTGAGGGATTACAAGATGGCCGCTGCCTTCAACACCTGCAGCACTAGTTAGTTCCTTGCCTGGCAGTAGATATTTCCTAAAAACAACTCAAGGACAGCCTGTGGCCTCACACGTTCATGGTGATTTCTCTGCATGATGCACCAATGCAGTTAGCAGAGCATTGTTGCATCATGCAGCCCCTTTAGAAGTGTGCTAAGCCCATGGATGCAAAATGCACTATGCTACCTTTTAACACTTCAATGACATCATAGTAATACACAATAACCTTGGACATCATAATGCATGAATGAAAGTTAATCATGCTGTATCCATACATCATGCAAACCCCATAGGATAAGGGATAGCATGGCCCTGTGAACTTGCTGACAGGGCTTTGGCTGTGTCAATTTAAAAACTATATCTATGATTCTCCGGCATGATTTACCAAAAGGGGCTAGTTCTGTGCAAGGATTTTAGGCACCACGGGTCCTAAAGGGTTAAAGGATTAAGGTATCTGGCTTCCACATTTTCACCCTACTTATCTGGAGCTCTGGCCATGCAGCCAACTCAGCCATTACCAGTCCCAGGGAACCACCCTGGTCAGTATGCACAAATCCTGACCGGCTCAGAGCGTGATCGAAATAGGGATTAGATTCCAGCTAAGGGCTGTCCCCAAACCAGACCTAGATGGTGGTAGTTCGGCTTCCTACCCAGGGAAGGCTAAATTTTCTTTCATCAGCTGTAAATCAAAATAGATTCTGAACAATGATAACATACTTGAAACATTATGATATGAGTGATATCTTTCGAAATATCAAATGCATTCGCAAGTAGGTTGGAAACATTAAAATGCATTGAATGCTTGGAGTGAGCATATGCCTATACAGAATTTACTTTTCCTAAGGCCGCTCACCAATGGCCTTCGTCCTCCCACTCCCCCTACAACCTAGTCCAGTGCCCCTCATCCTCCCTTTTTAAAGATGGGTTAGGAGCTAATTTGGGGTAGATTTTTATTTTTCAGTTTTTTAACGTATTTGTGTTCATAATGTCCATATAAATATATGTGTAGCGTTTTTAATCATTCTGATGTGTGTAAAGGCATAATATATAGAGAAACCCAGGTCAAGAGACTACTTTCTGTAATAGAGTCGGGTCACATGACCCATTCTGACCATAATTAGCTCTACTTTGTATGGATTTATGTGTCTGAATGATTTAAAAAACTACACACATATTTATATGGACAGTATGAACACAAATATGTTGAAAAAATGTAAAATAAAAAATTACCCCAAATTAGCTCCCAAATTAGCTCCTAACCCATCTTTAAGCCAATCCAGTGCCTTAAGTGGTACTTAGTGTGCCTCCTTAAGTACACCCTGGTCATCCCTCTCAGTGCATTACACATTAACCCTCATAACATGTCTTAGGTCAAGCTTGCAGGTGCATTTGTCATAGACACAGCGCTGGTGAGTGAGTGACTTGCCAGCAGACCTTTTGATCATGGCTGTTGAGATTTGGACACATCTTTTCTTATCAGAAATCCAAGTTTCAAGAAGAATTTTTCTCAATGTGATAACATCCATAGACATTTGAAACCATGTTAGCCACATTTTGAAGCTATAATGAGAGCAGACATAAGTATCCCATATATGTTCACATCTTCTATTTGTTTTTGTCAGTAAACATAAGTAAAGCTGGCGTGACTATGTCACTGCATGGTACTGTATGACACTAGTAACATAGAATTCCACATCAAAATATTCCAAGATGGTTGTCTGTTATGAATAATACAAACTCATCAAGATTAACTTCCTTGTCATTGATTTCTCCCACAGTGGATGCTTAGATTGGCAGGCATTTTATGGATTCCCAAGTCGATTGGTGTCAATGCAATCAATCTTTGCATTAGGAGCAATTTCTTGAGCGATTATTTCTTTGCCAGTTGTGAAAAAGCTGTTCGGAAACAGAGAAGGTTGTGAGCAACAAAAAACATCATAAAGATGTGAAAGTTTTGCTGAATTTGATTTGGATGTTTTTAAAAAGTTATTGCCTTGGCGTGAATATGCCGGGTTTGAATGGATTCGAGGTGTTTATTGCCATTATTTTGCCCTAAAAACGGAGGAAATGCATTTGTTCCACATTGCTCTGACAGAAAAAATGACGGCATTGAAACTTTCTTAAAATGACCATAAAACAGGCTTGAATGAACCCTGTTTAAATCTTTCAACTGTAATGACTCAAGCGAGAACCTGAGTTGCATTGTGACCAGGGGGATTTCCCCCTCTGGGACTTAGGTATTCTTTATGTGTTAGCTTTGAATGTGAGTTGGCAGAAAGTTCAGTTATGAGATGCAGGAGATGGAGGAGGCGGGCGGCTAGAGGTCAGGAATATTGCAGTGTGAGACCCGGCAGTGGCAGGACGGGGATTACTAATGTATGGCAGACCTTTGTTCTGCGGTAACAAGCCGGGAGGTGACTGACAGCCCCGTGACGGATGGCGTATTTATTGCAGACCGGCTCTAACCCTTAAAGGCCACAGAGAGATTTAATGTGCTGTATTCCTTCTCATCATGATGCATTCATGCAGACCTGGTTAGGAGCCCTCAAGGCTTTCATTTATGCATCATGCAAACATTTTGGATATGAATCAGCATCATATCGTCAACATCCTGTTTCAGAGCATCACTGGCGAGTTACTTACCAGTGCGGCAAACATGCCTCATGGCGACAGGGAACCTCCCACATTAAAGCACTATGAGGCCTGTGGAGTACTAATGCACTCTTAGCCTTATTGCATTCATACCCTACTGAGATTATTGAAATCCTGGCTGCCTCCATTTTGTATTTAATGTGGCAGCTTCCTTAGCTTTTTTCCTGCCGCCCACCTCATTTGTGTATTCAGGAATAAGCTAGGTGTTGGGAAGGCAGGCGAGGGTAAGCTCTGGGTCTGCTTTATGGCCCGATGGATACTGCCCATCATTTGCTGCCCTATCTTAGCATAACCATTTATGTCCTGATATAAAGACCAGAATTGAGGGCTTGTGTGGAGGAGGAAGGACTGATATAACTGGAGGAATGTAAAGCTGAAGTTGGAAAGGGTGGGTAAAATGTGAACAGATGAACAAATAAACGATGTGTGAATTTTAGCATTTCAGCAAATATTAGACTGTTTAAATTTTGCATCTTTAATTTTAGTAAAATATTATTTAAGCGGCTAAAATATCAGTACAACCTTTCCACAACATTTACATGGCAGTTCCGGAACTTGAGGCAGCTTTAATTGGCCACTTTAAGCAATAAATCTTTTTAAAATGCCAACATTCTTGCGGTGGAGAGCAGAGCATGGCAGGGATTGAGGAAGAGGCACCGACATTACCACAGAGGCGGCAGTCCCCCACCACAATACCAATACGTGCTGATTATCTCTGTGGTTCTTCCCCAATTATCGCGCCCATTCGGGTCGTATTGAGTCGCCCATAATGTCTCCCCTCCAATCACCTCCTCCTCCCTCGAGTACACCACCTCCTTCCATAATATTTCCCCTCTGTGCCTCCTCCCACCCCCCACAATTACACAGCCTCCTCAGCCCCCTCCTCCCCTTATTCAGCCCGCCCACACTACAGCTGCCCTACTTTAACACTGCTGGGCTCTCTCTGCTATAACCCATCAATAACCGCGCCATTGACAACCCCCCCCCCGCCGGCATCTTTACCCTCCCCCCTTCTACTTCACTCTTACCAGCTTCTACCACCCACCCCTCCCTATCATTCAACACACACAGGCCTTGAGAAAGGAAGATACTAGGTCTTTAGGCCTTTGAGGTTTCAATGCGCCAGGCAGTTTGGTTGTACTGATGCATGAAGGCCTTTAAAGGCAGTGCGAAATATCTATCTATCTATGCCATGCTAATATGCTACCCAGATTTCCATCCTGATAGCATTCAACAATCTCTACAAAATCATGACTGTACACAGCTTGTAGATTTCCCTATTTATAATATGGCCACTGTAAGACATGCTGTGTACGGTGCCAGACCTATTGAGGCCATTAAGTAATCTTAGTAAGTACTCATTTGTGTGGAAACATGGGCCAGCTTGGAGATGGAATTCCACATTTCCAATATGGCCGCCATGAGCCAATCATAGATAGGAATCCCCAGCTCTGTGCAGCACCGTTGTGAGTAGTGAGAGACACAGATAGCAGCAGGAAGTGAGGTATCATGGGAACAGGTGTCGCTATGCAGGCTGGGACGGGCGCTGACCTTGAATCAGATCCCGCCCCGCTGAGTGATGAGTCTGACATCCACCAGGGGGCAACACCAGGGTCAATATGATATTGGCTATCGATATCCTTGTCTAGCACCGGAGGAGGTCGGAGGAGGCGTGATATGGGAGACAAGTAGATCTATGATCCACCAGGAGCACACATCAAGGCTGCTGTATGAGACAGGATGTCTGCCGTTTTATGCTATGTTAAATTCTCTCTTGCGGAAGATTCAGGAAACTCTTTTTAAATACATCAAATTTTAATTACATGGTTCTGTAGCATCACATATTGAATAAATATGGAGGAGCTATCTTCTGGGATATCTTGAAGTACCTTCTAAGCACTGAAATCTTATCTTGAACTCTGCTTCTTATCTCCAAGGGAAACTTGATTATATTCAAGACAGTACCAGGGTTCTCAGTTTCAGGGATTATGACCAGATGCCTTATTGACCATGGTATTGAACAAGGTAACTGGGTTCTACCACGATGAATGTATTTACACCCCTCTGGAATCTAGGAGATAGTGGGATGTGTACCATGGACTGTATTGATCAAAGCATTGATCTATCCACCTTTGACCAACGTACAAAAAAGATAAACATTGCATGTCTACTTGCTCTGCATTAGTAAATAGAATGTGTTATTAGTTCAAGCAGGTTAGTATTGAACCTTTAATCAACAACGATGCATGGATTCCACTCTTGTGAAAAACTTGCTGGTCCTACATTCAGGTATTATGCAGTTCAAATATGATATTGACTATCGATATCCTTGTCCAGCGCTGGAGGAAGCGTAATGTGGGGGACAAGTAGTTCTGTGATGCACCCGGAGCACACATCAAGGCCGGTCTGTGAGACGGGAAGGGTACCGTTTTATGTTATCTTTCATCAGGGTGTCACGGTACTAATCCGCCCCAATAGACCTAGGACAGCTAAATAGTGCCTACTAAAAACAGTGTTGTGGTGGCTAAGGTGAGTACTAGGAGGCCTTATTTTCGACATATAATCATGATTTTGGTATAAGAAGAAAGGGGAAGGTCTGGGTAAAAAAAAAAATTCTTTTGTAACCATGGATACCTGTTATGACAGGGAGGGGTCAAAAGTCATATTTGTGATCTGTGGGGGCCCCTGTGTGACTTTCTTGAAATAACACACTTGTTTCCATGGCAACTGGCGCAGAATCTGATCTGACTCCAATATGGTAGACCCTAATAAAAAAAAATCAGAAATGACATAAGCTTTAATTTAAGCCTTTATTTAATTACGCCATCAAATTAGAACCCGTTTTACAGCCATTTGATCATGGGAAAGAGCAAAAAATTGGAAATTCCCTGCCCCTAGTAGTACCGTGACACCTCAATATCCTACTCTTAGAAATAGGGGAGCTTTCATTGAGTATATTGCCGTGCCATACTGTTGTTATGTAGCAACCGATGTCCATTAACCACCTCTTTGGTAGAAGCTGTCTTGATGGTAATCTTGAAGTATCTTCTTACTAGTATAATCTTGCCTTGAATGAGCGTCTTCCTTTAAAAGGAATATATTCAAACACTATTACAAGACTGTACAGTTCATCCCATTTCCTAGGATAACGACCAGGTTCTTTATTGACCGGGTTATTGATCTCATTGGGTTCTACCATACCACATTTACATGTCCCTGCGGTGTCTCTGGCTCATCTGGAGGTAGTGGATCAACATCAGGCCGTCAATGTGTAATATTTATAGTAATAGTAGCATCCAGAGATGTGTACCAGAGTCTCTTTTGGCAATTTTATCCCTTGATAGACGTCAAAGAATATAGTAAACATTGCATGTACACTTATTCATACCAGTAGGTTAGGTAATACCTGGGGTTAGCTTGGAACCAGCAAGCACACAACTGGAACAACGACGTATGGTGACTGATCTACTATCATACATTCAGGTTCCTATTCATTGATTCAAACCTAGCAGCAGGGATTGCCGAAACCAATGCAAGTTCTAGGTCATAATGGCCTAAGGATCTGAGAAACAGAGTACCAGGCCCCCACGCAGCCCTCCCCACACACCCTGGTGGCCCTGATCAATGCAGTGGGGAGACACGTGGAAGGGGCTACAAAGAATAATGGACAAAAAATGGATCCCGGGGCCGTGGGAATTATTCATGGGCACGGTTTCACATAACAGCTCATTTGGTTTTAATTCCCAGGATTTTCTCCTCGAGTTGAAGACCTGTGAAACACACACAGCCACCATTAACATTCATGAGCAACAGGAGGGCTACAGGGGGGGGGGGCTTTTACCATCTAAGGGTAATGTGTGGGTCGTCGTGATGCTTGAATGAAGCCCGGGTGAGTCGAAGTGCAGGGTTGCATTCATGCATACGGCTACTCTTCAACAGTGTATTGAGTAATTGGGTTGACTTGATGCTTAAATTTTGGCACAGAGAGTTACTCGCCAGGGCTGCATTGAAGTATAATGAGGATGCAGGGCATACTGCACTGAACGACTATGCAGCCCTTAACGGATTAACCGCCTGACCCACCTGATAGGAAAGGGAGGGCTTCATACTTTGTTTAAAGCTTAGGGAAAGACGTTAATGGCCTAGCCTTTGCATTGGAGCATTGCCATTGAATTCTAAATCACATGTTTACACATTGGACACCTAACAAGTACACAAAGTCAGCTTAACCGTCTTACAGTGATATGTTAGATATTATTACACCATGTAGATTATTAATGTTGCTATTCTCAGAACTTTTCGCTTGGCCCATGGGAAGAAAGAGTACAAGCTAATAGCTGAGATCCATATATCCGGATGAAACATCAATTGTCAAATATTCAATAGATTTGAAACGGTTTCTTTTTTCTATTTGGACCGAGCCACATGAGGGAGACAGATGGTTCCGGCTTATGGCTTGGATCATGTAAGGGATGTTTAGGGTGATGGAAATGACAGGGTTTATATGCCATCCAAACTGATGTGACAGCAGCATATTTAAGAGTTTAGTTCATTGACTTTCGTTTTTGAAGGTTGTTTTGTGCTCTAAATATTAACCCTCCGTCGGTAAAAAAAATATTAATTTCCCAATGGAGATGTATTTAGAATAGGTATTATGGAAATGTTATCTAGTTTTTCTTCTGAGCACTTGATATTACTGCCATTGCCGGCTGTCATGATACATCCCTTAGAGTCCCTCAGTAAATATGGTTGTAGACATGGT
Source organism: Harmothoe impar (assembly GCA_947462335.1). Classification (NCBI taxonomy): domain Eukaryota; kingdom Metazoa; phylum Annelida; class Polychaeta; order Phyllodocida; family Polynoidae; genus Harmothoe; species Harmothoe impar. Next base: position 1,874,953 of record OX381713.1, read on the forward strand.
AAATACCAGGTTTCTAATATCCCTGCATTTTGTTGCTGATCAGGTCAAAACACAGCAGGTAAAATGGCGGCTGTCACGTGGGTATAATGGATGGTGTACAGCCGTCCACCATGACACGGCCAAACCGTGGTGGAGAACACAACACTACGTCTGACTTGTCAAAGCGGCTGATTCTCCTGTTGCAGACTGCCTTGATTCCATGTAAAAGCTCCAGGCACAATGAATGATGTAAAACCCTTCCTATTGGTATCAGGAAGGTCAACTGATTGAATTTGGGATAATATCACGATTCAAATCGCCCAATCCATCTTATTGCAAGTCAGTAAATTCATATGGATGCTCAAAGCAGCATAACAGATGTACAATCCTTCATGTTGGTATCCGGGATAATATTGGATTTCAATTTGCCTACTCCATCTTATTGCAAGTCACTAAAACTAAACAGGGAGATCTAGATGTAAATAGAGGCTCATGCTGCTGCATAATTTACAGCCACGGTCCTGTTTACTCCCCATCGTTGTGAGTTGCCTCCTTCTTTTAAAGTCTTTGCAGTTGACCCTAATTCTGACATATATACTCTTTGATGAGTTTCCAGCAGTTATTTATGCAAGTAGAATGGTGTTAACCCATCTGTATTTCTGAAATGTGGTTGAGGGTGAGAGAATTTCACCAAGAAAGTGATACCAAATGTGGTTCATAGAGTAGTGGGCCATTTAAGGGCCCCTGCACGTATACATTTCAAGTCCCTGTTACCCCCTGTGCTTTTACAGGGACCTGCACTTATATGAGTCCCTTCAAAGAGAGACTTTGGGTTTGAGAGGGGTCCTAGACCTGCACGTCAATGTGACCTGCGCTTATTTGAGACCCCAGCGCTTAAACGGGCCATTACGGTATCTAAGAGAGTATCTTTAGAGGGAGTCAACAAGGCATGATGATGAATACGGGCTGCTGACATGGATACACTCTGATGGAGGGGATTAGGACCAACTGTGACCTACATTCTAAACCAAATCTTTACCCGTTACAGACTGCACAGTGCATGGTGCCCATTTCTTTGCGAATGACCATGATGTGAGTTTATATCTCAACAGCCATTTATTTCATGTGGAGAAACAAAGTTACTATGTTTAAGTACTAGAATGGCTGTTCTCCACACCCTGTGGAAAAACTGATGCTCATTCTCCATGGGGTGTGATATCACTAAAATAGCTATGAAACCAATCTTTAAATGTCCTTTTAGATATTAGTTATCAATAACTATATAAAATAAACACAAAGACCCACTCTTATCTGTCTGAATTCCTGGTCTTTCCACTAATGGCACCTTGGAACATATCACACACAGCTCCACCTTGTGTGATATAATCCAAGGTAGTGCTCATGGAGAAACTTGTCCTTCAGACCGATCATCGTGGACCTCTGTCTTTATCCACAATGGTGGCCAACCTCCCCATACCCTACACATTAAGGAGGGGTGTGGGGCCTTTATCCCACAAAATGTCCTTTATCCCACAAAAGACTATAGTTTTGTTAGATAAAGGCTGACCACGGGCCTTTATCCCACAAAATTGACGTTAAAGCACAAAAGCCTTTATCCCACATAAAAAATGCCTTTATCCCACAAAAGCCTTTATATCACAAAACCTATGTAATAATCATCTCAACTGGCCTCTATATCACAAAACCTATGTGCTGATAATATTAACCAGCCTTTATCTCACAAAACCTATGTAATGTTCATATCAACTGGCCTTTATATCACAAAACCTATATATACCCAATTTCCCTCAAATAACAACTACTCTCCTCACATATCAACATGCCTTTATATCACAAAACCCATATATATTGGTCTCAAATACTGAATTTCCCTGGAATATCAACTATTCACCTCATATATCAACTTGCCTTTATATCACAAAAGCTATATATACTACTCTAACATGTCAAATTGCCCTAATATCCCCTCTTGCCTCTATATAACAAAACCTATGTACTAATCATATCATCTTGCCTTTATATCACAAAACATATATACTGGTCTCATATACTGAACTACCCCCAAATATAAGCTTTTTTTCTCATATATCAACTTGCCTTTATATCACAAAAGCTATATATACTACTCTAACATGTCAAATTGCCCTAATAACTCCTCTGGCCTCTATATAACAAAACCTACATAACCAGCCTTTATCTCACAAAAGCTATATAATAATCATTTCAAATGGCCTTTATATCACAAAACCTATATATAATGGTTGGATATACTGAATTAACCTATATATACTACTCCAATGTATCAAATTGCTCTTGAATTTTCTTCTGAGCGCTATATCACAAAGCCTCTGTGATAATCATACCAACTGTCCTTTATATCACAAAACCTATGTAATAATCATGTCAACTTGCCTTTATGTCACAAAAGCTATATATACTACTCTAACATGTCAAATTGACCTAATAACTCCTCTGGCCTCTATATAACAAAACCTACATAACCAGCCTTTATCTCACAAAAGCTATATAATAATCATTTCAACTGGCCTTTATATCACAAAACCTATATATAATGGTTGGATATACTGAATTAACCTATATATACTACTCCAATGTATCAAATTGCTCTTGAATTTTCTTCTGGGCGCTATATCACAAAGCCTCTGTGATAATCATACCAACTGTCCTTTATATCACAAAACCTATGTAATAATCATGTCAACTTGCCTTTATGTCACAAAACCTATATACTGGCCTCATATACTGAACTACCCCCAAATATAAGCTTTTTTTCTCATATATCAACTTGCCTTTATATCACAAAAGCTATATATACTACTCTAACATGTCAAATTGCCCTAATATCCCCTCTTGCCTCTATATAACAAAACCTACATAACCAGCCTTTATCTCACAAAAGCTATATAATAATCATTTCAACTGGCCTTTATATCACAAAACCTATGTTATTATCATGTCAACTTGTCTTTATGTCACAAAACCTATATACTGGCCTCATATACTGAACTACCCCCAAATATGAGCTATTTTTCTTACATTTAAACTAGCGTTTATATCACAAAACCTATATATACTACTCCAATGTATCAAATTGCTCTTGAATTTCTTCTGGGCTCTATATCACAAAGCCTCTGTAATAATCATACCAACTGGCCTTTATATCACAAAACCTATGTACTAATCATATCAACTTGCCTTTATGTCACAAAACCTATATACTGGTCTCATATACTGAACTATACCCAATATAAGCAATTTTCCTTACATTTCAGCTTTTGTGATATAAAGGCAAGAGGGGATATTAGGGCAATTTGACATGTTAGAGTAGTTTATATAGCTTTTGTGATATAAAGGCAAGTTGATATATGAGAAAAAAGCTTATAATTGGGGATAGTTCAGTATATGAGACCAGTATATAGGTTTTGTGATATAAAGGCAAGATGATATGATTAGTACATAGGGTTTGTGATATAAAGGCCAGTTGAAATGATTATTACAGAGGCTTTGTGATATTGAGCCCAGAATAAATTCAAGAGCAATTTGATACATTGGAGTAGCATATATAGGTTTAGTGATATAAAGGCTAGGTGAAATGTAAAAAAAAAAAGCTTAAATTTGGGGGTAGTTCAGTATATGAGGTCAGTATATAGGTTTTGTGACATAAAGGCAAGTTGACATGATTATTACATAGGTTTTGTGATATAAAGGCCAGTTGGTATGATTATCACAGAGGCTTTGTGATATAGCGTACAGAAGAAAATTCAAGAGCAATTTGATACATTGGAGTAGTATATATAGGTTGATTCAGTATATCCAACCATTATATATAGGTTTTGTGATATAAAGGCCAGTTGAAATGATTATTATATAGCTTTTGTGAGATAAAGGCTGGTTATGTAGGTTTTGTTATATAAAGGCCAGAGGAGTTATTAAGGCAATTTGACATGTTAGAGTAATATATATATAGCTTTTGTGATATAAAGGCAAGTTTATATATGAGGTGAATAGTTGATATTCCAGGGAAATTCAGTATTTGAGACAAATATATATGGGTTTTGTGATATAAAGGCAAGTTGGTATGTGAGGAGAGTAGTTATTTGTTGGAAATTGGGTATATATAGGTTTTGTGATATAAAGGCCAGTTGATATGAACATTACATAGGTTTTGTGAGATAAAGGCGGGTTGATATCATCATTACATAGGTTTTGTGATATAGAGGCCAGTTGAGATGATTATTACATAGGTTTTGTGATATAAAGGCTTTTGTGGGATAAAGGCATTTTTTTATGTGGGATAAAGGCTTTTGTGCTTTAACGCCAATTTTGTGGGATAAAGGCCTGTGGTCAGCCTTTATCTAACAAAACTATAGTCTTTTGTGGGATAAAGGACATTTTGTGGGATAAAGGCCCCACAAGGGGACTCTCAGTCATGTAAAGTTCATGTCAAATACCTGCCGTGTTGTATGATGATGTGTGAGACAGGGATCAGGTTCTGGGAATAATGAGATAATCATGTCTGGAGATAAAACATACCACTCCTCCCTTTGACAGTACCAGTGGATAGCCAGGGTCCCTATTATCCTCATGACTGATGGCAGTATGGGGTAATACTGGACTCGTATAGACGTGAATGAGAGGCTTACTGATATGTGGCAGGGACTATCCTCTGCCATATAATGACACTCAAGGTAGACATCATCAATGACACGATGGGACAAATATCTCAGGAGATAATAAGTATCATCATCTAGGTCACACTTGTCCTGAGGTAAATTTCTATGCTTGTCCTCGGAGATAGGCCCAAGGGTACCCACTAATGAGTCTATAAATGTGCCGTCTGAAGCGCATGTCCCCAATACTTGACATTACTGTTTCTAATTTGAATCATTATCTGTGTGGTTTCCATGATGGACTGAAGGACACAACCCAATGTAAGGCTATGACTACTAGATGAAGGCCTACAACATGTATCAGTGGGAAGTTGTATATAAATACAATCATATGGCCTGACTTAGTCAGTGAATTTTAATGGCAGCTGGTGCATATTACAGTGTCACAGTGACTCTAGTGATATCCAGAGGAGAGAAATGAATCATTCAGATGTTTTTCAAAGATAAATGATCATTGATAATGATGTATCACAATAATAACAAACAATGTGAGGAAGGTGCTGCATGGAGCACCAATGCACCATGCCTAGAGTTTTCATGATGCATGAATGCAGCCCTGGCGAGTGACTCACCAACTAACCTTTGGGGTTGATACGCTCTCGCAGGGTCAGAATACAATCGGTAATGCAGCACAGTTGAATTATTCGCTGGGGCTGTATTGGTGCATCATGGGGTCAAATATCAATTTTAGCACTTTAAGGATGGATGCTGCTAAAAGATGACATATGTCGTCATGAATAATACCAATGTAGCCCTGGTGAGTAGCTAGCTGCTGCTGCATTGGTGCATCAACCCGAAGCTTTGAGAGTGTCTCAACCCCGTCGTCATGGTGCTTGAAGACAGCAAGGCAGCAAGGAGGTTACTCGCCAGGGCTTAGGGACGGAACAAACTGCACCCCCAATCGGCCAATAGGAGAGTCAGATCGGGTACTCGGAACTCAAAGTGCTGACTGTGGTGAGCTATTGATAGAGTATTACCCATAAAGCTGACACATGAACAGCCAGCCCTGTGTGCACGCAACTGTACTTGTCACTCTGCAATGAGTCTCCCTCCCCTGGTCTCCAATACCCCTGTCAATGCCTACATGTATGAGTATTGATGATTAACTTCTATGCACTCATTCACTCCCCAGCTGAAAATCATGTGTATGGATAGCCCTCAAACACGACATGACAAATCACTGTAAGAGCAAGAGTAGAGATGGAGTTTCCTGGTTATTTAAACTAAATAAACATGATATCAACTACCTTATAATAATGTTTCACGGAACAAATTGAAGGCTGTATTTATAGCCTAGGTTTACCCACCTCAATTTTCATTATTTTATTGATGCAATAGGCCTACTGTTGTTAATGTTGCATAATGACATCCCAGAATGTGGCTTTGATATAATGTTGGCTATAGTAAAGTTAGGTATATAGTAGTGTATAGCAATCCTACCGGAAGCACAGTCGTATCTTTTTCTCTTGATTATAATCCAATGTCGGTATTATGCGCTGCGACATGCCATATATGTATATAATATATATATATATATACATATATATATATATATACATATATATATATATATATATATATATATATATATATATATATATATATAACTATATGTGAACTACAATAGGGAGAAAGGCAGACAACTATTCAATAGGGTGATATACAAGCATGTTCTGTAAGCTGGGACTAATCCCCATTCATGACCCAGTCGTGCATGACACTGTGCTATGAGTCTCCTACCATTAGTGCTTCCGTGTGTGATTATTGGTAATTAATATGCATGGGCTCATTTCCATCACCCGGTATAAACCATGTCTATGAATAGCCTCACAGACAGCGGAACAAATTACTTAGATTACAGCGGTTTCTAAGGCACTGCTGCATCTGGGTACAGGTTTTATATAACTTACTGTCTGTTGTCTAGATGTTGTAGTAGACGCGTAAGAAGGGCATGGACATGGAGGGAGGGAATGGTGTTATATTCTTATAGAATTATAAAAGCAAAGGACAAAGGGGCTGCGAATATGAAGAGTGGGGAGTAAGGGGAGAGGAAGGACCCTGGTGTGAAGGTGTGAGAGAACAGAGTATGGGGATAAACAGGCTGACAGGAAAGTGTATATTATGGCATAGAACAGAGGGTTTAAAAGGATACCACTGGAATTGCATGTATCTTTAGTGAATCAGTGCAAGTCTGTTAGTATTACGATGACACTAGCAGGCAGTGAATGAGGTGTATTAGAAGATGCATTCTGCCCTATTGTATTGTATACTACATCATTATTGGTTTTGTGTGAAAGTCTTATTATGAGTAACTTGGTCAATAAAAAACCTTTTCAACTCAACAAATAGCTTTGGGACTCGCCTCATGATGAGAAGTGTCGTGTCTGACCTTAATCCACTACGACACACTAGTGGGGGCCGTAACCTGCTACGACACACTAGTGGGGGCCGTAACCTACTACGACACACTAGTGGGGGCCGTAACCTACTACGACACACTAGTGGGGGCCGTAACCTACTACGACACACTAGTGGGGGCCGTAACCTACTACGACACACTAGTGGGGGCCGTAACCTACTACAACACACTGGAGCTCCCCTGTGCTGAATTTCATATTCATCAGGGGTAAGGAAAACAGTTTTGAAGAAATGGGGATGAAAAAAGATATCTGACCTTTTTTTTAAATTCCCTTTTTTTAACCATACTCGTTTTACCTTTTTGGCAATTGGCCAAAAGAGGAAGGCAGAGGGGATCGTGTCCTTCAGTTGCCACTACCTGTTTCTTGACTTCACATAGGACATTTTTCCAGGAAGCTCCCAGAGATGTAAAATACTAATGTAATATATATTCTGAATATATTGGATAAATCATGGATTTCCTCATCCCCATTCCTGATCTCCTTCTTCAGGACATTCAGTCATAAACCACGATTCAGAGGAGCCTTCATGATTAGATTCATATCCAGGCAAATATGAATTGTCAGAATATGATTGATGGAAAATGATTTTCAAGCTTCTATTTGAAAGTAAACATGCGGTGAAGATGCATGGTGTAGGGTTGTGGCTGGGATTATGTGAAGGACGTTTTGGATGTGGAAAGTGAGACCGTGAAAGGCCTGGCAGGAGGTTGGTCTCTGAGGGGAAGAGTTATGAGTTTGGCTCATAGAATATGTATTCTCTCTTTTCATGGCAGGTTCAGGATAAAAGTGTGTGTGTGGGGGGGGGGGGGGGGGCAATGTTAGCTATGCTCCGTATTCAATGTAATACTATCTGAATCATTTTTTGAAATTATGGTAAAACTGCACAAGTCCATGTTTCAAGTTTTGTCCATTGTCCTGTATTTCACCAGGAAGCCACAGCAAACTGGTGATTACTAGGTTTCAAATATCCCTGCATGTTCCTGCTGCTGAGGTCAAAACACAGCAGGTAAAATGGCAGCTGTCACGCGGGTATAATGGATGGGGAAATAAGCACGGTATGTGACAGCCCCCGATGGGACCAGGTCAGACCCACATTCAGCCTCAGGTTTTGTTGGTTCCTTACAAAGAAATGGTTCAGAGATGTGTGCCAGAAGCTTAGACTCAGTTCAGAATTCGGATAAGAATTTAAGGCTGCTGCAAGACTTTTAGAGACAACATTCAGAGACGTGGAGAAAGCAGGAAAAAGGGTAAAACACTTGCCTACACACTTGCGTCTACACGAGGGTGTGTTTACATTTCAGATTTCTGTGTTTAAATTTAGTGACTGGAATAAGCTGGAGAAAGCAGCCGGTTGGATCCGCTTCATTGTGGTGCTATTCAATATCAAACTGTTTTTCGGGGGAAAAGCATGACATGGTTCATGTTATGCTTCACATAGAATAGAACACCTTCACTCTTACAACTATACATCATAATCTAAATTTGCAGTTCATCACGTTATAGTGAACATTGACACAACTATGAGAACGTTTTAGAGTATAATCTAATATACCTACCATCTTTAAATGTGCTCTTAGTCTACATTTCAAGAGTCATATTCAGAATAATAGAGAATAATGGCTTCATTTAGCAACACTGCTAGTGATATAATGGCCGTCCGATCTAGGAATATGAACACAAAAAACTCCATGGCTACCCATGGCACTACCACGTTATTTATGAGGTACAAACTTGTTTCCCTTAATGACATATTTTGCACGGGAACAGAAGGTCCTGTATGCACGCAGTAATGCATGACTCTGTGCAATGATTCTCACTCCCCTGCTCTGTGATACAACCATGGACCCCTACATGTGTTATTACTGGTAATTGATATGCATGCTCTCCTTTCTGTACCAGTTTGTAAAGCATGAGTATTAATAGGCACACAGTGTAGGCTTCACAGGGTGAGAAGGCATGTTGTGTTCCGGTACAATGTCTGTGTTGCCATGCTATCATAAATCACACAAGGTGATGCATAATGCAAACAGCCAGATGAAGGTTACCTCAGTGGATTCACCCCTTGATTTGCTCATCCTTGGAGCTTGGGATAAGGCTAGCCACTATGAAATCCATAATAATGATGTTCTGTCCTATGTACACATCCCCATAACTGACACAGTGTTCTTAATGTGACTCATCATTTGCACCGTTGACATAATGGGGCTAAACATGCCATCCAACATTCAACGTAACCACTTGATAAATGCTCCACATGCATGTCCTATAGATATTCTGGCCGCAGATATTATAATTACTAACAACGTTGGTGCAGACTGGTGCTAATGGCTTTCAATAACCGGAACTGTTAGATATGGAACAAACTGTGAGGTACCAATTATCACCCATGGAGCCAGAGCAGCCTGAGCTGTTTGCATGCAGTCGTGCATGACACTATGCCATGATTCTCCCTCCCTGGGCGTCTGGTACGACTGCCTCTGCCTACATGTTTAACTGGTGATTTATGAACATCATGCCCTCATTGCTGTCTCAGTCCTTAGCATGTGTATTAATGAGTCCTATACACGACAGAACAAATCACTGCATGCTCTGCAAAGGGAGAAACAGTAGTGTTTGGGTACACAGTCCATGTGATAAATATGAGTGCTACAGGAAGACAGATACAGAGGATGGGGAAGTATAGGGGAGGGGAGTGATATGTGATGCAGGGCTGCAAAACTTACAAATGAGCTTGGTTCATCAAACCATTTTGTAAAGGAGATTTGATCAATCTGATTGAACAAAAAAACATACCTTCTCTGTATGGGCTTAGACAATTAGTCAAAGCAGAGGGATAAACGCTTCCTCCTATAGAAATAAATCCTGAATGTAGGATAAATAACCATGATTAACAACATACACAACAGCCGTCATGTCTGAACGGGACTGGTGTGTTTTAGTGTAGATGGGCACAAGTGGAGCTCCATATGGGAGGGGAGTGTACAAACCCATCACTCAAGGAAATATCCAGACCTGTGCTTGGAGCACTGTACACTACCCACTGATTACTACAGGTCTGTGCTGCTCTCCAAACATATACACAGTGCCCTGAGGAAATGCATCTATGAATGCAGTGCATATATAACATTGTAGTTGCAAAAAGGTTTCTCTGAGGCGGGGCAATAAAATGGCATTGCGGTTCTTCGCTTTTGAGGTCAGATGTGTAAACACTCTGCTATGTGTCCCAAAGGGCTGAATCTATTTAACACATTACAGTTCTGGAAGTTTTGCTGCATCAGTGAATTAAGAAGCTACACTTTGTAGATTCAAGAGAAACTAAAGCTCAGGGGAACAATATATGATGGAATAATTTACGTGGTAGACCAGGTTTGCGACAGTAAGCACCATATTTGAAACGACCCTGCCATTTCCTGCAGACAGGGTCAAAACACAGCCTTTAAAACAGCGCCTGTCACCTGGGTATAATGGATGGAGGAATAAGCACCAGGCCTGACATTCATCCTAGACAGTACCATATGGTTATGTTGCTTCAGTTCTATCATAAACAAGTGGTTGGGTCCTAGTATGGGCAATGCATATATCTTTTGGCTCTAGGTGGCACATGTTATCACATAGTAAACCCCCGTAAAGAGCTGTAGGATAGCAGCATAAAAAATAGCATTAGGATACGTATGTGTTAGCACTGAGCCTGCATAGGAGTACAATATGAATTTATCTCTCTAGTATTGCAGACATTAAAATTGTCAATAACATACAATGACATCACTCATCGGAAATGAATAAAATGATAACTACAGTCACTACACTGGCTACAGCAGTAATAACTAAAGGGAACTATGCAATATTTCGTGCTATGAACATGTTCTGTAAGCCACCACTGGGATGATTAGAGGAAATTACAATACAATGCAATCCCCACCAACAACTGCCGTGCGTGACACCGTCATATGAGTCTCCTGCTGTAAGTGCAACCGTGTGTGGTTATTGGGAATTAATGTGCACAGAACCATTTCCATGACTGTGTGTAGCTCATGACTATGAAAAGGCTCACAGGCAGCCAAACAAATCACTCTATACTGTGCACTGGGGAAGACAGTCAGTAGATCTCTGCTGTATTGCCAGGAGGTGGTAGACAACTGACATGAATCGATCAAGAATCAAATAAAAGTTCACAATGTTATGGACTTGCCTTGTCGGATAAACGGATTGTCCCTGGATTCTCATCCGTAAAATAAACCCTTATCATTTATAAGATGGAGAAGAGAAGGCTAGGTCGCGTTTAAGGATGGGGTATTGAATAAGCTCAGGTCTTGTATAAGTGCCGGGGGTATGAGGGTCTTGAAATGACTCTTAAGCACTAAAACTGGATCTTGAATAAGTGCCTGTCTCATATAAGCGCCGGGGTAAACACCCCTCCAAAGTTATAAGTGCCGGGGCGCTTAAGCACGACGGTACGGTAGATCAATTGTAGCATGGAGAGGAAGCAGGCAACAAATCAGGAAACAGAATGTAAAGGGATTAGGGGGATATGAGGGTGTCAGGCTGTGTGAGGAAGGCAGGTTGACATGCAAGGACTGAATCATGAGGGACAACTAGAGGGATTATCAGATAATACAGGTATTGCATGTGGATTAGGTGAACCGATGCATTACTGTACAGATTACAATGACATGTAGACTGTTAGGATTAGGGACTCACTGCAAGACTGGAACATCCAACATGCCTGGTAATCTCCCTATTCAGACCATAATCTGCCTGACATGTCTGAGTAACGGCTGCCTGCTTCACTACAGGAGAAGATAAGTGGTGTGATAATCAAAGCGACACATATCCGACCCTGTGCCATGGATTGATTTCCTTCAAGATAGTAACCGCTATTTCCTAAGAAACTCCTAATTATGTATAAAAGCAAGTGCTATATATTCAATAACCTGTAAATTTTCTCATATATCTGTGAAGTTAGCGACTTGCAAAATAATTTCATCAGAGATATAGCAGTCATTTCATAGTCATACTCCAACTCTCATCTACACCTCAGGATGCACAGCAGGTGAGTGGTTCAAGTATGTTCAGGGATGTTTTCAACCGATATATATATATCAGAGTAATGACAAATAGTCATCACTGAAAAATGGAACCATCCAGAGAAGACACATGGGATAACATATGACTAGATTTATATGTGGGCTGTTTTGGACATGAGGGGGTCAGATGCCTGAGAGGGGGCTTGTGTTGAAGAACGAGGGTTATGGGTTTGGTTCATTGAATATGCATTCCCTTTTTTGGAGGCAGGCATGGTTGGTATTTGAGCTGTGCTCTGTGCTTAAGATTGAAAATAAACCTTGCTATATTTTCTCGATCTTGTGAAACAATTCAATTGAATTCCACAGATCAATTATTCAATGTTTAGGAGTGTGCCCTCATTCAAATTCAAACTCAGAAGCCTGTCTGTCCTCCATGTCCAAGTGTCCTCAATGTAAATATCTCCACTAAGACAGTAAATACTAGGTATTTTCCAGCTGATGAGGTTAAAACACAGCCTGTAAAATGGCACCTGTCACATGGGTATAATGGAGGAGAGTATAAGTACCCGGTCTGTAGGCCTCCCTTGAGACAGTCTGACTCATGGTTGATCTGATTGTACCTTTCCCATATTGACAATGGCCCAAACTCATCTGAATTCTTCACACTGATTGAATGATGTGCATGCCTTCAAGATGGAAGCAGGAGCATGTTTGTAATGGCCTAGCGGGAAATTTTTTTTTTTTTTGCATTTCTAAACAGTTCTTGTTGTGACCACTCTGGTAACACACTGTCCTAGTGAATATTAAGGCATCGTTGTTCACTATTGGGTTTGGCTTGGGTGCCGTTATAGCATGTTTGGCACCTTTGACAATGTGTGCCTCAACACAAATGGATACAATGGAGATCTTCCCACTGTTAGAAGCATGGACATTCCTGTCATCTTAATAGGCTGCAACAGCGTTATTTGGTGAAACATTGATAATAGGTCAGGGTATCCCTTAAAGCTCCAGCAACCCTACATATAGTGCCGAGTACCTGTCCCAGCTCCACTCGACTGCCGCTGGAGGGGTACCAAGATTTGTGCCTTTTACAAGAGGATATAGATCAGCCATAGAAGACGGATGATGAAACTGAAACCATTTGATACCTTATTTCATTACACGACCTAACTTTATTGGTACGATCCCCTGTAAGAATAAAGAAGGAAAAAACGTACCACCCGGGGGTGTTGTACATTTTCCTGTACCACCCCTACGTGTGGTATGTTTTCTGGGGCTATAGACGCCAGCATGTTGGTCACGTGATATAACAATGGCGGCGATGTAAACAAAGCAGACAACGATGTGAACTATGGTGATTAACCATATAAACAACTAAATTTGCGATGTAAACAACAATTAAAAGGTAGGAGGGCAGTAAAATTATCTTCTGGTCGTGTAATAAAGCTTGTATTGCATGCTGGGGTCACGCATGGGGCTATTTACAAAAACTGACTTGGTTTAATCATTTCACATCCAAAGGATTAAATGCATTGATTGGGTTTTGACATCAATACCTTCGGTAGGTAATCCAAATACTTCCCATATTGTGTGTCTTATTAATCTGGATGAATACCAGTATTTCTCCTATTTAAGAAAGGGATTCATGATACCAACCCTTTATGTCTCAAAAATTCAAGATCATGTATCAATATCAATGCACCATCGAGCCAGTGAGGTTTAGCTCTATAGTGATGCAGTCTGTATATGACTATCACAATGATTTAATGAAGCAGTGGGAAGTTACCCATTAGGGCAACACTTATGTATCTTTGTGACAATGAGGCAAGTTAAGTAAAAGCGTTACACAGTTTACAAAGGGTTAAGAGCTGGTTTAGAATGTAGGTCATACTTGGACTGGATCCCAATGCATCCACTATCGGGTTTCAACAGCCTGTATACATCATCAGACTATGCCAAAGGAAGGAGAGGGATGGGGCATGTTTCTTTCTTAGTGTGCAATGCATGTAAAAGCTGCAGCACAATATGCCTTTGTAGATGTGCGCCATAAGATCAGATTTACCAAGGAATTTGTGGCAGAAATGGCTCAGGTTCAAACTTTAATTCAAAAACTTAAATGAGACTGGAACTCATGCTCTACCCAAGGTTACAAACACTCCGTATTTAGCACATAAACAGTCATATCTGTGTGTGGCAGACGTTCCTGACAATTGTTAGTGCCTGCAGATATGACTATCAGTGACTGATTTATCAGTGTCATTGTCTGTAACTCACGTGTATAAAACCCCTGATTATTACAGGCCTGTACTAGAATGTCAGCTTAAAATATATGTTGTATTCCAACAAAAAGTTCAAGGGCACAATATGGCCGACCAAATATATCTGTTTGTCCAGCTTGAGACACTAAACGCCATATTTGAAATGATCCTGCAGATAGGGTCAAAACACAGCCTGTAAAATGGCGGCTGCCACATAAGTATAATGGATGGGAGTTTAAGTACCTGGCCTGACGTCTGTCCTAGAAGGGGGCTGGTGGTTATGTTGCTTTAGTTCTATCATACCAAGGTGGTTGGGTCCTAGTATGGGCAATGGATACACCCTCTGTCTCTGGCCTAGTACTGCATTCATACACTCATTTACAGATATTAAAGCATATTTCCTAGTAGGCACATGTTATTACACAATAAACTCCCATCAATAGCAGGCATAGTTAAATACAGATTTCTAAGAACTGAACTATTTTATGCTTGGTTTTTTTTAACTTTCTAGTAGCACATACATTATAATTGCCAATGACACAAATTTACAACTTTTATGGAAAAATTAAAATGAAGATAACTCAAGAAACCTAGCACTGTTATGGCTTTAGGATTG
Organism: Harmothoe impar; assembly: GCA_947462335.1. Classification (NCBI taxonomy): domain Eukaryota; kingdom Metazoa; phylum Annelida; class Polychaeta; order Phyllodocida; family Polynoidae; genus Harmothoe; species Harmothoe impar. Next base: position 1,889,962 of record OX381713.1, read on the forward strand.
ACAGAGAAGGAAAATGTGCAGTGGACTGTGCTCTAAGCATGTTCTGTAAGCTGGAACTAATCCTGATGAGATGAATAAAGGAAATGACTATACAATGGTATCCTAGCCAACAACCCAGCTGTGCGTGACACTGTGCTATGAGTTTCCCTACGCCAGGGCCCACATACATGATTATTGTCAATTAATGTGCATCGGCTCATTTCCATCACACGGTATAAATCATGACGGTGAATAGGCTTGACACTTAGCCAAACAAACTACTGCATACAGTGCACGGGGAAGAAGGGAGCAAGATATGGAGAGAAAATGGAAGGGATGAATAAAAGGGCAAGAGACTTTCGGTTTGACAACTAAGGAGATTAACGGATGATATGGGTATTGCATGTAATCCAGTCAATACTCTACTGTAGGGATTAGGGATGCACCGCGTGACGGGAACTGCCACGATTCACAGACTCTAAGCTGATCCCAGACTTGTCAGTTAATGCTGGTGTCCAGTATGGATGGGGACAAATGGTATAATAACCACATTATCTTACTCACAGGGGCAATATATGAAGCTTGCTATATCTGTTATACCGTTTGAGTTTAGAAAAGAGAATGATTTTCCCTAAGAAATCTAAAGATATATAGAGTTATGACTGGATTTATGTATGGCCTGTTGTGGATGTGGAGAATAAGGAGATGACAGGTCTACCAGGGGGGGTGTGGTGTTGGGGGGAAAGAGTTATGAGTTCAGGTCATAAAATATTCATTCCCTTTTTGGGAGGCAGGCTCGGTTGGGGGGGGGGGGGTGGTATTTAAGCTGCGCTCTGTGCTGGAGATTGTTTAAATTGATTGGTTTCCTATGGATATTAGGTCTTCTCATACACGTTTCATCTGGATTCTATGCAAAATCAAGCTGGTTATATTACCTTGATCTTATGAAACAATTGAATAAAATTCCACAAAGTAATTATTCAATGTGTCCGAGTGTGCCCTTATTCAAATTCCAACTGAGAAGCCTGTCGAGAAGCCTGTCAGTCCTCAATGTCCTAGTGTGCTCTCTGTAAATATATCCTGTAAAGACAGTAAACACTCGGTGTCAAATGCTGCTGCAGTTTTCAGCAGACGAGGTCAAAACACAGCAAATGTAAAATGGCGCCTGTCACCCGGGTATAATGGATGAGGGTATAACCACCGGCTCTGACAGTCTCCCGTAGGACAGGGGCAGACCCATGGTAATTCATTTGATCCTACCTTTCTCATATCCACAAAAGACCAGATGCACACTGATTGAATAATGTGCATGCCTTTAGGATGGAAGCATGATGAGCATGACTGTTATGGCCTGGCGGGTAGATCACATTTATTGTGCATTTCTGAACTGTTGCTTGTGTTATGCATTTTTGGTGTGACCACTCTGGTAATGGACATTGAGGCATCATTGCGCAATATTAGGCTCGGTTTGTGGCATGTTTAGCACCTCTGACACGCAAAGTGTGCCCCAGCACAGAGGGGTGTGGGTGAGATCCTCCCACTGTTAGAAGCATGGACGTTGCTCTCATCTGCATAAGCAGCAGAGACTTTATTTAGATAAATATTGATACCCAGTAAGGCCTTAACAAAAGCATGGAGGTGCATCCTTAAAGGGTTGACAAGAGGATGGATAGAGGTCAGTAATAGAAGATGGAATATGAATCCAGGCTGCCAGAGTTGATACCTTATTGTTAACACACTGACTCGGTTTAATCATTACAGGTCAACAGGACAAAAGCCGGGTTCTCATGATAATGCACTAATTGCATTTTGACATTGATACCTTCACCATGTAATCCCAATACTGTCCATATTGTGTCTTAATAATCTGCATGAATACCAGTATTTCTCTTATTTCAGATTGGGAATCATGATAGCAACCCTTCATATTTGGAGGATGCCTAAAGATTCTTGATCAATTATTGTTTTGATGCAGCTTTGTACCAGTGAGGTATGTCTCAACAGCATTTCAAAAGCTGCCAGGCCATCATGAATGGAGTACTGGAAACTCATGAGGCAAGACATACATGTATTGTTAAAGCATTACGCAGTCTTTAAGGCATTAAGATGTGGGGTAGAATGTAGGTCACACTTGTACTGGATCCCCATCCATCATTGAGTTTCAACAGCCCGTATTCATCATCAGGCTTTGTTGGTTCCTCCCAAAGAAAGGAGAGATATGGGACAGGTTTCTTTTGTAGTGAGCAAAGCATGTAAAAGCTGCAGTACATTTTGCTTTTACTGATGTGTGCAACTAGGTTAGACTTAATGAAATATGATAGATATGGAACACATCTACTTGCTGATTGAATATAATTACATATTTTTGATTGTTATTTAACAAGCCTCGATAAACTAAGGTATTTTAATAGTATTGAGATAGATGTACAAAGCAGATATATCTGTTGACTAGCTGCAGCAGACAAAATACGGAGGCATGCACCTGTCTGATTGCACAATTAAACAACTTTGAATTGAACTGAATTGATTTGTGTAGTAATTTGGGTCATCGCCAAATACTCAAATGAGATTGGAGCTTGTGTGTTTACACAGTCCCTTCTTTACATTTTTGATTTGCTGGGATATTGCACAAAATATTTTATGCAGGGGGACAAAGCTACAGTCACGTCCAGACAGTGCAATGTTCAGTAAGGTACAAATTGTCAGCACTAACTTAGTATTTATCACAAAAACAGTCAGCAGATATGTGCACACACAGTTGTGCATGACAATCTACAATGGTTCTCCCTTTGCTGGCCCAAGGTACAACTGCCAGAGCTTGCAATAAGTCTCTATTCAGCACATAAAGTGTCAGATCTGTGAGCATTCAGTCGTGCATGACAATGTGCAATAGTTCACCCTTTAAGGGCCTACATGTCGGAGCTGTGGTGATTAATGTGCATTTGCCCATTGTGTACTTGTCTCTACCTCATGTGTACGAATAGGCCCTGAACACAGTATAGCAAACAACTGTATACACTGCACAGGGTGAGGAAGACAATCCTTTGTCAGGGTACTTTATATGTGTGAAACAGTGACGGGAGAGATTGATTAAGACTATATAGATAGGGATAGGAGCCCAGTCAACACACCCTAATGGGCCCCATATGTGCGTCTCTCTGGGCACCCTGGGCTATAGCCCATATCTGGGTATTTACTGGTATTTGTCAGGGCTTCCAGATGGGGCCCATGTGGGCTCAGGCCAGAATACCAATGTGTCATGTTTGCACTGCAAATCTTTCAATTCATCGTCATTTCTGAAAATGTTTAATTAATTAACATTTTATATTGACACTATATGCGCTTTTGCAAAAGTGGGTTTCACCTGGGTTGGAAATGGGCAAACTGGGCAATGTTATCCCTGGGTTTCCGTACATGGGCTCAGCCCATGTACGGAACTTAGTTTTAAATTTCCCCAAAAGAGAAGGGTTCATCTGGGCTAGCCCTGGGCTAAGTGGGCCAGTATTGTTCCCGAGCTTACCACTAGATATCATCATTGAGAGTACATGGGATTTGATATCCTATAGACATTTTCTTGTCTTTATTACATAGAGCCATGAATTCACAAGTCCTTTAAAACCGTTGAAATGAAACAGTTTTCACAGCACGTTCATATCATGTGAAATTATATATACAATTTTGCATATGAATAGAGAAACAAGGAGCATTCTGACACCGACACCTTTCCCCCGGATAAGATCATAGTAAATAAACTCAGGACTGCCTAAGGTATCACTATCAGACTTATAGGAAGTCTGACTGTGTCACCCAATGTGATCAGAGTTGTATTGAGTCAAAGGATGCATTTTGCTTTTCCTGTCAGGGTCAGGTAAAGGGCAAAGATGACATTAAATGCAGATAAGTTAATTGATCCACTGGAATACTTGTTGGTAGTTACTCTTGACATCAACTACATAGAGGCTAAGCTTATAGCTTGAAAAAAGTAGTTTCCATGCTTGGAGCAGTGGACAGCATCCTGTGTTTTCTGCATGTCTATACTATGTAGCGCTCTATTACTATGAGTTATACCCTGAAGTAAGTCATATGCAGTGCATATGGAAATATGCAGCGGCAAATCTGATTACTTCAACAATGGACTATGGAATTACGTTAAGGGTATTTGCCTTTAGAGGTGCAAACATACAGCTATGTTGCCCCAAGGGGTTAATGCATCTCATTAAGCCAGTACCTTTTGCCTTTCTTGCAGATGCGAGGGAAATCTGTGCCATTTTAAATCGATATTTCATACAGTGCTTTTGGAAAACAGCTGACATAGTGTTGAGATATTAGAGTAATGTATATATGTATCAGTCTCGTTAATCATAACAAAATAAATGATGAGCTCATACGATGTAAGATATCATCTTGCTTGCAATTTGATGACCGGTCAATTTTCCTGATGATCCAGGTTTGTAGAAAGATACCCATGTGCTGCCACTAAACGCTAGGCTTCACATGCCCTGCAATTTTCTGCTGTCAAGGTCAAAATACAGCCGGTAAAATGGCGCCTGTCACCTGGGTATAATGGATGGGAGTTTAAGTACCTGGTCTCACATCTATACAGGAAGGGGGCCAATGGTGGGATTATGGCTACAATTCTAATGTAACAAACTGGTAGGCCAACGTGTATGCAATAAATAAGACCTATACATTGTGTTAGGAGGCAATATTGTCGTACTAAATTGAAATATTATATATTAATACATGAACATGAACGTTGCACAACTGGCTCTGAACCTACACAGGATTAGGAGTGTTATCTCTCTATCTGGTCATGTCACGTGCTCCAGGTGATAATGCTGGGAGTGATATACAAGGTGACATGGGATTGGATGGGAGAGATGGGGAGTGAGAATATTGGTTAGGTTGTAATGAGAGCATTAGGTTCGGTGGTGATGAAGGAAACAAGATAGGGAAGGAAAACAGAGGGTAAGAAGAGAGGAGCAAAAAAGGATGACTTTTAGGCTACTCAAAATAAATTAATTGTTTTTTTTATCACCGCGCGTATCAAAAATCGTGATTGTGATTGTCTGTAATTCAGTAATTTGGAATAATATCTCCTGATACGAAATGTATGCAATACAATGTTGTGAGGATTCGGTGAAAACCAATTTAAAGACAACTTTATAAATGTAGACACACCCTTTCCTAATGAATGGTTTTATCGCCCATAGCTAACAAGCCTATGCTTATAACGTAGGGAGTGGAGTATTTACCTTGAAATAAAGGACGAGAAAAAACAGTAGCCACAGCAGTAATGGGACCTGTGCTTGGAGCAATGTGCACACACCACTGACACTCTTTAAGCAGAGTCTTTGTCAGGATTCCGCCAGTTTTGGCATCAGGGAGCCGTACGTTCATGTGTGTTTCATGGAAACCTAACAATAAAACCTTGCGGATACATACCGAGTCTAGCTTTTTTGATTGCAGACTCTGCTGGGAGAGCGAACCCACTGAAAACAGGTCTGTACAGCTCTATAAACAGAGCTTTCAGGCGGCATGTATTTGACATTCTGATGATAAAGGCAACTCTGATTTCTGTCTGATAGAACTCTAAAATGACATTATTGGGTGTTTGCTTTTGAAGCCATGCCTGTAGATATATATTCACTCTGCCTCAGCACCCTGAAGTTAATGCGTCTGTATAAAACAAAAACACTTCCCTAAATGTGTTCCTGCGGTAGTACAACTTTCATCCTCACTCCCTGTGTAGCTGAGGTGTGTTTCTACGTTTGTAGGTTAATGCATCTAAAACAGGTTTCCTGTTCAGTAGTTACTGCGTGTTACTGACATAATGTCTCTTAATTCATTTAACATCAGTAGGTGTGTTTCCCGTAGTATTCTCGCTTTTCAGGGTTCCTAAATACTTTGACTAATAACAAACATCCTGCTATGATAAAGTCTCTCTGGTAACCTTTAAACATTTGGATGTTGATTTCATCTTGTACAGTCTAGAAACTTTCCGCATGAATGACAAATTTTTAATTCAGTTCTACATGACGTTAACAGTTTTGACGACTTCAAGGGCTAAAGTCTAACGTCTGACATTATTTTCCTTGTATGATGAGCACAATTTGAAAATGGGTTTCATCAATTTCAATTTAAAGGTACCTTAGTCTGAACAAATAATCAGTATAATATTGCTCAGTACTGCAATTTTCAAATTGTCATTCAAATAAGACATGTACATATTTCCCACTAATATTATCACTTATTTCAGAATCAATGTTGAGATGTAATTAGTATTCTTAGTAATCCAGCCTTATAAGACAAGGCAAGTGAAAAAAAGTATGAATATATGTAAACTGATGAATTTGATTTAATTAAATAGATAAATGGTCAAGGATTTAAACGTTAGGTCTTTCTGATTCTGGAAGATAAATACAGGAATATCTCACACCAGGTGAACATCTCCGTCAGGGCCTCAAAATAGCTAAAGCAGCCCACTTTACCCTGTATCATTATACAAAACCAGTAGCAGGGGGAGGCGCAGGTCCCCTGGCTTTAATCTCTTAGGACCTGGGGCGGCCCTGGAGGAGGACCTGCCACCCTCCCTGACCACACCCAGATGCCGTATTAGCCATGTAACCCTTTAAGCACAGCGTGATACTCAAGGCTCATGTTTAAATGTGTCTTTATAATGCTCCAATACAGTACTGGCAATTAAGTTACCTGGTGCTGCTTTGGTACTGGGCTACCCGTAAGGGCTGCATTCATGCATCATGATGATTAACCGTCCTTATAGCACTATGCTGTCTGTGCAGGGTGAATGATGGAGGGTCCTCATGGACAGGCACAAGTAGGCGCATTAATAGTGCAGGAGCAGCCGGTTCTCGACCATCCTTCCTGCACGAGGAACCTGGGAGGCCAGACTGTTTGGGAAGTTTGGCGAGGCATTGGGATTGTCCTACAGGGGCTTATTGTCCTACTGGGGTTATGTCCTAAGGGGTTATGTCCTAGGGGGTTATATCCTAGGGGGTTATGTCCTAGATGGTTAATGTCCTAGGGTATAATGATGGAGAAAAAATCCTAGGAGGGATTGTCTTATGGGAACAAAGTCCAGGAGTTATCCCAAGCTGGAGTAATGCTGATAGCATGAAGTGGGGCTAATGTCTAGAGAGAGTTGTCCTTATTCTAGGGTAAAGGGAGAGGGAGGGGTGAAACCTATTGTAGATGGCTACCCTCAGATGGTCTTACCCTGCGATTGATACAGATAGAATTAAAGGATCAGTTGGGAATGATGGGGTTAGGGTCAGACAGGCTCTACTCAGGTGATTGCATACAGTGGGGGTAGAGGGGGTTGTACATGAGGTGGGAGGAGGGTAGAGGGTGGACGTGGGGGAGGGTCAGGTGTTGGCATACAGTGGGGGTAGAGGGGGTTGTACATGAGGGGGGAGGAGGGTAGAGGGTGGACGTGGGGGAGGGTCAGGTGTTGGCATACAGTGGGGGTAGAGGGGGTTGTACATGAGGGGGGAGGAGGGTAGAGGGTGGACATGGGTGAGGGTCAGGTGGTGGCATACAGTGGGGGTAGAGGGGGTTGTACATGAGGGGGGAGGAGGGTAGAGGGTGGACATGGGTGAGGGTCAGGTGGTGGCATACAGTGGGGGTAGAGGGGGTTGTACATGAGGGGGGAGGAGGGTAGAGGGTTGACATGGGTGAGGGTCAGGTGTTGTCATACAGTGGGGGTAGAGGGGGTTGTACATGAGGGGGGAGGAAGGTAGAGGGTGGACATGGGTGAGGGTCAGGTGGTGGCATACAGTGGGGGTAGAGGGGGTTGTACATGAGGGGGGAGGAAGGTAGAGGGTTGACATGGGTGAGGGTCAGGTGGTGGCATACAGTGGGGGTAGAGGGGGTTGTACATGAGGGGGGAGGAAGGTAGAGGGTGGACATGGGTGAGGGTCAGGTGTTGTCATACAGTGGGGGTAGAGGGGGTTGTACATGAGGGGGGAGGAGGGTAGAGGGTGGACATGGGTGAGGGTCAGGTGGTGGCATACAGTGGGGGTAGAGGGGGTTGTACATGAGGGGGGAGGAAGGTAGAGGGTGGACATGGGTGAGGGTCAGGTGTTGTCATACAGTGGGGGTAGAGGGGGTTGTACATGAGGGGGGAGGAAGGTAGAGGGTTGACATGGGTGAGGGTCAGGTGGTGGCATACAGTGGGGGTAGAGGGGGTTGTACATGAGGGGGGAGGAGGGTAGAGGGTGGACATGGGTGAGGGTCAGGTGGTGGCATACAGTGGGGGTAGAGGGGGTTGTACATGAGGGGGGAGGAAGGTAGAGGGTTGACATGGGTGAGGGTCAGGTGGTGGCATACAGTGGGGGTAGAGGGGGTTGTACATGAGGGGGGAGGAAGGTAGAGGGTGGACATGGGTGAGGGTCAGGTGTTGTCATACAGTGGGGGTAGAGGGGGTTGTACATGAGGGGGGAGGAAGGTAGAGGGTTGACATGGGTGAGGGTCAGGTGTTGTCATACAGTGGGGGTAGAGGGGGTTGTACATGAGGGGGGAGGAAGGTAGAGGGTGGACATGGGTGAGGGTCAGGTGGTGGCATACAGTGGGGGTAGAGGGGGTTGTACATGAGGGGGGAGGAGGGTAGAGGGTGGACATGGGTGAGGGTCAGGTGGTGGCATACAGTGGGGGTAGAGGGGGTTGTACATGAGGGGGGAGGAGGGTAGAGGGTGGACATGGGTGAGGGTCAGGTGGTGGCATACAGTGGGGGTAGAGGGGGTTGTACATGAGGGGGGAGGAGGGTAGAGGGTGGACATGGGTGAGGGTCAGGTGTTGTCATACAGTGGGGGTAGAGGGGGTTGTACATGAGGGGGGAGGAGGGTAGAGGGTGGACATGGGTGAGGGTCAGGTGTTGTCATACAGTGGGGGTAGAGGGGGTTGTACATGAGGGGGGAGGAGGGTAGAGGGTGGACATGGGTGAGGGTCAGGTGGTGGCATACAGTGGGGGTAGAGGGGGTTGTACATGAGGGGGGAGGAGGGTAGAGGGTGGACATGGCTGACATGTTATCCCAGGCTGGAGTATTACTGATAGCATCAAGTGGGCATAACATCTAGGGAGAGTTAACCTTATTCCAGGGTAAAGGGAGAGGGAGGAGTGACACATACTGTAGATGGCTACCCTCATATGGTCTTACCCTGCGATTGATACAGATAGAATTAAAGTATCAGGTGGGAAGGATGAGATGGGGTGAGGGTCAGACAGGCGCTTGTCAGGTGTTGGCATTGAGTGGGGGTAGAGGGGTTGTACATGAGGTGGGAGGAGGGTAGAGGGTGGACATGGGTGAGGGTCAGGTGTTGGCATACAGTGGGGTTGGAGTTGGGGGGAGGAGGGGGTGGAAATGATGTGGAAGAGGGGAGGTGGACATGAGGACATGGGTCGAGGGTCAGGTGATACAGTGGGGTTGGAGTATGGGGAGGAGGGGGTGGAATTAATGTGGGGGGGGGGGGGGTTGGGAGGCAGAGGGAGCTGGACATGAGAGCAGCGGGTGAGGGTGAGGCAGAGCCTGGTCAGGTGTTGTCAGGCCGTCATCAATGCTGAATGGCCGCCCGGCACCTGACAAGTGTCGGCTTGTCAACACATGAAAGTTTAATCAGTCTCAGCCCCAGGGGGACGGCCATGATAGGAGGACGACAGCCGCCCGACAGCCACCTGGTGGTGCTGCTACACACCACTAGGGGCACACAGGGGCTGACTGACGGTCTGTTACGGGGTATTCAGGCCCCCGGTAGTTCTGCTACACACCACTAGGGGCACACAGGGGCTGACTGACGGTCTGTTACGGGGTATTCAGGCCCCCCGGTAGTCCTGCTACACACCACTAGGGGCACACAGGGGCTGTACTGGAGGTCTGTTACGGGGTATTCAGGCCACCTGTAGTCCTGCTACACACCACTAGGGGCACACAGGGGCTGTACTGGAGGTCTGTTACGGGGTATTCAGGCCCCCCGGTAGTCCTGCTACACACCACTAGGGGCACACAGGGGCTGACTGACGGTCTGTTACGGGGTATTCAGGCGCCCCGGTAGTCCTGCTACACACCACTAGGGGCACACAGGGGCTGACTGCAGTCTGTTACGGGGTATTCAGGCCCCCCGGTAGTCCTGCTTCACACCACTAGGGGCACACAGGGGCAAACTGTAGGTCTGTTACGGGGTATTCAGAGCCATAAACTAGAATCCAATCGAAGCTACACAGAGATAATTGCCATCCTGTGTGGCATGTGGCCAGAATAACTGAGAGATTTCAGCATTATTCACTTACGAGAGGAAATAAAAAAACTCTTAAATCTTTGGAGGCAGTCAGACAATGGCCGTGGCACTTGGAATGTTTTGATTGGGGAACACAACACTGCCGTTAACAAGCATGTCTGTTGAAGGTTTGAATGGTATGTCATTGGCTATGGTTTGAATGGTATGTCATTGGCTATGTTGGACAGGTGAGGACAGCAGTACCTGGGAGTGGGGGCAGTGTGGAGGACAACCATCTAACCTATAATGTGTCTCCCCCTGGGGACGTAGGTGTGTAGATGGCATGCTGAGGCTGACCACACCATTACCTACAGCTAAGTGAGGAGATTCCAGTTGTCATGTCACCAACGTCCCTGGTACCAAGTGTGGAAACCCTAGAGCGGTTAACAGAGGCAGCCCAGATAACCCACGGTAATGTGGCATCCATACATGCATATACATGGAAACCAGGATGATGCTAGTATATCAGTTGTCACATCGTAGCTACATATTTAGCATGCATACTTAGCAGTCACTGAAGTAAAAATACACCCTTGAACTGATCAGAATCAATCAGGACGAATTAGGGAACTAGGATTTTGAAAATTATTTCTGAATTAATATGTTAGGAAAAATTCTTAATATCTTAGGATATTGCATACCAGTCATTCAAACTCAAGTGTGCAGCACCTGAACATAATTTTTTTGGTTTGGTTAGTATGTCATTGGCCAAGCCGGACAGTTCAGGACAGCAGTATAACCTATGAGGTCTGTTCCCTGGGGTAGGTGAGCTGTGTAAATAGGGTGCATAGTCTGCCGACACCATTACCTACAGCTAAGTGAGGAGATCCCAGCTGTCATGTCACGGACGACCCCGGTACCAAGTGTTGGAACCCTACTGTGGTTAGAGGTAGCAGCCCAAATAACCCACTTCTATTATGGAGAAGGCATACATGATTACCCCGGGTGGTGCCAGTATACCATCATGATCATATAATATCCATACATTTAGCGTGCATTAAGCCACATACATATCATTTATTCACTAGTCACTGCAGTTATAGACACCCTTGGATGGGTCGAAATTAATTCAGGAATATAGATATTTGTCTTTTATTTTATTTTAAAACTGATATGAAAGATTTGGAATATCAGTCTTAACACAGGGACATTTAACACTGTGCCATTAGTGTGCAGAAATACAATGTTGATCTATGTACATATTTGTATGCAGTGTGAAAATCCATGTGTCTAAGTATGACAGAGTGGTGATATGGCAGATGTATGGAGGCTTTAGGCTCTAATGCTGCATGATGTATGGACATAAAACAGTGTGTCATCACCCAGTGTGTGTCCATATCCATCACATCAAACTGTACACACATTTTACTGCAGCTACTGTACCATCATGTAAAACCAACCAGTGTTTGTAGATATAGATCTGATAACCCCAGCTTTCAGTTCCTGGTTAAGACTGGCCCATATTTATGACCCACATTTAATCAGTAGGGTAATCAAGGGTATTCTATCCCAGTTACTTAACCAGAGTGTACAACATATGGATATAATCCTATTCATGTAAGGCATCAATAATCACACAATTCTAGTGCAACAATAATCACAAAATGGTCAATGCAAGATAGGGTGACTTGAGGGAGTTTCTTACTGACAGAATCGGCTTTGATTCAGTCTGTCGGATGGCATTCATGCATAGGTTTGACATCTGACAATGTTAATGTGGGTTATAGAAGAACACTTGTAACATTGACAATGTATATACCTACTGACTGGAGAATGAAGTAAATAATAGCTTGCATGCATTCCCTCATCCACATTCCCCTATCCCTAGTGATGGGATGTGCTAAAAGATCTCCCAGCTGGTTTAGCATTCAGTGAACCCCCGGCCGGTCACAGGACGTGTAGCATGTTCACTGTGTGGTGTCAGCTTCCACCTCACCACCAGGGGGAACCCCAGTCACCAACCCAGGCTGCCTGCATGGCCTGCAGATACAAGTAATCTCCACACTAACCCTCTGGTACCAGCAAGGTGTTTTAATGTGCTTTGGTCCTCACGATGTATGGATACAGCCTCGCATGGCCCTCATTCATATATCATTCTAATGTATTATGCTGAGCATACAAATGTTTAACACATTCCAAAAAACAAAGAGTGATAGCACTGGCAAGTCTTTAGAATATAAATGTAGAGTCATCATCATTGACAGAAAAGGGGTAAGAGTCCTATAACCTGATCGTCCCTTTCTCAATATGTAACCACAACTCAGGGTGTAACGTTGGGAAAGAGGTTGGACTAAATGGCAAAAATGCTTTCACTTAAATATTGATCATGACTATGCAGTCAATCTGATAGAAGGAGCTACAGGACAGCATTAAAGAGAACGATCTGGTCGTAGGTTCCAATCATAAGAGTCTTACTTTTAGAGATGAAATAAATATGACACTGTGTGTCAGTGACATTCTACATAATAAGAAGGCCCCTGCAGCTTGATCCCTCTATCCGTCATGTCTGGTTGTGGCTCTCACCAGTCTGTGCATGCATCCCAACCAGACAGAGATGACGCTCTCACCAGAAGGAGGCTTGTAATGACTCAGCAATCACCCTGTGTGCCACCATCTTGGCTGCTGATGCTGCCAGCACTCCTGGTGTCAACCACAGGAACTATCAGCTGTCAGCTCGGCCGTGTTGGCCTCAATACAAAAAAACGCCTCTTTTCTCAAGCTGCCACACCCTCCTTAACTCTCGCCTACTGCATGTTCTTGTGAGAAGATGTGACTAGCCTCCAGGAGGTGGTGCTTTCCTGCAGTTGACTCCCCAGGGTCAACCCTCCAGTGAATTTATTTCCCTCATAACTGGATTTGATTATGCCTCTCTGTGAGTTGTGTGGTGTAGCAGGTTAAGGGCCTAGATATTATGCATCTGTAATGTCCCATGGGATATCTGCAGTCGGATGTGGAGCTCTATTGAATAGAGGCAAGCTAATTATTTATGTTTTGATTTATATTGCAGTGAAAGTACCGGTTATCAGGAGAAGATAAAATCACCCCAAATCATCTTAGAGCAATCATGCTTTTCCAGAGGCTTGTCCCTTAAAAACTTATTCCAGCAGCTGGCCCGTTCTCACTGCCATAAAATGCCTTAATTATCATCAATCAAAGTAAGCCCGATGAGCTTGCTGCCAATATGGTCATTTTGATCAGTCACATCTGTATGCTTAATGTCACATAGAGTTCTTAGGGATACATCCAGTAGGTGGCTAAAGGGTTGAGTTGAGGCCAAAATAGTGTCATGATGCTTTAAACTTCTGCCTCCTTTACAAAGTCCCAGGGTCCCGGCTGTCGCTCAACTGGAGGAGCAGCAAGTGTTTCGCTTTTAATCCCTTTGCAGCCTGTTACAGGGTATTCAGGCCCCCCAGTAGTCCTACTACATACACTAGGGGCACACAGGGGCTGACTGATGGTACGTTACAGGGTATTCAGAGCCATAAACTAGAAGCCAATCCAAGCTACACAGAGATAGTTGCCATCCTGTGTGGCATGTGGTCAGAATAACTGAGAGATTTCTTACTGACAGAATTGGCTGTGATTCTGTCTGTCGAATGGGATTCATCCATAGGTTTGACATCTGACAATGTTAATGTTGGTTATAGAAGAATACTTGTAACATTGACAACGTATATACTTCTGACTGGAGAATGAAAAGAATAATAGTTTGCATGCATTCCCTCATCCACCATCCCCTATCCCTAGTGATGGCATGTGCTAAAAGATCTCCCAGCTGGTTTAGCATTCAGTGAACCCCCGGCCGGTCACAGGACGTGTAGCATGTTCACTGTGTGGTGTCAGCTTCCACCTCACCACCAGGGGGAACCCCAGTCACCAACCCAGGCTGCCTGCATGGCCTGCAGATACAAGTAATCTCCACACTAACCCTCTGGTACCAGCAAGGTGTTTTAATGTGCTTTGGTCCTCACGATGTATGGATACAGCCTCGCATGGCCCTCATTCATATATCATTCCAATGTATTATGCTGACCATACACATGTTTAACACACTCCCAAAAACAAAGAGTGGTAGCACTGGCAAGTCTTTAGAATATAAGTGTAGAGTCATCATTATTGACATAAAAGGGTAAAGAGTCCTATAACCTGATCTTCCCTTTCTCAATATGTAACCACAACTCAGGGTGTAACGTTAAAAAAGAGGTTGGACTAAATGGCGAAAATGCTTTCACTTAAATATTGATCATGACTATGCAGTCAATCTGAAAGAAGGAGCTATAGGACATCATTAAAGGGAACGATCTGGAGGTTGTAGGTTCCAATCATAAGAGTCTTACTTTTAGAGATGAAATAAATATGACACTGTGTGTCAGTGACATTCTACATAATAAGACGCCCCCCTGCAGCTTGATGCCTCTATCAGTCGTGTCTGGTTGTGGCTCTCACCAGTTTGTGCACGGATCCCCATCAGACAGAGATGACCGCCTCACCAGAAGGAGGCTTGTAATGACTCAGCAATCACCCTGTGTGTCCCCATCTTGGCTGCTGATGCTGCCAGCACTCTGGGTGTCAACCACAGGAACTATCAGCTGTCAGCTCGGCCGTGTTGGCCTCAATACAAACACCTCCTTGCTTCTCAAGCTGCCACACCCTCCCCAACTCTCGCCTACTGCATGTTCTCGTGAGAAGATGTGACTTGCCTCCAGGAGGTGGTGCTTTCCTGCTGTTGACTCCCTAGGGTCAACCCTCAAGTGAATTTATTTCCCTCATAACTGGATTTGATTATGCCTCTCTGTAAGTTGTGGGGTGTAGCTGGTTAAGGGCCTAGATGTTATGCATCTGTAATGTCCCATGGGATATCTGCAGTCGGATGTGGAGCTCCATTGAATAGAGGCAAGTTAGTTATTTGTGTTCTGATTTATATTGCATTGAAAGCACTGGTTATCAGGAGAAGATGAAAGCACCCAAAACCATCTTACACCCATCATGGCAGTTTTCCTGGGGCATGTCCCTTTAAAACCTATTTTAGCAGCTGGCCCGTTCTCACTGCCATAAAAATCTCAATTCTCATCAATCAAAGTAAGCTTGATGAGCCTGCTGCCAATATTACGATTTTTAGTTAGTCTCTCTCTGCATGGGTTATGTCACATAGAGTTCTCAGGCATACATCTGTACTACATGGCATATGGGGCAAGCCTGTTTAGGGCAAAAAAGGGCTTTAGGCCTTTCGCTCTTTAGGTTTCAACCTTATCTATAAAGGCCAGGGGTAAGATTCTCGCTCAGCTTTGACTGTTTCTGGAGGGGCAGAAAGCATTTTGCTTTTAATCCCTTTGTGTTATGACAGCTCCCTGATTTCAGCACTGTATACGTGTTCAATATAGTATAATAAATCGAATATAGTATAATAAATTAACCGAACCTCATGGTTTTATAATACCTACTGAGATGACACAAGCTAATGAAAAGGAATTGCATAGCACTAATCATGAAGTGGTATTTGAGGAGGTTGAGAAAAAACACTTGAATAGGGACTCTTAGACCAAGGTCAAGGAGGACTCTGGCTATCCCCCAGCACCCTTTGATGTTGGTGCTGATGTGGGGACTTCCCCAAGGAGAAGGGCCCGAGGCTGGGATGTGTTTGGGAGTGAAGTGGTGAGTAATGGAGGTGGTCAGTGATCGTATGAGGCTATCATGTCCAATCTGGGTGATCAGAATGGAGCCCTGCCTCTCTTTATCTGTATGGTGCTGTACGGTGCTGTTTTAACATGGCACAGTGTGTGCTTTGGTGGTGGTGGGCCTAAATATGTTGAACCACAGCAAAGGCCAGGTTTTAATTATCAGGAAACAATATCTTGATCACCCAACTTTGGAACTGGAAAGCCTACTCTGAACATAAATCAGCATGATTTATATGTGCACCAATCTAAGATAAATCTCTAGTTGAAATCCAATCTGGATTTTTGCAATGCGGTTGTCTGTATTGCAACTGAAAATTGTCAATGCTTCACCTAAAGCACCAGATTACATCAAGGTAAATCTAAGCATGTACTATTATTATCCTGTACTATTTTCTATTTCTCACCCAATGTGCTCTATGGGAGTCCCAGCAGGAAACTTGACTATTTATTAAACTTTGACTTATTTATGACATTGAGTCAGGGAGCTTCAGGTCCTTTTACAGGCAGTCAAACAAGGGGAAAATTGGACAAGGCCAACTGCTTGCTGTTGGGGATATAGCAGGATGCCCAGGGGGTATTGGCTAGCCCTGAACCTGTAAGGGTGTATGGGGGAAGGGGCTGAGGGATGGAGCTGTGGGGAAAGGGGACTTAAGGAAGAGGCCAGTGTATTTGTCAGTATTGACGATACTCCACTCGAGAGTGTTTGGAAACGGGTTGTAGCTAAGACATGAAAAGCCTGGGTCCTTACTTTGGGTTAAAGTACAGAGTAACGGTATACAGGTGGAAGACTGCCTGGATTAACAATACAGACTGAATAACCCACCCAGGCTGGTTTTACAGGTCGCTCAGCCCTGTATTATGGGCCGTTCTAGTACACCACTGTAATCTTACTACAGCATTTATATAACCATATTTGCGATTTTTATATGATATTTGCGCAATATTTACACCTATCTAGTACATAGATGAGTATAACAGCTACCAACTTTTAGATGCATTATGTGCATGGTCCATTGCATTTATGAGTTATTATGAGTTTAAATCAGTATTTTATCTAATGTGACACACATGTAGCAGAGTCTCTGGTTGGAGAAGGTGTGAAAGCCTGAGCTGCAGCCTGCTATACCAGGCTGCCTGCATGGTACATCAGCCTGCTGTGATTGGAGAGTGTATAGTGGCGGCCTGAAAGTACAGGCTGGGCGACCTGAAAGTACAGGCTGCCTGTTAATGCAGGCCGTCCTGTTCTCCTATACTAGTCCTCCACCTGGTATAATAAGAGTGGCCAGAGGTATGCTTGGTCTGGCTTTAAGCTATAAGCCTTGGCTTCAGGAGGCCAGGTAACCCCACAGAACAGGGCATGGTTTAATTTGACTGCAAGTAATGGCATCACCAAAGGGTTAATGAGAGACCAAGCAGTGGGGGTAGTGTGATGGATCGAAGGCAGCTCTGGTGATTCCCTGATTAGAAAGCCAGCACAAATCTCCCTGATCCTTATCATGATCCCTTCACTCTCCCTCACTGCCTACACCATCATACACTCACGAACCCACACACAAACACACGCATCGAGATTTCATATATTCTTTTAATGCATAGAATTTTTTCTGGATATATAGCAACTGCTTTGTTCAATGACATCTGTACATTGCATTCTGTATTATTCACAATAAATTTCAACACCTTAATACCAAAGGGCCAAATATAATGGTAATGGTAAAATAGTACCGATATAGGGCAGTTCTAAAGCAGTCCAGCACAAACGGTGAGCTCAGGTCGTTCCACCAATTAGACCCACTGTTCACTCTGGGCTGCACTGGTTGTTGGTGTGTCCTGGGGCTTTGGTTATTGTGGCTGGTTGCCGGCTGGTCCCTGCCCTCCTCCAATCTTGATGCAGCATTGACTCGGTCAGACTCTAGTTAAGTCAACCCTTATCTACACAACTAGCTGTACCCAACCTTCAGGGCTTCACTCACCCCTCTAATACTCCTTCATGATGAAGCCTGCAATCATTCACTTCTGGGGGTCAACAACCGTAGTCCTGACACTGCCACCAGGGAGGTTGCACTGACCTCTCATAACCTTTCTCTGACACTGCGATCTGACCCTATTATCACTTTCACCCCTTCTATTTTGGCTGAGACCATCACTTCGCAACTTACACATAACTGCAATTAAATCTAGCCAAGATACCAACGGGTATGATAGACTATTGCTTAGTCACTCACCTTATGAATTAGTTATATCATTGTTTGCGATATGATACATAACTAATCAATTCCTTGATCTCTGACTCACAAGCTAGCTTGGCTGAAGTCAGTGGTGGCTTTATTGTAGCGCACACCTGTGTGGGCACTATAACTGGGACTTGTGCAAGACGACCTCTGCACTCACCAGGCGAGGGCACTACTACTACCCCCCTCCCTGAGTGGTGACTGGCCACCCACCAGTCACACCGGCAGCAGGCACCATCGGACACACATGCTTTTTCTTTTGACGTGACATATTGGCGTTGTCAGCGTTGAATGTACAAGTATGGGCAAGCAAAACAGGTATTGTTCTACTTGTAGGACAAGTCATCATGCTCCTACAGGGAAAAAGTGTGCGAAGCAGCCTATTTTCTCCTCTGCGAGTGGACTAGAGGACGAGCTGGATGAGGTCGTGGAGCCCCGTGGGAGGACACCCAAGGGCAAAGGTGGACGGTCCCCCAGAACGGTGTTGACACCAGCGAGGAGTTCTTCTGGACCTAAAATCCCACCCCAACCAAAACCTCCCGAGCTGCCAGTGGACTCTGATACGGACTTTTGCAAAAGTAGGGATCCCGATGTGGACAGGGAATTTACCACCTTTATGAAAAATTTGAAACAAGTCAATACTAGACTTGGCAAGTCGGACAAGAGGATGGCAAAAATTGAGAGCCTGCTTTGTAAAGTGTTAGAGAAAGGTGTGCTTATAAACCCACCTGAAAGTGATGTCAGCGTAGAAAGTCCGGTCGACAAGGGGAAGTCGGGAGGTGACCTCTCTAAGGTGAAGGGGAAAAGCAAGTCTACTGTCAAGTCCACAGTCCACGTGGTCCCCCAGCGTGGTGTCAGCTCTGAAGAGGGGGCGGGGGCAGGTGAGGCGGTGTCCCGGCGTGGACAACTGCCCAGGCGCGTCCCAGCCCCGGTCCACAGTAAGCTGAAGCCCAAACCGGAGCTATCCTCTGGAGAAGATCACTATGCAGATTCTGACTTGCCTCCTGTCAGATTCTCTCTACCCATCAATCCGAGGGGTCACCATGATAAGAAGGGTCGTCACAGATCGCCCCGAGTTACACCACGCCGCCCTAAGTACACTTCTTATGAGCCGCCAACCTCGGAGGAAGACAGACACAGGGACAGGAGGTCTCACAGGTCTCCTAGGCGCAGTCACAGGCACAGCCACAGGCACAGGTCTCCCTCCTCCTCCGAGTCCACATCTTCATCTTCGTCATCCAGCTACAGTAGCCCCCACAAGGCGTCTAGAACAAGCAAGAAGAGGCGTAAGTTTGGCATCAGACATTTTCTTCCTCGTGAAGACAGGGGGAAACCCATGTCAGTTGAACATCTGTGGACCACTTCCTCTAGATTAACACTCAAGATGTACGAGAAGGGACATGATGTGGGTGGTATGCTTAGGCACAACGTATTTATGGGTGAGAAGGCTGCTACTAGGTCCTACACTACAGGAGGCCTAGTGAAGTACGATGAGGGCGTCAGGAAGAAGGCTAACAAAAACGGGGTATCTGCCTTCACAGCTGGGGATCAGGAGCTGTGTGTGCGCCACTTGGGGGCAGATAACACCCGTGCTGTCAGGAGGAGCCAAAACGCACAACAAGGCAACAAGCAGGGCGGTAGAGGTTTTGGCCAGAGCAAGCCGGGTTACAACAGCTCTTACAGTGTCACCCCTGCCACTAATCAACCCCGCTCCAATACGTCACGGGGTTCCCAGGTGGATACCGACTCCATGTATTGCATGAAATATAATGGATCGGGCTGCTCTTACTCGCCTTGCAGATTCCCCCATGTGTGCTCGTATTGTTTCAAGCCCGGCCACGCCATCACTTCATGTTACTCCCTGACGGGGCACCCCTCCCCGTCAACAAGGCCGGCATAGGGCCATACCCCGGTCGGTGTTTTGTTGGACAGCCCGGCTGACGACTCGCCCCTGTCCACCACCGTACAGGCCGCTCATGATGTTGTTATGAGGCAATCCAAGGCTCAACAGAGTCAGGCGGAGTCGTTGCATCTTACCCAGCAGGTTAATAGCCACTCAAGTGGCAATCAAGACTTGAATGCCGGTTATTCGTGTTACTCAATAGCTGAAAACACGAAGACGATGCTCACGGACGGCCATCTTGTTTCCGAGTGGGACCGAAGCGTGTCGGCTCCAGTCGAAGATTTATATTCTTTAAGGAAAAGTGAATTTACGGATAATACCTTGCCGACTTTATCTGTCTCGGTTGGTAGTGTGCCCCAAATCGATTTAATTGATCCATTTCATGAAACTGTTCGAGAAATTGGCGTCTCGGCAGAGTCCGGAGAGCCTTCGGCCATCTTCGGCGTCTCTTCCGGCGAGGAGAGTCCCGAGGTGCATTGTGGGATCCAAGATGGCGGCGCATGGACCACAAAAGTCGTTCTGACTGACAAACCAAGTGAAGTTTCGTCTTCTTTCCGTATTAGTTACGTGGCAAACTGCGTGGAAACTATCTGTGTTCATGCCAGGAGGACTACGGGTTATATTATGTGCGTGCAGGTGGCGGATGATACCCACATGCCTCTGTTTAGTGATTGTTACTCGGGTACATGCAGTTGTGTTTACATTCTCAACGGCGTCAATACACAGCTGAGGCCGTGCCGGTGTTGCACTATGTGCAGTATGGATTACGCCCCGCTCCCAGCTGATCTTCTTGTCCTGACTGGCATATGTCAGGGGTTCAACATCCTGGATGCCGACTGTGAACTGCGATATACATGTGTGAATTACGGTAGTGTTGTGGATGCAGCCTCAGAGCTGACTTGTACGGTACTGGAGGAGGCTGACTGTCAAAAAATCACTCGAGTGATTGAGACGCCCAACTGTGTGCACTCGCTGGGGGCCATCATTAGGGCTGAAGGGAAAGTTAGGTGCATAACTGACTGTTCTAGACCCCGTCACAGCATAAATGATTACATGCATACCACTACCCGCAAGTTCTCTTATTCCACAGTGGAGGACGCCGTAGCCATTTCTAGTCAGGGTGGTATGGGAGCCGTTGTTGACATTAGTGCAGCTTATCGAAGTATCAATATTCATCCTTCTAACAGGCAGTACTGCGGTTTCAGATGGGACTGTGGAGATGGCGAGGAATGGTACATAGACAATTGTATGTGTTTCGGTATTAGAAGTGCCTGCGGCATATTCAATAGTGTGACTGATTTTGTGCGCCGTCAACTGTACCGGTACAATGTGTCAATCATCAATTACCTCGACGACTTCTACGTATATGGCGATGACTTTGCTTCATGTCAGCATAATCAGGTTCTACTTATGAACACCCTCAGGCACATGGGATTTAATCTCAACTGGAAGAAGGCCACGAGTCCATCGAGTGTTGTGACATATCTTGGTATTGAGATTGACTTGGAAGAAATGGAACTGCGATTACCGGTAGAAAAGCTCATTAGGACACAACAGGCGGTGTCTGAGCTGGTAGGGAAGACATGGTGTTCCAGAAAGGAGTTAGAATCAGTGACAGGGCTACTTTCTCACTGTTCATCTGTGGTGAAAGGAGGCAGGACGTTCACCAGAAGGCTTTTTAACCTCCTAAAAGCTACGGTGGGTAAGCGCAGGCTATCACTCTCATCTATATACAAGGACGACCTGGTCTGGTGGCGCAGCTTCCTCCTATGGTTCAATGGCCGAGCCAAGGTCCTACTACCCCATGAGAACACAGTGGAGGTGTATACAGATTCGTCTGATACAGGGTTTGGCGCTGCCTCTTCATCTCAAGTGTTGTTTGGTATGTGGGACAAGGATCCCCCGGATAACCAAGTAGCCCAAAAGAATGAATTCTCAAGTGTATGTCCACATCATGTCCCGCCTCCTATGTCTGGTGCTATGTTTGATGATCAGATCAATGTCGAAGAGTTATGGCCCGTTTTAAGTGTACTCATTCATTGGGGATTGATCTACCGTGATATGAGTGTGATATTGTATACTGATAACACTCAAGTGGAGGCTATGCTGGCAACAGGCCGCTCTAAAAACATTAATTGTATGCATTGGCTGAGGGAGATCTTCTGGAGGTGTGTTTTCCTGAACATTTATATAATACCAAGACGTATATCATCTTCTGAGAATTCGTTGGCAGATTCCCTGTCAAGACTACCGGTAACTAAACATGTGAATAACTGCTCATCACTACATACCGTCTTCTCTCTGTGTTGTGATTACAGAATCAGAGCTGAAGGTTAGATGGACTGAATTGAAGGCTCAGTGCTGGTCTGATGCAACCTGGCGCACTCGTGAGTCTCAGTGGAAGAAATATTTAGTCTTTTGTGAAGATCAACATTTTGTGCCTATCCCTGCTACAGAGGAGGTCATATGCCTGTACATATCCTTCCTGACTTTCACCTTCAAGTACTCGTCAATAACTAATTATATTTCTGCTGTCTGGATCCTTCATCAATGGTTCGGCGCAGTCTCTCCAAAAGGTTCCTTTGTAGTGAAGTGTACTTTACTAGGAGCTAGGAGACTACTCGGCGACGCCACAACACAGGTTGATCCACTAATGCCGGACCACCTGTTGAGAATATTCAGTGTCTTGAATTTGAAGAATCCCCTAGACCTCTTATTCTGGTGCATAGTCACCATCAGTTTCAGATGTCTCCTAAGGAAGGGTCATGTGACTGCCTCACCTCATACCCTACAGTCTCCAGACGTCGTCATGACCTCATACGGTATGGATGTCACAATCCGCTCATCAAAAACTATACAGTACCGGGAAAGAGAGATAGTAATCCCGGTGGTTAGCTCGCCTTCCCCTCTGTGCCCAGTCAAGTGGGTGAGGAGATACGCCAGGGCTTACCCATCTACTGGCCCTCTGCTGTGTCTCCCAGGTACAGACAACCCCCCATCTTATCTGTGGTACCTTAACAAGCTAAGATCTACGTGCAAGACTGCAGGGCTACATGGACGGTATGGGTCCCACAGTCTAAGACGTGGCTGTGCTACCTTTCTAAGCAGGATCGGCCTCCCTCTCCATGACATCAGGATCTATGGTGACTGGAAGTCACTGTCAGTGCTCCTCTACTTGAGTTCTGACAAGGCCACTCGACATTCTAAGGACAATTATGTATCTAAGTGCCTTTCTCGTTTCATCTAAGGATGAAAACTCACCTTCGGTCTGGGTGGTTTGGTAGGCAAATCCCGTCTTTACACCCATAGACGTGTTTGTATCTCTGTATGATATATATCTATTCATCCACTTCATCCACCTCAGACCAAAGGACCACTAGTTATTGTAGCGCACACCTGTGTGGGCACTATAACTGGGACTTGTGCAAGACGACCTCTGCACTCACCAGGCGAGGGCACTACTACTACCCCCCTCCCTGAGTGGTGACTGGCCACCCACCAGTCACACCGGCAGCAGGCACCATCGGACACACATGCTTTTTCTTTTTTTAAAGAATTCCAGTTTACGTTTGTTAATAAAAATCAATTATGACGGTAGGCAAATCCCGTCTTTACACCCATAGACGTGTTTGTATCTCTGTATGATATATATCTATTCATCCACTTCATCCACCTCAGACCAAAGGACCACTAGTTATGTTCTTTGACTCACCTGCAGAAAAGACAAAGATTCACATATCATTTCTATTGTTTCTCATCAAACAAATATATAACATGAACAAATATAGGGGATATGCATCATACTTGGATTGTGTTACTGTCATTCTGGACCAAATACAACGAAATATGAGCAAATTAGAATATATAGGCATGCAGCCATTCACTCAGTTTACCATAGAATGCCACTGTGCATGTCTAAGGCAGAAGAGTGGCATGACAGGTATAATTAAAGTTGTAATTAAAAAGGACATGCAAAGAGGAAGCAGCTAATTAAGCCTAATTGGAGGCAGTGATTAATACAGGGATGTCAGAGACTACTCTCATAGCCTTAATTACCTACATGCACTAATGTATACAACTCATCATGGTTAATGCATACTTTTTGATGTGCATCAGATTTTTTTCTACTGTCTTTGCTTCAATCACAATAATTAGCCTGAGGAAATAGTTGCAATGTAAGATGAATTCCTAGCATATGATGTATTTCATTGCCAAATACTGGCTCACAATTTCAAATTGAAGGAGGAAATGTTTGCCTTCATCAGCAGCTGATATAGGGACTTAATATATATGCCTGCTATGGCCTTAAAGCTATGATATCAGAGCAGTTAGGGATGGAAGTAACAAACAGTGCAAGCTGGGTACATTCAATATGGCAAAAGTTACAAGGCAACAGACCTCTTGTATGGCCTATGTTGGATGTCAAACAGAACCCCTCCAAGTAGGGGCTCCTAGCCCAAGTGCTGGGAGGAGTGTCAGGATCTTATCGGAAGTCTGAGTAAAAAAAGAGTACCAGTTGGGATGACAAAGGATATAGGCCTTAATTTGAGGAGATGGTTACATTTTTAGGACAGCATAGTGTGTTATGGTGCCATGCCATTTCTTGATAAATGAGTGAAACCCTTATGAACCATATCTATCTAGATATTGGGTCAATGCAGTGCCTTTATCCATTTATCTGCACTACATTGGTGCATCCTGGTGACAAATGTTCACTGATCCTCAAGGGTTATGAAGGAGAGGGCAGTTGGGGCAGGTTACCGGATCAAGGGTGGCTTGTGTGATTCTCTGATTAGAAACCCATCACAAATCTCCCGGGTCCTGATACTACGATCCTTTCAAACCCCCTTACTGCCCCACCTCGAATACCAACACACACACACACTCACACATACACACACTGTCCAGCAAGACATCAGTACCCATGTTTATTGCTGGTCCCTTTGGCGTTTCCTCTCCACCTTCCCCACCACCTCCCCCACCCTACCCACCCTACTCACCATCCTTTCTGCCACACATCTTAACTAGGCTCCCACTGCTCTCATACCAGGATTCAAAGAGGTCAGGGACCTGTTTTATATTTGCTGCACTCAGGGATAAATCACCTGAATGGTCTGTGGGAGGAGAGTTACTTTAATCTTGGCCTTGTCTTCATCATTTTGACAACCCCAGCCTCCTTTGAACCCTAACCTCTCAACTCATGCAGGCCAGTCCAGTACAGCTATTCAACCTCTCATTTAACCAGCCATTCCATATCACATCAACCTCTTTTTCTTCCTTGCAGACCTCTTTCCAATTTTCCAAGTGCTTCATTTGAAATGCCTGGTCAACTAAAGTGTCTTTAGTTATAGTAGAGAATGCTCTATGAAATCCTGTGGAGGCAGAACCATTAGCTATTTGTTTAAGTGATATTGCTTAGGAGCAAACCATGTATTGGTATGCTCAATGTGACATAGCACACCTCCATACCTTTAAATACTACACTATCCTTAAAGATATTGACTCCATTGTTCTATGACTGACCATCCTTCAACATGCAGCTCAGTAAATGGTCAGCTGTTTCTGGTACTGTAAGTTTCACACCCCAATGTGCTGAGCCGTCACACCTAAATCTCACACCTCTGTGTGTGGGTGTCACACCCCTGGGTAGCAGGTGTTGGGTGTGTAAGGCCCTGTGACCTTGAGTAATGGACATGACAGGTTGGTGCTAGAGGTCGGGGCAGGGTGTTAGTTTGCATCATTAGGATGGTTTGTACATGTGACCTACCATTGTACAGAGTAAGAGGTCATGCTCTACATACCCTTGTATATTTCATATATTTCAACAGCTCTGAATTTACATCATGATAATGGATTGACATAATACTAGCTCATCAGCTCTGCTGACTTTGCCCCTTTATGTAGTGACTCCTGATGTGATACCTATCTATGTGGCTGAAGATTGTTAATGGTAAAAACGGAATGCTGATCTCTGCTGAACATCACATTTCAGGTTAAAGTGGCATGGTCCGATGATTAGGGCTCAAAAATCAAACTGGTTAAAAATGAACCAGAATGTTCCATATGGCCATACTTCATGCCTTACCTACTTTATTAAACATTATTCCCCCAAATTCAGCTCAGAATTCAATCAATCTTCAGATTTATGCTCAATTTAAGACTTTTGGAGTGCACACTATAATTCCATCCATTGAAAATACAAGGTAAAAGACTATACCAGTGCCCATGGGACCCTCTAAATGGGCTCTTATTGCCCATTTAGGATACCTTATTGTGCCCTATCTTCAAAATATGTTGCTGTAATAACAATTGGAACACTTTAAAGTAGATTTCAAAATATGGGAAAAAATCGGACCATGTCACTTTAATTATTATATGAAGAAAAAAGCCAAGTAAATAAATTTGATCATCCTCAAATGAGCAGTATGAGGGTAAAAAAAGACTCTCATACTTCACCACCTTTCGATCTTCACACTTTTTCTGCCCTTACCCAAGCTGTGTATGAAAAAGGCAGTTTGAAAATTTGCCAGATACCAACAGCTGGCATGAAATGATCCTAACTCTTGATTTTGAGCCTTTGGAGCATCCCACCAATACCAGGATTCTAACTGCTCCATGTGATTCATGTGCAATGTCCTCATGGTGCACATGGTACCTGTATGAACCCTAAAAATGCTTAGAAAAATATCAAATTGTGTTGTTATGGTGGAAACCTGTCTCATACAGTTCTGTATATATGCATCATAATGACATTTAGAATTGCACTACCTAAAGTATCACTTTAGAAATTGAATCAGTATGCCATCCTTAAATATAAAAAGGACTGGCAGTAATGCACATTTTCATCTTGAGACTTGTGTCCCAGATTAAATAACCCTGTATGTTGGTGTGCAGACTGGACCTGTAAATTTTAAAGGCATTGACAGTATGATGTGGTTGGGAGGAGGGGGAGTCCATTCACAGACCTGAATGGGCCTCCCTGCCAACAAGGGCCCTGTAACCTTATTAGCAGAAAAATAGAACCATAGGAAAAGAAGGGAAGTTCTTGGATCCCGGGCTAGAGTTGTACACATTCTGGACATCTAGGGATATTACTTTTAACACAGTGACATTTAACACTGAGCCATTAGTGGCCAAAAATACAATGTCGATCTATGTTCATTTGTATGCAGTGGGAAAATCCTTGTGTCTAAGTATGACAGATTGGTGATATGGCGGATGTACGGAGGCTTCCGGGTCTAATGCTGTATGATGTATGGATGTAAACAGTGTTCCATCACCCATTGTGTGTCCATAACCATCATATCAAACTGTACACACATTGTACTGCAGCTGCTGTACTGTTATGTAAAAAGACCTAATGTCTGTAGATATATATCTGATTACCTGAGCTTTCAGCCCAGGTGGCGGCTGGCCCATATCTATGACCAGAATTAAATCAGTAGGATTAATCCAGGATGTTCTATACCAGGCACTTAACCAGGTTGTAGAGCATCTGAATATAATCCTATTCATGAAAGGTGTTAAACATCACATCAATTCTAGTGCAACAATAATCATACAATGGTCTATTCAAGAGAGGTTCAACATCTGACAATGTTAAATGATTTCACCCCTGGTTTAGCATTCAGTAAACCACCTGCAGGTCACAGGATGTGTAGTGTGTTAGCTATGTGGTATCTACTTCCCACCTAAAGCACACACTGCCCACCCAGGCTGCCTGTATGGCCTACAGATACCAGTCATCTCCATACTAACCCTCTGACGCCATCAAGGTGGTCTAATGTGCTTTGGTCCTCATGATGCATGGATACAGCCTCCCATAGTACTCATTCATATATCATTCTGATGCATTACTGTGGCACACACAAGTGTGTGCGCTATAACTAGGACTGAGACCTGGCAAGTCTACTACCGCTGAACTCACCAGGTGGCCTCCCACCCACCTGTGTGGTGACTGGCATACCAGTCACACTGACGGAGGAGCTAGCAGCCAGCACATGGACTCAATTTTTCTTTGGACATATCGGCGTTTATCCATGTCAAGACATACTGGCATTGTCAAAAATTAGACATGGGTAAGCAAACCAGGTATTGTGCTACGTGCCGGAGCAGCCATTTGGCTCCCACAGGGAAAAAATGTGCTCGGCAACCAATTTTCTCGTCTGTGTCAGAATCGGAGTTGGATCTTGCGGAGGAGCCTCGTGACCGCAGGACCCCCAAGGGCAAGGGCCGGTACACTCCCAAGGGCGTCCGCTCTAAGGGCAAGCACAAGATTCCTCAGATTCCCCAGTCTCTATTAGACCCCGACTCTGATGATGCAGAGGCTATTCAGGCTAGAGATAGGGCAAATACGGAGTTTGGCATATTTGTTTCAAACGTCAAGGAAGTGAGTGAAAGACTAACCCGTGCAGATTCCAGGATGGAGCAGATTGAGTCCCTTCTCACCAGAGTCCTTGAGAAAGGGATTAAATTGGCCCCAGAAGAGTCTGACATATCCGAGGCGGAGTCTGCCGTATCCAGGAGTAAGGCGAGTCAAGGCTTCTCGGCGCCGAAGGGCAAGGGCAAAGGCAAGTCTAGTATCAAGTCCACTGTACATGTCCCCGCGGCCGGCAGTAGTGGAGCCGGCAAGGCCGGGTTCAGTGAGCCGGAACCCCGCCGTCCTGTGCCCGGTCCAAAACCCCCACACTCATCGTCAGGGGGGAGGCCGGCAAAGACTAAGTTTGTGCTGCCTACACGTGTGCGTCAGGACTCTTTCTCTGACAGTGAATACTACCGGGACTCTGGCCCTGAGCCTGTGCCGTCACATCACAGGAGAGTTCCTCGTACGCCGGGGCATAGGGAGAGTGCCCATTATACTAGAGAGAGGGTTCACCGTCACAGCAACGACCCTCACAAAGGTAGTGGGCGTCACCATAAGTACAAGGAGTGTGACACTTCATCTGGCAGTGACAGAGGGAGGAGGTCACACAGATCTTCAAGCCGACGTCGTCGGCACCATCACCGCGGGTCGTCTTCATCGTCCAGCTCGTCATCTTCAGGCAGCAGCGGCAGGCGGCATGATTCTAGGAAGAGACACAACAGGCGTAAGTTTGGTGTAAGACATTTCCTCTTGGGAGAAGACCGTGATAAGCCCATGTCAGTGGAAAACCTTTGGACAACCTCCTCCAAGCTTACTTTGAAAATGTACGAGAAGGGGCATGATGTAAGGGGTATGCTGAACCACTCTGTATTTATGGGGGAGAAGGCCGCAACTAGGTCCTATACAACTGGGGGCCTAGTTAAATACGATGAAGGGGTCAGGAAAAAGGCCAATAAATCGGGGGTGTCTGCTTTCACAGCTGGCGATCAAGAGCTCTGTGTCCGTTACCTGGGGGCTGATAACACTCGAGCTGTGAGGAGATCCCAGAATTCCCAAAATCCCCAGGGTGGCTACAATTCAGGTCGTCAAGGCAGGCGACCTGGTTACAACCAGCCTCCAACCCAGGGCAATGCTAGATCATCGGCCCAGAGCCAAACGAGCAGGGAAAGCAGGGGTTCTCAGGTGGATACTGGCTCAATGTATTGTATGAAATTCAATGGGGATGGATGCTCATTTAACCCATGCCGATTTCCCCATGTCTGCTCGTACTGCTTCAAACCCGGTCATGCAATCACAACGTGCTACTCCATAACAGGTCACCCATCACCATCAACCAGGCCTGCGTAGGCTACAGTCACTGTCGGTGGTGTTCGGATTGACAGGACTGACGACTCGTCCCCGATCAGCACCATCGACGCCCATCCTGGGGCAGGCGACAGGAAAACTGTGGTTATAAATGACAAGGCGGAGTCGCCCCTTCACTGTGTGCCCTTACCTAGTTGTTATGACGCCGCTGAAGTAGTCAATTTGAAATGTTTTGATTGTGTCCAGCCCGACAACACGACAAATCACAACATCGGCCGCCATGTTGGCCCCGGGGCATCACGGGAAATCCCGAAGACGGGGCCGACGGAGAATAATAATAATCCGGAAATTATTCTTGTAAATAACCACACCCCAATATATAACACCCAAATCCATGAAGGTGTTGGTGGATTATCCACATCAATTGGTACTACTAGTCGTGAAAATGGCGTTACGACAGGAATTGTGTTCGACTCGGGAAAGTCCGGCCAGACTTCCGGTCGTCCCTTCGGTACCGAGGGGCATTGTGGGTTACAAGATGGCGGCCCCCGGACGACAAATGTGACTGTAACGCTAGATCCAAGCAACATAAACCTGGATTACCGTATTAAATATGTCAACAATTGCTCCAAACGGTCATGTAGGTCTACTCGAGGGTCTATTGGTTACGTTATGTGTGTAGAAGTAGCAGTGGGCACACACATGCCGCTGTTTGAGGATTGTTATACCGGGACGTGTGATTGTGTTTACTTTCTGAACGGAATCGGCACACAACTTCGCCCGTGTCGGTGTTGTGCTATGTGCAGCTTGGATGTAGCCCCCACTCCAGAAGATTTGTTCATCCTTACTGGTATATGCCAAGGCTTCAATATACTAGACACTGACTGCAAGCTACGCTACACATGTGATAATTACGGTAGCGTAGAGGATGCTGCGGTTGACCTGACAGCCACCGTCTTAGAGGAGCTAGCGTGTGGTAAGGTCTCACAAGTAGATAGCGTTCCTAAATGTGTCCACTCATTAGGCGCTATCCGGAAACAAGACGGTAAAGTCCGGTGTATAACAGACTGTTCTCGTCCCCGTGTGAGCATTAATGATTACATGCAGTCTACAACTAGGAAATTCTCCTACTCTACGGTAGAGGATGCCGTCTCAATATCCACTCAATACGGTATGGGAGCTGTGGTGGATATTAGTGCAGCGTACCGCAGTATAAATTTGCATCCTTCAAACAGGCAGTACTGTGGCTACAAATGGGATTGTGGCGATGGTCCCAAATGGTACATTGACAACTGTATGTGTTTTGGCATTAGAAGTGCATGTGGCATATTTAATGGAGTCACAGACTTTGTGAGGCGTTACCTATACAGGTTTGATGTCAATGTGATCAATTATCTCGACGATTTTTATGTACCCGGAGATAACTTCACTGACTGTCAACACAGTCAATTACTCCTTATGAATATATTGAGGCACATGGGGTTTAATCTCAACTGGAAGAAAGCAACCAGCCCCTCAAATACAGTGACATTCCTGGGCATTGAAATTGACCTGATAGAGATGGAACTCAGGCTGCCGGCAGGTAAACTACTCAAGACTCAGGAAGCTGTGACAGCCCTGGTGGGCAAGACTTGGTGTTTCAGAAAAGAATTGGAATCTGTGACAGGCCTGTTGTCACATTGCTCGTCAGTGGTAAAAGGAGGCAGGACCTTCACCCGGAGGCTGTTTAACCTCTTAAAAGCTACAAAGGGCAAGCGTAGGCTATCTCTGTCGTCGATTTACAAAGACGACC
The DNA here is from genome assembly GCA_947462335.1 of Harmothoe impar. Taxonomy (NCBI): domain Eukaryota; kingdom Metazoa; phylum Annelida; class Polychaeta; order Phyllodocida; family Polynoidae; genus Harmothoe; species Harmothoe impar. The sequence continues at coordinate 1,921,502 of OX381713.1, forward strand.
TACTTTGGTGGAAAAGTTTCCTAAATTGGTTTAATGGTCATGCAAAGGTTCTCCTCCCTTTCACAAATTCCACCGAGGTTTACACAGACTCCTCAAAGACAGGTTTTGGGGCGGCCAGGGAGTCAGATGTTTTGTTTGGAATGTGGGATTTGTGTGACCCAGATGTGGACGCTAACGTCTCAGATACCAGGGTATGTTCCAAGGACTCCCCCGCCATATGCCCACATCATGTTCCCCCACCGGCGATTGGGTCTATGTTTGATGACCAAATAAATGTTGAAGAGCTTTGGCCTGTTCTATCAACCCTAATACACTGGGGGGACTTACTTAGAAATATGACTGTAATCTTGTACAACACTCAAGTTCAGGCCATGTTGTCTACTGGGAAGTCCAAAAACTCCAACTGTATGCATTGGCTAAGAGAAATCTTTTGGAGATGTGTTTTCATGAACATTTATATAATCCCAAGGCGTGTATCTTCAGAGGACAACTGTCTGGCAGACTCCCTCTCCCGTCTTCCCGACATAAAACATGTCAATATATGTGCTTCTTTAAGTGATACGTTCTCTCTCTGTTGTGAATCCAGAATCAGACATCAGGATCAGGTGGTCTGAGCTGAAGGCAGCCTGTTGGTCTGACTCCACCTGGAAGACGCGTAAATCCCAATGGAAGAAATTCATGTGCTTCTGTGAAAACGAAAACTTAGTTCCTGTCCCAGCTACGGTGGAGGTAATCTGCCTCTACATCTCGTATCTAACCTTCACCTTCAAGTATTCATCTATTACAAACTACATCAGTGCAGTATGGGTGCTTCATCAGTGGCTAGACGCAGACATGTCAGCTAAAAGCTCCTTTGTGGTCCGCTGCACCATGTTGGGTGCCCGCAGACTACTAGGTGACGCCACCACTCAAATGGACCCTCTGCTCCCAGATCACCTCCTGAAAATATTCAATATTCTATCCATGTCTGACCCTTGGGATCTTCTGTCTTGGTGTATGGTGACACTTAGTTTTAGGTGCTTATTAAGAAAGGGGCATGTCACCGCTTCCCCTCACACCATGCTTGCTGGTGATGTCTCATTGACGACTTACGGTATGGACGTGACCATCAGGTCGTCCAAGACAATCCAGTTTCATGAAAGGAAGGTGGTAATTCCTGTGGTCAAGTCTTCCGGCCCTTTGTGTCCTGTGAGGTGGGTCAAGGAGTACACTGGAGACCATCCACCTACCGGTCCCCTGTTGTGCACACCAGGGTCCTCAAAAGCCCCCACCTACCTGTGGTACCTGAACAAGCTGAAATCTTCATGCAGATCTGCTGGCCTTATCGGCCACTTTGGTACACACAGCCTACGAAGAGGCTGCGCTACGTTCCTCAGCAGGATTGGCCTTCCCCTGCACGACATACGGATTTATGGGGATTGGAGGTCCCTATCAGTCCTACTCTACTTAAGTTCTGACAAAGCCACCAGGTACAGCAAGGACAAATACGTATCTAGTTGCTTATCTCGCTTCACTTAAAGTGGCTCACCTTTGGTCTGGGTGGTTGGGCGGTAGGAAAATCCCGTCTCACAGCCATATGTGTGTCTGTATCACTTCATTTATCCACCCTAGACCAAAGTCCATTTAGTTATTGTGGCACACACGAGTGTGTGCGCTATAACTAGGACTGAGACCTGGCAAGTCTACTACCGCTGAACTCACCAGGTGGCCTCCCACCCACCTGTGTGGTGACTGGCATACCAGTCACACTGACGGAGGAGCTAGCAGCCAGCACATGGACTCAATTTTTCTTTTTGTTGTTATAAAGAAAATAAAAATTAATCTGGGCGGTAGGAAAATCCCGTCTCACAGCCATATGTGTGTCTGTATCACTTCATTTATCCACCCTAGACCAAAGTCCATTTAGTTATGCTGACTATATGTTTAACATACTTCCAAAGACTCAGTGGTAGCACTTGTAAGTTTTTAGAACATAAATGTTGAGTAAGTCTAAAGCTATATATATATAGTGTACAAAGGAAATGCCTCTTTTGCAGCAGGGAGCTGTGGTGGATTGAAGAGGATAGGGCTGAAAAGGAAGGGGGGGGGGAGCAAATGATCTCAAACCTGTTCTCCCCTGAACATCATATTCATATCATCTTTAATCACTGACGGTCAGCGATGACGGTCTCACCAGAAGCAGGCTTGTAATGGCTCAGCAATTACCCTGTGTGCCACCATCTTGGCTCCTGATGCTACCAACCAGAGGAACTATCAGCTGTCAGCTTGAGGGTGTTGGGCTCAATACAAAAAACGGCCTGGTTTCTTAAACTGCCACATCCTCCTCCAGCTCCCGCATACTCCATGCTCTCGTGAGAAGATGTGACCAGCCTCCAGGAAGGGGCGATTTCCCGCAGTTGACTTCTAAGGGGCGACCCTCAACTGAATTTATTTCCCTCATAAATGGATTTGATTATGCTTCTCTATGAGTTGTGGGATGTAGCGGGTTAAGGGCCTAGATATTATGCACCTGTAATGTCCCATGGGATATCTGCAGCGGGAGGGGGAGCTCTATCAAATAGAGGCAAGTTACTTATTTGTGTTTTGATTTATATTGCTGTGAAAGTACCGGTTATAAGGGGACGACAAAATCACCCAAAACCATCTTACACCAATCAGGGCAGTTTAATCACTTCCTGTGGCATGTCCCTAAAAAAGTGCCACTTATTACAACAGCTGGCTCCTTCTCACCACCATAAAATGTGTCAAATCTCATCAATCAAACTAAGCACAATGAGCCTGCTGCCAATATGGCCATTTTTAGTTAGTCTTTCTCTGCATGGGTTATATCAGGTAGAGTTCTCAGGGAAATATCCAGTGCATGGCACAGGGGCTAGGCTGTTGATGCCAAAATCATGCTTTAACCCTTTTAGGACGGCATAATGCCCTAATGCCATCAGTCATCATGATGCATGAATAAAGCCCATCCTAGTTCCACATTCAAACCTAATGTCAACTTTAAGTGTAGGCAAGAACCCGATGCAGGACAGACAAGTTACTCGCAGGGGCTGAATTGGTGCATTATTGAGCAACATGCCATATTTAAAGGATTAAGATTTAATTCTTTTGTTGTTATGGTACATGAATGCATCTATACCTCCGTTTCTGCATAATACCAAATTTTCAACAGTATATCCACCCTGGAAGGTCAGCATGATGCAAGAAAGTAGCACAATGTGGAAACTAGAACTACATTCATGCACCACAATTACAAATGGGCAGAGTGAATTCAAGTCCATGTGAAGGAGTCGTAGAAATAGGGGTGTGTTCCTTTTGATCTGGAGATTTGTGTTCAAGCACCAGATGCAATCTCTCTGTGTAAGGATCAGTGTCTGGGGCTTAGGCTGCCAAGACTACACACAAGCAGGCCTGTGGGAATAAAGCTTGCCCTGAGATGTGGAGATGGGATAGAGGGAGAGGGCAGGTTACATTAAAAGGGAAAAGGGAATTAGGGGAGACAGGAAATGGGGAAACACTCTCTAAATGAAGCAACCAGTAAAACATAAACTGTCAGAGGTAAATAAAAATAAGCAAAAATATATGTATGTATATAGACAGAATATGGAGTGATAAAGATTAACCCTTACTGCTAAGTTACAATTCAAAATTAAGCATGAAGGCATCATCTCATCCCCAAGGATGTAGAAAGGGTAGATAAGTAGGGAGTGAGGGCAGGTCAAGTAGGTAGGTAAGTAACCATGCAGGGCTTGGGCAAGAAGAGAGGCTAGAGGAGGTTGTCACTGAAAGGAATTTAAGTGTGCAGACTAGACAATTTGAAAGGTGAAGGCATTCAGGGTGGGGTGTTAGGGGAGCGGGGAGAGGGTGTGTAGTGGGTTGGTTACTGGCCATGGTCAGACCTGAGTGGTACATGGGCTGAAGTAAAGGGCCTCCACCCCAAGGGGCCTGTAACCTTGGTAACGGCAGAAAAGGATAGGAATAAACAGCCAAGAAGGTCTTTGATACAAGGCTGCAACTGTCTGCAAGATTGGATTCCTAGACTCAATAAAGATACTGCATATCACATATGTTATATCAGTAGAAGCAAATGATTTGTGAAAAACAATACATCGCATTGATATTGTTCCTTAGGCTTTTTGTGCACTTAGTGCACTGCAGGACCATATGATGTAAGTATTGGTTAACCTGGAGGAATTCCCTTGAAGATATGGCTACAGGGTTAGCCTTGATGTGTGTGTGCCGGGGCTGCCTCTACGTGATCAATATACAGCAGGACAGCCCAGCACTGCCCCCTCTGTGTGAGGCAGGCATGAGAAGGGCACAGCACGGGTTAACTGTGTGTTCATGTGAACGGCCTGAGGAGGTCCTTTCAAAGTGCTCTCCCAGCCCACATTCCCTTACCCTAAGGTTTGGTTTAGACACGCAAAGTAGATCTAATTCTAAGGTGATCCATTCAGAGTAAAGATCCAAAGAGAAACTCTCCCTTCTAAAGGTTTTCTGACATGTCACATTATAACTGACCTATATATGATGATTTGTGAAAATGGTTCTGAATATATACCAATAATTTATCAGGAAATCTTTGCAGTGCAGAGTGGCTGTTTCAGTCTCAATGTGTGTTGCAAAATGGAGGCCTCCAAAAGTACTAAACCTATAACACAAGCTAATGAAAAGGAATTGCATAGCACTAATTATGAAGTGGATATAATACCATAATATGACAAAATTAGAATAGACTCCATGCAAAAAACATTCACTTCATGAGCATCTCCCCAGCCAAATTGTAGGAGGTTGAGGAAAACCACTTGAATAGGCCAGGTTTTAATTTTCAGGAAACGATATCCTGATCACCCAACTTTGGAGCTTGAAAGCCTACTCTGAACATAATTCAGCATAATTTATATATGTGCACCAATCTAAGATCAATCTCTAGTCGTAATTTAATCCAGATTTTCACAATGTGGTTGTCTGTATTGCAACTGAAAATTGTCCATACTTCACCTAAAGCACCAGATTACATCCAGGTAATTCTAAGCATCTACTATTATCATCCTGTACTATTTTCCATTTCTCACCCAACGTGCTATGTGGGAGTCCCAGCAGGAAACTTGACTATTGCTTATTTATGACATTGTGTCAGGGAGCTTCAGGGCCTTTTAGAGGCAGTCAAACAAGGGGAAAATTGGACGAAGCCAACTGCTTGCTGTTGGGGATATAGTGGGCCGCCCAGGGGGCATTGGCTGATCCAGAACTTGTGAGGGTGTATGGGGAGGGAGGCTGAGGGACGGAGCTGTGGGAAAAAGGGACTTAAGGAAGGAGCCAGTGTATTTGTCAGTATTGACGATACTCCACTCGAGAGTGTTGGGGAACGGGTTGTAGCTAAAAATGACTAACCTGGGTCTTCATTTGGCGTAAAGTACAAAGTAATGGTATGATTAGAGTGGCCAGTGGTATGCTTGGTCTGGCTTTAAGCTATAAGCCTTGGCTTCAGGAGGCCAGTTAACCCAACAGAACAGGACATGGTTTAATTTGACTGCAAGTAATGGCACCATCAAAGAGTTAAACAGGGTAGTAAGAGACCAAGCAGTGGGGGCAGTGTGATGGATCGAAGCAGCTCGAGTGATTCTTTGAAGAGAAACCCTGCTCAAGTCCCCCTGATCCCGATCCTACAATCCCTTCAATCTCTCCTACTGACTACACCCCAAAATACACACAGACACACACCAAAGAGAGTAGTAATGTAAAATAGTAGAGTCCGGATATATGGCATTTTTAGCAGTAGAGCACAAACTGTAAGCTAAGGTCGTTGAACAAATTAGACCCGCCGAGTATCGACCCTTCTCCGCTGGTCACTTTGTGCTGCACTAGTTCTTGGTGTGTCCTGGGGCTTTGATTATTGTGGCTGGTTGCCGGCTGGTGCTGATTTACACCAGTGGGAGCCGGCCGGGTCCCTGCCCTCCTCCTATCTGGACGCATCATTGACTCAGTCAGATCCTCACCTACTCATCATTGCCTCGGCCTCAACCTAGTTTAGTCAACCCTTCCCTACACAACTAGCTGTACCCAACCTTCAGGGCTTTACTCACCCCTCTAACACCACTATATGATGAAGCCTGCAATCATTCACTTCTGGGGGTCAACAACCGTCATCCTGACACTGCCACCAGGGGTTTGCACTGACTTCTGGTGACATTTTGCTGGGAACTGAACCTATTATTATTCTCACCCTGTTTGTTATTGTCATGACGATGTTTGCACTGTTTACTTGCTTCACTGTCACTAACTCAGTTCATTATATTAGGTCTAGTCAGCATTAGACGTACCTCTTGATTTGCAGCTTCAATGGTAGAATTAGCTAGAACAGCAGCCAAATGTACAGATATTTCTCCTAAAGTGGCCCTAAATCCAATTTGCTAAGGCACCCAGGGGGAACATGGGGTTGTAGGGCAGCAGAGTCTGAAGAGGTGCCTGACTAAGGTCACTCAGTGGCTATTTGTGTGCCTTATCAAAGAACGGGTTAAATGCAGTCTATATGTAGTCTACATCACTTCACAACTAATAAATATAGCCATGATCTGATAGGATATATTAAACTAGTGCTTAGTTACTCACCTTAAGCATCAATTAAATCACTGTTTGCCATATGATACCTAACTCAAGTAAATCCTTGATATCTGACTCACGGCTGGCTTGGCTGAAGAAAGTGTTTTTTTTTGTTTTTCAACTCACCTGCAGAAAAAGACAAGGATTCACACATTATTTCTATTGTTTCTAATCAAACAACTATATAACATGAACAAATATATTGGATGTGCAAGCTGTTTGTCATCATATGGGGACTGTGTTACAATCATTCCAGACCAAATACAACGCAAATTAGAACAGGCATGAAGCCATTCACTCAGTTTACCATAGAATGAGACTACCCAATGTTGGGTAGCTTTGCATGTCTAAGGAAGAAGAGTGTGATGACATGTTTAATTAAAGCTGTACGTAATGAAAAAGGACATGGACAGAGGAAGCAGTTAATTAATGGGAGGAATTAGTGTAGGGATGTCAGGGACAACTGTCAGAGCCTTAATAACCTACATGCACTAATGTACAGAACTCAGCATGTTTAATGCATCAGTCTTTACAATCCTAATGTTGACATGATGTTTACTTTTTAATGAAGATAAATTTATTTTTTACTGTCTTCGCTTCTATGACATTAATTAGTCCGTGGAAATAATTGTGTCCTAAGGTGACATTCTAGCATATTATGCATATTATTGTCAAATGATCACACACAATTCTAATGTGAAAGGGAACGTTCTGGCTTAATTTATTACTACTATTGGAATCTTGTATGTCTGTGATCGCCTTAAGCGTTGACATCAGTGCAGTTAATGATTGACTGTACAGAGAGTCCCAGCCCGGATCTACTCTCTCAACATGGCACCAAGCACAATGCAGCAGACCTCTGTCCACTCTCTTGGATGGCCTCTGCTGGATGTCAAACAGAGCTACTTAAAAGGAGGGGCCCTAGGTGTTGTGAGGAGGGGCGGGATCAAGTCTTGAGAAAAGAGGACTGTGGGACACCAAGGGTGTATTTGATAAACACTCTACAGAATACTTCTAGAACAGTCTTGAAATGACTGCCCTGGAGGCTTTGTTGTGGGGTAAGACTGAATACAATAGGGTCGGCCAGTCAGGATGGAAAAGGCCTTAGTTTGAGTTTTGCACCACATTGGTCTGGACTGACAATGTTGCTGTCCTTAGAGGGTAAGCATTGAGGGAGTAAGCGGGCTGGGGTGAGGGGGCTGGATGGCGGATCGAAGCTGGCTCGGTGATTCTCTGATTAGAAACCCAGCATAAATATCCCTGATCCTGATACTACGATCCCTTCAATCTCCCCCCCCCCCCCACACACACACTTATTGACCGGCACCACATCAGTACCCATGTTTATTGCTGGTCCGTTTGGCGTTTCCTCCCCACCTCCTCAACCACCACGCCCACCACACCTACCTTCCTCCCTGCTACACATCCTAACTAGACTCACTCTGCTCTCATTCCAGGATTCAAAGAGGTTGGAGACCTGTTTTACATTTGCTGCACTCAGGGATAAATCACCGGAATGGTCGCTGGAAGGACAGTTACTTTGATCTTGGCCTTGTCTTCATCATTTTGGCTTAGCCTGTGAACAAGCCCAACCCCCTTCTCCCCTCTACCCTTCTACTTATACAGGCATGTTCACTACCAACCATTATACCTCTCATTCAACTAGCCTTTCAATATCATACCAACCTCTTTTTCTTCCTAGGAGATCTATCCCTTTCTTCAAATACACTCAGTGCTTTATTTGAAATGCCTTCCCTTTGCCCTGTATCTCCTGTCTTCCCCTCTTCCAGGTCACAGGTAGTCCAAAAAAATTGCCAAAGAACCACAATAAATTTGTTCTAGGAGTAATTAGAAGCAGATCATGCATAGGTTAATGTGACATTGGAAACCTCTGCACATTTAAGCACTACCTTAAAGGATATGTACCAGACTCCTTTGTTCTATAACTGACCATCTTTCAACATGCAGCTCAGTCATTGGTTAGCTGCCTCTTGCAGCTTCAGCATAAGGTTCACATCTTAATGTGCTGAGCTGTCACACCTAAATCTCCCACCTCTGTCCGTGAGTGTGACACCCACGGAGTTAGAAGGTGTGTTAGGCCATCTACCCAGGGGTGGCAGGCTGTTAGTTTGCACCACCAGGATGATTTGTACATGTGACCAACCTTCTTAATGAGCAAGAGTTTATGCACTGCACAACCTCTAAACTCCATAAACTTTCAACAGCTGTGAATTAACATCTCGATAATGTGTGAACTGCATACTGACCCATCAGCATTGCGGAATGTGCCCTTTCAGGGTAGTGAAACCTGATGTGATACCACAACGTGACATTCCAGTCTATGTGGGTGAAAATTGTTAATAGTTAAAAACTGAACATCACAGTTCAGGTTAATAACTATATGAAGAAAATAGCCAAGCAAATTTCAACTACATACAGGAACCTATAACCTCATATAAGCAATACATAAGGATACATTGAAACAGCTCTCATCCTCCACCACCTTCCAATCTCCACACCAATGCTGTCATTACCCAAGATGTGTCTCTGAAAAAGGCAGATACCAACAGCTGGCAAATTCTCACCGGCATGAAATGACCCAAATTCTCATCAATCAATTTGAGCCCATTGAGCTTGCCACCAATACCACCTTTCTGTCTGCTCCATATAATGTTCTCAGAATTGCCGGGTACCATGTTTGAGGAGAATTATGAAATTCTGCTATTAATGCTGGAGACCAGTAGTCTTGATCAGGTCTGTATGCATGCATGATATCGTCGTTTAGACTTCCACTCCCTAAAGTATCACTTCAGGAATTGAATCAGTATGCGTTCCTTAAATATGGAAAGGACTGGCAGTAATGCACCTTTCGATCTGGAGACTTGTGTTGCAGATTCAATCACCCTGTCGCTAAGTGTGAAGACTAGACCTGCACATTTGAAAGGCAAAGGCATTACAGGCATGGAGTGGGAGGGAGGAGGGGGTTGGTAGCTGCCCATTGACAGCCATGAGTGGTACATGGGTCCCCCTCCCCAGGGGCCTGTAACCTGGTAACAGCAAAAAGGAAACCCATGAAAAGAGAAGAAGGTCTTTGATCCCCGCGTAGGGCTGCACTTGGTGGTCTGTGTCCTACAGCACTGGAAACCTCTAATCGTGTCATGTCCTCACACAGGCCGAAGACCCATGATATTCGAGGCATAGAACCTTTGATGAATAATAAACTATGCTCATGTAGGGTATTTACATTATTCACACTAACACATTAGACATTTTGTATATCTGAACATATTGCAGGTGCATATTGAAAAAGAAAGTAATATGGTATGTATCTGTAGCAATATTAATCATGATTGAACATAACATAAATAATAATACTAGATTACTTATTGCAATATTACGAACATTTGTTAGAGCAAAAGGAACAGGGCTGCAGGGTAGGAATGAATGTGCAGCTGCTAGGTGTAATGCTGCTCATGTACTTGTATAAGGGGCATGTGGGGAGTCTGATATGTCAGCCTAGGTTGTGCTTAGAAGTGACATGACAGGTATAATTATAATTGTACTTAATGAAGAAGGACACGTACAGCAGTAGCTGCTCATTACGTGATGTAATGGAGGATGTACGTAATGTAGGGATGTCAGATAAAACACTGCTGTCACTGCGCTAATTACCCACAAACATTAATGTATGATTCATGTATCACACAGCTCAGTATTTTCTACCCTGGAATTGAAATGTCTTTGCATTTCTGATATGTATCTGTTTTCTTCTGTCTGAGATTAAATGGCATTATTTTAGTGTGCGCAATGAGTTGCATTATTCTTCAAGCATCATTTTAGAGTAGACAATGGCCAACTAAAGGCAGTTCACTTCTGAACTGAGAGTCAACATTTCTGGCTTAATAAGTAAATTGCTATTGCAATACCCTATAAATGTAATTGTGGCAATGTAGGATGACATCCTCTGTGAGAACTGGGACCCACTCCTCTAAACACACTGTGACAGACCTCCACTAGTACCCTCATGTGGCATCTGCCGAGTGTCATCTCAGACAAGGGTCAAGGGGATCTGCAGATGTTCTCCAGCCGCCTTTGATGTGGTAGGGGAGGTGTTTGAGAGTGAAGTGCTGTCTAATGGATGTGGTCAGTGATCATATGAGGCTATCACGCCTCATCTGGGCACTCAGGTTTTGGCTTGTCTCTCTTTAGGGAATCGTTTGACATGTGCTTTGATAGTCTGAGTACCTGACTGGTAGTTCCTCAAATAAGACAAATAACAGAATACAAGGTATCTTAATTGTTCCCCCTGTAATGCATTAAAAAGGTAACATCTAGCAGAATCTCGAGATAGGCACTGTCTAGCACTCATACCCACCACCATAACAAGCATGTTATACTTCTGATTCAACCAACCCTTCCCTATCATTTCAGCCTGCCTCTCTCCCCCACTTACTGTTCTTGCAGTAATTCACCCCATGATGAACGCTGGTTATTATTTAACCCCTGGGGTCTACAACTGTCGCTAGGACTGTGTCACCAGGGGGTTTACCAACATCTCATGACCTCTCTGACAGTAAGAATTGACCCTATTATCACTATGACCCCATCTATTTTGGCCATGGGCATTTCAGCACTGTGTATATGCATCGCGACGACTAACTCAGTTAATTTCATTAGGTCTGGTTGCCACTAGACTAGCACTTTGATAGTTTGCTTTGATTAGCATTGCTAACAACGGAATGAGCTATAACCACAGCAAGATGCACAGATCCCTCTCCCAAAGTGGCCCTAAATCCAATTGACCTGGGTGCCTGTGACAGACATACGGGTGCAGCGTGGCAGGCTATGTACGGATGCCCACCAGCAACTGTCCAAAAGTAGTTATTTGTGCCTTTGACCTAAGAATTGGTCAGGTTGTCTACACTGGTCAGTGAAAGGATCATCTTTGAGTAGATGATAAAGTGCTAAAGCTTCTGTAGGGAAAAGTGATTTAGGCAATGGTGAATAATGTACAGGTTTGATATCTTTAAGATGACTGATAAAATCCCTAAAGGCATTGCCAAATAACCATTAGCTATTTACTAGGTGATTGTGGTAGAGATCATGCAGTATGAATGTGGCAGAGCAATTTTAGAGGTACTTAATCTCCTTTTACTATTATAAACCTGTCAATTGATATATGAGTATAAATACACTATGTGAAGATGTATCTTGTATCGTACCACAGAGCAGGTGCTGGGTGATGTAGTGTACAGAGACACTGTACATCTGGTGCTGAAGGTATTTCATGGTTCCATTCCTGTCTACTGTGAAAGTACTTTATTTCGTTGGGTATCTATTTTAGAGATTTTCGCAGAAATGAAAAATCCGTAAATTTTTTATATGCTTAAATATCGAATGAATACCAGTGAACTTGCTGATTTTCACTCATCCGTGAAAGATTTGACCTGTGAAAATAAGTACTTTCACAGTAGATATAAATCATACTCGATAATTAATATTTAACTCCCTCCCGGTTAAATTACCTGTATAGTTTCCCAATCACGGATTTTTCAATCTCCTATAGGAGGATTTTGCAAGGCAGATGCCATTTATTAGCAATTCGCATAACCACCTCCAATCTCCAATCACCTATCACCAATCACAGCTTTTCTGTTTATTCCTGTGGCATGTCTCTGAAAAGGGCAGTTTAAAGCACTCTCCTTACCACCAGCTGGCCCCTTCTCAGTGGCAGGAAACTAAACAGATGCTCCTCAATCAAATAAAGCCCATTTGATATCGCTGCCAGTATCACCAAGTGTTTCTACCCGAGGATTTCATCTGCATGCTTAATGCCAAGTGCGGTTCTCAGGGATAATCCCAGTGCATTTGACAGGGGTAAACCCTTTTAGGTCTGCCAAAGGCAATTTGCTGTCATTATACATGAATGTAACACCAGGGAGTAGACTAGCTACATGCTTGCATAATACTCGCATCTGTATCTGTATCAACCAGAGAGGATCAAAATTATGTAAAAAAAACCACTTGGGCTGCATTCATGAATTACAAAGGGGTACAAAGGGGTATGCTGAATTATGATTATATGCCATCCCTGGAGGATTAAGTTCATGTAAGACACTAGCAGAAATAGGCTTAGGTACCTTTTGATCTAAAGATTGTGTTTAAGTCAGTGTAAAAATAATTGATGTCGGGGCTTAGGTTGTCACGGATACTTACAAGGGAGTAATGCAAGAGGGGATAGAGCAGGCAAGTCAGAGAGGGCTAGAGGTGGTCGGGGGGGGGAGGTGGAAATATATGCGAAGGTAGGAGTAGAGTAGACTTCACATTTATAATGACCACATATTGACATGAAGCCTTGAGGCATCCTATCATTCTTATTGGGTCAAAATGAGAAAAGAGGCTGATGTGACAACTAGTAAGGTTGTCAATGAAAGCATGAAGGAAGGAGGACGTGGGGAGCATGCCAACTTGACTGACAACTTGACTGACAACTTTGAAAAGGCCTGGCTTTAAGGGTGGAGTATAGGGGGCCGGCAATGAGGGGCGGGGGTGGTAAGGCTGTTAGGGGGTCAGTTACTGGCCACTGCCACACCAGAGTGCTACATTGGCTGAGGTAAAGGCCCTCCTTCCCCTTAGGCACTGTATCCATGCCAACAATAAAAATGTAAGAAGGTCTTTGATAGCAGGCTGATATGTCCCACAGCAAGGTCTGCCTCTTCCCATGTCCTCACCTATAGTGCTGTAATGTGCTATACCCTTTTGCCTCTGGATTGATAGCTAAAGAAAATCACAAAAGATGTTTTCAATACGACTATGTAATTATAGTTAAACAGATCATATTACATTCTCATTTTTCCAAAAGGCTAATGGATTGTGTACAGCCCCAATGACAGTATTCACAGCCTTGGTGGGCACATAGACAGATATAGCAGTGCAACAGTTGAGATACCCCTTTAGTGACAGCAGCTTTGTTAAGGCAGCCATCACTAAGGGTTATCAGACTTGTCACCAGACACACATTCAATCTGTTCCACCAGGGGGCACCACAGGCGGCAAGCAGGGCAGGCTGAGGGGCAGTTAACATCAGAGGATGTCAGTACAGGGGTCTTATCTTATCTGTCTCCTGGATGGAAGCTGGATAGTTTCTACTCACAACTATCAGGGGCAGGCAGAGGCAGCATTATATCAGTGCTTACATGATTTGATGCTCTATACCCTACACTACCAGAGTAGTATGTGTGATGAAATTTGAGCAGACTATACCTGCCCTTCAATGGGGAACCTATCATGGTTGCAATCCCTTTGTGTGTGCATTTACATTCAAGTGTTTTCACAGTAATCATACAGCGGGTATCATACAGTATTCTTGGAAGCCAATAGGTATCATACAGCATTCCTGAACACAAATGAGAACCTGGCCTACAATTCTCTAATACCACAACAGGTTGTTTGGACACTAGCTCACTAAGAGAAGTGTTGGACTCGAGAGAAAATAGACAATACATAGATTTGAAGACAAGGTGTAGAATCAGAGAAACCTGCTGTGGTTTGGTCGTGGCTGGGGTGGAGGCTCTTGTGGGACAGGAGATAGATCGGGTCCCTGATCGGGAGGGGGAATAGATGGGTAAGAAGATTGTCCTTGTCACAGGAGACACACATAGCTGTACGCACAGAAAGCTGGGAAGCGACGCTCCCCAGTCATAGCCCTCTGAGGAAAGTGATTCCTTAATACTTCTTCTTCCTTTCTTGCCATCATGAATCAATGAAGCATCAGTGAGTTACTCAAAATAACTGCATCGTTACATAGCACCACGCTTTAACACTGTAGGGTAAGTATGATGTATGCATGTATATCAGCGGGGATACTCTTGATGGCAGTAGGACACAGAGCATCAAAGTACTATGCCGTGGTACCAGGGGCTCCTCTTGCTGAGAGAAAAATGCATTACGGCAGGCTGCACAATGGGACTGCTGGACCTATGACAGGTGCCATATATCACCTTTGTTATGTTTCTCCATAGACAATGGCCTACTTCCTTTACATTTGTGTAATTCCGCACAATGTTCTGGGGTGCTGGATTGCAGCAAATCACGACAGAAGCCAATTGGATATAAGTAAACATAAATTGACACCAGCCACTACAAAAATATTGCCAATAGCCTTCCCTCCTGATACAAATATTCACACCCTCCCTCGTGCCTTCACTTAAGGTTCAAAGAAGCAAGAGACCTCTTTTTCATACAACCTACATAGATAAATCACTGCAATGTTCTGAGGGAGGACAGTTTCTTTGATCTTAGACTAGTTCTCATCATTTCTTGTTGGTGTATAAACAGCTCCTGCCCACTCATGAACCTCCTACCCACCCTGCCCACCCCCTTAGTCCCTTAGATTGAGGCCGCAATAGCATGACCTATGCTGAAGACTAGACAGAATCCCACTTATTCCTCACTGAGGTTATAAAGTAATATTAGCAATATTTTCATGGCAATTTTGAAAACCTAATATTGGTTACCAAAGGGCACAGTACCAAAGAGTAGTGTATCAGTATTGGTCTATTTCAGAACCTTTCCCCAAGAACTGCTGTGAGTCGAGTCATTCCTCCAATTAGACCCGCTGTGTATTGATCCGTCCCTGATGGTCACTTTGGGCTGCACTAGTTCATGGTGTGTCCTGGGGCTTTGCCGGCTGGTCCAGATTTACACCAGTGGGAGTAAACCGGGTCTCAACCCCATCTCTCGCCTGGACGCATCATTGACTGAGTCCCTAGCTTAACCACTGAAGAGCAGAGTGGGTTAAAATATTTTGCCTTCAAGATGCATCAATATTCATAAAGGATCTAATAACCAGGGTCGCATTATGAGTGCCCAAAGACAGCTTTTACTCTTTACTCGGCAGGGCTGCATTGAGGAATCATGACAATAGAGGGCACATTAAAGCACTATGCATTCCTCAAAGGGCTAGTTTAGTCAACCATCCCCTACCTACTGGACCTCCCACAACTCCGACCTACTTCAGCCTCTAATCTCCCTCTCCATGACAAATCCTGGCAATCATTTACTTCCAGGGTTAGCAACTTCCCTCCAGGGGGCTGAGTTGACCTCTCGTGACCTCTGCTTGACACTAGGAACAGACCCTATTATCATCCAGATCCCCTATGTTGTGACCATGGCCATTTTAGTACTGTTTTCATTCATTACCAGGACTAACTCAGTCATTTTCACCAGGTTGAGTCCACACTAGACCGACCCTTTGATTAGCAACCTATATGGCGAAAATAGCTGAAATTGGAGCCAACAGCCCAGGTCTGTCTTCTGAAATTGCCCCAAAGCCAATTGGCGACTACCCCTGGGGCAGAAATGTGGGTGCAGGGTTCGTGGGGCACCCAGTGGACCCCTGCCCAGAAGAGGTTATTTGTTTTCCTGACCCAAGAAGTGGTAAGATACAGCAGATGGGTGGTCTACTCTGGTCAGCGGAAGTTGGGAGTTTGTGATGCACTCCATTATACTGTGGGGTTGAGGCTTTTACAGGCACAAGTGGTTTTCGAGGATTTACTAGTTACATGGTGTGGGTAAAGATTGTTTGAAGGCATTTGGAAGTTATGATTATCCATTGTGAAAAGTAATGGAAAATACTAAAAGTTGATCCTATATATAGCAGTTTATTTAATATTACATCAATTACGGCCATGCCATAGGTAAGGTGCTGGCATGTGGTATGGTGGCAACTATATAGATCTATTCTTGTCATTGCAATAACTGCAAAAATTGGGAAGAATGTTGGTCAGTTCCAGAGCTTCCCTGTTTGTGTTTGTTACTCCACTGAAAGGTCCCCCCTCTGTTGTTCTACAAAGTAAATGGTTGGCTGGTACCTGACCTGAAAGGTTCACACCCCATGTAACCAGCTGTCACACCTAAATCTCCCACCTCTGTCTGCGGGTGTTACACCTACCAGGGTAGCAGGTGAGATTGGAGTGTGATGCCGAGGAGTTATGGACATGGCAGTTTGGTGCTAGAGGTGGTACACGGGTGTTGGTGCAGCCTGTGCTTTGTCATGTGACCTATCATTAACATGAGGTAGAGTTCATGCTCTGCATACCTTCCTATACTCAATGGCAATTACTCCCCAGAACTACGAGGTTTTTCATTTTGACAATTTTTCAGTTGATGTCCAACTAGTGTAGAGCTGCCTTTTGATATAAATACTAAACTCGACATCTGTAGTTCTACGTCTTCATCTCATTTATTCAAACCCTCGGACTCACTCAAATTCGATCTGGAGTCCTCCCGGTCCGTAGAAATTACTTATTTCTTCTAGTAGGCTAAACTGTGTTGTGTACCAGTCCAATTCTTTTTGTCAAGTTGGACTGTAAAACAAATCATGCTCATACATACATATGATGTAGGTGGATGGGTGAGGTAGAGGCCTACAGCAGCAGGTGTGCTATAAATCAGAGTCCCCCAGTCCTGCATGCAGCACAGCACCTGCTACACAGTTATATACATGCATAAATACATGCTGGTATATGTGGGTATGTTCTTACTTTTTGATAACAACAATTCAGACATTGTATCATTATTCATTGCTATTGAAAGAATGATAGTGGATGGATTGAACACTTGCCTGTCAAGCTAGCTGTTTCCTTCCCATGTAAAAGCTAAGACTACTAATAATTAATTGGAAACCCCATGACAAAATTAAAACACAGCCTAGCAGGAGGTAGCTGTACAGTTACTCTCTACCCACTTAGCTATGCTGCTACAGCTGGTCAGGGCTGTCATTTGGATCATTACGAGCTGCTGGTGAGCTGTTCATCGTGTTAGTGGCCAGCTGAGGCCTGTCTCAGTGTGCCTGCATCTAACACCTTACACATAAATTTAGCAGGCAGTAGTTTTCTACTGACACTAGAATGGAGCATGACATCACTTGACTCATTCCATTTTCAAGTTCAGTCCAGTACTAATTCAAAACTAACCCTCATACAAGTTCTTGATCAGAACAGTACATTGTCAATTGTCTATATAATGTCAACAGCCACCACTTGTCTATGAGCTCTGTTTTTCGTCGACCACCAAAACCAAATATTGCATGAAAATCATGGACATTGGCTCACCAGGAAAAGTGGTAGACTAGCGAGAGGACAGAAAATGGAGAGAAGGGTGAGAAGCAGACTAGCTGGCAGTAGTTGAATCAGTGCAGGCAAGACCAGGGCCCTAGGGGAGGAGTACTAGATGGGTAAGAATATAGTACCTGTCACATCAGACGGATTCTGCTGTATGCACAGATAGAAACCGGGCAGGTACGCCTCCCTACTTTAACCCTTGTAGGACAGGGTGTCTGTAGGTTTGTATTTGTATTTGCCATAAAGTTACACCAATGCATTACAAGCAAGTATCATGGCTGCTTTGTAACAAATACGGACCCTGTGTGAGTGCATTTACACTGTCGGGTTGGCATGGATTAGAAAAGCAGCCCAGGCAAGTTACTCATGAAAACAATGGAGCCTATTGCTTTAAAGCACTAAGCTGGCCTTTGTAGCATTGAGGTCTTCACAATTTCATCTCAGACTCTATCACAGATACCATATATCACTTTGCCTTTATCCTTGTATTGGAAATATGTTACCAATTTCTCCAGCTTTCACCAGTGTAATTTCTTTATTAGGGGAACTACAGATTTAATCTGAACACAAGGAATTCAGATGCAAGGAGTCATCCCAATGTACAACAACAAATATTGCACTTAGGCAGGGATATCAATAGCTATTCCATGCCAGATACAACACTCACTATGCTTGGGTACTAGAAATTTTGTATCCCATGGCTACCATTGAATACAATATGCTCTTATCACATGGCCTGTGACGTCATTAGATCAGCAATTTGTTTTGGTATTACCATATAAGGGTAATATATGGGCAGTGTCCCTGAAGGCGGGGAGGCTTGGTGTTCCTTGCAGGGCTCTCCCTGATCCATACCAGCTGGACAGCACAGAACGAGATATATTCAAAGTATATACAGTTCAAAATACAGTTCAAAATACAGTACCTGATTCTGGTTATTTCTGACTCTGATGCCTTTTGATGGCATTTTATTTCATTGGGCACCCAGCGAAAGTAGAATAGTTCAAGAAATGAAATGGTATTTTGATAGACATTAACTCTGCAATATCATACAGAGAACAGTTGTTGGCAAAGTTGATGACATCAAAAGACATGGCTTATTTAGCAGGGAGGTATACCAAGATACGCATGAGGATGTGATCTCATTATGTCTCACCAGGTATGGATTCATTAGGAAATGAACATCTTTTTAAATAGCACAACATGCACCATGTCAGACCTCCACAGACCATCATATGGCCCCTGCTGACTGTCACAGAGAACTGGCCCAAGTTGGGGTTCTAAGACCAGGGTCAAGTGTCCCCAGCCCCTTTGATGTTGGTGCTGATGTGGGGACCTGTCATCATCTGTCCCTGGGGAGAGTGTGAGGCTGGGGATGTGTGTGAGAGTGAAGTGGTGAGTGATGGAGGTGGTCAGTGATCTATAAGGCTATCACAGCCAATCTGGGTGCTCATGCAGACGCCCGTGTCTCCTTATCTCTATCAATCTGAGGCACAGATCTCTGCATTGGTAGCAAGAGGTTTTTAACATGGCACAGTGTGTTCAAGGGTAATAGTTGATGGAAATAGAAACACATTTAAACAACCCATAGCTTGATTTTCATTTTCAGATAATAGTTTTAGATCCTAATAACTCTGTTTTGTAGCTTGGACCTATACTGATGGAATAAAGATGGCTCAGCATGATCAATATGTGCCCATTCTAAGAGAAAGCTAAGGCAGATCCAATCTCCATTTCCCCAGATGTGATTGCCTGTGCTATGTCTATACCTTGCCCTACAAACTTCAACTAAAGCACAAGATGACATCCAGGTAAAGAACCTACTACTGTGGTATAGTACTATTGTCCATTGTTCAACCACTTGGCTATGCAGTTGTCCCAGCAGGAATCCTGGCTATTGCCTATTTATGCCACTGTGTCATGGAGCTTCAGGGTCCTTTAGAGGCAGTCAAACAAGGGGAAAATTGGACGAGGGCCAACTGTTTGGTGTAGGTGATTTAGCGAGACACCCAGGGGGATTTCTTGACCCTGACGCTGAGAAGGCTGAAGGGGGAGGGGGATGTTGTTGTGAGAGGGAGACTTAAGGAATAGCTGGGTTTATTTGTCAGGAAGGACATCACTCTACTCTCAGAGTACTACAAGTCTGAAGGTTGTGGTTGTAACTGTGAAATGACTGACCTGGGGCTTTTTCTGTGCCGGTTAAATTGGGTGGTTGGGCACAATTGGGCTGGGCATTTGGGGATAGGGATGGATGTAGGCCTTCGTGGGGGGAGGCAGTAACATCTTTAAGCACAGCATAGCACTTTAATGTCCCAATTTCTAAAATAACTCTTACCACAGTATAGCACGTTAATGCAGTGGCGGATCCAGGATTGTCTAGAGGGGGGGGCCCAAACCTGGCCAACCCAGAGTGACTATATGTTTCCTGCGCGCGAAGCGCATCAGCTGTATTTAGGGGGTACGGGGGCATGCCCCCCAGGAAAATTTTGTTGATCTAGCCTTGAAATGGTGAATTCTCACACATTTTAGGACACCCCCCCCCCATCCAAATCAAGTGCCCTCAGTCATGCCCTATGAATCATACTTCACAATCTCTTTATCTCTTTCCCTTTTTTCTTCTTTTTTTCTTTTTTTTCTTCTCTTCCTCTTTTTCTTTTTTTTTTTTGGGGGGGGGGGGCCAAGGCCCGTCGGGCCCCCCCCCTGGATCCGCCAATGTAATGTGCAATATGCCATCATAATAAATAAATCTCATTGGTTGCATTCATGAAGCAAAACTTTCATGTAATTGCAAACAGTGATGAACCAATTCTGTACATGTGTTGACCAATGTTGCTTCAATTTAACATACAATTCTCAAAGGTTTAAATGGTGGTTGTGAGGCAGGGCCTGTTGGGAGTGTCTGATGGATCGAAGGTGGCTTGAGTGGTTCTCTGATTAGAAACCCTGTACAAGAGTCCCTGATCCAAATACTAGATCCCTTCAATCCTCCTTACTGCCCCAACTTTGATGCACACACACTCACACACACTGTCCACCAAGGCATCAGTACCCATGTTTATGACTTGTCCATTTGGCATTTCTTCCCCAACCTCCCCAACCACTCACACCTACTATCCTTCCTGAGGCTATTTCCTTAGACCTCTGGTGCCCACATTTCAGGGTTCAAAGAGGTTAGGGACTCCTTTTTATTCATGGCACAAAAACATAACTCACTGTAATGGTCAGTGGGAGGACAGTTTCTTTGATCTTTGCCTTGCCTTCATCATTCTAGTTTAGCCTATGAACCACCATGAACTACCCTGCCCCCTGCCCCTCCCGCTGCCCCCTGCTCCCCCTGCCCCTATGCACTCCTCTGCCCACTGCCTTATAACCACATGCATGTCCACTCACCAATATTCTGCATCTTATTAAACCTCCCTCTCCGAATTTCTTTTAGCTTCAATCCCCATCTTTAAAACCTCAATTTCCTTTCTAATGTGAATTTCCTTTTGAAAGCAGCTGCACTCCTTTCTGTGACAACTCTTCCAATTCCATCTGTAAAAAGGCATTTGTTTTTAGTGACTATCCATATCTATTTTCCCAGATGAATTTGTTAGCTGTCATTATTTATGACATTATATCAAAATGTTTATATAGCCACTCCTAGCAGGCGGTGTATTAAGTTAAATGCTGTTTAAAATTAACCAGCCTCAAAACATACAATATGGCACAGGAGAGGAGCAAGTAGAAGCACATAAGAGTGCACCAGTGTAGGTCAGTTTCAGAGCAGTCCTGTACAAACTGCTTCCAGCCACCAATTAGACCCGCTAAGTATCGACCCTTCCCCCACTGGTCACTCTGGGCTGCACTGGTTGCTGGTGTGTCCTGGGGCTTTGATTATTGTGGCTGGTTGCTGGCTGGTCCTGATTTACACCAGTGGGAGCCGGCCGGGTCCCTGTCCTTCTCCTATTTGGATGCATCATTGACAAAGTGAGCCCCGCCTCTACCCATCATTGACTCAGTGAGCCCCGCCTCTACCCATCATTGCCTCGGTCTCATCCTAGTTTAGTCAACCCCCCTTGCCCAGCTAGACCCTAGTTTAACCCTCTAAGGGCTGCACCCAACATAACTACATTACTCAGGTCGCTGCATTTGACCTTGTATAACCTCTCACACAGTAGGAACTGACCCTGTTATCACTTGGACCCTGTCTACTGTTGCCATGGACATTTCGGCACTGTTTACATGCCTGACCGAGGCTAACTCAGTTAACTTAGTCAAGTCCAGTCCACACTTGTCTGTCCATTTGATTCCCTAAAATGGCAGCCAACTGTGCAGATCCTTCTCCTGAAGTGGCCCTTAATCAAATTGCCCAAGTTGCCTGAGGTGGACATCTGGGTGTCGGGTGGCAGACAAACTCAGTGGATATCTGCCCGGAAGTAGATATTCATGTGCCTGACCCTAGAGTTGTATAGATGGTACCTTCCCTGAGAGGTTCACACCTGATGTAACCAGCTGTCACACCTACATTTAACACCTCTTTATGTGGGTGTCACACCCACCAGGGTAGCAGGTGTGGAGGGGGAGTGAAGCCATCTGACCCAGGAGTTATGGACATGGAACTTGGTGCTGGAGGCTGGGGCAGGGTGTTAGTTTGCACCACAGGGGTGATTTGTACATGTGATGGTAAAGATTGAGGGTTAATGCTCTACATACCCTCCTATATTTCATGCCAATGACTACTCTTAAAGTCGAACAGAGTCCACGGAATAAGTCACACACAGTTATTGATGAGACTAAGGTTTCAAAGGTTTTCAATGTTTACTTTTAGAATGATGCAATATGAGAAAAGATGTATTAACTAAGATAAACTGGGAAATTGTTCAATTAACCCTTGAGATCTTGCCCCCTCCAAATCGATCATATCAAAAAGATGGATAATGGATGGCGGCACAAAAAAATCCAACATGAACAGAGGCAATGTAGTAAATCAGCGTGGTCAGTCCTGCCTGTAGTTTAGCACAATCCACCTGCTCCTTAACAGGCCCTACATGTACCCATACATGTAGGGTGAGTATACAAGTTGTTCACAACAATGTGCTGGTACTGCCAGTAAACAAGGGAAAGCTAAATGAATAAAGGAAATAAGGCACCGTCTAACAGTAAGGACCTGTACAGTAAGCCCTCCTCCCCCAGTAGACACTTAGATATGCTACTCCAGCCTTGGCTGACACTGAGGCTGGGCAGGCCTGGGTAGGACTGTCATTTGGATCATTACGAGCTGATGGTGAGCTGGTCGCCTAAACCTCAGGACCTGAACACTTGGACTCAAGCCCCCCCCCCATCCCCCAGTAGACACTTAGATATGCTACCCCAGCCTTGGCCAACACTGAGGCTGGGCAGGCCTGGGTAGGGCTGTCATTTGGATCATTACGAGCTGCTGGTGAGCTGCTCATTGGGTTAGTGGCCAGCTGAGACCTGGCCTAGTGTGCACATTCATTTAGTTGGGGCTCTACTGCTGGCACGAGAATGGAACATATCATCACTTGATTCATCATTCCATTTTCAAGTTCAGTCCAGTACTAATTCAAAACTAACCCTCATTCAATTTCTTGATCAGAACAGTACATTGTCAATTGTCTATATGATGTCACCTGCCACCACATGTCTGTGAACTCTATTTATTGTCGACCACCAAAACCAAATATTGCATGAAAATCATGGACATGGGCTCACCAGGAAAAGTGTTAGACTAGCGAGAGAACAGAAAATGGAGAGAAGGGTGAGAAGCACACTAGCTGGCAGTAGTTGTGTCGGTGCCATAGGTGAGAAGTATTATACGGGTAAGAATAGTGTACATGTCACATCAGAAACAGACTGGTGTATGCACAGATAGAAAGGCTGGCAGGGATACTTCCCTCCTTTAACCTTTTTAGGACAGGGTGTTGGTTTCATCTGTATTTGTCACAAAGGTACACAAATGCATTACAGGCAAGTATCATGGCTGCTTTGTGACAAATACAGGCCCATGTCAGTGCATTAAATCTGCATTGATTACAAATGCAGCCCGACAAGTCACTCGTGAGAACAGTGGTGCCTATCGCTTTAGAGCACTAAGCTGTCACTTTGCCTTACTACTTGTATTGTAGATATGTTACCTATTTCCTCAGTTTTCGCCAATGTCCTTTTTTTTTATTGGGGAACTACAGATTCAATGTGAACACAAGGAATTCAGATGCGAGGAGGCATCCCTATATACAACAAAAAATATTGTGCTTAGACAGGGATATCAATAGCTATTTCATGCCAGATACAACACTCAATATGCTTGAGTACTAGAAATTCTGTATCCCAGGGCTACCATTGAATACAATGTGCTCTTATCACATGGCCTGTGACGCCATTAGATCAGCAATTTGTTTTGGTATTAGCATGAAAGGGTAACATATGGGCAGTGTCCCCTAGGGAGAGGGAGGCTTGGTGTTCCTTGCAGGGCTCTCCCTGATCCATATCAGCTGGACAGCACAGAACGAGATATATTCAAAGTATATACAGTTCAAAATACAGTTCAAAATACAGTAACTGATTTTGGTAACTTCTGACTCTGATGACTTTTGATGGCATTTTATTTCATTGGGCACCCAGTGAAAGAAGAATAGTTCAAGAATTGATATGGTATTTTGATAGACATTAACTCATATCAATATCATTCAGAGAACAGCTGTTGGCAAAGTTGATGACATCAAAAGACATGGCATATTTAGCAGGGAGGCATGCCAAGATAGGCATGAGGATGTGATTTCATTATGTCTCACCAGGTATGGATTCATTGAGAAATGAACATCATCTTGCTACATGCTTTTTAAATAGCACAACATGCACCGAGTCAGACCTCCACAGACCCTCATATGGCCCCTGCTGACTGTCACAGAGAACTGCCCCAAGTAGGGGTTCTGAGACGAGGGTCAAGTATTCCCAGCCCCCTTTGATGTTGGTGCTGATGTGGGGACCTGTCATTATGTGTCCCTGGGGAGGGCCTGGGGCTGGGAGGTGTGAGAGAGTGAAGTGGAGAGTAATGGAGGTGGTCAGTAATTGTATAAGGCTATCTCGTCCAATCTGGGTGATCAGAGCAGAGGCCGGTACCTCTTTATCTGTATCAATCTGAGGCACAGATCTCTGCATTGGTAGCAAGAGGTTTTTAACATGGCACACTGTGTTCAAGGGTGATAGTCGGTGGAAATAAAAAACACATTTAAACAACCCATAGCTTGATTTTCATTTTCAGATAATAGTTGTAGATCCTGATAACTCTGTTTTGTAGCTTGGACCTATACTGATGGAATAAAGATGGCTCAGCATGATCAATATGTGCCCATTCCAAGAGAAAGCTAAGGCAGATCCAATCCCCATTTCCCCCAATGTGAGTGCCCGTACTATGTCCGCACATTGCCCTACATACTTCAACTAAAGCATCTAGGTTAAGTACCTACTATCGTGGTATAATGCCATATTCTATTATTAAACTACTTTGCGATGCAGGTGTCCCAGCAGGAATCCCTGGCTATTGCTTATTTATGACATTGTGTCAGGGGCCTTTAGAGGCAGTCAAACAAGGGGAAAATTGGACAAGGGCCAACTGTTTGGTGTAGGTGATTTAGCGAGACACCCAGGGGGATTTCCTGACCCTGGCGCTGTGAGACATTTGGGGATGGGCAAGGATGTGGACCTCAGTTTGGGAAGGCAGCAAAATCTTTAAGCACAGCATAGCACTTTAATGTCCCAATTACTGAAAAAACTATAACCACATTATAGCATGTCAATGTGCAATATGCCATCACAATAAATAAATGTCATTGGTTGCATTCATGAAGCAAAACTTTCATGTAATCGCAAACAGTGATAAACCAATACTGTACCTGTGTTGACCAATGTTGTTTCAATTTAACATACAACTCTCAAAGGTTTAAATGGTGGTTGTGAGGGAGGGCCTGTTGGGAGTGTCTGATGGATCGAAGGTGGCTTGGGTGATTAGAAACCCTGTACAAGAGTCCCTGATCCAAATACTAGATCCCTTCAATCCTCCTTACTGCCCCAACGTTGATGCACACACACTCACACACACTGTCCATCAAGACATCAGTACCCATGTTTATGACTTGTCCGTTTGGCATTTCCTCCCCACCCTCCCCAACCCATCACACCTACAATCCTTCCTGAGGCCATTTCCTCAGGCCTCTGGTGCCCACATTTCAGGATTCAAAGAGGTTAGGGACTCCTTTTTATTCATGACACAGAAACATAACTCACTGGAATGGTCAGTGGGAGGACAGTTTCTTTGATCTTTGCCTTGCCTTCATCATTCTAGTTTAGCCTATGAACCACCATAGATGACCCTGCACCCTGCCCCTCCCCCTGCCTCCTGCTTCTCCTGCATGCATGTCCACTCACCAATATTCTGTATCTTATTAAACCTCCCTCTCCAAATTTCTTTTAGCTTTCATCCCCATCATTAAAACCTCAATTTCCTTTCTAATGTGAATTTCCCTTTAAAAGCAGTTGCACTTGTTTCTATGACAACTCTTTCAATTCCATCCGTAAAAAGGCATTTGTTTTTAGTGACTATCCATATCTATTTTCCCAGATGAATTTATTAGCTGTCATTATTTATTGATTAAAATGTTTATATAGCCACTCCTAGCAGGCAGTGTATTAAACTAAATGCTGTTTAGAATTTACCAGCCTCAAAAACATACAATATGGCACAGGAGAGTAGCAAGTAACAGCACAGGCCAGGTTCAGGGCAGTCCTGCACAAACTGCTATGAGCCACCAATTATACCCGCTGTGTATTGATCGCGGCAGGTCACTTTGGGCTGCACTGGTTGCTGGTGTGTCCTGGGGCTTTGATTATTGTGGCTGGTTGCCGACTGGTCCTGATTTACACCAGTGGGAGCCGGCTGGGCCCCTGCCCTCCTCCTATCTGGATGCATCATTGACTTAGTAAGCCCCGCCTTTACCCTTCATTGCCTCGGTCTCATCCTAGTTTAGTCAACCCTCCTTGCCCAGCTAGACCCTAGTTTAACCCTCTAAGGCTGCACCCAACATAACTACATTACTCAGGTTGCTGCACTTGACCTTGTATAACCTCTCACACAGTGGGAACTGACCCTATTATCACTTGGACCCTGTCTACTGTTGCCATGGACATTTCACCACTGTTTACATGCCCGACCGAGGCTAACTCAGTTAAATTAATCAGGTCCAGTCCACACTTGTCTGTCCGTTTGATTCCCTAAAATGGCAGCCAACTGCGCAGATCCTTCTCCTGAAGTGGCCCTTAATCCAATTGCCCAGATCGCCTGAGGTGGACATCTGGGTGTAGGGTGGCAGGCAAACCCAGTGGATATTTGCCCTGAAGTAGTTATTCATGTGCCTGACCCTAGAGTTGT
Source organism: Harmothoe impar (assembly GCA_947462335.1). Lineage (NCBI taxonomy): Eukaryota > Metazoa > Annelida > Polychaeta > Phyllodocida > Polynoidae > Harmothoe > Harmothoe impar. Next base: position 1,948,652 of record OX381713.1, read on the forward strand.
ATGGATGGTACCTTCCCTGAAAGGTTCACACCTGATGAAACCAGCTCTCACACCTCTGTATGTGGGTGTCACACCCACCAGGGTAGCAGGTGTGGAGGGGAAGTGAAGCCATCTGACCCGGGAGTTATGGACATGGAACTTTGTGCTGGAGGTTGGGGCAGGGTGTTAGTTTGCACCACAGGGGTGATTTGTACATGTGATGTCGAAGATTGTGGGTTAATGCTTTACATACCCTCCTATATTTCATGACAATGACTACTCTTAAAGTCAAACAGAGCCAACGCAATAAGTCAAAGACAGTTGTTGATGAGATTACATTTCAAAGGTTTTCAATGTTTACTTTTAGAATGATGCAATATGAGAAAAGATGTATTAACTAAGATAAATTGGGAAATTGTTCAATTATTCCCTTAAGATCTTGCCCCCTCCAAATTGATTATATCAAAAAGATTGATAATGGATTGCGGCACAAAAAATCGAACATAAACAGAGGCAATGTAGTAAATCAGCATGGTCAGTCCTGCCTGTAGTTTAGCACAATCCACCTGCTCCTTAACAGGCCCTACATGTACCCATACATGTAGGGTGAGTATACAAGTTGTTCACAACAATGTGCTGGTACTGCCAGTAAACAAGGGAAAGCAAAATGAATAAAGGAAATAAAGCACCATCTAACAGTAAGGACCTGTACAGTAAGCCCTCCTCCCCCAGTAGACACTTAGATATGCTGCCCCAGCCTTGGCTGACACTAGGGCTGGGCAGGCCTGGTTAGGGCTGTCATTTGGATCATTACGAGCTGATGGTGAGCTGGTCACCTAAACCTCAGGACCTGTACACTTGGACTTAAGCCCCCCCCCCATCCCCCAGTAGACACTTAGATATGCTACCCCAACCTTGGCTGACACTGACGCTGCGCAGGCCTGGGTAGGGCTGTCATTTGGATCATTACGAGCTGCTGGTGAGCTGCTCATTGGGTTAGTGGCCAGCTGAGACCTGGCCTAGTGTGCCTGCATCCAAGATCATACCCTGGTTTAAGGTCGCCTGTCCCTTTCACCTAAATCTGCTTTAACACTGGTTCTAAGCCTCCTCAGTGTTTCAATGTAGTATTCTCAGACTTACATTGCCCGAATGGTTGGCTTGATTCTCACCAACAAGTTGCCAGCCAGTTATTTGCTTGTGCACTGAGGGAAAGATTTACATTTTTTCCCAATTACATAATCATATATTCCCCGTAGAATCAGCACAGATACACAGATATACTTTTGCCCTAGATCCTGGACGAAGTCTAGGAGGCCTTTATTACCTAGTAACATAAGTAAACAAAAATTTTCAATCGAGCTGTCGGAGAAGAAGTGAGGCCGAGGGCTGGCGCAGCAGCCTGACCTAGGCGCCCCCAGTGGGGTCTTGGTGAACTAACTATAGTCTGTCTCTCCTGTGCAATATACCGCGGTACTCTGCTATGGTTGAGTACCGCCAACATATTCCCCGTAGAATCAACACAGATACACGTATATACTTTTGCCCTAGATCCTGGACGAAGTCTAGGAGGCCAAGAGGCCAAACAACAACTTTTGCCCAACTAGTACTCAGACAGCCTGGATGCTACCAGATGGTCTTTAGATAATCTTGAAGTGTAAGTGTCAGAGATGTAGAGAAGTACTGCCCATGATTTCCAGTCCCCATAGACCTTCACGTCATGGAGGGGGAGGAATGATGATAAGAAAGTGGCGGACCCACGTCTCATGCTGTGGGTAGTATAGTTGCCCTGTAGGCCTGCTGTCTGGCACAGACCTTTGAACAAGGAGGAGAATCTGTTGTATGTGTAAGGAAACAGATAGTCAGTTGGTGACAAGTTGGCTTGAGAGATGTAGGCTTGGAGCCACTGGACCGGACACAGTGCACTAGCTGCACCCACTACCGGTATGACTTGACGGCGCTCCTTAAATTGCACCGTCTTGGATGAACGTATGTGAATGTCCATCCCAGTACCGGTAAACACAATGTCTTGGACCTGAATGGTGTGCGGGGAAGCAGTTATGTGGCTGACCCGCAGAAGGCTAGTGTTATTGAACTCCACAGTTGAAGATCGCTGAATTTAGCTAGGTTCAAAATAATGAACAGTTTCCTCATGTCTTGGGGACTAAGTGGTGGTGCTTGTACAGTTTCACACCCCAGCAAACGCTTAGCCCCTTTCATGGTTGACTTGATGATGAAAGAAGAAGATTCTACGTGACTCACACCGTAGTAATCGTGTAGAGCCCAAACTCCAGATATATAGTTCTTAATCGTCACAAAGCAGCAGGCCCGTGATAAATAAGTAATAAATAGGCACACGGTTTCAAAGGATGCTGGCAAGGGTTGGAGATTGAACTCTGTACAGAAGGCGAAGTAGCGGCACCACTGGCTTCTACGGGCCTTGTGGGTGTTGAGGGACCAGCACATGTCCCGCACCTCCGCCCATTCATCCCGGAGAGCATTTAGATCTGCAACAATCAACGAAGCCTTGTAGCTCATGACAACATATGGTAACACAGTCACTATTATTTAAACGGGAGAGGGAATCTGCAATGACGTTGTCTATGGAAGCCACTCTGGCCGCCCTCACATCAATATTAAAGAAGGCTGATACCCAGAATATCTCTCTCAACCACGCCATGGTGTAGGGGTTAACACTCCTACCGGTATTGAGAGCACTCTGGACCTGGGTGTTGTCTGTATAAATAAGTACCTGTTGATCCCTCCACTGTGGGCCCCACCAGTGTATGGCAGAGACAACTGGCCACATCTCAGTCACGTTGATGTGTTCATCATAAGGCCCTGCCCGCGATGGAGACTCTGAATGTGGGCAGTCAGCAGGGTCCTGGTGCCACGCCCCCCAGAAATAATCATCTTCCTTATACGCCCCAAAGCCATAGTTAGAAGAATCAGAACACAAAATAACAGGGGTGTAGGTGGCGCCTAACACCTTTGCCTTGCCATTAAACCAGATGATGAAACTGTTCTACCAAATGAAGTCTTGTTGCACACACGCGTCTAGCACTATAGTATCTTCAGTTGCGTCACGCAGGAGATTATAAATCCTCCTGGCGAAGGTGCGCCCACCCTTTACTACCGTAGCACAGTGTGCTAAGAGACCCGCAAGTTCCTCCAGGTTCTTGCGGCGGCAGGTAGACTTGTCTAGAAACTGGGTCACTTCTGCTTTGACCCTTGACAGTTTTTCCTCGTCGATAGACACCGTCATGTCAATGGAGTTGATCACAATTCCCAAGTACTTAAACTCCTGTTTTGGGGTTATCACTTTATCCATCTTGATGCTGAACCCAAAGTTAATCAGCATCCGGTGCAGTAACTCTTGAGACGCTATGCAGTCTTCCTCTGTGGAGCCTAGTACCGCAAAGTCGTCTAAGTAATTGACGCAGCGAGTTGCGCCCATCTTAGCACAACACTTCACTATGAAGTCAGAGAATTTGGTGAAGGCAAACGGCGAGCACCTCCCCCCAAAACATAGCCTGAGGTCCTCGTAGTATTCTAGGCCATACGCTAGGTCCCACTGGAACCCTTGGAAGGATCGGTGAGAAGGCAGAATGTGTATGGCTCTGTAGGCTGAGGCAATGTCACTAACTCCACCAAAGTCACCTTGCTTCATCATGTGCACCACTGTGTCCACAGACTTGTAATGGAACTTGGAGCAAGTGGTTGACATGTGCTCATTTATGTTAATGGCGCTGGGCTGAGAACAGTCAGTAATGGGCCTAAGCTTACCATTGGGCTTTTTAATGGCACCCAGAAAATGGACACAGGTAGGTCTAGCGTCCACTTTCCTAACCTTGTGTTCTACTGACTCAATAATCACATTTTCAGACATTTCAGCATGTACAGATCTACCCTTGATAGATGCATAACCTCACACAGATAATTTGAAGGACAATGTTTGTCCACAATACGCACACCCCTACACACACATGTCAAGACATACATATCATTAACAGAGACATCTTCACGGAAACCCATAACCGCCGAGCTGTCGGAGAAGAAGTGAGGCCGAGGGCTGGCGCAGCAGCCTGACCTAGGCGCCCCCAGTGGGGTCTTGGTGAACTAACTATAGTCTGTCTCTCCTGTGCAATATACCGCGGTACTCTGCTATGGTTGAGTACCGCCAACATAAAGTAATAAACAGAGAATATTTTGATGACATTCTTGCTTCCTAATATTCTATCAAATAGTAAGTGGATTGGAAATAACCCCCTATTGGAGTAATTCAATTGAAACATCTAAACTGTCCCAGACTGGTTGTCTTCAGCATTGTTTTAGCTCACTATGTACCAGCTTACAGCACATTCTGCAACAAGAGATGACACCATTTGAGCTGAATACCTCTCTGTCTGTCTGTCTCTATCTCTCTCTTTATATATATATATATATATATAAATATATATATATATATATATACATCAAAATATAAATTTCCCTGGTGGCTAACATATGATACTTCATAAAGCTAAGTTTGAGTTCAGAACAATAATGTGCTATGAACACTTGCTACAGTTTAGAACAGCTCAGAGGGGAATTGTCTCAGTTGCCTTTTGTCTCAGAATGTCCCTATTGCTGTGGGCTGCAGTGCCATGTCCGTCTTACAGGTGGCACCGGGCTGTGGGTAAACATCGCTGGTTTGAATATCTAACATAGAATAACTCGTACTAAGGGAGTGGTCATTTTTTAACAACAGGGGGGGGGGGGTTAGTGGATTTGGGGGGGACCAAAAAGATTTGGACCCCTTGAAGGGGGGGCCAAAAAAATGTGGACCCCTTGAAGGGGGGGACCAAACAAATTTGGACCCCTCTTGAGGGGGGGGACCAAAAAAATTGCACCCCTTTTTACTGAAAAAGCCAGCGCATTACTATAGCTCAAAGGGGTCGGCCGCGCCCAATTTCAAGTCGCCTTAGCGGGGGGACAGCCCTGACCAGGCCTGCTGCTCGCACGGAAATCCACCGACCCCCCCCCCCATGTTGTTAAAAAATGACCACTCCCGAACCCCTCCCTCTGCTACTGGACATGTCAACAACAGCGCCTCCCCCTCCTCTACCACACACTCTGATGTTGCATCTCCTTTTGGGCAGTGTACGACAAACTGTGCAGTGTATGATTCAGGGGACAGGTGGGAATCGAATGTTATCAATGAGCAGTGAAATAGTACATGGGCTTAAGCACAATGTGGTTTGCTAAAGGGTTAAAGTGTAAAACCCATGACATGTCCCAGGGAGGCAGTGGGGGTTAGATGGAGTGCACAGCTGGTGCAGAGAGCTGCTCACTTAGTGCTGACTCACTCACCACTCACTCACCACTCACTCATAAATGCTCATACCCACCAACACTCACTTCACGGTATTGACACCACTCCCCACTAATACCCTCAGGCTAGGGGGGGAATCAAGTGCTGCAGCGCCATCCACATTGAGTGGCTAGAGTGGAAACTACACACAGTCATTTTTAACCATATTTTAAGCAGTTATTACACAAAAGCTATTCAAGTTTAAATTCTGTTGTATTTTTTCCTGGGAAGATTTACCCTTTTGCAAGTTATATTTCAATGTAGCATTACAAAGCTTCTGTCGTTATCTCAATATGAGGATTTCATTCATGCTCTCTCAATGCAATGCAAATGTACTGGGGGCAGGCTATATGACCATGGCCCTCCTACAGCCCAGTAGTGCCACCTCATGCCAATCATGTATACTAAAGACCTTCCAACAGGTTTGGACCACACTGGACTGTACAGTGTTGCCTGCTCCCTGCCCTGCCTGAGACTGCCGCTACTAGGCCGGTGCAGCCCCATATATGCTACGCAGTATAGAGGGCGCCAGCGCTCTTGATTCCCCCCTGCCCTCAGGCAATAAGTGGAGGAATGGGCAGGCCAGGCACTCAGTGCCAGTGGGTAGGGCTGGACACAAATCAGTAAGAAGTCTATTATACCCTGCTCTAGTGTCTAAACTGTGTACTGTGGGTCATCAATGCCAGAACCACCAGCATGTTTGGTCACCCTTGATGCTTGGTTATGTGGTGCTGGTATAATATAGACCACTAGTTTTAAATCTTGACAAAAATGAAATCATACAAAAAATGCCACTGCTATTCTTTTTACAGCCCATGGATATTTATAAATTCCTCGTCCAACCTCTGATGCACAGTTATTCTATATCTTGAAATGCCGAATCATCTAGCTTGTGCCCCTAAAAAGATTGAAAATCATATTCAAATTTGCTGAAATTAGATTGACATATCAGGGTTACCAAAGTATAACATGTCTGCTGTCCTAGCAGGCTGATGCAATAGACTCTGCTAGATGCCTGTAAATGAAGGTGTAGCCACTAGCTACCATCAAGTCACCATTTTACACCCATAGCTATAAACACTATGATCATAAAATATGTAGGCAATTTCCCTGTCTGACCCCCATAAGAGAAGGAAGTAGTGCCAAACAACAACCTCTTCTGTTTTTAGTTCCTGCAGAGTGGTGGTAGGGGGTTAAAGGTGATGGTCAGTCCCATCTACAGTGACACTGACCCCTGTGGTAATGCAGATCCATCTGCTCTGATTATGCTCCATCCAGGTTTTTTTAAAGAGGCTCCAGGTCTATGCGATATATGCCCAGGACTGTGGATCAGCTCAGCCCAATCACTAGTCTGCACATCGGAATATGACTGTTCTTGTTAGATTCCCCTTTTAAATTGTTCTGTTCATAATGAAGTGCCATTCCCATGATTTACTTTTTTTCAATTTAACCATTGGCAGGTCTTGACTTGGTAATAAATTCTATAAATCTGCTTCTACACTATAATCACTCAACAGGGTTGCATTTGTACACGATGAAGTCTTAATGCATAACATATCAATCTAAGCTGCCATTATTAAAGGGCTCAGTATGGGACAGAGGTACAACGAGTGAGCAAAAACACAGACTTTTGGAGAGTGGGAAAGCTTGACATGGCCTACAGGCAGTAATTTGTGAGCCTTCACTCTATGATTTATTGCCAAGATAGCTACTGGATCTAATAGTTTCAGATTTTTCATGTTAGGATGAAGTTGCATGAAACGGTGATCCCAGATGACCTCCTCAGTCTCAAATCAGATGTTTGTCATGCTATTCTACTGAATTAGGGATATAGAATGATTTTTTTTTATTAAAATCTAAGCTTTAAGGTCAGTACCAAACAATAAGATGTGCCTGTGTAGCTATCTCTGTATGTGCATATTATTGTATATAATTATGAAAGCAATACATATCATAAGGTTTTTAATCCAGAATGTCCTAACTGAACTAAAAATGAGGAAGACTATTCACATGAAGTGAGGGTTCATTTCAACATACCATATTCAATGTAGGGCGCTCATAAAAAACCTTTTCATGACGTTTAAACTTAAGAGTTTTATTGACTCCATGGACTTTGCTGTAGTCAAAAAATGCCCCAAAACAGGGGAGGGTGCTTAATACATTGAATACCATAAATCACATGCATTATGGATGGCCTGTCATATACACATAATACATGACTTGCACTGAGTGAATATCCATGTATCATACTCAGTCAAGACGCTGAGATGACACCTGACTATCGACACCTCCCCCTGCCCTGTATCATCTCTACCTCATCTATATTCTCTCACCTTAGGCAGGCATGAGACATGGCCAACACTTCTCAGGCCTGAGGCTCTGCTGTGGGCTTGAAATGGCACCACTAGGATGCGGCAGAAAATAAAAATGCGTAATAGATAGCCATTAACATGCGGTCAGGGTATGATGCAGTGCTTGAGGTGTCTCAGTGGTATTGATTGGGATGTTGTAGGCAAATGTAGCAGCTTTCTTATGATATATATATCATTCTTTTAAAGAATCTCCTACATCTATAACTAGCTAAATCTCTTTAGTCAAAAAGAATATTGGTATTGTGGCCATCCAGAGGTGATCAACTGTTGGAAAAAGCTTTTCAAACATCTTAGAAGAGATTTCAAAACAAATGTAGACATTAGACCTGTCTTGATAGATATGATAACCTAATATACAAAATATTATGTAAGACTGTGACAGGCTGCATCTAAATCCTGGTTATGACATACAGCAGCTCAGACAGAATGCTGACAAGGCACTAATGTGTGTCATTAGGGAAGCAGCCAGTACCCTGTGACACGGCCATCTGTTCTATCTCAGTTATTACATAATGCAACCCCTGCATGTATAACACAGAGTCTACAACTCTGTGGTTAAATGACAAACTGGTATTCAATTTAGCCCATCTGGACGTTACAAACAATAGCTTACAAGCCTCCTAGAGATAATTGAGAGTTGAAAGCCAATAGAACAATAAAAGTATATTGTTAAGTGACAATTGCTTCTAGGACATGGGAAGCTGGTAATGAGGGTGTGTCCAGTATCAGACACCTGATTTAGACTCAATTAGACTTGCCACATACCTCAGGTTTCAAAGATCCTCCTCACATATTCTTTTGTGCTTATGCTTGCCGTAAAGCCAGCAAATGTAGCATGTAGGTGAATGCTGAGGTAACGGTCATTGCAGGTTTGTAACTTCCTTTCCTGAAGAACAGCAGGATCCTTTGTTTTTTTACCTTGGCCGGAAATGTTTAAAGAGGATGGCAGTCCTTCATAATTACCAAGTAGATTCAATTATGTGTGTTACACACAATTTTACCTATGATAAGAGTGAGGGAGTGTGATCACTTTAGTCGTCTTAGTAGGCCTGCATGTATACAGGCACAAGTAATACTATTGAATGATGCTATTATGTTATAAGACAAAACTATGAGGAGAAGGTCATTGGCGTCACCCCTTATTTCCCCTTCAATAATAAACAACAATTGTATATGGACAAACATGCCCATGAATGGTTTCCAATAGAGACCTAGCTCTTCCTCTGTGTATTCCCTTGGTCAGTATTTATCAATTTGATATTGGTAGAATAGCTTCCCGCGGAACAAGCTGCAATGATTCCTCCAAGAAGAGGATGGTGGTAAACAATGTTAGTGTAATTGCTGACCTCATTTCATGAAGAAGATTCCCTGGTGGGTAGTCCCATTCAACCCCTCATCCGGAAGCTAGAGAACTAAAGGCTTTTAATAATTTTGCATGGTTCTAAATCAAATTCAAATTGTTCTGACAGTTCTTCTTAAAGGTTATCCGTGATTAATTCAATTATTTAGCTCTGAATTCAAAAGAGAAACAAAGGAAATGAGATAAAAGTAAGGCGATTTCAGACTTGAAACCCCCTTTTTTCACCTTCCTGGTTGAATTATTAAGAATTTTATGAAAGCAGACTAATGACGTCATGGTTACTGCTAGAGGAATGCTCTATTGATTTAGGAAAAAAAGAAAATCTTTAATGCTTTAATGCCCGAGCAGCTCCGTTTTGGTTATTTGTGTCCAACCATAACATGATCAATGGTAAAATATTAAAAAAGAAGCAGTTGATTGCATCCCCTGTTTTGCTATCCCTTCTCAATCCACCATACACTCCTTTAATAATAAGTCAGACATCTTTCTCAGCTGGTATTTCCGTTTTTAAGTTTGCACTTTGAGTAAACTTGTTATTCATGTTAGAATGCACATTGCTATCATGGATTTCATGCTGGGTTATCCCTGCCATTCACACTTGATCAATACATCAGCCATGTGTGGCAGCTGAACGGGGGGTTTACCTCCTCTGTGGGTGCATGGGTTGGACACACAGAATGGTAATCAGGGGATGGGGAAGCATTTTTTACATGATGTTCCAGTTGTCCTTTTCCTACACAGATAGCTAGTATCCTTTTATACTTATCTGATATCTTCTGACTCACCTGGTGGCCTGGCTAATGTGAATGTGTTAATTTTGAGATTTGAACTCACCTGAAAGAAAAAAGAAAAATTCATACATAATTTTCACTGTGACACATAAAAAAAACACGACTCAGCAAATTTGTCATATGAATTACCGGGCACTTGGCATCATGTATTAGTGTGACTAGAAGTAAAAAAAAACAGTTGGAATATATGCCACAAAAGACTTCTGTAGCACATTTTAATCACCCATTGATTTCTACCCTTTTTTTTTCTTGGATTACAGGCAGTCAACAGAATCTACATAAAATACATTCTCTAGATTACTATCCATACTAAAATTTTCTTAATTCATTTTGGATATTTATGTTGTTTTCTTCACACCGAGTCACCTGTTTCATGATTCTTTTTTTTCTGTCCTGGTTAAACTGGCTCGAAAATTCAATGGAACTGTGTATTGTTGATTCCATGCTAGGTCCCTCTCAGAAATCAGTTATTGGCACATAGTAGAACAGTTTTAAGAACTCTGGCTAGTTGCATAAATTATTCTGACAAACATGAATCGGCTCCATGTAGAGATCAACAGAAATCCCTCTTGCCACATTCCCTGGCTACTTTCTAAATTGTCTGCAAATAAGGCCCAATTTACTATCCCACAAAGAAACCACCCTGCAGCCACTTCCGGTGACAGGGTGATTGAGTGAACACCACACTGTTACTAATTGCACACACGGTAGGGAATGTTAGCTTCCTGTTTGAGGCACTCAGATGGTCACATAGTGTCACACCCAGCATCTATCATGTGGTATCCTTGTGTAGTGTCTAACCACCTCTGGGGTTACTGCTGTCATGTTTGTCTGCATCCCTAACTACAGGCCTGACTCTGTGATGTGTAAGGCACTGATATGTTGCTGGTGAAATTGAATACAAGGTTAAGGGTGGTCATCAGGCAGAGGGTAAAGCTGTCATCCCAACAGAAGTTAGCTAATCAAGAAAAAGAAACTTCCATCTTTGTGGAAGTCATGCAAGTTGGAAAGTATTATGAGCACACAACTACTGCACTTTAAGCTGTTGCAACTCATTTGTAGAGCACACAAGTTGTCCATCAGAGCATCAAGTTTTGTCCGTTCTGGTGTTGATGGTGAAACCAAACACGTTATAACAATACTACCAGGAAGGCATAGAGGAAGGAGCAAATCACTTCTGAGTACTCAACCGACCCTTTTGTTTAATAGAATCTGCCATGAAGCCTTAAGCACATACTCTGTCTGTAAAGTAGTTTTCCCTTGTTGGCCTTGTAAGATCAATCAGATGTTTTGGTTCATGCTAAGGAAGCAGGGTCTTAAACTGGTGTAAACGTCAGTCTACATGTGTAGTGGATAACTTTAGGGCGTGATTCTGTGCCTGAGGGCCTTCATTAATTGCAGTTCTCCTTAAATCATTAAAGCACCTAATGCATCTGAATATTCATTTGGTAATTGAGATTTATGGTAGCCCTTTGAAGAAGAGTGAAACAGACAAAGTGCTGAGGCTGCAGTTTTTGTAGGTTTCTAGTTTTACATCCATTATATAGGTAAACTTGTGAAGTTTACCATCAACATTCACTTATAGTATACACGTATCAATAACAATGAATTTCTAAGTTGCTGTACGTATATATGCATACAAGTCAAATATAATGTTTTAGATTCCCTAAGCACGTGTTATAAAAAACAAAATAATTTTATGACTTTAGGCCACTCAAAAAAATAAGTTGTTTCTCATCACAGCGCGCATCATAAATCTCATGATTCGGGGAATTTTTATTTATTTTATTTTTTACATTTTTGATGACAAATATGTCAAAACTGCCAAAATATTGGCATATTTGGTATCGTATTAAAGCTTACACTGTCAGCAATGCAGTCAGCTAGGTTTAACTTGCATTAAAACAACCTTTGCTGATAAATAAACCCAAAAATACTTTAATGTGAAAATTTATCGCGAAAAATGCAAATTTCCCTATGTTTTTATCCCAAGAGTAAAAAAAAAGATTGTATAAAAAACGCCCAGGTCATATTTTTCATTGCTTGGTGATGAGAAACAATTTTGTTTTATGAGTGGCCTTACTAGGAACCACTGTATGAATATTTGCATAAATCAAAAATGCTTTACTGGACATTTTGGGCATTTCTAATTTCAGTACATGCTGCTAAAAGTCACTATCATGCCGCGATAACCTTTCCATGACATTTTGATAGTCCAACTGAACATTTCACACAGTTAAACTTACTGCGCTATAGTATGTTGATTTTGCATCTTTATTTCTTAGCTAACAAAGACTGTCTGTGTAAATATTGATTTAGTAAGACTTCTTCACAGTTCTTTCAAGTAACTACACACCAATCAGATTGAATTATTAGACATTGAGGAGTGAGTTTGCACTGAGGCCATTTTAGTTATTCACAGCAGCACAACATCTTGTCCGTTGTGCTGTATGACTGATCAGAGGGATGTCAGTCGGTGTTAAGGACAATGACATCCATGGGATTTATAGCCTGGGACAGAGACACCATACACACTCTACGAGCTACCCCCTTTTTTTTTATAGAGTTTTATTAAGGTACATGTAGAAATAGTATGTGTAAACATACATTCACAACCCAGACTCGGATAAATCCGTTCTGCCGTCTGGTCCTTCTTTGCCTGACTAATACTATATATGAGAATAAAATGTGTAATGACGTATTAGATATTTTGCTTTTGGGGAGGGGGGAGGGGGGGGGATGGAATATTATTATATCATGTGTCACTAGTGTAAAGACACTAATGTTTCAGTGACAGACCTATATACTTATAGGTTTAAATACATCCTATATACCATCCTATATACCATTTAAGGACGACATGATACCTTAATGCATCATGCTCTTGGTTGTCAAGATCAATTAATGCAGCTCTGGCGCGTAACTCACTAGTGCTGCATTCAAGCATCATGCTAACCGTTAAGGATTGAGACATTCCCAAAAGGTCTGTATGATGCACCAATGCAGCCCCAGTGAGTTACTCATTGGTGCATTGTGACGACAAATGTCACCTTTAGCAACATCTGTCCCTATAGGGTTAAGGACACCACAAAGTGATAGACTGTACTTATCTATATATGCATCACATTCTGTGCCAAACAAATGTACAAAGATCACCCTGAGTACAGAATAGGAGACATGAACTCATACCGGGAGAGCTACATGCTAATGACATCATGAATGCACCACCACTCAGTGATTGGATAACAGACCCAGGAGGACAATTATGTGGTGTACCTCCGAGCACAATCTGTTACCAATAGCCATAGATCAGTGTACTATGGGTCTGAACTTTGGGAGTGAGTCATGAAACACAGATTTATGTTGATGGTGTGTCAAAGTAGGAAGCACTTGGTGAACATTCTCGTTTCAGCTAAGTCCCAATGGTGAGACAACCACTTTTTGCACAAGTCATCTCTGGTAAGGACTTCAGTTTTGTTCAATGGAGACATAGGGGATTACCTTTTTTTTATGTCAATAGTTTTAGTCAGCGATGTCAGCTCTAGATGTCAAAAGACCAGCCTTTAAAAAAAAGCCTTATAAAGAAGGTAGGCATGCTCGATAGCACTAAGGATGTAATTGTAATAATCAAGATATGCATAAAGAAATGTAGGTCAGCTTGCAACATGAAATGTCCTGCTTTTACAAAAGTACATGGTGCACAGTGTCAGACCCTGTGTGTAGCCCCTGCTGATTCCACAGAAAACTGGCCCAAGTTGGGGTTCTGAGACCAGGGTCAAGTATCCCCAGCCCCTTTGATGTTGGTGTTGATGTGGGGACCTGTCATTATCTGTCCCTGGGGAGGGCCTGGGGCTGGGAGGTGTGTGAGAGTGAAGTGGTGACTAATGGAGGTGGTCAGTAATTGTGTGAGGCTATCACGTCCAATCTGGGTGATGTGAGCGGAGACCTGTGTCTTTATCTTTATCAATCTGGGTGCTCAGAATTGAGGCAGGAATCTCTGTATCGCTAGCAAGGGGCTGTTCAACATGGCACAGTCTGTTCAAGGGTGGGAGTTGGTGGAAATAGAAACACATTTAAACAAGACATAGCTTGTTTTTCATTTTCAGAAAAAGAGTTACAAATCCTTATCATTCTATTTTGGAGCTTGGAAGCATACTGATGGAATAAAGATAATTTAGTGTGATCAGTATGTGTACTACTCTAAGAGGAAGCTAATGCAGATCAAATCTTGATTTCCCCTGATGTGATTGACTGTTCTATGTCTGCACATTGCCCTACAGACTTCAACTAAAGCACAAGGTGACATCCAGGTAAAGTACCTACTACTGTGGTATAGTACTATTTTCCATTGTTCAACCCCTTTGCGATGCAGGTGTCCCGGCAGGAATCCCCGGCTATTGCTTATTTATGACATTGTGTCAGGGCCTTTAGAGGCAGTCAAACAAGGGGAAAATTGGACGAGGCCAACTGTTTGGTGTTGGCGATTTAGTGAGACGCCCCTGGGGGATTGCCTGACCCTGACACTGAGAAGGCTGAAGGGAGAGGGGGATGTTGTTGTGAGAGGGAAGGACTTAAGGCATAGCTGGGTTTATATGTCAGGATTGACAACACTCTATTCTCAGAGTTCTAGCAGTCTGGAGGCTGTGGTTGTAACTGTGAAATGACTGGCCTGGGGCTTTTCCTGTGCCGGGTTAAATTGGGTTGTTGGGTACAATTGGGTTATGCATTTGGGGATAGGGATGGATGTTGGCCTCAGTGTTGGAAGGCAGTTAACACTGTAAGCACAGCATAGCGCATTAATGTGTAACATGCCATCAATAAATAAATGGGTGCTGGAGTAAATCACACGGGTTACGTTCATGATGCCAACCCTTTATGTAATCTCAAAGAGTGATGCACCAATGAAGTGCTTGTGCTGACTGATGTTGCAAAAATCTTCTTGGGGTCAAATAGTGAGTGTGCAGGAGGGACCGTTGGGAGCTTCTGATGGATCGAAGAGGGCTCGGGTGATTCTTTGATTAGAAACCCTGCATGAGAATCCCTGATCCTCAGCCTACATCCCTTCAAGCCCCCTTACTGCCCCACCTCCGACGCCAACATTCACACACACACTCACACATGCACACACTCACGACCCACTAAGAAATCAGTGCCCATGTTTATGACTTGTCCGTTTGACATTTCCTCTCCACCCTCTCTAACCCACCACACCTAGCATCCTTCCTAGCGTCATTTCCTCAGGCCTCTGGTGCCCACATTTCAGGATTCAAAGAGATTGGACACCCTTTATTTTATTCGCATCACAGGCACATACATCACTATAATGGTCAGTAGGAGGACAGTGTCTTTGATCTTTGCCTTCATCGATGCTGCTTGGTCTCAGACTACCATGAACCACCCGGCCCCCTGCCTCCCTATGCACTCCTCTTCCCCCCTGACCTCCGCCCCTTGTCAGACCCCCCTATCTGCACTCCTCTGCCCACTGCCTGATAACTGCATACACCCTCTGATAAGCATCGCCATCTAAATGATATTGCTTCCAAGCAAGAATATAGAAAGACATATCTTTGCAGCTGGTGCAGTGGGCACCATAAGGTGTGGGTGAGTAATGGTTAACTGATGTATTGTGTATGTTGGAAGTGGGTCAGTGCATCAGTCAGCATAGCAGTAGGGAGGGAGGCATTGTGTGCCTTGCAGCTGTACAGCAGGACAGTAGACAGGGCAGACTTACACCAAGAGGCAACCACCAGAAAGGCGCAGTGAGGGGGAGGTCCTTTCAAAGGCTTCTCCTGGCCTACATTCTTGGACAGAGGGCGAAAATCTCAAATTATGACAGGTGTATACCTAAGTCGAAAAGGGGAAGGGATGACACACAATGATGACAAATTAAGAGCTGTATCATAATTCAAAAGCGAATTATAGCTTCACCTACTACCATTAGCATTGCTATCAAGTACCCAGTAGTGTACCAGTACAGGTCAGGTTCACAGCAGTTCTCAGCAAACTCCTGTGAGCTGCGCTTGTTAAACCAATTAGACCCTCTGTGTATTGATCCATCCCCCGCTGGTCACTTTGGGCTGCACTAGTTCCTGGTGTGTCCTGGGGCTTTGATTATTGTAGCTGGTTGCCGGCTGGTCCTGATTTACACCAGTGAGAGCTGGCCGGGCCCCTGCCCTCCTCCAACCTGGACCCATCATTGACTCAGTAAGCGCCTCCCCTACCCATCACTGACTCAGTAAGCCCCAGCCATACCTATCATTGACTCAGTAAGCCCCTTCCCTACCCATCATTGACTCGGTCAGACCCTAGTTTAACCCTCTAAGGGCTGCACCCAACATAACTACATTACTCAGGCTATTGCACTTGACCTCATGCAACCTCTCACAAACATTGGGAACTAACCGTATTCGGACCCAGTCTAGTGTCATTTCAGCACTGTTTACATGCCTGACCAAGGCTAACTCAGTTAATTTCATCAGATCCAGTCCACACTTGCCTGTCCATTTGATTCGCTAAAATGGCAGCCAACTGTGCAGATCCTACTCCTGAAATGGCCCTTAATCTAATGGGCCGAATCGCTTGGGGTGGACATTTGGGTGCAGGGTGGCAGGACCTGTAGGGGAGCCCGGTCGGTGTCTGCCAGAAGTAGTTATTTATGTCCCTGATCCTTGAATTGGATTGATGGTATATCCCCTGAGAGGTTCACACCTGATGCAACCAGCTATCACACCTACGTCTCACACCTCTGTTCGTTGGTGTCACACCCACCAGGGTAGCAGGTGTGGATGTGGCCTGACCCAGGAGTTATAGACATGGCAGCCTGGTGCTTAGGGTGTTACTTTGCACTTTGCAGCTCCTGAATGATTTGTACGTGTGACTTACTATCCTGAAGAGCAGCAGTTCATGCTCCATATACCCTCCTATACTTTGTGATGTTAGATACTCTTCAATTCAAACAGAGCCCACAGAATGACTCACAGAATGAACAAAATTTGTGGATGGGACAGTCATGTAATCATCCTTTCAAATTGCTATATGCCATGCAGGTGGTCGATGGCACAGGATAAATCTGAGAGATGCTTTGGGAGCTAATGATGCAGTAAATCAGCATATCCCAGTCCTGCGGTAAATCTAGCTGGGATGAATATATAGCTCATGCTCCCCCTCCCTCTGCTACTGGACATGTCAATGATACCACCTCCCACTCCTCCACCCCCCTGACCTAGACACTTCGGTATGCTACCCCAGCCTTGGCTGACACTGAGGCTGGGCAGGGCTGTCATTTGAATCATTATGAGCTAGTGCTGAGCAGCTCATTGGGTTAGTGGCCAGCTGAGACCTGCCTGAGGGCCTGTCTGCATCTAACACCTTACCCTGGTTTAAGGTTGTCTGTCATTAACCTGCTTTAACACTGGTTCTAAGCCTCCTCAATGGGTTTCAATGCAGAATACTCAGGCTTTCATTGTCGGAATGATTGGCTTGTTTTTCACCAGGCACCACCAGAACGAGGTATATGATGTTTGCACTTTGCCAGAAGTCAGAACGGGGGCCGCCATCTTGGATTGTGCCACCATCTTGGATTAAGGTGTCACAACACAAATTTATGCTATGTCATAACATTAATATAAATCAATGTTTGATAGTTCCTGAGGTTGATTATAATCATACCTACCACCCCTAGTATGGACCCAAGGAATTTAATGGTTCTATCCGTTTGTTGCTAATACAGCTGGTTGCCTAGCAACTGCTATTCTAATTGTTTATCTGCCTAGCAACACACATTTCCATGGTCCTAAGGTTGATTATAATCATACCTACCCCCCCTAATATGGACCCAAGGAATTCAATGGTTCTATCTGTTTGTTGCTAATACAGCTGGTTGCCTAGCAACGGCTATTCTAATTGTTTATCTGCCTAGCAACACACATTTCCATGGTCCTGAAGTTGATTATAATCATACCTTCCCCCCCTAATATGGACCCATGGAATTCAATGGTTCTATTGGTTTGTTGCTAAAACAGCTGGTTGCCTAGCAACGGCTATTCTTATTGTTTATCTGCCTAGCAACACACATTACCATGGTCCTGAGGTTGATTATAATCATACCTACCCCCCTAATATGGACCCAAGGAATTCAATGGTTCTATTGGTTTGTTGCTAATACAGCTGGTTGCCTAGCAACGGCTATTCTTATTGTTTATCTGCTTAGCAACACACATTTCGGTGGTCCTGAGGTTGATCATAATCATACCTACCCTCCCTAAAATGGACCCAAGGAATTCAACGGTTCTATCTGTTTGTTGCTATTACAGCTGGTTGTCAGGCAACGGCTATTGTTTTTTTCTATCTACCTAGCAACACACATTTAGGTGGTGCTAAGGTTGATTATAATCATACCTTCCCCCCCTAATATGGACCCATGAAATTCAATGGTTCTATTGGTTTGTTGCTAAAACAGCTGGTTGCCTAGCAACGGCTATTCTTATTGTTTATCTGCCTAGCAACACACATTACCATGGTCCTGAGGTTGATTATAATCATACCTACCCCCCTAATATGGACCCAAGGAATTCAATGGTTCTATTGGTTTGTTGCTAATACAGCTGGTTGCCTAGCAACGGCTATTCTTATTGTTTATCTGCTTAGCAACACACATTTCGGTGGTCCTGAGGTTGATCATAATCATACCTACCCTCCCTAAAATGGACCCAAGGAATTCAACGGTTCTATCTGTTTGTTGCTATTACAGCTGGTTGCCTAGCTAAGGCTATTCTTATTGTTTATCTACCTAGCAACACACATTTAGGTGGTCCTAAGGTTGATTATAATCATACCTACCCCCCCTAATATGGACCCAAGGAATTTAATGGTTCTATTGGTTTGTTGCTAATACAGCTGGTTGCCTAGCAACGGCTATTCTTATTGTTTATCTGCCTAGCAACACACATTACCATGGTCCTGAGGTTGATTATAATCATACCTACCCCCCTAATATGGACCCAAGGAATTCAATGGTTCTATTGGTTTGTTGCTAATACAGCTGGTTGCCTAGCAACGGCTATTCTTATTGTTTATCTGCTTAGCAACACACATTTCGGTGGTCCTGAGGTTGATCATAATCATACCTACCCTCCCTAAAATGGACCCAAGGAATTCAACGGTTCTATCTGTTTGTTGCTATTACAGCTGGTTGTCAGGCAACGGCTATTGTTTTTTTCTATCTACCTAGCAACACACATTTAGGTGGTGCTAAGGTTGATTATAATCATACCTTCCCCCCCTAATATGGACCCATGAAATTCAATGGTTCTATTGGTTTGTTGCTAAAACAGCTGGTTGCCTAGCAACGGCTATTCTTATTGTTTATCTGCCTAGCAACACACATTACCATGGTCCTGAGGTTGATTATAATCATACCTACCCCCCTAATATGGACCCAAGGAATTCAATGGTTCTATTGGTTTGTTGCTAATACAGCTGGTTGCCTAGCAACGGCTATTCTTATTGTTTATCTGCTTAGCAACACACATTTCGGTGGTCCTGAGGTTGATCATAATCATACCTACCCTCCCTAAAATGGACCCAAGGAATTCAACGGTTCTATCTGTTTGTTGCTATTACAGCTGGTTGCCTAGCTAAGGCTATTCTTATTGTTTATCTACCTAGCAACACACATTTAGGTGGTCCTAAGGTTGATTATAATCATACCTACCCCCCCTAATATGGACCCAAGGAATTTAATGGTTCTATCTGTTTGCTGCTAATACAGCTGCTTGCCTAGCAACGGCTATTCTTATTGTTTATCTGCCTAGCAGCACACATTTCCATGGTCCTAAGGTTGATTATTATCATACCTGCCCCCCTTAATATGGACCCAAGGAATCCAATGGTACTTTCGGTTTGTTGCTAATACAGCTGGTTGCCTAGCAACATCTATTCTAATTGTTTATCTGCCTAGCAACACACATTGCCTTTCTCCTTGGTCCTGAGGTTTATTATAAATATACCTTCCCCCCCTAATATGGACCCAAGGAATTCAATGTTCTTTTGGTTTGTTACTTATACACATGGTTGCCTAGCAATGGCTATTCTAATTGCTTATCTGCCTAGCAACACACATTTCCATGGTCCTGAGTTTGATTACAATTATACCTAACCCCCCTAATATGGACCCAAGGATTTAATGGTTCTATTGGTTTGTAGCTTATACAGCTGGTTGCCTAGCAACGGCTATTCTTATTGTTTATCTGCCTAGCAACACACATTTCCATGGTCCTAAGGTTGATTATAATCATACCTTCCCCCCCTAATATGGACCCATGGAATTCAATGGTTCTATTGGTTTGTTGCTAATACAGCTGGTTGCCTAGCAACGGCTATTCTTATTGTTTATCTGCCTAGCAACACACATTTCCATGGTCCTGAGGTTGATTATAATCATACCTACCCCCCTAATATGGACCCAAGGAATTCAATGGTTCTAATGGTTTGTTGCTAATACAGCTGGTTGCCTAGCAACGGCTATTCTTATTGTTTATCTGCTTAGCAACACACATTTCGGTGGTCCTGAGGTTGATAATAATCATACCTACCCCCCTTTATATGGACCCAACGAATCCAATGGTACTTTCGGTTTGTTGCTAATACAGCTAGTTGCCTAGCAACATCTATTCTAATTGTTTATCTGCCTAGCAACACACATTGCCTTTCTCCTTGGTCCTGAGGTTGATTATAAATATACCTACCCCCCCTAATATGGACCCAAGGAATTCAATGTTCTTTTGGTTTGTTGCTAATACACCTGGTTGCCTAGCAATGGCTATTCTAATTGCTTATCTGCCTAGCAACACACATTTCCATGGTCCTGAGTTTGATTACAATTATACCTAACCCCCCTAATATGGACCCAAGGATTTAATGGTTCTATTGGTTTGTAGCTTATACAGCTGGTTGCCTAGCAACGGCTATTCTAATTGATTATCTGCCTAGCAACACACATTTCCATGGTCCTAAGGTTGATTATAATTATACCTACCCCCCCTAATATGGACCCAAGGAATCCAATGGTACTTTCAGTTTGTTGCTAATACAGCTGGTTGCCTAGCAACATCTATTCTAATTGTTTATCTGCCTAGCAACACACATTTCCTTTCTCCCTAACATGGACCCAAGGAATTCATAGGGAATGCCATATTTGAAGAAATATCATCCTTCCTCCTGATAACCCCTTCCCGGCCCTGCTTTTTTGGTGTCTTGAATGGGTTCCCTTCAAACATACCAACCATGTAGACATTATGTTTCTTCGAATGCAAGAATTGCGGTTGTTGCTGCGTATAAAAATGCCTGAGGCATTTTTTACGCGGCAACAACCGCAATTCTTGTTTACAGCATTGAGGGAAGACTTTTCATTCTTTCCAATTAAGTTATAATATAACATAATAAACAGAGAATATTTTGAGGGCATTCTTGCTTCCTAATATTATATTCTGTGTAGCTCACTATGTACCCACCTACAGCACATTCTGCAACAAGAGATGACACCATTTGAGTTGAATACCTCTCTCTCTGTCTCTGTCTGTTTCTGTCTATCTGGCTGTCTGTCCGTCTCAATATATGCACATAAAGATATGTAACCCTGGTGGCTAACATATGATACTTCGTAAAGCTAGGTTTGAGTTCAGGCCAAAAATATGCTAGGAAGGTCTGCTACAGTTTAGAGCAGCTCAGAGTGGAGAGGGGAATTATGTCAGTTGCACTTAGTCCCAGAATGTCCAGAGCGCTGCAGTGCCATGTTCGGACGCTGGGTAAATCTAGCTGGGATGAACATATAACTCATGCTCCCCCTTACTACTGGACATGTCAACGACACCACCTACCCCTCTTGTACTCCCCACTCTGATGCAGCCTCTCCTCCTGGGAGACAGTGCCAAGGGTCCTGTGGACCATGTCCTGTCTGCATGCCCTTCCTTGCATAAAGGATATGGTGCTAAAGCACTATGTGGCTCACTACAGGGTTAAAGTGCAATAACCCATGACTTGGCTCAGGGAAGCGGTGGGCATTCGATGCAGTGGGCAGCTGGTGTAGATAGCTGCTCACTTGGTGCTGACCCACTCAGCACTCACTCACTGACCACTCACTCACAACAGCTCACACCCCCTCACAGTACCCCAGTCTTGCTCACACAGTATTGACACCGCTCCCCACTAATACCCTGAGGCAATAAGTGGAGGAATGGCCAGGCCAGGCACTCAGTGCCAGTGGGTAGGGCTGGACACAAAATCAGTACAAGGTGTACCACACGCTGCTCTAGTGTCTAAACTGTGTACTGTAGGTTAACACTCACACACACAGGTTCACACCTCTTCACACCC
This sequence comes from Harmothoe impar, assembly GCA_947462335.1. NCBI lineage: Eukaryota > Metazoa > Annelida > Polychaeta > Phyllodocida > Polynoidae > Harmothoe > Harmothoe impar. Next base: position 1,970,876 of record OX381713.1, read on the forward strand.
GCTGAGTATTGATGGGGGCTCCTACTAATAGCCTGAGGCATTAAGGGCTGGCCACAATCAGTGTACCACACCCTACACTATGTCTAAACTGTGCACTGCAGGTCATCTGAGTTAGAACCCGCAGAAGGAAGGTTACTTCCAGCATGTTTGGACACCCTTAAGGCTTGGTGGTGTGGCCCTAGTATAAAATATGCAACTAGGCTGGAATCTAGAACAAGAAGGGCTCCGCTACTTTTTTAGACTCCTGGGATATGAGTTCCTCATCTATACTCTGATAAATTTGTTAAAATGTAGAAATCTGTACAGTGCACATGTTTAAAAAAAGTGCTCTTGTATATGGAAATCGTTTCCAAAACTGCTGTAGTGAGATTGACATATCTGCATTACCACAATATAACATGTCTGCTTTATGGAAGGTTGGTGCAATAGACTCTGCTAGATGCCTATAAATTCATGTGTAGCCACTAGCTAGTCACCAATTATACAGCTATGGCAAAACAACATGATGACGATGATGAAATACCAGGGGAATCTCCCTGCCTGACGCCAGGAGGCTATTCATGAATAAATTGGGTATTTACAGCAATCCGAAAGGTATGGAACTCTCCTGAAAACAGCCAGAGAAGGTAGTAATGCCATAAACAGCAACCTCTTCTTCCTTTAGTTCCTGTAGAGAGGTTACGGAGGTATGAAGGTCATGGTCAGTCCCATCTGCAGTGACACTGTCCCCCTCAGGTAATGGAGGTCCTTCTGCTATCATTATGCTCTCTCTGTTGCAGGACGGTCTCTTAAGGCATCCCAAGTTGAGTTTGAGTTATCGGCCCTGGACTATGGATGTTTAGTCAGCTCAGGAAAAGCCATTCTTCACACTATGAGTGCCCCTATGAGTCTCCAGACTAGTCCACACATCAGAATGTGACAGTTCTTATTAGATCCCTTTTTAATTGTGATCAGTTTTATTTAACTAACTCAACAGGGTCTTTCAACAGGGTTTCATTAGTATAAAATGAAGACTTAATGCCTTACATATCTTGACCAATATAAAAATGAGGTAGACTTTTCAACGGGAAGGAGGGTTCATATTCCTATATATCACAGTCTTTATGGATGCAATAGCCTGCCATACACATAATACATGGGCAGCACTCCAAGCCCTGAGTGAATATCCATGTATCATACTCAGTCAAGATGCTGAGATGACACTTGGCTATGGACACCTCCCCCTGCCCTGTATCATCTCTACCTCATCTATATTCTCCCATCCCAGGCAGGCCTTAAACATGGCCAACCCTTCACAGACTTGGGGCTCAGATAAACCTAAAAAGGCACTCTGTTGTCTTCAAGTTGCTATGAGATGGCTGCAAAAAGTCAGTGTAATATATGAGCATCAATGTGCAGCCATCTCTGTGTCATAATTGAGGAGATGATTGGCAAAAGTAGCAGTTTTCCGATGATATACACCTTCAGCATTAAATTAGAGGTAATGCAGCTGATGTTGGCATCCTATGTATCTTTATGACAAGGTGTATAAATAGTATGAGCATCCAACCAGTACCCGAGCCATGTATACATGTTGATATACTACTCACTCAGACATACATGCTCTATAACAGATAACCGGCTGGTCATAAATCACAAACACCCTCTGACACCATCAAATAAAACTTTGAAGCTAGAAACTTAACGCCACAAATTGCTCACCATTGATTTAAACTATATGTCATATAGAGGAAGGATGTCACCATGTGTGAAGCTCATATATACATCTACAGTTAATTATTTACATATACCTGCATATATATTGAGCTACAAATCACCCTACATATCCAGTAGCATCAGACATGTGGGCCCCCTTTGGCTTAATATCGACATATGAGTACAAATACAAGTTGATTTAAATAGAATCATTACTCACTGACTCCACAAAAATAAAATAAACATGTAGAAACAATTTCTCCAGGTATTTTCAACCACTGAATAGTTTCTACACTTTGGTGCACAGTCATTCAAGATATACATTAACTAAAAAAACCTTCATGTTCTATTTCTATAAAGACAGTTAGTGGACCTTTAATGATGGATTTGATAATCCAATATACTACATATTACATATGACTGTGACAGGCCGCATCTAAATCCTGGTTATGACATACAGCAGCGTAGACAGAACGCTGACAAGGCACTAATGTGTGTCATTAGGGAGGCAGCAGGCCCCAGTGACAGGGCCATCTGTTCTATCTCAGTTATTATATAAAGCAACCCCCTACATGTATACCATAGAGTAGCACCGACTACGACTGGGTGGTTAAATGATATACTGGTATTCCAGTTACCTCATCAGGAGGTTATCAACAGTTTGAAATAGCTTATCAAACAGTTTAAGCATCCCAGACATAGATTGGGGTTGAAAGCAAATAAAACAATGATAGTATATTATCAAGAGACAAGTGACAAGTGCTTCTAGGACATGGGAAGCTGGTTGACAGCTAGTGGGAAGGTAGGGAGGGTGTCCAGTATCAGACAACTCAATAAGACTCGATTAGACTTACCACAAACCTCAGGTTTCAAAGATCCCTCACATATTCCTTTGTGCTTATGCTTGCAGTAAAGCCAGCAAATGTAGCACGTAGGTGAATGTTGAGATAACAGTCAATGCAGGTTTGCGATTTCCTTTCCTGAAGCACAGCAGGATGCTTTTTTTTTTTACCTGGGCAGGAAATGTTTAAAGGGGATGGCGGTCCTTTGTAATAACCAGGTAGATTCAATTATGTGTGTTCGACACAATTTTACCTATGATGATAGTGAGAGTGTGTGATCACTTTAGTCTTCTTGGTAGGCCTACGTGTATACAGGTACATAAACCACTATCAAATGACGATATAGACATAATGAGACAAAATATGAAGAAAAGGTCACTCAGTTCATCCCTACCTACCCTACTATGATAAAGAACAATCAGATTCGGACAAACATGCCCATAAATGGTTTGTGATAGAGACTCAGCCCTCCCTTTAGGTATTCCCTTGGTCAGCATTTATCAATTTGATATTGGCAGAATAGCTTCCCGCGGAACAAACTGCAATTGTTCCTCTGTAAAGAGAATGGTGGTAAACAATGCATTGTGTCAGTATGGTTGCTGCCCTCATTCTATAAAGAAGATTTCCTCACCGAAAGCTAGAGAACTAAAGGCTTCTATCTTGGCTGCTTTATTTTTTGTTTTCATAAAAAAGTTGCCTGTTGAATCCTTTTAGTTCTTAATTTAAATAATTTTGCATGGTTCTAAATCAAATTCTAATTGTTCTGACAGTTCTTCTAAAAGGTTATCCGTGATTAATCCAATTATTTAGCTGTCTACTCAAAAGGGAAACAAAGGAAATGAGATTAAAGTAAGGTGATTTCAGATTCAAACATTTGTTTTAACCTTCCTGGTTGAATTATTAAGAATTTCATGAAAGCAGACCAATGACGTTGTGGTTACTACTAGAGGAATGCTCTTTTGATTCAGGGATAAAAAGTGAAACTAAATGTCGTTAATGCTCCCTTTTGAGTATATGTCTCCAGCCATGACATCATCAATGGTAAAATATCAAGAGAGAAGCGTACCCAGCTTTGCTATCCCTTCTCAATCAGCCATCTTCCTAAGCTGGTGTTTCGGTTCTCAAGTAGGCAGCTAGAGTAAACTTGTTATTCATTACAGAATGCATGTTGCTATCATGGATTTCATGCTGAGTTATCCCTGCCATGCACACTTGATCAATACATCACCCATGTATGGCAGTTGAACAGGGTGTTTTCCTCCTTTGCAGGTGGGTTGGATGCACAAAATGGCCATCAGGGCATGGGAGGCAATTGGAAGTACTTTTACACAATGTTCCAGTTCTAGGATCTTTTATAGTAATTTCATTTTTTCTGACTCACCTGGTTTATGTTAATTTTGTAATTTTCAGATTTGAACTGACCTGAAAGAAAGAGAAAAGATTCATGCATTATTTTTATTGTGACACATGAAAAAAACATTGTTTGACAAGATTGTCATTTCAATTGACAGGAACTTGACATTATGTATTGACTGTCATTAACACTACAATATGATAAAAATGTAAAAAAAAAAAAGGAAATGCTGCAAAAGACCCTCACTTCTGTAGGATTTAATTTATTCTGATAACACAAATTAGCCACATGTACAGATTAACAGTAATCCATCTTTCCGCTTTCCCCAGCTTCTTTCTAAATTGTCAGCAAATAAGGCCCAATTTACTAGCCAACAAAGAAACCACCCTGCAGCCACTTTGGGTGACAATGTGATGGAGTGAACACCACACTGTCACTAATTGCACACACAGTAGGGAATGACGGCTTCCTGTGTGAGGCACTCAGATGGTCACATGGTGTCACACCCACACATCCATCATGTCATCTCCTTGTGTCTAGCCGCCTCAGTGGTTACTGCAGTCAATTTTGTCTACATGTCCAACTACAGTCCTGACTCTCTGATGTGTTAGCCACTGATATGTTGCTGGCGAAATTCATTACAAGGTAAAGGGTCAATATTAGGCAGAGGGGAAAGCTCTCATCCAAAATTGTGCTAATCAAGAAAAATAAGCCTTCATCCTCCTTGGAGTCATGCAAGATGGCAAATAACATAAAAACACAACTACCGCACTATAAGCTGTTACCACTCATTTGTAAAGCAGACGAGTTGACTGTCAGAGCAGCAAGTTTTTGTCTGCTCTGGGGAATATGGTAAAACAAAATGTTTATGACAATACTACCAGGAAGGCATAGAAAAAGCAGCAGATCACTTCTGAGTGCTCAACATAATCTTCCATAAAGCCATAAGCACATACACCGTCTGTAAAGGTGTTTTTTTTCCTGCAGGCTAAAATAATGCCCCTTGCTGATAGCATGCAACAACATGTTTTGTTTTAAAGTTCTTCTGGAGTTCTCTGGCGCTTATCAATATGTCTACAAGTTGGCCTTGTATGATCAATCAGAGGTTGTGGTTCATGCTAAGGAAGTAGGTCTTAAACTGGTGTAAACGTCAGTGTGCATGATATAGTGGATAACTTTAGGGCGTGATTCTCTGCCTGAGGGGCTTCATTAATTGCAGTTCTTCCTGATTCATTAAAGCATCTGAATATTTAATTGGTTATTGAGATTTATGGTCGCTTTTTGAAGAAGAGTGAAAGTGATAAAGTGCTGAGGCTGCAGTTTTTGTAAGTTTCTAGTTTGACATCCAATACACAGGTAAGCATGGGTCTGCCATCAACATTCACTTAGGTTATCAATTATAACAATGAATTTTTAATAATTTGTAGCAAATATATAGCTTTGAGTCGAATGTATTGTTTAAGATTCCCTAAGTATGTGTTATCAAAAGCAGAAATATTTTCTTGAATTTAATTTAGTAACCGCTGCATAAATGTTTGCCATCAAAATATGATATAAGCTTAATATGTTCAAATGGACATTTTAGGCATAACTAATTTTAGTACATGCCTTAAATCTCACTATAATGCCGATATAAGCTTTCCATGATATTTCAATGGTCAAACTGAAATTAAATCCCCAAATTCAAACTTACAACCTCTCAAACTTAATGAGCTATAGTATGTTGATTTTGAATCTCTAATTTTCAGCTGACAAAGACTGTCTGTGTGAATTTAAATTCAGTAAAACTTCTGTTTGTTTCAAGTGAGGTGTAATGGGTAGGTGAGCATGAGCAGGTCTTGGCAGCTTAGTACAGTTAGGGCTGTCCTGGGAGAAAAGTTTCCTCGATTTTCAGGTTAAAAAGAAGTTATAAGAAGACTGATGTTGTTACCTAAGATGCCCTCTATGCAGGGGCCTTTTCAGAGAGATTTTTTGAGAGTGGTCTCTTTCATAACTTGTTGTTTGCTGGACGCCAATCTCAACTAAGTAAAGATCTTACACTAAGTCACTTACACTAAGTCACTTAAAGCAGGGGCCTCGGTGGAACTATGCATCGAGGTGGCTCCAGAGGGGTAAAAAGCGACCTGGTGACCTGGGCTGTTTTCCAGGTGACCTGGCGACCTTGTACAATAATAAAAGCAACCTGGCGACTTTTGCCCAAAATTGAGTATAGGATAAAGGGTCGCGGCCTTAATTGCGTCAACTTTCGGACCTTAGGCTGGGGACCCCTCCACAACCCCCTCTAGACATGGCGGTTGGTGCCTAAGGGTCAGAGCAGGGGCCTCAGTGGAAGGTTGGCAGTTGGTGCCTAAGTGTAAGAGCAGCCCCTCAGTGGAACTGGGCATCTAGACATGGCAGCTGGTGCCTCAGTTAAAGAGCAGGGACCTCAGTGGAACTGAGCATCTAGACATGGCAGTTGGTGCTTTAGTGTTTTAGTCTCAATGGAAGTGAACCTATATGTTAGCTAGCACTGCAGGAGCCCCACTCTGAGATTGGATTTGGAGTGGGCGTGCAACTCTATGAGCAGTCTGTTAGATTTAAGAGGGGGTATCAAATAGATTTGGATATTAGACATTGAGGAGTCACTTTGCACTGAGGATTTGTTAATTATTTAGAACCACACAACATGTTGGCAGTTGTCCTGAAAAACCAATTAGATGGATGTCAGTCTGTATTTGGACAAAAGCATGCATGCAGCTAAATAATCTGACACAGGGAAATCGTACACACTCTACAAGCTACCCCTTTTAATGACAGAATTTATACATCATGCTCTTGGTCCTGATGATGCATGAATGCAGCCCTTGTGAGAAACTCACTAGTGCTGCATTCAAGCATCATGCCAACCCTACAGGGTTCTGACACTCCTGAAGAGTTGTCATGATGCAGGAATGCATCACTCGTGAGTACTTGGCAAGGCTGCATTGGTGTGTCATGATGAAAAATGTCATCTTTTAGCAACATCTGTCCTGAACACCGGAGAATGATGCTCTGTACTTATCTATATGCACCACATTCTGTGCCAAACAAATGGACATAGATCACCCTGAGTGCAGAATAGGAGACATCAAATCACACCAGGATAGTAACATACTAATGACATCATGAATGCAACACCACCCAGTGATTGGATATCATACCCAGGAGGACAATAATGTTGTGTACCTCCGAGCACAATCTGTTACCAATAGCCATAGATCAGTGTACCATGGGTCTGAACTCTGAGAGTGAGTCATAAAACAGTGATTTATGTTGATGGTGTGTCAAAGCAGGGGGCACTTGGTGAGAAGTCTTATTCAAGCTGAGTCCCTGTGGTAAAACTTCTATTTTCCGTATTCTTAGCGCTTTGCACACAGGTCAGTGTCCTTTAAGGCCTTCAGTAAGGTACACAGAGGGGATAACCAATTTTTTTATGTCAATGCCTTTATTCTATGATAAGAGTTAATATTGCAGAGCTGAAAAACATTAATCCAACAATCATCTAATTATCCCAAGGATCAGAACAAGTTTAGAACACCCGTCAATAGAATGAGACATGATTTTTAAATAGAATGGGATATTTATTGGGAATTCAAATTTAATGTTCTGATGTCAACTTTTTTTTTTCAGGTCTATTGAAAATATGTTGGAGGGATCAGACAAAGCAGAATAAGCAAGATTCTCTAGCTGGCAATGTACGTAATGTAAGGTGGCACCTACTGGAATTGAAGATGCTTTAAGTGTCACTTTAAGCAAAAAAAGGTTAGCTTAAATGCAGTGCCTGTGACGAGAGTGTGTCCCTGCACAGACACCGGTAACCCCCACACGGTGCTGCAGACTCCCCTGTCCGCTTACTGAGTGATGGATCCGTGTTCTGTGTGCCACTCCTGGTCGTGTGTGCTCCACTGCTTCCTTGCCCCTTCCTGCTTCAGTCAAAGTGTGTTTTTTCTGCTTCCTTTTCCTATTAATTTTTCTTTTTAGAAATTTTAAACTCTGTTTCCACTCCATGATAATCCTACTTTGCAAAGTAGAACTCCATGAGGTGAGGTCACGTTGCGGTTCCCGTTCCATTTCAGACAGAGAACTCCCTGACAGACTTTGTATTGATTTTCATGACCATCTTCTGTGGTAGTGATCCTGGTATGGCTTGTCCGGGTGCACTTGGGTAATGGTTACAAGGATGATCATTACCTCTAAAAATTGACTGTCATGTAAGGGGGTTTTGATATGTGGTGAGGTGATGTACATTTAAATCTGCAAGACTAATGTCCTAATGTCACTAATGTTAGTGCATTCCACATTTTTTACAACAAAGAGTAAATAGGTTATGGAGTGCAACATGTCACAGGAGAGGTATAGGGAGTTAGAAGGAGTGCACAGCTGCTGCAAAAAGAGCTGCTCACTTTGTATTGATCTACCCACTACTCACTCACTCAACACTAACCCAACTTGGTATCCCAGTACCCACAGTAGCCCCAACTAATACCCTTAGGGCAAAAAGTGGAGGAACGGGCTGGCAAGGCACTAACTGCCGCTTGGCTAAAAGTAGAAAGTGTACCCTGTCCTGCTATCGTGTCCAAACCCTGTACTGTAGGTCATGGGTGGTGGGAATTATACTCCATGCTGCGGCAAGAGATGGTACCACCTGAGGTGATTACCTCTCTACATCAGTATGTCCATGTTAAGCTACAAACTGCTATTATATAAACCAAGAAAGCATTTGGACAACTTTGAGTCAATAAGACAGGAATTTCTGAGGAAACCTGTGTGAAGAAATAGTAAGTATTCATACCTTTCGTATTAGTCTAGTCATCTTTAGGAACCTAGCTACCATTCAGCTACCATTTTACAAATAAGGAAAATAACCCTATGACGATAACAGATGGAGCCCCTCTCTGACCCCTGAAGACTGATAACTGAGCTAATTACGGCAATCAAACGGGTCTGTAACTCTGAAATATTGGTCAGAGAAGCCAGCAATGTCATAAACCTCTCCTCCTGTCAGTTCCTGCAGGGAGGTGGTCAAGGGGTCATAACCGGTGCCACCTACAGTGACACTGTCCCCCTGTGATGACACAGATGGATCTGCACTGATTTTTGATCAGGGACTGGACAGTCTCTTCCAGTCTGTGAGCTATGGGGCTTGGAATCAAATGCATTTTGATTTCATTGTTTGATAGTAAAAAATTGCAAAGGCTTGGTATAATTTGTATAGGAACAGAGGGGAGTTAAATATGACAAGGTATATAAATGAGATGATGTACAAACCAAATATGAGCACAAACTAGACATAAATCTATTGCATAAATGTTTGCTCTTGTCTGCATTACATCAGTTCAATCTTTTAGTCGAAGAAATATGTATCACACAGATTCCCATAAGATGACGATAATGTTGCCATGTATTACGGACTTCTGCCACACACATGATACTCTACGCCCTGAGGCTAGATATTAACCACTGTATCCTACAGATTGCGTGTTAGTGTCCTACCTGCATTTATAAATTAGAAACCAGGGAACTATGAGGAAACACTTTCAAGACAGTATGGTATTTCTATTTGCTATACTTTTTGTCATCATGACGGTGAGTTTTGACAAGACTGCTGGCTGCATTAATGGCGCTTTTCCCAGTACATTTCACATATTCAACACAACAGCACAGTTATGCCAGTTATGCCACTGTTTTATATAACCATACATACATGCCCTTGACAGGCCTCATCTACATTCAGCTTCAACAGCTCAGACAGAATGCTGACAACGCATTAATGTGCGCCATTAGGGAGGTATAACTATCCAGAGACAGAACCATCTGTTCTATCTTGGTCATTATAAAGCAACCCCTCATATTGGTATTAGGTTTAATACATTCATATGTTTTGAATACATATGGAATTAAATGTAAGTTTGACTATATATCACTGCACGCTGAATCCACGAATAACCAAAACAACTCTCTAGATACAGCATTGGTGAGATTTATTGTGACAAATATGAATAAAGGAGAAGAGATGTTAGGAGAAGGAATTATTCATTTTTGATTCAATTATTTAGCCCTTAGTACAAAGAAAAAAAGAAAAGCAAATGGGAATAATGTAAAGAAGATTTCAGACTCAAAATAACTTTTGATGTGCTGGCTGAAATCTCATCAAATGAGTTTTATTACCAAGGCTGGAGAACAGTTCAATCAAATAATGTGGTAAAATCAATATTAAATGCTTTAACAAAAATTGTTGTTTTTTAGTAAAAAGCGTTTTTGAATTGTATGATGGATGAAATGGATAATGATATGTGTCGAGTCTAGTTCAAGATATATGCAGTCAGCTGTTCCATTTATGTATATGGTATATGTGACTAAGCCTATGCTAGAGTAGCATATTTTACCTATAGAAATTATTGGGTTTATACTCCAATAAAATCGATATAAATATACATTATGATCATGATATCTATATACTGAGTTTGTGTTTTGTAAAATGTTTTGTAAAAGGCATGCCAATAGCTTTATATTCATCATTCAGGGTGCAAAACAACCCTTGGTGCTGGGAGAAGCTTAAAACCATACATTTAGCACTTAAAACTAACTACACAAAAGGTAACTTGATGATTCATGAGCAATACACAATAGGCGCGTTCCTTATATAAAAGATCTGTCTGTGTTTCAAACAACATTTAAATGATGCTCATCTTCACATAGATTGCGTATATATTTACGTACAATAAAAAAAAAAGTTATGCCATCAACTTAAAGAGTTTAAGCTGTGCTATAACTGAGCCCTGGATAGGAAGTGATGCAAGAAAATTAGTGCAATATCAACAAATTCTGATATTTGCAATTCCTGCTTGCTCCTACATTATACTTCATTTTACACTTGATTTGTCACATGTTAGAATGCTGTAAATGTATCAATGCAGGAGGAATTACATTTCTAGTAACTAACCTGGTCTTGTGTTTTCTTCTGACAAACACAAATCATGTCCAAGTATATATCTGAAATTCCACCCAGACTGACCTCCAACTTTCCCAATTATCAGCAGATACGGGCTAATTACTAGTCTACAATAAAAAGGCGCTGCATTCGCTTCCAGTGACAAAGTGATTGAGTTACCTCCACATTGTGGTAATGGTGCATGTGTGGTGCAAAACCTCCCGTGTCAGACATCATCTCCCACCAAATTCTCTCATCCATTTGTACCAGCGCTACTTCCTTCTCTACCTAAGTGCAGTGGATCACCTTGAAAACCTACCTATGCCATGCTTATAAATATTGATTCGTTAAAATATCTATTGACTCAACTATTTAGAGGAATGTATTAACACATATTGTTTTAAATAGCAAAACTAATTGGTCAAGTTTTTGTGGTCGATTTTTGAGATGATTGTAAGAATTATGTTTCGTAAAAGGATATAGCACTTCATTATGCAAATGGAGAGCAGCCACGTAGTACTTCTCTCGCTCCCTCTTCCACATAAGATTTCCTGAAGACTGTACACTTTGGCAGAGTCTTATTTGAGACTGTGCTGGGAGAGTGTCAGAGACACTTAGCTGGTCACGTGGTGTCACACCCACACATCCATCATGTCATCTCCTTGTGTAGTATCTAGAAGCCTGCATGGATACTGTTGCCACCTTACATGGTTCTGCAAAATGCTGGTTTGACTTATGAATGTGATAGCAACTTACATGTTGCCTATGTCATGCAAGCCTAGTTCAAGGGGCAGGCAGATTACAATGCTGCCAGATGCGCAGACATGTGTCGATGAATAAGGAGAAACCTTAGCTTCCTTGATGTCATACAAAGTGGCATTTACACAAAAACTGCAATATATGCTGTGAAGTCTCATTCTGACAGTCAGAACAAACAAATTTGTCTGCCCTTGCAAGAAAGATAGAACCAACACAATGACGATTGCAATGCTTTTGCTCATTAGAATCTGCAATAAAATGATTTATACGCTGACGCTTTGTTGTCTAGGAACAGGGTTAAAAAGGAGAACATTCGGAAACCACGGGCTATTATCTAGGACTGCCATAAACTTACAGTCTACATGATATAGTGGATAATTTAGTGTGATGCTGTGCCCCAGGCTCTGCCTTAATTGCAGCTGTGCCTGACTCATTAAAGTCTGTGATTTACCTGAATTATTCATCATTAATTGAGATTCAACTTTCTTTTGTGAGGAGCAGAGGCAGAGAACAGTCTTACGCAGTTTTACATTGTGTAATGAGTTTGATTATTTCATATGGAGATCAGTGCATGACGTCCCCCAACAAAATGGCCGCCGATTCTGCACACAGCGCCCCCTACACCCTTGGGTGACTCGGAGAACCTTGCTTTATCTCCGGGGGTTGGGTGGACACGGACAATGAGGCAGGATTGGCTTCCTGCCTGTCACCAGTGACCCCTGAGCAGCTGCTGCTGACATCCCGTCACTACCCAACCCTGGATAATAAAGAAGCATTATGACCCTCATCGATTGCCCCTATCTGCCACACTAGCAGCCCGCCCAGCTCACTGCTGCCTGATCTGGTGTCCAGGCTGTCATCATGGCTGATATAATCCTGTCCAGCTGATGGAGCCAGAGGTAGGGAACTGCTAGCCTATAGTCTGGATCTAGATCACTGCTAGAGTGTATGGTTAATATAGGAGCAGTGCCATCTTGTTTCTAGTCCTAACTGGATAATACCCAGATTTATATTAGTTCAATAACCTTAGACAACTTTTGTTTTCAACAGACTTCTACTGCTTTCAAAGTATGCTGCCAGCTTACTGCCCAGTGTCTAATGAGCAAAGTGCCTTGTTCATAGGAAACAGCCAATATTTTGGTGTAGAAGAAAATTTTCTTCTACACTAGATGGGGTTTTAATCATTCTAGGTAAATGCTATCCCTGTTTTCTTACGTGTATTCTCACCTGTAGAAAAAATGTTTGAAAACTAGGATCTCGTTTACTGGGACCACTTGAAGCCCCATCTAGTGTAGAACAAATCTTCAGGCCTCAAGCGGGCACAATGAGCGTGTATGACCGTTGCCTTGCTCTGCAGGTTCTGAGATGGATGACAGAGAAACTGACCCTGCAGCTTTATCTCCACAGGTTGGTTGGGCACGTACACTGAGGCCCCCCCTGGTGGCAGGACCGTTACAATGCCTGTCACCAATGACCCCTGACTAGCCTCCATAGCTGCCGCTTGGGAGGCATTCATCTGATACCAATGACGAGCCTGACCAAGTGGCAAATACGGGGGCATGGTGCTTGGGTACTGAAGCACTTAGGCATGCAAACCCATTAAGGACTCTATGAAAAGATCGTTTACTATTGCAGTAATGAAGTCATATGTGACTACATTCAACGATATTTTTTCATATCGAAGTGAATGTCCAGAAAAAAGATACACATGGATGGCTTTAGAATATCCTTGTCTGCCATTGTTTTTGTTTGAGCTGATAGACATCATAATTCAATTAATTGTAACATATATACATTTATAAGATTAACAAGCTGAGTCAAAAGGAGTCAGTCCGGTCATGTCTGTCTTTCGGGACAACACATAGCATCTGACTTAGAAGCTACATGCACTTACTTCAGGACACACTACTTTTAATTTATATGTTCGACCTGTCTATGATCTAGATAATTAAATTGCACAGTGAAATCAAACAGTCTGCATACTCCTGTCTTCCCCCATTACATCACTTCCTTAATAGGTTTTCAGAACGTCCTGATTAATCACGAACCAATGTCTGAGGAATACATCAGAAGGCAGTAGTATGACAGTAGTGCCCAGGAGTCCTTATTAGAAAGGGACATCTAATCTTCCTTAAAAAATGTCCTTCATAATCAATATGAGAGGGGGCTTTGAATATGTCATTAACAGGTGTAAGATTATAGAAAATAAATGTAAGAAAGATTGCACATATTAGAATGCAAGCCTATTAAATGATTTTGTATAGGATAGATAACTACTTTGATGAAATATTACAATATACCATAAGATGCTGCAGAAGGCTGATGTCATAGACCTTGGCTGTAGCAGAATGTGCAGCTGTCCATCTGACATCAATTCACCTTTAGACGGCTAAGGAAACAACATTATGATGATAAAAGACCAAGGCAATTTCCCTGTCTGACCCCTGTAAGACTATTCATGATTGAAAGCATTGACTGAGGTATTTACAGCAACATGAAGGGTCTGGAACTCTCCCCATAACGACTAGAAAAGGGAGTTAGGCCATATAAAACCACCTCACCTTGGTTTTACTTCCTCCAGGGTCAAAGGTGGTGGTCAGTCCCATCTACAGTGACACTGTCCCCCTGTGGTTATGGAGACGGATCTGTGCTGATTATTCTACAGCCATGACTAGAGAGGCTCGTAAAAGTGGGTTAGGGGCCCTGCACTATGGATGGTCAATCAGAACAGGAACACCCCTTTTTGCACACTGTAAACTGTGGGTCTGCACTATCTCTGGATAAGCGGGCACATTGAAAATATAATTCCTCAACTATCTCAGATTTTTGCAAGGAAAATCACATTTTTGTTTGGAAATTGTTAAAGGATTTTTTTAAATTTGGAAGATCATTTTCTGATCGTCAAAAACAGAAATTTTCTCCGGTGTCATTTCTAGACTATGTTTAGTTTTGGGCAGAGGCATACTGAGCTGAGATATATATATATGTGGAAAAGGGTGGAGATGAAAGCCCCCCCCCCCCCCAACCTCCTCCCAAGATGATCCCCGGGCAGTAAAGCCTGAGCTGTCCCAGAATCCCCCACATCACAAGTGACACGTTGTGAGTTATTGCCAAGATGGCTGCTGGATTTAATGGTATTTTGCCGGGTTTCAATTTTCAATGGCGGTCCCAAAAGACCTCATAAATCACAATTCATATCAGTCTACCTAGATTAGGGAAATTGGATTTTCAAAAGCCAGGACTTAAGGCATCTTCCAGAATATGTGATGTGCTTCCTTATTTTCTTATATCCAAAAGAGACTTGTCTTCCAAATGGCCATTCCTTGCTTTTGTCTAGAAAAAAAGAATAAAGTTCAAGTACATTAGATCATATAAGTTTGATATAGTAGTTGCTGAACGTTGTTCATATAAAGCAGTCACCCATTCAAAATATCCTGATTAGACATGTTATATGATAGCCTAGTCATATGAGATAGAGGTCCATATCCATATAAATCACATGCATTATGAACACATAGTCCTGCCACACACATGTCGCCCCACCTCCTGCCATGCACTATATCATCTCTCTCATCTGTTTTCTGACCCCTTCGGACATGGCCAACACTTCACTGGCTGGAGGCTCTGACTTACCTGTGGGCTTTAAACCCCCAGCGCCCCTATATATAGAGCTGAGTACCTGTCCCGACTGCACTCTGACTGTTACTGGACGTGCAGTAAAATCTGCGGGCTTAAATGGTACTGTAAGCAGGTGGCTAACCACACTTAGAGTAGTGTGAGAAGAGTGCAGTGTGATAAACACATTGGTGATCTTGATGTGGATATGCAAAGCTTTTGATGATACATATGTTATAGATATAATTTGCAGGTTTTACCGATATAGTTTCCCAATATATAGATTTTATTTTCATGTGTAGGCCAATATGCCTCCTAAGGAGATTATATTTAACAAAGCCGATCCCTACCAAACTTCCAAACTCTCATATATTACTTCTGCATGCAATTTCTATATTGAATACAGTAGGAGGTCCGGCATTTCCATCGTACACTAGAAGCATTTCCACTAGGAATGATATCAATTTATATTATTACACTGTACAATGACTATGCTAGGTCTGATATATGTATACTTAATGTATTCAGACGAAGAAAAACATATTCATATATCTCTGTGGACTATAAATATAAGTTAATTGATATATAGTCCACAGAGATATATGAATATGTTTTACTTCATCTGAATATATACAACTAAAGAGCATTAATATTGCTCCCCAAATGGTCCATATATTACGCAACTCCAACTTAGACTCTTCATCACCAGTAGCATCACATATGTGGTACCCCTCTGGACTCATTGGTGCCAACAGAAGGCAATACCGTTAAACCTTGGTTATAAGCCGACCTTGGTTATGAGCCAAATGTGAGTTTGAGAGTAAAAATTCGGCTTATAGCAAAAGTGCTTGAAATCAGTTTTCACTATGTTCCTGCATTATCAAAACCTCGCCTCTAAGCCGAATGGGAGTTTGGGGCTGAAAATTTGGCTTGTAGAAAATAAAAAATGCCAAATAAAATTCGGCTTATAACCGAGGTTTTGCGGAAGGTACAGCTCAAGTGGTCTAGTCCCTGTTCCCTACTCTACACACTGATGCTGAACAGTGGCTTGGGTGGTCCTGCAGGAGAGCAATCACTGAGGATGTCATCACAACGAAAAACATCCCCTAGAAAGGTGTAGGGGTTGGATTCCCTGAACCCTGGTGGAGAGCCCGAAGGGGTGAAACACCTGGGTAATCCTCCCCCTCTGTACCATACCGATCCAGTAAAGTAGGGAGCGGAGAACAGTCAGACACGGGTTGGTAGTGAAACGGGTAGCACGCTTGTCACCGGTGCGAGAGGGCTGTGGTTCAATTCCCGGCCGATTCAATGACTAAGTTTTCCGCGACCTCTACAAAGCTACGGATTTTGAATTTTTGAAAGATGAAATTAGGCCTATAAAAACTACATCACTGTAGCTGCAACGGGTGTTGGCTACGAAATTGAACATATTGTTTTTTGAATAATACATGATTCACTCACCAGCTGCTTACGCTTATGTCCAGTTATCAACATTTGGTTTTGGACTTACGTGAAAAAAATACAAGGATTCAATATTATTTCTATTGTTTCCTCTACATATCGAATCATGTAAGCACAGCGGCCATTTATAATAGATAGGGCGTTAATTGAGCTTATGTCATACAGCAGCCTCGACAGTTGCTGACAATGCACATATCAGCAGCGTTAGGGGTTGGTCCCAGAACTGTTCATACAACATAGAAATACTGTAAAACCTTTATGACAGATATGGCAATGCTATATGTTGCTATTGCATATGGCCTGACAGGCCGCATCTAAATCCTGCTTATGACATACAGCAGCCTATACAGAACGCTGACAAGGCACTAATGTGTGTCATTAGGGAGGCAGCAAGCCCCAGTGACATGGCCATCTGTTCTGTCTCAGTTAATATGAAGCAACCCCTAACACACAATAGAGTACCAGGTATAGCTCAGTATGGTGTAATTGAATAACATACTGATCAATTCGCAGAGATTTTTCTGGATTTGAGTAAAGATACAAATTGAAGTCTACTAATGTGGAACATCAAAATATAACCTTGAAATGATATCCAGTGATGGGAAGGCCACATATGTTTTGATCAATTGCCTGCTGTTCCTGAATGAGAGTTCACAGCCAATACCTGTAGATACAAGAGGAGATCATCAGATAGATGTCAGTGGCGTAGGAAAAGGGGGGGCCAGGGGGGCCCGGGCCCCCCATTTACTGAGGAGGGGGGGGGCCTGAATATGTTTGCCCCCCCCCCAAATTTGTTAAGACCTGTAATATAATACACAGTTTTCAATCCTTACCTCTCCCGCATAGAGAAAAGTGGGGGTAAAGGGGGCTGGGCCCCCTTATCAGAACTAAAGGGGGCTCAAATACTACTTTTCTAATATAAGCGTGTATATATATGATACATCATGCATTAAAACTGATACTTAAAGTTGATTGGAGTGGGCCCCCCTTGGGCCCCCCCAAAGAGCATTTGCTTCCTACGCCTCTGGATGTGTGGATGTAATACCAGGTGACCATCTGAGTGTCTCACGCAGAAAGCCAGTATTTTCTTGGTGTAGATCCATTTTCTAAATTGGCAGCAAAGTGGGTCCAATTAGCTGCAACAAAGAAACAACACCGGAGCCACCGTTGCAAAAACCACACTGTGGCCAATTTTATGTTGAGTGGGGAAATACTGGCTTTCTGCGTGAGACACTCAGATGGTCACCTTGCAAGAAAGATAGAACCAACACAATGACGATTGCAATGCTTTTGCTCATTAGAATCTGCAATAAAATGATTTATACGCTGACGCTTTGTTGTCTAGGAACAGGGTTAAAAAGGAGAACATTCGGAAACCACGGGCTATTATCTAGGACTGCCATAAACTTACAGTCTACATGATATAGTGGATAATTTAGTGTGATGCTGTGCCCCAGGCTCTGCCTTAATTGCAGCTGTGCCTGACTCATTAAAATCTGTGATTTACCTGAATTATTCATCATTAATTGAGATTCATAGTCAACTTTCTTTTGTGAGGAGCTGAGGCAGAGCACAGTCATAAACAGTTTTACATTGTGTGATGAGTTAAATTATTTCATTTATTGTTTTTTCATGAATATGGCAAATTGATTATAAAATGTGCAAAATGAATCATTTTTCTTTTTTGAAAACACCTATTTTCGTGGTTTCTATTATAAACCAAGCTAGCTATAGTATATAGATGATTTAACTGCATGGAATGAAGTAGTGCACTTCTCATGTTGCTCCATAGATCAGATGTCTTCCCTGTTGTTTGCAACATTTATTGATTTTTTTTTACCTTAAAATGTTCCATACCAAGCTACCAACGTCCAAACCCATTCTTCCCTTGCCCAGTGCTTAAACCAACTTAATCCCTTAATTATCTATATGAGTAAATATTCTCGGATGAACCGGGAATTTTGTATTTATCTTGATGCCATGACCTTTTTAGGAAGTTCAAATCAGCAGTATTTTGCCGCCGATTCTGCACACAGCACCTCCTACACCCTTGGGTGACTCGGAGAATCTAGCTTTATCTCCCGAGGTTGGGTGGACACTGACAATGAGGCAGGATTGGCTTCATGCCTGTCACCAATGGCCCCTGAGCAGCTGCTGCTGACATCCCGTCACTATCCAACCCTAGATGATAAAGAAGCATTATGACCCTCATCGATTGCCTCTATCTGCCTCACTAACGGCCTGCCAAGCACTCACTACTACCTGATCTGGTGTCCAAGCTGTCATCATGGCTGATATAATCCTGTCCAGCTGATGCAGCCAGAGGCAGGGAAATACTTGCCTATAGTCTGGATCTAGATCACTGCTAGAGTGTATGGTTAATATAGGAGCAGCGCTATCTAGTTTCTAGTCTTAACTAAATAATACCCAGATTTATATTAGTTCAATAACATTAGACAACTTTTGTTTTTGAACAGACTTCTACTGCTTTCCACATAGGCTGCCAGCTCACTGCCCAGTGTAATGAGCAGAGGTGGCTTGTTCATAGGAACCGTCCAATATTGTGGTGTAGAATGTAAATTTCTTCACTAGATCGGGTTTTAATTATTCCAGCTAAATGAGATCCCAGTTTTTATTACATGTGTTCTCACCTGTAGACAGCATTTTTGAAAACTGGGATCTCGTTTACCAGGACCACTTGAAGCCCCATCTAGTGTAGAACAAATCTTCGTGCCTGAAGCAGGCACGATGAGTGTGTATGACCGCTGCCTTGCTCTGCAGGTTCTGAGATGGATGACAGAAACTGATCCTGCAGCTTTATCTCCCCGGGTTGGGTGGGTAGGGACACTGAGGCCCCCCCTGGTGGCAGGATCACTACAATGCCTGACACCAATGACCCCTGACTAGCTGCCATAGCCACCGCCTTTATCTGATACCAATGACGAGCCTGACCAAGTGGTAAATAGGGGAGCATGGTGCTTGGGTACTGAAGTACTTAGGCATGCAAACCCATTGGGGACTCTATGAAAAGATTGTTTACTCTTGCAGTTATGAAGTCATATGTGACTACATTCAACTATATTTTTTCATATCAAAGTGAATGTCCAGAAAAAATATACACATGGATGGCTTTAGAATATCCTTGTCTGTCATTGCTTTTATTTGAGACGATACACATCAAAATTCAATTTATTGTAACATAAACATTTATCGGATTAACAAGCTGAGTCAAAAGGAGTCAGTCCGGCCATGTCTGTCTTTCGGGACAACACATAGCATCGGACTTTGAAGCTACATTCACTTACTTCAGGACACACAAGATGTCTCTGTCTCTACTTTTGATTTATATGCCCGACCTGTCAATGATCTAGATAATTAAAGTGCACAGTGAAATTAAACAGTCTGCATACTCCTGTCTTCACCCGTCACATCACTTCCTTAATAAGTTCTCAGAACGTCCCGATTAATCACGAACCAATGTCTGAGGAATACATCAGAAGGCAGTAGTATGACAGTATTGCCTAGGATTCCTTATTGGAAAGGGACATCTAATCTTCCTTAAAAAATGTCCTACATAATCAATGTGAGAGGGGGCTTTGAATATGTCATTAACAAGTGTAAGATTGCAAAATATAAATGTAAGAAAGATTGCACATATTAAAATGCAAGCCTATAAAATGATTTTGTATAAGATAGAGAATTGCTTTGATGAAAAAGTACAATATACCATAAGATGCTGCAAAGGGCTAATGTCATAGACCTTGGCTGTAGAAGAATGTGTAGCTGCCCATCTGACATCAATTCACCATAAGACGGCTAAGGAAACAACATTATGATGATAAAAGACCAAGGCAATTTCCCAGTCTGACCCCTGTAAGACTATTCATGATTGAAAGCATCAACTGGGGTATTTACAGCAGTACGAAGGGTCTGGAACTCTCCCCATAACGACCAGAGAAGGGAGTTATGCCATATAAAACCACCTCACCTTCGTTTTACTTCCTCCAAGGTTGAAGGTGGTGGTCAGTCCCATCTACAGTGACACTGTCCCCCTGTGGTTATGGAGACGGATCTGTGCTGATTATGCTACAGCCATGATTAGAGAGGCTCTTAAAATGGTTTAGGGGCCCTGCACTATGGATGGTCAAACAGCACAGAAATACCCCTTTCTGCACTGTGTGAATGACGGGTCTCCTGTATCTCTGCATCAGCTGGCACATTGATAATTCACATTTCTGGATAAATTTAATTTTTGTTCGGAAATTATTAGGACAATTTTTAATTTGGAAGATCAGTCTCTGATTTCCACAAACAATATTCCTTAGCACAATTAACAATACAGAATATTTTAGGAAGCTATTATAAAGAGTGACTGACTACAGTGTCTTATCCGGACTATGTTCAGTTTGGGGCAGAGGCCCCCAGACAGTATAGCCTGAGCCGTCACCGGATACATCACATGTGACACTTTGTGATTTATTGCCAAGATGGCTGCTGGACGTAATGGTATTTTGCCGGGTTTCAATTTCCAAGGGCGGTCTCAAAAGACCTCATAAATCACAATTTATACCAGTCTACATAGATTAGGGATATTGAATGGCTAGGACTTAAGGCATCCTCAAGATTATGTGATGTGCTTCCTAATTCTCTTATATCCAAATGAGACTTGTCTTCCAAATGGCCATTCCTTGCTTTTGTCAAGAAAAACCAATAAAGTTCAAGTACATTAGATCAAATAAGTTTGATATTGTAGTTGCTGAAGGTTATTCATATAAAGCACCCATTCAGAATATCTTAATTGGACATGTTATATGATAGCCTAGTCATATGAGATAGGGGTCCATATCAACCTAAATTACATGCAATATGAACACATAGTCCTGCCATACACATGATACCTGCCTCGCCATAAACATGATACGTGGGTTGCACTCATCGCCCTGAGTGACTATCCCTGTATGATACGCAGTCAAGACGCTGAGATGATACTTGTCTCCCCACCTCCTGCCATGCACTATATCATCTCTCTCATCTGTTTTCTGACCCCTTGGGACATGGCCAACACTTCACTGGCTGGAGGCTCTGACTTACCATAAAAGGCACTCTGTCTGTGGGCTTTAAATGGTACTGTAAGTAGTTGGCTACCCACAGTCAGAGTAGTGTGAAAATAGTGCAGTGTGATAAACACCTTGGTGAACTTAATGTGGAAATGCAAAGCTGTTGAAGATACGTACACTTATAGATATAAATTTGCAGGTTTTTCCGATATAGTTTCCCAATATACAGATTTTATTTTTCATGTGTAGGCCAAAGGAATTTTTTTTTTGACAAAGCCGATCCCTTCCCACTAGGAATGATATCAATTCACATTATTACATTGTACGATGACTATGCTAGGTCTGATATATGTATACTTCATGTATTCAGATGAAGAAAAACATATTTATATATCTCTGTGGACTTTAAATATAACTTAATTGATATATAGTCCACAGAGATATATGAATATGTTTTACTTCATCTGAATATATACAACTAAAGAGCATTAATATTGCTCCCCAAATAGTCCATTTATTACTCTTCACCAACTTAGACTCTTCATCACCAGTAGCATCACGTATGTGGTACCCCTCTGGAATCATTGGTGCCAACAGAAGGCAATAGGTACAGCTCTAGTGGTCTAGTCCCTGTTCCCTACTCTACACACTGATGCTGAACAGTGGCTCTGGTGGTCCTGCAGTAGAGCAATCACTGAGGATGTCATCACGAGGAAAAAACATCCCCTAGAAAGATATGGATTTTGAATTTTTGAAAGATAAAATTAGGCCCATAAAAACGACATCACTGTAGCTGCAAGGGGTGTTGGCCACGAAATTGAACATATCGTTTTTTTGAATAATACATGATTCACTCACCAGCTGGTTATGCTCATTTCGAGTTATCAACATTTGGGTCCGGACTTACGTGAAGAAAATACAAGGATTCAACATTATTTCTATTGTTTCCTCTACATATGGAATCATGTTAGCGCAGCGGCCATTTATGATAAATAGGGAATTGACAATTAATTAAGCTTATGTCATACAGCAGCGTTGACAGTTGCTGACAATGCACAAATCAGCAGCATTAGGGGTTGGTCCCAGAACTGTTCATACTACATATAAATACTGTAAAACCTTTATGACAGATATGGCAATGCTATATGTTCCTATTACATATGGCCTGACAGGCCGCATCTAAATCCTGGTTATGACATACAGCAGCTCAGACAGAATGCTGACAAGGCACTAATGTGTGGCATTAGGGAAGCAGCCAGTAGCTTGTGACAGGGCCATCTGTTCTATATCACTTATTATGAAGCAACCCCTAACACACAATAGAGTACCAGGTAAAGCGCAGTATGGTGTAATTGAATAACATACTGATCAATTCGCAGAGATTTTTCTGGATTTGAGTAAAGATACAAATTGAAGTCTACTAATGTGGAACATCAAAATATAACCTTGAAATGATATCCAGTGATGGGAAGGCCACATATGTTTCGATCAATTGCCTGCTGTTCCTGAATGAGAGTTCACAGCCAATACCTACCAAGTGACAATAACTTACAGGATGATGACTGACCCTGATACAGACATCCCTTTGTAGGTGTTTGATAATGGGTGAGTGGTGGCCTTCCACTTCTATCTCACCGTGCCCCGCGTCCCCTCAAACAGTCTGTGGTTCTTATTCACAGAGCACCTCGCCATTGTAACCGGATATCAGACCTCCACCAGGCAGGTTCAACTTGACACAAGCATCCAGCTAGAACACAGCTACTCACTGGGGTCAAGTATCAGGCCGTCCTTGAAACAAACCTCAACTGTAAGAGACTGTTCACATTGTTTTGTGCATAGGTATATAGTAAAGACAGTGGCCAGCTCTGACTCTCTAAAATTACAGTTGTCCATCTAAAGTTAATCTAGCTTCTGAGGTACCATATAACTATTTTGAAGCACAAAGCTGCTCCTTTTGCAACTTTGATTTTGATTGAGAGTTCAGTTTATAAGTTTTTCAAATCATGTTTTATCTTTAATGCTGAACTAATGTATCAGACGGGCCTATAAACGGTTTCTAATAGGGCCTTTGGTCTTTCTCTAAGGACTCCCTTGGTCAACATAAACCCTGTCTCATCGACATAATAATGTTTCCTGGGAATAGAGAAGGGTGGTAAACAATGCAATGTGCCAGTGGAATTGCTCTGCTGGGTCAATAAAAAATGTTCCCCGGTAAGTTGTGCCAACCAACATCTAACCATGAAAACGTTAAATCACACATGCTGCTTTAACTGCTGTATTCTGCCATATTAACAAGTAGCCACAGCCATTAATCAACCTTGTTCCTTATCCAAATAGTTGTCCAAGCTTAAATGAATTTAATATTATTCTAATGCCTTCAGATTATCAATAATTAAATAATAATTAGTCATGTAGCCCTCAAGTCAGAGAGAAACAATGCCAATTGAGATTAACCAAATTCAATTTCAGAAAAGCTGCTCAATCAGAGTTTGTTTTTTATTCCATGTTGAATCGCTCTTATTGATGTATGTTTGAAATACTTAGGTTACGTGGAAAATGTAAGGTATGGTATTTCTAGTATCAGATATGTCAGCATGAATTCCTTCTGACAGACAACACCAACTGCATGAACAGACCTAGAGTGCCTCCTTGGTGTAGATCCATTTTCTAAATTGGCAGCAAATTGGGTCCAATTAGCTGTGCCACAAAGAAACAACACCGGAGCCACCGTTGCGAAAACCACACTGTGGCCAATTTTGTGTTGAGTGGGGAAATAATGGATTTCTTTCTGAGACACTCAGATAGTCACCTGGTTTACACATCTATCTGATGATCATCTCTTGTATCTACAGGCTGGAATGGTCACTACTGTCACATTTGTGTGCTTGCTCCAATGCCGGCTAGGCTTGGAGCGTGATGGCCATTTATATCTTTTAGACCAAGGTAGATAAACATAGCCTCTGCTCACAACCAATTTAGACTCTATAAGACAGAGAAGCACTATGACCCTCTGCAGGGGCTTCACCAATACAGTGACTGGTCCCTGATTTGGAGCAAAAAGCTGGGCTAACCTGTCTGGCTCAGGGACATGTAACCACAATAGCATGTTAAACATGCTCCAACAGGCTTCTTCTGCCTGCATATGAGGTGCTGTCTGAGGCAGTGCTGTCTGCTGTTGCAAAAACCCACAAAAAAACTGCTGGAAACAAATAAGTGGGGATAATGGGAAAATGGCCAGAATTCCATCACTCTGGAGGCTGCCTTACTCTGCTGATTCTGAGTAGGATGGCAGAGAACCTCATCATGCTGCACGGCTTTATCTCACTGGCTTGGGTGGACGCCGACAATGACGCCTGCCGTCCTGCCAGGATCGCTACAAGCCAGTCACCAATGAGCCCGGAATAGCTGCTGTAGCTGCTACTGGGGAGGCCTCAATCTGGGACAAGAGAGGAGCCTGATGAAAGGTGGGGTAGTGATGCTCGGGAATTGTTGTGTGTAGCCCTGGGGGTCTTCACAGTAGTCTGTAATGATAAAAGGTTGACTCTATCTGGTCTTTACAACATCATCTGTTTGTGAAATAACATCATTTCTTCTAAAATGTTTTATTGACCGTGTCCATTTTATATAAAGTAAGAAATGGGATAAACTTACACATGCGGCTTGTATTGTAGCATGACTATCTTCCATATTTAAGGAATAAGTAATTCACCATGTTATCCTAATAAACAGTATCATTAACACTGTGCATCTGAGGAAGCCCTGTAATATTATGCAGACCATATGGGGTTGAAGAATGCAAAGAATCTGGTACTCTCTGAAGCTGGTGGCAGAGATATAAAATGGGACATTCGGGCCTGTTTAGTAAGCCTGGCTTGGAAAGTAGGGGCTTCCAGGTGCTGCACTATGGAATACATGTGTACAGACCACCGTGTCCGGCCCTGGACCATTGGCACTATGTAAATACTATCAACCAAACAGATGTGTATCCCTAACTCTCTGTCTCTCACTCTTTTTCCTTCTCTCAGCTGTTGTTTCTATGTGTATTTCATTTCATCTGTCCCTTTTATTTCTGATAATGAAATGTTTTATTCAATTATACATTCATTTGTCCTCTTCTTTCCGTTTGTCTTTTGCTCTGTTCCACAAAAGTGGGCTGCTTATGGCGTGACTGTGATTGAACATGTGAAGGGAAAGCTCTCCCCTTTAACATTGCCCTAATTATGGTGTATTGTAGAGCATTAGGCCAACAGTTCCTCCCCTAGATTGACTTTGGACCGTTTGACTATACCCCACTCAGTCATGTAACAGAACAACGCCAAGAATATATTTGATTACAGGTTCTTTATTCAAACTAAGACAATACCACATCCCACTCCTGCCCTCTGCTCAGGGCCGCATTTCACTCTGCCTCACATCTCCCTGGCTCCAGCCACAAAGCCTCCACCTCCTCCTACCGCGGCCCTCTGGTCCAGTTAATGATTCAGTCCCTCTGCCTGTGTTATGGAGTAACCAAAATGAAGTCTAAGTGAAGTGGCTTGTGTGACCTCATGCACTAAAATATACTCTCTTTCAATTGGTGCAGCCCTAAATCACATCACATGCATTTACCAATGACTTTACACGTTTATGTTACAGCCACACTTTGGAAATGTTTTGTAATCAAGGAAGTGTGAATCAAAGGATCTAGAGGGTGCATGGTAGGTGCACACAGTGTGGTTTGCAGCCTTTGATATCTCAAGGTTCAGATCTTAATGCTTTTCCCCAATGTCCAAGCCTTTGGCTTTGTTAAGCATACATGTCTCAGATCTTGTTACATGACAGGAAGTCTGATTTAGAATTCTTCTTCTGGCATTGCTCTTTTCATCTGAGAATTTTTTTTACGTCAAACAGAGCTGAAATCCAGCTGAGGTCTTGTTCTTATAGAAGCAACATGAGTACACCCTGTCCTACATTATACTTTCAGAGAAGCAATATGAAGCCTTCTACATCTAATTTGATGACACACATCAGATCAGAGGAAATTATCCCCATTCAAGTACTTGTGTTGAATAGGTTTATAGCACAACAATGAGAATTCAAAGCAGTATCACAATGTAAAAATCACAATATTCACAATCCCACCCTCTCCCAGTACATTTAGATTTCCCTTACAAAGTATTCAAACTCATTTCCTACTCCCAACCAACATACACTTTATAGTCTTTTCAGTAGCTTACCAAAGATAAACAGAGAACTCCACAAAATATAAGGGGTGAACTGAAATTTGTCTATTATTTTGGTCACAGCTTTTGTAAATCTTAACATATTGTCTGCCTCTCAAAGTGTGGCTGGTCATGTCCGAGTTAATTAGAACCATACAAATATCCAGTCCACATTCTGCCGTCTTCCCTCATCACATCAAATCCTCCAGAATTTCTAGGAAATCCTTGATTAATCACGATCCAATGTCTAAAAAAATTACCTGAAGGCAGCAGAGACACTAGGATATGACAGTTGTGTCTGGCGGCCGAGGTTACCTAATCATAAAGAGAGTTGTCCAATCATGCTTGCTATAATCGACATGGGCAATCAGCTTCTAAGAAAGGAAATGAGCATTTAAGAACTATGATGTGTAATTAAATATAATATGTATTAAACACAATACAATATCAAAGAAATTACACTAAGGGAGTATCTCTAAGGTGGACAAGGGATACCTAAAATACTACTAATAGTAAGATGGTTCAAGTTAATCACAACCAACGTCGATAACATCATGATATAAGGAAGTACAGAGCTATGATTATGGCCTTCTACTCATTATCAATTTCCTATTATAAACCAATTCTATGGTATATGAACACGGGAGCCAAATGGGAAACGTCCAATGATTTGTGGCAGTGGATCTAGGACCTAAGAGAATTGTATGTTACACTGGAAAAAGAGCACTTAGGATTAGACTTCTGGCTGCATGGGGGCGGCTTATTTTGGCCAATAATCTAACAGAGGAAAGAGAAATGATCCCTAGGACTATGGCATCTTCGGTTTATCAGCAAGGGGGACAGAATCTCATTGTATGGGATTGCTTTCATTACTTTCTGTAGGCAGCGTCGATCTAAGTTCATCCCACGTTCAGGAATAACCAGGAATGAAAGCCTTTGTATCCTCTATATCCCCATAGACAGTCTGATGAAATGCGCACAAAAATCAGGGATGGACCTCTCAAATGATATTGTGGATAATCTTAGATTCTCAGTCGATCCCTCGGATCAGAATCTCCATAGTGCACTGACTGAGATAGTGAGGCTTGATTTGGATATAAGATGCAATATCTTCCTTAGCCAGCACTGATCCAAATGCATCCAACTATCATCGACATATTTAGCAATGTCAGCCCTGGCTGGGGACAACCATCAGAGGGAGATATCCTCTTAGAGCAGGATGGTGCAGCAATGGTGGGGGCTTATATATAGTATGTACACACAAAGGGGGTAGGGGGGGTCTATATTCTGAAAGTTCTTGCATACATAAACCCTTACTTTAATGTGTACAAGAATTTTAGGGGGTCTATTTCTGGAGAAAATGTGCGTACATGTATACTTCATGGAAGCCCAATCACAACAAAAAGGATCAGGAAATATCAGCTGAGGCTCTGTCACAAAGTCTGTAAAAGACCAATAATTTTGGCTTCGCTGGCTGCTATGAAAAAATAAGATTTCATGTAGGCCTCACAGTTTGCAGTCGCTGCAAAGGGTACTGGGCCTTAGGAAAGGTGCCATGCCGTGTCTAATTCTGTTAACTCATTTGTTATCATAGATACAAAGAGGAAATTAAGTCAAATCTGCTGTCATTGTTTAATGTTTGTACTCTGTTATATGACTCCGAACTAAATAAATAAAACAAAGAAAATATGTCGTTGTTGATAGACAGGACACCAAGAGTCATAATCTCAATTCTCCAAGGATAAAAAGACTTGTGAAGACAGGAGAGTACCAGAAGTATCAGTCTTAAATGATTTGAATATATAGGGAATGGATCGCAGCATGGAGGGACTCGAATAAGCAGGCTTTGTCCAACATCACTTCATTTCCTCCCTGCAAGAAGACTGCGCTGGTATTCTGTGACCATGGTGTGTCCCTGAGCTGACATGCCAGTAACCCGCATACAGTGCTGCAGACTCCACTGTCCACTTACTGAGTGATGAATCCGTGTTTTGTGTGCCACCTCATGGTGGTCTGTGCTCCACTGGTTCCCTGAGCCCTCCTTGGTGCAAAGGTTTCCTGTTTCAATCTCCCCTTTTTTTTGCACCTTTAGAACTTTGATTCCCCTCATTGGGAATTCAACTTTGCCAAGTAGAACTTGATGTGGAAAGGTCAGGTGAAGGTTTCCCATTTCCTCATTGGAAAAACTCTCTGATGGACATTGATTTCTGAGACCTGTGAGTGAAGCTTCTTAGAAGTAATTCAATGTCCTATGATGATGATCCCAGTATTGCATGTCCAGGTTCACTTGGGTGACAGGAGCATAATTTATCTTGAGCTCTTGTGATTGACTCTTAATGCTTTTGGATGTGTGTTATGACATGATATATATGATTCTGTACTCTATAGGATCAATCTCCTTTGAAAAAACTGCACCTATTGCAAAAGGGTACAATTTATTAACACATTTTGAATACATTTTAAGGGTCAAGGGTTAACTGGTTATAAGACAGAACATGTCCCAGGAGAGGCAGTGCGAATTATTCACTCACCACTTACTCAGACACGTTCAACCATGCTCACACAGTATCAACATCAGCCACCACTAATACCTTGAGGCAATAAGGGGCTGATTGGGCAGGCCAGGCACCAACACCTGGTTGGCAGGTTTAGCTCAAATCAATGGACCATGTCCTGCGCTAGTTACCTCTGTACCCGAGGATATTTAAGGTGACCAACTCACCACTCATAACCAGCACAGTCAGTGCTCACACTCATACCCTGTAGCAATTTGTGACAGATGGGGCAGGCCAAGCACTTACAGAACTGGACCCAAACAGAGAAAAGCAACCAAACAAAGTGTAGTCTAGACTGTGTACTGTAGGTAGCGAGAAAGGTGATAAATAATATGTTTAACTATAGCTCCAGTCATGAAGTATAGGTAAAAAGTTTTAAAGTTCATCTACATCTTTTAGTTAAATGGCATTTATTTAATGACCAAATGGCACACAAAAAACGTTTTGATACCAATTTAAAGCTAAGACATCATGAAATATGAATTTTTCATTAGAGAAAAAAGTTTTGACAAATTGTGGATTCTGTTGCCATGGCAACGAGGAATCTAGAATGTTGAAATTTCAAAATTTTCACTCTTTTACAAGGCAAAGTTGCCATGACAACCAGAGTGACACCTTTTAGCTAAATGTTTCAAGAGGGGTAGTTCAGAAACTAAATTATCTTTCAAATGAGACCATTTAGGGCATTGTATCTAGTCTGGTCTCTGAAAAAGACTCATTCAAATTTGGTAGCGAAATGTTGAATTTTTTGCATTTTTTTGCCATTTGGCTCAAAATGGATGTTTCACCCCATTACTTGTACAGCATGATCAAACGTACCAAAAAAATGAAAATTTACTTGCACAAAATATTAAATGCTGACAGTGATGATGAAAACGATACAGATTGTGGTCCCTTTAAAAAAATATGTGTCTATTGTAATAATAAGAGGTCTATATGTGATAAAAGTCAGCTGTTCTATGTGAAATGTATGACAAAATCATGCTTTTTGGGGCCGGGCTTCTCAAAATCCCGATCTAAAGTATATTTTATCGATCCAAAATGGCTGACATTTGGAGGATTTATCCCGCATTATCAAGCAAAATGGATCTATAACCAACACTTGATGATTTCTAGTACAGTATGTCTACAAAATATTACTATATTGCAAGACTGACAACAATAGTAACCCCAGCAGCCCTTGAGTAGTATTGCTGAGTGTTCAATTCTCCCTGATTTGATGGTATTTATGGGTATAAATGCCCAAAAAGGACACTTTTCCACCAATTATTAATGAGAAAAACATAAATTGCTCAACAATTATAGATATTTTACTTCATATTTATGGTATATATGCATGTATCAATTTCCTGGAACAAAAAAACACCTTCACAGCCTAATTCATGTGGGTATACTAGAGAGGCAAAGTAGGTGTATTCACTGGCCGGTTCTTGGTGACTGGAGCTATAGGAACACCTCTGCTAGTTATTTTGGTTCTGACAGAGGGATCCCTCAACCAACCTCTCAATGCAATAGATGGGAATGTGCGGCTACCTAGCTTTTATCTAGTTACCCTTTTGCCACTCAGAAGAAATACTATAATATCAAAAGACCAAGGTTATTTTCCTGCTTGACCCTAAAGGGATAATTTAGGGCTATATTCAATGGGGTATTTACAGCAATCCCTAGTGTATGGAACTCTCCCAATAACTGCCAGAGAAGGTAGTAATGTCATATACATAACTCTATTGGCCTGCTAGTCCCAGTAGCAGGGTGCTGAAGGGGTTAAAGGTGGCAACCCTCACCTGTGGTAATGGAGATAAATCTGTGCTGATTATGCTGCATCCAGGGCCACACAGTCTCTTAAAGCTGCTCCTAGTATGTGATTTACGGGCCCTGGACTATGGATGGGCAATCAAAACATGTACATACACAGTCCAGACAAAGAGGAATATCAAGTGCCAAATGCACCTCTGTCCTGACCCACACTTCATTCTGAACTTTTTTATATAAGATAATTCCAATCTGAATTGTAACTGCATTACTTGTTGTTGATTATGAAGGTTTATTTTCGAAATACAAATGTAATCCCATATTTAGTTTGCCTACTCATTGCCTGTGACATTTTGAACATTAGTCTCTGCTATGCACTTCTGTGTCAACCTATTAACTGTGCTTCAATGCATCAAAATGACAAACATATTTTGCCATGGATAATGAAGTATGTATCCCTCAAAGGGTTATGCATGGGACAGAGGTATATTGATAGAGTAGAAGGGCATGTTTGGAGAATGAGCCCCATAGGACCCCGTGGCAGTAAATCTGTGCACTGTCATGGCAGACCATGCATCACATGTGACACTGTTGGAGTTATTGCCAAAATGGCCACTGGGTCTAATTGTTTTTTCCCAGTTCGGTTTTCAATATTGAATCTCGAATCAGGATGAGCTGTGTTAAATTGCCAAAAAAGACCTCATCAATCTCGACTTGGGTACTTTTTATTGAAATTTTGAAAGTTTTTTTCTTTGGCGAGGATTTCAGGCATCTTCCATGATATTAGATATAATACCACATTTCTATATCTCCAAACAGAATCTCCCTCTTCCATTATGAATATTTGCTCTTGTATGAATTATATCCGATACATCCAAAACAATATGTAAGATTTACTATTCCATTCAGAATATATCTTATCAGGGAATATGAGGGTTCCTATTGCTTTTAGATGACAGTTAATATTGGCATATATCACATGTATTATGGATACCCACCATGAGACTCCAAGCCCTGAGTGACTATCCCTGTATCATACTCAGTCAAGACGCTGAGTTGACACTTGACTATGGACATCCCCCCGCCCTGTCTCATCTTTCCCTCATCTGTAGTGTACCACCCCACACAGGCCCCACATGGCCCATACGGCACAGGTCTGATAGACCTAATAAAGCTATGCGATTCTGATGCAATGTTAAGAATGATCAACAAGCACCACTGCAGCTCCTCATATATAGTATATAATATTGATGTCATCTACATCATATTTACGATATAGATGACATCCGGTGCAACAGGAAGGTAGCTTTAGGTAGCAGTGAAAACTCACATTTTTGCACTTTGCATTGGCAATGTACACTTCAAATACATCCATTATGCAACCCTTATTTCCTCATGAAAGTGAGTGTTTTATGTACATAAAGAAACCACCATTCTCCTCAAACTGGTACATTCATAATATGTAGTCACTGCATGTTAGATAGCAGAGAACATACTAGACAAAGAGCTGGTGCTGATGTTGAAACCTATTCCAAACAATGTCTTACAAAGCACCCAGACATTAAATGTCACTGGTAGCTTACATATGTTAATTTATGCAGCTGGTTTCGAATCTAAACCAAACATTTGTTAGAATCGTGA
Source organism: Harmothoe impar (assembly GCA_947462335.1). Taxonomy (NCBI): domain Eukaryota; kingdom Metazoa; phylum Annelida; class Polychaeta; order Phyllodocida; family Polynoidae; genus Harmothoe; species Harmothoe impar. The sequence goes on from OX381713.1 coordinate 2,003,757, forward strand.
CGGATTCTGTGTGAGATTCAATGTGCCGATGAAGGCTTTTATAGTCATGTTCTCTCTCACAGAATGATTAACATCATCTAATACTTACCCATTATACCTAATATGGATAATCTTCAATGACAATACTTTTGAGGCAATGTGGCCCTAAATGTACATCTCTCATACATTTATATGATCGTCTGCATGTAAAGTATGTTCAATAGAGTGAGAGAGATATCATTTTGGTCATTTGCAAGCATAATTCCCACTGGGGATAGCATCTATGAATCTTTATTACATTAGACAATGAATATGCTATGTATGGTAAATAGTGGAATAAAACGAGACTCACTAAAGTAATGCTAAATAAGGCATGGACGGTGCTAACTATATTAAATGTATAATTCATACATCTAGATGAGTCTAATGACTAATTTTGAGATGGACAAAAAAGGGGGACTAAATATACAACACTATGGTACATTAAGAACAATCGCCTGGCTTTCCATCAGATATCTAGCTACTTGTATCATCCTTCTAAATTACCAGTTGCATCACGTACGTGGCACCCTCTATAAACTCATTGATACAACCAGAAGCTATAGCTGTAGTGGTCCACTCTTTTTCTGCTACTTTACTCACTGATGATACCACTGGTGTATAGTGGCTCGGGTGGCACCAAAAGGCATCAATCACTGAGCATGTCATCAATACTTCACCATTTTGTTGTAACACCACATCCTGGTCACACTGATGTCTGGTTCTCACCTGCAGAGAAGAGGATGGTTCACATATTATTGTCCCTCATTAAATGAAGACAGAGAATTCAGACATGAAGAGGAATTGCAGGGTACTTTCCATTACAGACATGTATGTGCTAGGAAAATGAAACAACCAATATGAGTAACTTAGAGTTAAAACATTCACTAACACTACTATCACTACTAGACATATTGCTGTATTCGAAAAATATAAATATTTCAATTTGCTCACAATTTCTAGTCTGTGGCCGTACTAGGGTGTCCATATTATGTAATGAATATTAACTCACTAGTATTTTATACGCAGTACTCATATGACCATCTCTATATTCAGCGTTTGACGTACAGCAGCGTAGACAGAACGCTGACAAGGCACTAATGTGTGTCATTAGGGAGGTAGAAGTATCCAGAGACAGAGCCATCTGTTATATCTCAGATATCACAAAGCAAATATAACAGTGATTATAGTAGTATAGTGTCGTAACATGAATGACATACTTAGTTATCTATAAACCTATCCTGACATTTGATTGTCTACAAAAATTGTTTTACTGAAAGGCATTGTCCCTTGTATAAGGGCCGTGTTGAGGTTTGCAATTTTCTTTCGTAATGGTCAAATTATATTGAGAGGAGCCTAGTTGTTAAAAAATGGTTTCAATCCTGTTTGTGTATTATACTAGTTCATCTTTGGCTGCTGAATTCTTAAATTCTCTCTAATAGGCATATTAGACATACAAATGTAAGGTCATTTAGTTCTTCCTTTATATCCCCTTCTATAAATGTAACCTGATCAAACATGCCTATAAATGGTACCTAATAGGGCTTTAGCTCTTCTTCTAGGTACTCCCCTGGTCAGCATAAATCCCGTGTTATCCACAAAATGGACCCTTGAGGAAAGAACTGGAATATCTGGAGGTTGTGCAGGGTGGTAAACAATGCAAGCTGCCAGTAGAATGGCTGCCCTTGTTCCATAAAGAAGATCCCTGGTGGGTATTGCCATCTAGCCCTATACCCCAGACACCGTAAGTCAGACTCACATTCAGACGCTGTATTATCTTGTATTCATGAACAGGATAGAACTCTGTGGTAGTATCATCCTTATATGTCATCATAAGGAAATGACAAGGTCCGAGGTACTAGGGGTAATCTTCTTTTCAAATTTACTTTTTATGGGATATGAATTGGTCAAGAATTCTTCACAACAATTTAATCAGCTATTTCTTATCAACCATGTCATTTTAATTTAAAGATCTAAAAAGGATTAAGGCACTGTTACTAGGTCCACATTTATAGTGCCTGCTTATCCTTTATTCAACTCCCGCACAGACAATTTGCTATATTTGTGACTTGCTACTTCAGATATTACAAGTTTGTATAGTTTTACCATCCTTTCAATTTGTGTAAATTTCTTCTGTCAAGACAAATTAGTCTGCGTACGGACCTTGAATTCCTTTCCTATGGGTCTTTTTTTCTCCAGCCTCCTTCTAAATTGCTAGCAGATAAGATCCAATTTACTAGTCCCCAAAGAAAGGAAACTGTGGCCACTTCCGGTGACAGGGTGATTGAGTGAACACTACACTGTTGCTAATTGCACACACGCAGTCGTAAACGGTGACTTCCTGCCTGAGACACTGACAAAGTGTCAAATCTACACATCTATCATGAGATTTCCTTTTTGTGTTGTCTAGCAGCTTGTGTGGTTTCTGCTCTCTGTTTGTCTGCTTGCACGCTTGACTTGATAAGTTGCCAGCCTGATGCAAACCATGGTAAATAGTGAAAACCAAGCAGAGGTCAAAGCTGTCATCAACATAGACTTGTGGTAATAACGAAGGAGACGCCTTGAGCTTCCTGGGGGTCAAGCAAAGTAGCAGGAGCACACAACTGCACTATAAGCCATTAATACCAATTTACAGAGCAGACAAGTTGACAGTCAGAGCATTGCTGTTTTTTGGCGCTGGCACTGTTAAGCAATAGATAGTGAGACTACTGGGAAGGCACAGCATAGATACTTGCACTACTTTGTGCCCATTGGCGGTTTTATCTAACTGCAGCCTTAAAGCTGTGACTACATACCACAAATGTTGAGGTCCTTAACAGGTTAAAATATGTACTTCTTGATAGGAACAAGACAACCCTTTTTTTTGTTTTTCATTTTCTTCTGGACCTTTCTGGAGCATTAAAAACATCAAGTTAAGATTTTAGCCTTGTTACTAATCTCAGAACTTTAGTGCAAGGAAGCAGGGTATGAATAGAGACATTCAATTCTACGGTAAAGTTTAGTCCACGTGATATATAAAGGATAGGCGCAGAGGGTGCTCCTATGCCTGAGGCGCTTCATTAATTGCAGTTCTTTCTGATTCATTACAGCACCTGATGCATCTGAATATTTAATTAGTAATTAAGATTTATGGCCATCCCCTGCGGAAGGGTAAAACAGGCAGAGTGCTGAGGCTACTTTCTCATTTGACATTCATTTCTCAGGTTTATTTTATTTTATACAACACATGTTACACTTCAGAAATAATATCAAGAAATTGCTCTAAATAATTAGCTATTTTCAGGACTTTACCAAGCTATAGTATGTTGATGTTAGTTCTAGGTAGCAGCAATGGCCCTGACAACAGAACATAGTGCTGTTAATAGGCACCGCTAAGTATTGTGGGATATAATAACGATAAAGTTCCCTGCACAATACCCCTGCAGTGTCATATTGTCTACTGCTGTAAAAGCCCACTATGGAGTTGAAGGGCACTAACAAGGATTAAGAGATACTAGAAAAAGTTTTTCGCCAAGTTTGACTGGCCGTTCTGCCACCTGGGCCCATCATTCTGTCACTCAGGACTTCTGCCAGATGTTTAGGTTCTGAGGAGAATGACTGGAACCTATCTCGCTGCTGCACAGATTTATCTCATTGGGTCACTGGACGCCGACAATGGGGTGATTTCTACATGCCTGTCACCAATAACCCTTAAACAGCTGCTGTAGCAGGTGCTGGGGACGCCTCATTTTGAGACCATAGAGGAGCCTGATGACCCCCCCCCCCCAAATAGCTGCTGTAGCCCAGTATCATAATTGTATGTGTGGAAATATTGAAGGCTGCTTTATGTTCATGTTATGTTCGCAATGCCATTTAATTGCTTACATTTTGATCCATGATAGTAGTATCTCTTTTTGTCTATTTGTCTTTTTATATGCACTTCCCTTACTGTGTATCCAAAATCAGGGGGAACTCTATCAGATTTCTTTCCACATCAATCAGAAATAAATTATTCAACATTAAGGAGTCAGTTGCCCACTGAGGCGGTGTAAATTATTTACTGTAGCACATTGTCTTGGCAGCAGTGCTGAATAACTAAGCAGATGGTTGTCAATCTGTGTTTAGAAAAATGGCACCCACAATGCCCTATATCAAACCAACTGTAACACCATACATAGAATGTGGTCAGTAATGCAACTGTGCTGTTAAGATTTCCCCTGACAGTGAAACCCCAGCTAAACAGATAAGGTGTTGATACTTGGAATAGGGTAAAGATGTGACAGTCCATAGGCTTCCTTTACCTAGGTCTCCTGGAACACATGTTTCAGAGTTGCAGTTCCACCTGTAGCCCCTGGAGGTTTCTAGCTCTACATTACCATTAGCAGTGTCAGACGTTTACCCTATTCCTTGTAGGTACTGAGTTACTCTGGAAGAAGCCACCAGTTGCAGCCTGTGGGGATAGTACAGTGCATGAGTGGTGAATATCGGGGGGCAGTCTTGAGATGTCTTCATGAACCAGCGGTACTGTGTAGTACAGAAAAGCTGGTGATAACAGGAGACAGGGTCTGAGTGATAAAAGGGGACGTAGGGATCTGCTCAGTAGGCCAGGCATGCACAGTGGGACTTAGAGGTGGTGCACTACGGACTACAGGTACACAGACCACTATAGACCAGTGCAGCAGGGTGTGCCGACAAGTGGGACGCGGGTACTGGACAATAACATGCATTGGTACTCACAGCTATACTGAATCTAGGACCTGCTGGCGAGGCCTCCAAAGGGCTTCCCTAATGAGCTCACAGCTGGACAGGGTAGCCAATTAGTATAGTAGGAAGCAGGGGGTCCCATGCACCCGAAGACTATATTTTTTTAACTTACATTTTTGGAATCCTGAATATCTCTAGTTACGGAATATCTTCGTACCCAAGGTGAAATCGTGTCCCATCAGGGTCATTGGCGGCCATCTTGTCGGCCATCATGGCTTTTTCATGAATTATTAGTAAAGCCTAACTTTCTCTATAGATTACCAACCGTTTGAGCTATATGCATGAAATTTTTATATGAGGCACATAACTAATCCCACTATGTACACAAGCAACCATTTTGACCTTGACCTAGGTCAAGGTCACGAGAATTGACCTTGAACTTGAAAATTGACCAAATTACGTCATTTGACCGTGTATCAACTGCTGTCAACACTCTATTAATGGCATTTTCTCCATCTTAGGATTCTTGTATGAAGAAGACATCAATATCAAGCTATTCAGTTCATTGGAATTGAGATTAGATGAGATTTTGCCATCGTAACAATGCATTTTCAAGTATCGGTATATTTCAGGATTTAGCCGTAGAAAACATGTGATTGGCTCTGGTATGCCAGCTACTCATGTTCCATAGATTATTTTGGGCACACATATCCATCTCAATAGTAACTGTGAGGATTAGCGGCAACTATGACCTTGAACAAGGTCAAGGTCACTTAATTGACCTAGAATTTGGATAAATCATCAAATGAGCACCTAAAGACTTCTCAAAGCAATGTAAGAGTGTTGAATATATCACAATATTTTCTTTTATTCATTTCTTTTTATTAGACAGATTTCATAACCATATCTATATCATTAAAAAATAGTTTATATTCATTTTTGCCATGACAACCATTTGTTGACATCATAATTCTGCATGGTAACAACAGCTTTCCATTATTGGACATATTGCAATTTTCCAACTATATAACATATTTTCAGCAATTTCTCAAAGATAGTGGATTCCCATTGCTTATTATTGTTTATCTTTTTGGATAATGAATGCTCTGATATATGACTTTTATCAAGGTCAAGGTCACATGAAATGACTAAAGGTTGGAAAATTGATAATTGAGTGCTTATCGCCCTGTGAGAAGGAGCTAAAACATAGTTAAGAACATTGAACTTTTCACCTTAAATGAGCTCCATAAAGAGATGAATCCATCTGTATCCATCTTTGCTTCAAGTATACGTCCAAGTATATTGGAGGGAGAGCCTTTGGTTATCCTGTGAGCATATCCTCAGCACTTCCAAGAAGCTGGTTGCCGCTGCCGGTGAAGCCTCGGTGTCCGGTAGGGCTCTGGTGGGTGGGACGCCACCCGGTGGACCAGTGGGCAGTCAGTGTCACTCGTGGTCACGGCCACCGTTCCAGCACAACCACAACTGACCGGGTCAGGTATGGCCTCCAGGTTGCAGGGGAGGCGATCTAAGAAGAAAAGGTCCCCCTCATCGGATGAGGATGAGCGTAGGGATGTGTGGGCAACCCCCCGACCCCAACGGGGTCCAATAGGAAGTCGGGGGCCGGAGGGATGAAGCACAGTGGTAAGACTGTCTGGTGGAAGGGGGTGAAACCCCACCTTGCAGGTCCCTCCTCTTGACCAGCACAGCCTCCTGTAACTGGTGGTGGCACGAGTACCAAGCCCCTGCCCCCACCTATCCAGCAGCTGCCACAGGAGGGCGCTCAGGACTTTGTTGCCCACCCTCTGGTGACTGGAGTCCTGAACCACACATATGTCCGCTACCTGAACCGCCGGAGGAAGTGACGTTGGTGGTCGCGTCACCCGGCTCCGCCGAGTGTAAGACAGAAGCTAATAAAGTGGACCTCCCCCTCTCAGAGGGGAATACAGATCCCTCCGACAGGGAGACAGGGAGACAGGGACAAATAGAAGAAGGGGAGGGAGAGTCCACCGCGGAACAGTATGCTGCCGTACGACCCTTAGGCATTGGGTCCAGGAAGTCACTCCCTGACAAGAGTGGGGATGGGCTGCAGTGGCAGTTGTCTCCCGCTACCCCTGCAAAGTGGTGTGTGGAGTTTGGGAAACTGCCAGCTGGCCCCCAGCGAGACCCAACATCTTCCTTTCCCCCGCGAAGCTGTAAGTGGTTGCTCACACCTCTCTGGTAAAGGAGGACAGGACAGCACCCCTTAGCCCCCGTGGTGGCGGAGTCCCTGGAAGGGGGAGTCCCACCTGCATGGCCACCTCAGTGATTCGGGTGGGAAAAGACAATGGTTACCTCCCTGCTCTTTGCAGAGGGAGAAGGTGACTCACAGGGGGACAAGGAACCTGAGGTCCGAGTGTTCTTGGATGAGAAACAGGTCACTTCCTTTGGGGACCACACTACCACACTGCTGGGCCAGGTTGTGGTACATCACAACAGCCTCTCCAAAGTGCCCGGCGACACCCAGCCAGTGTTCCAGGTGTGCGAGGTGTCCCACAGCGCTGATGAGAGGAAGTGGGCAGGCGACATCCTCCTTCATTCCCCATGGCCATCCTGGTTGAGGGACAGGAGACTAGCGGCGGCCAGTTCCCAGGTTCCCCTATGGCAACGGGTGCCCCCAGTTCATCACACCAGGAGTCGCAGGTGCCTGTTAACCTGGTTGAGGCACAGGGGGGCTGGCCCTAGCCTGCTGCCCTGCTCCCCGGTGTGGCAGGCTGCCAGTGCGGAATCCAAGCAGCGAATGGACCCCTCTCTACTCAGGGTCGAGGCACGAGGGATTAGCAGCAGCCCCGCTAGAGGCGTCCACGGGACACTGCTCCCCTCAGGGTTGAGGTACAGGGGAGCAAATCGCCCTGAGCCCTGCTGCATCGTCCACAAGACGTTGAACAACACAAACAAATTGATATGCAGTTGGAGCGGCAGTTGCAAGCCCCGACCCAGCAGAGGTGGTAACTCAGCCACCTCACTCTCAGGGGGGCCTGACGGAGGATCTGACGGCTACTCACGGCCCCATGGCCGGACGGATACCCCAATCCATGGGGGTGGATAAGGGCGTGACGAGCCCGAGCCACCAACCATCATCTCCGGGACCAGAAAAGGTGTTAGGCCAGCTACCCTTACACAGGGGTTCCTGGTTGCAGAAGGGTAGACAACACTCGGGCCATCTCTGGCCAGCTCCTCTCGGGGGACGCAAGCCGCAAGTCCTAGGGCAGTGGTTGACCAACCTTCCCACTCCCAAAAGGACAGAATTTATAGTTTTACATCATCCATAATCATTGGCTGGGAACATGAAAGATATAATATCCTATAGGTATGGTTTTCCTATGCAAAATCCTTGGGTGTTTTAATGCATTATTCCTTTTGTCATCATGATGCATGATTCCAGCTTTGGGGAGTAACTCGCCAGTGCTGCATTCAAGCATCATGCCATCCCTACAGCATCATCAATTCCTAAAGGGTTGTCCATGAATGCAGCCCTAGCAACATTGCCAGGGCTTCATTCATGCATTATGACAACTAAGGGCATAGCACATTAAAGCACTTTGTGTCCCTTAATAAAACAAAAAGCTTGACGATATCAATATTCCTCTGTCTGTACATATTTAGTAATGAATGCATTCTCTAATATTTTACAGTCCATACCATCACAGTGAATCAACTATCCAAAATGTGGACAGTGAAACCCTACACCAGGGCGCCTGTGGTACCCAGGAAACTGAGAAAAGGGAGATACAGCAGGCCAGTGTAAGTTACACAACAGGCTGATGTAAGAGGTGGCCGTCGTGAGGTCCTATACTGTTTCAGGGGAAGTCCATATTGTAGACCAATCTATAACAGTGCCTTGGAGATAGTCAAGATAATTGACAAATTATAACATAGCAATAGTGTTATGGTGGTTAGACATGCAGAATTGAAAGAGATTCAAGAGTGACAATGGCAGTCAAAAAGACTAGAGTCAAAGAAGCTTCCACCTAGAAATTGCATTTTACACATGAAAGGCATTGAACATGGGGATTTTATACCATTCAGCAATGTCAATGCTGCTCCTCTTTGTATCTGTAGCCCATTGCAACACTCGTCCACAGAATGCACCACCACCCACAGTCTGTGTAGATACAGGGGAGCACCCCTCACCCATCCAGGGACAAATGGATCCCTAATCTGGTCACACAGTGACTGAAGGCTTCACACTGCATCACTAAACCATGTGCTTTGAGTGCAGTAGAGCACCTGCTGGAGTGGTGCAGTGTGGGTCGTACAGTAGACAGGATGTGGTTGTGCTGGAACGGTGGCCGTGACCACGAGTGACACTGACTGCCCACTGGTCCACCGGGCAGCGTCCCACCCACCAGAGCCCTACAGGACACCGAGGCTCCACCGGCAGCGGCAACCAGCTGAGGATATGCTCACAGGAAAACCAAAGGTTCTCCCTTCAATATACTAGGAAGTATACTTGGGCAGAAAAGATGGACACTGGTAGATTCATGTTTTGGCTCCTTCTCAGTAAGCACTCAATTATTGATTTCCAATTCACCTTTACTGTCATTTCAAGTGACCTTGACCTTGATAAAGGTAATAAATATCGGAGCATCTATTATCCAAAAAGATAAGCAATGATAAGCAATGGGAATGCAATATTTTTGAGAAAACATGTTATATTGTGGGCAAAATTGCAATATGTCCAATAACGGAAAGCTGTTGTTACGATGCAGAGGTATGATGGCAACAAATAGCTGTCATGGCAAAAATGTAAATGACCTATGTTTTAATGTTATAGATATGTTCATGAAATGTGTCTAATAAAAAGAAATGAATAAAAGAAAATATTGTGATATATTCAACATTGCTTTGAGAGGTCTTTAGGTGCTCATTTGATGATTTATCCAAATTCTAGGTCAATTAAGTGACCTTGACCTTGATCAAGGTCATAGTTGCAGTTAATTCTCACAGTTACTATTGAGATGGATATGTGTGACCACTCTAACATTGCTTTGAGAGGTCTTTAGGTGCTCATTTAATGATTTATCCAAATTCTAGGTCAATTAAGTGACCTTGACCTTGATCAAGGTCATAGTTGCAGCTAATTCTCACAGTTACTATTGAGATGGATATGTGTGCCCAAAATAATCTATGGAACATGAGTAGCTAGCATACCAGAGCCAATCACATGTTTTCTACGGCTAAATCCTGAAATATACCGATACTTGAAAATGCATTGTTAAAATGGCAAAATCTCATCTAATCTCAATTCCAATGAACTGAATAGCTTGATATTGATGTCTTCTTCATACAAGAATCCTAAGATGGTGAAAATGCCATTAATCAGGTCCGGTAAATGGAGGAAAACCCTCCCCAGAGCCGTTATTTACACCAGTGTTAATTTTCACAACTCAGGTAGGTGTGAAAACACTGCAGGGCTCACTGCCTACTGGGTGAAATGGAGGAGCACAGAGGGAAAGTCTATAGAAAAAGCTTATTTATATGTGATTTCATGGCAATCACCTGTATGATTCACTATTCCCCATGTATGATTCAAGAGCATACACTAATCTATCTTATGGGATATATACATTTAACAGCAAATTGATAGAAAATTCAGCAAATGGGTTATAAGAAAACCGTTGCTAATTTTAGCCCTGCAGTGTTTATGCTACAAGCAAAACCGTTGCTAATTCTAGCCCTGTGGTGTTTTCACACCTACCTGCGTTGTGAAAATTAACACTGGTGTAAATAACGGCTCTGGGGAGGGTTTTCCTCCATTTACCGGACCTGTTAATAAAGTGTTGACAGCAGTTGATACACGGTCAAATGACGTAATTTGGTCAATTTTCAAGGTCAAGGTCAATTCTCGTGACCTTGACCTTGGTCAAGGTCAAAATGGTTGCTTGTGTATATAGTGGGATTAGTTATGTGCCTCATATAAAAATTTCATGCATGTAGCTCAAACAGTTGGTAATCTATAGAGAAAGTTAGGCTTTACTAATAATTCATGAAAAAGCCATGATGGCCAACAAGATGGCCGCCAATGACCCTGATGGGACACAATTTCACCTTGGGTACGAAGATATTCCGTAACTAGAGATATTCAGGTTTCCAAAATTGTAAGTTAGAAAAATATAGTCTTCGGGTGCATGGGACCCCCTGCTTCCTACCCAACTAAATGTCTTTGATAAATTAGCAGGGCAATAAAATGTGGGGTCGGACTGGTGATATCTCCAAGAGTTTCCACTGAGAGTTGCTAAACTGGTGGTAAATGTGGTCACCAGGAGGATGCAAAGTTTATTGATAGTGCCTGTAAATGACACTTAGGTTAGGTTTTATCTATATCTTAATTGATATTATCAATGTGGACCATAATGACCTTACAGCTACGGGGTTCGCTAGCACATCCCAGATCCAGTATATAGCATTTGTCTGGCAACAGTGAAGAGGATGTTGTCATCTATGTTGACTTTATCATTCAAATTATACATGTGTGTTGCTCATCTCCCTACATCATTGTATGGGTATAGTGGTTACTTATTGTAAACAATTTGTCTAATAAGTTCGATAACCTGTTGCTCCCATAAGAAAGTGTTCCACATAATTGTTTGGCTGTACATTTCGGTAAAAGTCCATAATGTTAAACTTATGGAAAATCTTGTCCGACTGATGGAATGAAGGCATATTCCGTCATATAGTTATATATAAAATATATACATTGGGCCAGGTGGCAGATTGGCCGAAAAACAGCGCAAAAAAATAATAATTTGGTAATATTTTGCCCAAATAAAAGCTTGTCAAAAAACAATACAGAAGAGTTCTGATCGATGCTCCTATGTTTGCGAATACAGTTTCAACTTATAATATGGACCTGTCTTATAACTCACCTCTACCTCCTCCCTCATTCTTCCTGTTTTCTATGTCATACTCTGTTCATTCTCCAAACATGAAACAATGGCTTTTTCATGACCTGCGTTGTGATTGAGGCTGTCCTAGACCGAGGGGAGAAAATATACACCTTAACTGTGTGAAGATCAATATGCCTCCAGTGATTATAACAGGTGTATTTGTCATACCCTACTGATAGACACACAGCTTTTTGTAGTCTGAGAAGTGTGTGTGCGTGTGTTGGGGAGGGGGGATGAGAAGAAAGCTAAAGAAATTGGGTTGAACTTTTGATGTCTTAATGCTTTTCCTGCATGTCACATCCTTTTGTTTTTTGAACTTACACATCAAAGATATTGGATGATCATAGAGAAAATAGTTCAAATGTCCTTGCTATACAAACCTGTTTTGATCTGTTTTGCTACTCTGATGTTCCTCTTGTAAAATTAATACACCTGCATTATAATAAAATGACCTTCAGGGGAAGAGCATGAATAGTTTGTTACCCCTAATTTGATTGGTGGTGTTAACCTATTCTCTATAAGGTAGTAATTTGGATCCCTTCTAAGGAGGGGACCAAAACAAATGCACCCCTGTTTAGTGAAAAAGTCCCCACATTATTATAGCACAAAAGGGTCGGCTACGCTCAATTTCAAACTGGCTGGGAGGGGGGACAGAAAAATGTTGACCTGCTCACGCAAAAATCCACCAACTTCCCCTGTTGTCAAAAAAATAAAGAGGAAGTCATATACACAAGAGAGATGTATATCATATCATATGTCTGGCCATCTATCAGAGTAAGTGTAGACTGGGAAATACCTCATAACACCATAAGTGCTATCTTCTAATGGCATCATGAATACAGCTCCACCCCCTGATTGAATAACAGACCCTGGAGGACAATAATGTGGTCTACCTCCAAGCACAATCAGCCACCAATAGCCGTACATCAGGGCTATACCCGGAGAGTGAGTCATAAAGCAGTGATGTATGGAGATGGTGTGTCATATCGCGAAGCGCTCACTGAAAAATGATATTTGAGCTGAATGGCGGTGAAAAAGTTGTCTTTATCCTTTCACATCCCTCTTTCTTAAAGCCCTTAATAACAGATATTTCCAAGTAAAGCCTGCAGTTATATGCAGGATAGTTCTTTGCTTCAGGACAATACTTTGGGGCTTTAAAATGGAATGATATTTCCAAAAACGTTGCAGATCAAGAGCCAATGCTCTAACTAGTCTACCCTGATCCATAGGATCATAGCTGCAGCAAGAGGACATCATTGTCTGATACAATACAATACCTTGTGTAGTATGGATAATATAGTCAGCACTGATCCACGTCCATCCAACAATCCTTAACATTAAAAGGATGGAAAGTTCTGGTGGGAGCAAATATCAGAGATCTCCAACTAAGATGAGTCGGGTGCAGCTTGGTGATGGAAGTTACCTGGGATAGACTGTTTCCATTGAATGGGTAGGATGTAGGTGGGTTAAAGGTTAGTTAGTGGAAGCCCTTGTACTGTTACCAGGTCCGATGGTGGGGGGGGGGGGGTCAAGAATCAGGCCAAGTCAGGTTTGCAATTCTAGGAGATTGAAAAAAGTGATGTTGGAATGATAGCCTTTGTACTGAATGAATTTGGATTAAATTATCCCTGGACATCCTAAAATGTTCAGGCTAAGCATGCTTTGTCCATCTGGAGGTCACCTACTTTCCTCACCATTAGAGGCCCAGTGACCAGAGTGTGTCCTGCACTGACACGCCGGTAACCAGCTCATGGTGCGGCAGGCAGCAGTTCCGCTTACTGAGTGATAGATCTTATTTTTCTGTGCAACCTTCAAGTCTTGTGTGCTCCATTGGGTCCCTGAGCCCAGCTCCTTTTCAAGGCTTCTTTTTATGTTCTCTTCTCCTGGTTTCCCTCTCCCTTTTTACACTTAATTTAAGCCTTTCTTCGACCCAATGAGAATTCAACTGTGCTGAGGCAGATCTTTATGTGGTAAGGTCGTGTTGAGGTTTCTCCTTTCTCCTTTCATACAAAGTACTCTACAAAGAAGAGTATTGATATTGACGACCTTTGAGTGAGGCGTATCAGGTGTGTCTTCTATGGCCGTAGTCCTGTCATTGCATGTGTATGAGCACTCACGTGACAGCTATGTTGAGAACTCTGGTCACTGAGTGTGAAAACATGTAAGTGTGTTACAATACATGTTCTTTGAGCAATTTGCAGATCTTTTATGGTCAAAGATTTCAATTTGGATTATTCATTTTAATAGCATGGACCACCCTACATCATAATCAAAATCTGCTCTCAAATGGGGGTCACTTTACATTTCTATGTAGGCTTACATAGCATGTTGAACACATGACATGATTCATAACAAAACAAATGACTTAAAGAAAACAACATTCAAAATGTATAACCATGAACAACTGTAACTGAGTCTCAAGCTGACTTCTTCAGTAGTCCCTAGGTCGGCAAAAGCACTCTGTTATTCACAGAATGGCCTCTGGGAGAAGCAACTGCAATATTTCATGGGATTACGGAAGGGCCTTAAACACTGTGAGGTTAAAGTGGGTCAAGAAATAAAGACTCCCTGCTCGATGATGTAATGCAACCTTACAACCTAGATGCCATACATTTAGACATTTAGACTACAGTCAGACAGCTATTGATTTCAGATGTTCTGCCGTTCACAGTAATGGAATAGCGGTTGGAAGTCTCATCTTTTGAAGAGGACCCTGCAACATGAGGTTTCTGTTGAAGCCTTTTGTTAGTTTTACTATCGAGGCACTTGGTTTATGCTGCTATATTCACACACACGTACTGAGTTAGCTTCCATTAACAACATGCCACTGCACTTATATAAAAACGATACAGTTAAGCAATAATTTCAGACTAAATCAGTCTTAGCATTTTACTCCATTTTACTGAAAGAATTTTTTAGCCCGTGAGATTTAGCATTTGGAAACTCATTTGGTCAGGAAAACCACTTTTTCGAATTCATTAGATATCGTCCTTTTATTTCAGACTGCTCTGGAGAGCTGACGGCTAAAATTGATTACAACGTGTTGCAAACATTTTGCCCTAATTGATTCAATTATGAAGCCTCAACCTCAGTTGAGATGCAAAGGAAATAGGATTAATGGAATGGTTGTTTAAGAATGGAAATACATCCAAATACATTTAAAGGACATCTCATTCAAGGAAAGCATTGACATCATGATAAGGCTAACAGGCTAGCCTCCCAACACACAAAAGAGAAAATAGTTTGATGTAAAAATATACAAATACTATCTTTCATACTTCAAAATGCAATGTTATTACGTATTTTCTTCACACACAATACTATATTTCCCTGAACAAAACCAAAAGAATTGCCTCACAGGTAATGCTGATGATAGTGTCATTGAGCAAATGCCAGACACTGGCTAAGTCCACACCCACACAGTAAAGAATGTTGGCTTCCTGTTTGAGGCACTCCGACGGTCACATGGTGTCACACCCACACATCTATCATGTCATCTCCTTCCACACTGTGTTGAGTCCTGTATGGTTACCACTAACTCCTATATATGCTCGCCTTAATGCAAGCTGCATTCATGAACACGATTGCCACTGATTGGTTGATGTTGTCCCACGAAGAAGGCCAGAAAAAATAGTCAGAAAGCACTATCTGTAGATTTGCTTTGGTTAAAAGAAAAACAGCGGTGGTACTATGTGCTGCTATGATTCATTTTCTGAGCTGACAGCCTGCTGATCAAGGTTCTGAGACCCTCCACTTAAGCAGGGTTGCTTAGAATCTAGCTAAAGTGAACATTAACAGAAATTGAACAAGGGGACATAAGAGAGTGCTAGATATTCCTGGCAATTGTCCTAATCACCTAATCAGCTTCTGTATGGTTATACCAGAGGCAGAATGAGATGGTGCCGATAGAGCTTTCGCCTTTATGACACTTAGGTGTATGGTGTTTTACAAAAGGTACTGACACCAGCGTGACTGTACACAGTTACATGGGGGAAGAAACAGGCTGCTGCTTCAATGTTGAGGAAACCATTCTTGCTGTGGATTACAAATAAGGCCACTCAAAAAAAAAGTTTCTCATCACTAAGCAGTTTCCTTATTGTTATATTTGATACGGGCCATTGGAATGTAAGAAGTTTAAATGAGCATTTACATACCATGATGTGTAATTAGAAGTAAGATATATTAGATATGATACAATATTTAAGTTAGAAGACAAAGAGAGTATTCTTGAGGTAAACGAAGGATACCTATAATACTACTAGATCATATAGATATGGTTCAACTTAATCACTAGTTAAACATGATATACAATCAATGTTGAATGCACCATAAAACAAATTTGGAAGTAACATAGACAGCTTTGATTATGACATGCTACTCTTATATGGTTTCTCAAGACAGGAACCAAATGGAAAACTTCCAATGATTTGTGGCAGAGGACCTAATAGAACTGTATGTTATACTGGGAAAAAGTGCTTTTAGGACTAGACTTGTTGGCTGCACAGAGCCGGCTTATTTCTGCCAATAATCTAACAGATGAAAGAGAAATGATCCCTAGGATTATGACATCTTCCGTTTTTCAGCAAGAAGGGCAAGATATCGTTACATGGGATTGCTTTCATTACTTTCTGCATGCAACATTGATCCTAGTTCATTCCACTATCAGGAATAACCAGGAGTGAATACCCTTGTGTGCACAAATATCAGGGATTGATCTCTGAAATGATATTGTGGATAACTTTAGATTCAAAAAGGCAGACATCCAGCAATTCTCAAATGATTAGAATTTCTTCAGTAGATCAGCTGAGAGAGTCAGATGCAAAGCTTTCCTTGGCCAATCACTGATCCAAGTCCATCCAACTATCAGTGACATCTAGTGGGAGAAGAATATCAAAGGTAGGTCCCCAATCAAGACCAGTGGGGTGCAACCTTGGTGGAAATGACCCTGATATGTCTGCATATATTGATAGGTTTAGGTGGTGGTTGGGTGACGGGTTCCACTTCCTTGTAGACCTCCCAGTCTGCAGTCACCATTTGCAGACCACCTTGACCAGTGCTGCTCTGTGCACCGGACCTGGGGAAAAGTGCCATGCTAAGCTGGTTCTAGTTGTGCTATCGCATTTTTTACTATAGGTACAAAGAGGAAACTATTTCAAATAATGTCACCGAACATATTCCCTTGATTTATGTTTGTACTTGTACCACAGAGAAAATAGGAATGTATCTTATACAAATGTGCGGAAACATATATGAGAAGTCAAAACACTGGGACCTGAAATAATAATCAATTTTGATATAATTGACTGTCCTCCAAAACTCTAGCTCATTTAGGATTACATAACCAGTTGCCATGGGTAAAGTCTCTTGTGTTCTTCATGCATTATTGTTATAGTAATTGATCAAAAGTTTTCTCAATTATTTTCTTCAATTAAATGTTGATATACATGATACCAAAAAGGTCATAATCTCAGTTCTACAATATTTCTGAGGATGCAAAAATGAGCATACTCAAAGGACTGGGGTTCATTCCTTTGAAGATATATGGAATGAATCAGACCATGTAGACCTGAGTGAGCAGGCCTTGTCCAAGTAAGTATCACCTCATTTCCTCCCTGTTAGCAGACTGTGCTGGTACCCAGTGACCAGAGTGTGTCCTTCACTTACACACCGGTAACCCCCACACAGTGCTGCAGACTCCACTGTCCGCTTACTGAGTGATGGATCCGTGTTTTGTGTGCCACCTCCTGGTCGTGTGTGCTCCACTGCTTCCCTGAGCCCTCCTTGGTTTCCTGTTTCCATCTCCCCTTTTTTGCACCTTTAGAACTTTGATTCCCCTCATTGGGAATTCAACTTTGCCAAGTAGAACGTGATGTGGAAAGGTCAGGTAAAGGTGTCCAATTTCCTCACTGGAAAAACTCTCTGATGGACATTGATTTCTGAGACCTGCTTCTTAGAAGTAATTCAATGTCCTATGATGATGATCCCAGTATTGCATGTCCAGGTTTACTTGGGTGACAGGAGCATAATTTATCTTGAGCTCTTGAGATTGACTGTGAATGCTTTTGGATGTGTGTTATGACATGATATATATGTTACTGTAATCTGTAGGAACAATCGCCTCTTTGAGTTTTGCACCTATTTCAAAAGGGTATAGTTTATTACCATACAACCATTTAAGGGGTTGGGTGTTATCTGGTTATAGACAGAACATGTCCCAGGGGAAGCGGACCATGCCCTGCTCTATGGTCTAAACTCTGTACTCTAGGATATATTAGGTGACCGACCCACCACTCACTCCAGCGCTCCAACTACACCCTGAGGTGATAGATTGTGCAGGCACAGAGAAGACTGGACACAAACCAATGCAAAGCTACCAAACAAAGTGTCGTCTAGACTGTGTACTGTAGGTAGCAGAAAGGCGGGAATAATATGTTTAACTAGGAACACCTCTGCTAGTTATTTTGGTTCTGACCGAGGGATCCCTGAACCAACTTTTCAATGCAATAGACTAGATGCCTATTTGGGAATGTGTGGCTACCTAGCTTTCATCTAGTCACCTTTTTGGCAATAAGAAAAAACAATACGATGATAAAAGACTAAGGTTATTTTCCTGTGTGGCTCTGAAGAGACAATTTAAGGCAATATTCACAGGGGTATTTGCAGCGATCCAAAGTGTATGGAACTCTCCCATAACTCCATTGGCCTGCTAGTTTCAGCAGCAGGATGATGAGGGGGTTGAAGGTGGTGGTCAGTTCCATCTACAGTGACACCCTCCCCTGTGGTAATGGAGATGAATCTGTGCTGATTATGCCACACAGTCTCTTAAAGCTGCTCCTAGTATGTGATTTACGGGCCCTGGACTATGGATGGGCAATCAACACATGTATACACAGTCCAGACATGGAGGAATCTCAAGTGCCAAATGCATCTCTGTCCTGACCCACACTTCATTCTGAATGGGACACTGCCTGTTATATAAGATGTTTCCAAACTGAATTGTAACTGCATTTTTTGTTGATGATTACGCAGGTTTATTTTCGAAATACAAATGTAACCCCATATTTAGTTGACCTACTCATTGCATGTGACATTCTAAAAACTAGTCTCTGCTATGCACTTCTGCATCAACCTGTAAACTGTGCCTTAATGCATCAAGATGAAAAACATATTTGGCCATGGATAATGAAGTATGAATTCCTTCAAGGGTTATGCATGGGACAGAGGTACAGTGATAGAGTAGAAGGACATGTTTGGAGAATGAGCCCCATAGGACCTCGTGGCAGTAAAGCTGCGAGCTGTCATGGCACACCATGCATCAAAAGTGACACTGTTGGAGTTATTGCCAAAATAGCAACTGGGTCTAATTGTTTTTTCCCAGTTCGGTTTTCAATATTAAATCTCTTATCAGGATGAGCTGTGTTAAATTGCCCCGTAAAAAAACCTCATCAATCTCAACTTGGGTACTTTTTATTCAAAATTTGTAAGTTTCTTTCTCAGGCTAGGATTTCAGGGATCTTCCATGATATGAGATGTAATACCACATTTCTATATCTCCAAACGGAATTTCCCTCTTCCATTATACATATTTGCTCTTGTAGGAATTTTGTCGAATAGATCCAAAAACAATATGTAACATTTACTTGTCTATTCAGAATATCTTTCATGAGGGAATATTAGGTGTCCTATTGCTATGAGATGACAGTTTATATTGGCATATATCACATGTATTATGGATACCTGCCATGATACTCTACGCCCTGAGGGACTTTGCGTGTATCATACTCAGTTAAGAGGCTGAGATGACACTTGACTATGGACACCTCCCCTGGCCCTGTATCATCTCTCCCTCATCTGTATTCTCCCTGCCCAGGCAGGCCTGAGACATGGCGCATACTGCACAGGTCTGATAGACTTAGAAGAGCACCTTGCCTGTGGACTTATTGGTACTGCTGTGAGTATAATAAGTGTAAGTTATGTGATTCTGATGCAATGCTAAGAATGATCTACAAGCACCGCGGCGACTCCTCAGATATAGTATATATAATATTGATGTCATCTACATCATATTTACGATTTAGATAACATCCAGTGTATCAGGAATGTAGCTTTAGTGAGCAGCGAAGGCTCTCATTCTTGCACTTTGCATAGGCAATGCACACTTCCTGCACTTTACATTAGCAATGCACACTTCAGATACTTCAATTTGCAATGGTCTGCAACCCTCATTTCCTCTTGAAGGTGAGTGTTTTACGTACATGGAGAAACCATCATTCTCATCAAGCTGGTACACTTACATAATATATATATACTAGTCACTGCATGTTAGATAGCAGAGCAGATACTGGACAATGAGCTTGTTCTCTTATTATAGCCAATGTTGATACCTATCCTGAGCAATAACTTTGAAATCGCTCAAACATTTAATGCCACTGGTAGCTTAAATATGCTAATTTATGCAGCTGGTTTCAAATCTAGACCAAGCATTTGTTAGAATAGTGAAGGATTCTATAAAGATTCAATGTGCCGATGAAGTCAAGTTATCTGTCACAGAAAGATTAAGATCATCTAATACTATCCAATTATACCTAATATGCATAATCTCCAATGAGAATATTTTTAAGGCAATGTGCTCCCAAAAGTACATCGCTCACACTTTATATAAAATTCGCGTGCATGCAAAGTCTGTTTAATCGAATGAGAGAGATATAATTTTAGTCATTTGCAAGTATTATTTCCACTGGGGATAGCATCTATGAATCTTTATTACATTAGACAATAAATATGCTATGTATGGTAAATAGTGGGATTTAAAAAGACTCACCAGAGTAATGCTAAATAAGATTAAAATTGCCAAGGGTGCTATAAAATCTGCAGACTATATAACATGTATAATTTATACATCTAGATGAGTCTAATGACTAATTTTGCAAAGGAAAGAAACTGTGGACTAAAAAAACAACACTACAGAACATGGCTTCCCATCATATATCTAGCAACTCATTGCCCTAGATTACCAGTAGCATCACATACGTGGTGCCCTCTATAGACTCATTGGTACTACCAGAAGCTATAGCCTTAGTGGTCTGTACATTTCGGTGAAAGTCCATAATGTTAAACTTATGGGAAAATCTTGTCTGACTGATGGAATGAAGGCATATTCCGTCAGTGGAATGCATATTGTTATATGTTAAATATATACATTGGGCCTGGTGGCAGATCGGCCGAACAAACAGGGCAAAAAATAATAATTTGGATATATTTTGCCCAAATAAAAGCTTGTCAAAAAACATACAGAAGGGTTCTGATGGATGCTCCTATGTTTGCGAATACAGTTTCAACTTATAATATTGACCTGTCTAACTACTCACCTCTACCTCCTCCCTCATTCTTCCTGTTCTCTATGTCATACATTGTTCATTCTCCAAACGTCAAATAATTGCTTTTTCATGACCTGCATTGTTATCGAGGCTGTCCTAGACCGACGGGAGAAAATATACACCTGAACTGTGTGAAGATCAATATGCCTACAGTGATTATTACAGGCGTATTTGTCATACCCTACTGATAGACACACAGCTCTTTGTAGTCTGAGAAGTGTGTGTGCGTGTGTCAGGGAGGGGGGATGAGAAGAAAGCTAAAGAAATCGGGTTGAACCTTTGAGGTCTTAATGCTTTTCCTGTATGTCACATCTTTCTGTATTTTGAGCTTACACTTCAAAGATATTGGATGATCATAGAGAAAATAGTCCAAATATCCTTGCTATACAAACCTGTTTTGATCTCCATACCAATGATATAATGTTGAACTGCTACTCTGATGTTTCTTTTGCAAAATTAATACACCTGCTTTATAATTAAATGACCTTCAGGGGAAGAGCATAAATGATTTGTTCCCCTGAATTTGATTGATGGTGTCAACCTATTCTGTATAAGGTAGTAATTTGGACCCCTCCAGAGGAGGGAGATATAATTTTAGTCATTTTATTGATGGTGTCAACCTATTCTGTATAAGGTAGTAATTTGGACCCCTCCAGAGGAGGGGTCCAAAACAAATGCACCCCTGTTTAGTCAAAAAGTCGCCACGTTATTATAGTAAAAAAGGGTCTACTACGCTCAATTTCAAACTGCCTGGGCGGGGGGACAGAAAAATGTTGACCTGCTCACGCAAAAATCTACCAACTTCCCCTGTTGTTAAAAAATGAAAAGGAAGTCATATACACAAGAACGATGTATATCATATCATATGTCTGGCCATCCATCAGAGTAAGTGTAGACTGGGAAATACCTCATAACATCATAAGTGCTATCTTGTAATGGCATCATGAATACAGCGCCACCCCCTGATTGGATAACAGACCCTGGAGGACAATAATGTGGTCTACCTCCAAGCACAACCAGCTACCACTAGCCGTACATCAGGGCTATACCCAGAGAGTGAGTCATAAAACGGGGATGTATGGAGACGGTGTGTCATATCGCAAAGCGCTCAGTGAAAATTGGTATTTGAGCTGAATGGCGGTGAAAAAGTTGTCTTTATCCTTTCACATCCCTTTTTCTTAAAGCCCTTAATACAGGATATTTCCAAGTAAAGCCTACAGTTATGCAGTTTTGTAACAACAGGATAGTTCTTTGCTTCAGGACAATACTTGAGGGCTCTAAAATGGAATGATATTTCCAAAAACGTTGTAGATCAAGAGCCGATGCTCTAACTAGTCTACCTTGATCCATAGGATCATAGCTACAGCAAGAGGACATCATTGTCTGATACAATACAATGCCCTCTATACAATTGATACTACAGCCAGCACTGATCCACGTACATCCAACAATTTTTAACCTCTAAAGGATGGAAATCTCTTTTGGGAGCAAACATCAGAGACACATCTCCAACCTAGAGCTGGGGGGTGCAGCTTTGTGAGGGGAATTTACCCTGGATAGACAGTTTCTATTGAATGGGTGAGGGAGGATAAAGGTGGGTTAAATTTTAGTTAGTGGAAGCCCTTGTATTGTTACCAGGTCCGATGGTTGGGGTGGGGGGGTCAAGAATCAGGCCAAGTCAGGTTTGCAATTCTAGGAGATTGAAAAAAGTGATGTTGGAATGATAGCCTTTGTACTGAATGAATTTGGATTAAATTATCCCTAGACATCCTAAAATGTTCAGGCCGAGCATGCTTTGTCCATCTGGAGGTCACCTAATGTCCTCACCATTACAGGCCCAGTGACCAGAGAGTGTCCTGCACTGACACGCCGGTAACCTGCTCATGGTGCTGCACACAGCAGCTTCCGCTTACTGAGTGATGGATCTTATTTTTCTGTGCAACCTTCAGGTCTTGTGTGCTCCATTGGGTCCCTTAGCCCAGCTCCTTTTCAAGGCTTCTTTTTATGTTCTCTTTTCCTGGTTTCCCTCTCCCTTTTCACACTTAATTTAAGCCTTTCTTCGACCCAATGAGAATTCAACTGTGCTGAGGCAGAACTTTATGTGGTAAGGTCATGTTGAGGCTTCTCCTTTCTCCTTTCATACAAAGTGCTCTGCAAAGGAGAGTATTGATATTCATGACCTTTGAGTGAAGTGTATTAAGAGCCAATGTGCAGATCTTCTAAGGGTGTTGTCCTGGTATTGCATGTCTATGAGCACTCACGTGACAGTAATGTTGAGAACTATGGTCAGCGAGTGTGAAAACATGTAAGTCTGTTACAATACATGTTCTTCGAGCAATTTGCAGATCTTTTATGGTCAATGCTTTTAATTTGGATTATTCATTTTAATAGCATGGACCACTCTACATCATAATCAAAATCTGCTCTCTAATGGGGTTTACTTTACATTTCTCTGTAGGCTTACATAGCATGTTGAACACATGACATGATTCATAACAAAACAAAATGACTTAAAGAAAATAACATTCAAAATGTATAACCATAAACAACTGTAACTAAGTCTCAAGATGACTTCTTCAGTAGTCCCTAGGTCGGCAAAAGCCCTCTGTTATTCACAGAATGGCCTCTTGGAGAAGCAACTGCAATATTTCATGGGATTACCGAAGGGCCCTAAACACTGTGAGGTTAAAGTGGGTTAAGAAATAAAGACTCCCTGCTCGATGATGTAATGCAACCTTACAACCTAGATGCCATACATTTAGACATTTAGACTACAGTCAGACAGCTATTGATTTCAGATGTTCTGCCGTTCACAGTAATGGAATAGCGGTTGGAAGTCTCATCTTTTGAAGAGGACCCTGCAACATGAGGTTTCTGTTCAAGCCTTTTGTTAGTTTTACTATTGAGGCACTTGGCTGATGCTGCTATAATCACGCACACTTACTGAGTTAGCTTCCATAAACAACATGCCGCTGCACTCTGATAAAAACGATACAATTAAGCAATAACTTCAGACTAAATCAGTCTCAGCATTTTACTCCATTTTACTAAAAGAATTTTTTAGCCCGTGAGATTTAGTATTTGGAAACTCATTAGGTTAGGAAAACCACTTTTTCAAATTCGTTAGATATCCTCCTTTTATTTCAGACTGCTCTGGAGTGCTGTGGGTTAAAATTGATTACAACGTGTTCCAAACATTTTGCCCTAATTGATTCAATTATTTAGCCTCAACCTCAGTTGAGATGCAAAGGAAAATGGATTAATGGAATTGCTGTTGCAGATTGGAAATAACTCCAAATAAATTTTTAGGAAATCTCTTTCAAGGAACGCATTGACATCATGATAAGGCTAGCAGGCTAGCCTCTAAACACCTAAAGGAGAAAATATATCATATTGAAATAATTATATGTATATATATATATATTTATATATACTGTATCGTTCGTCAGTGTTAATATCGAATTCGGAAATAAAGACACGAACCGCTGACTTCTTTGTGAGATGCTAAGAACAAGAGGTGGTTTATTAGATACTGAACCTGGACAGATATGCTAATACTTGTATGCCGCAGCTTTTACAATATTTGTCTTTGCTTGCAGCGACCCCTGGCTCAGGCTAGACACACAACTGGGTAGGTGTTCAACTACAGATTATTATATTCGCGCCCCTACAATACTAAAAATAAGATGGGACGTTTTTACCAAGGCAAAATATTAATACATATTTTCTTCTCAAGCATTACTTACCTTTATCATGGTACTGAATTCATTTCCATTCTGTATGTTTGTTCTTCAATAAACTCATGATAAGCTAATACTCATCTTGTTTCTTTTTTTTAGAACAGGAGTTCGTTTAGGTGATTCTACTGGACATGATTTGCCCCATCCTGCAGAAACCAGCCATACAGACAAGAAATACCCCCAAAGCATGGCTTCATCTGTACCACTTTCCTTCATCATCTTGACCAACTGCAGGCATCAACAACACCACAAGAAGTGCCTCAGAGGAAATGCTGGTGATAATTTGATTGAGCAAACACCAAACGCTGGCTAGTTCCATGCACACAGCAGGGAATGTTGACTTTCAGCTTGAGGCACTCAGATGGTCACGTGATGTCACACCCAGCATATAGTATAGGGGTAGACACTAACGCTTGCCCAGGAGCCAATGGCCCGTAGTTTTGGGTCCGGGCCCGTAGTTTTCTGCAAAATAGCATTCCTACGGGCCCGTAGTATTTGGAGGACATTTAAAAGGAGTTTGCCTGACAACCATAGTCATGCAATATATCGTTGAAAAGAGAGAGATGTGCCCGAATTAATCATATTGATTACGCTATTTGATAGACCAATCAGGGATATACATGGGCTTTTTCTTAGAAAATACATAATTTTGACCTTTGGCCCACAGATCTTGGTCCGGACCCATAGTTTTCTAGAGCTGAAAAAGTTAGTGTCTAACCCTGTTATATCATGTCATCTCTTTTTACACAGGAGTGCAATAATGTTGTGTACCTCGGAGCACAATCAATTACCAATGGCCGTATATTAGGTCTGTGCTTAGGGGGGGGGGGGTGATTCATGAATTGGGAATTATGAAGATGGTGTGCCACATCAATAAGCACTTAGTATACAGTTTTGTAACAACAGGATAGTTCCTTCCTCTAGGACAAAACCTTAGGGCTATGAATTGGAATGATATTTGCAATAACCAATAACCCAGCCAGTGCTCTCACTCGTCTACCATGATCCATGATCCATAGCTAGGAGAGTAAAACATCATTGATATAACCCCCTCTATACCATGGATATTGACACTGGCTTATTGCACACACACATTGGCCACTTTTTGCTTCCTGTGGAGACACTCAGATGGTCAGGTGGTGTCACACCCACACATCTATCATGTCATCTCCTTCCACACTGTGTGAAGACCTGTGTGGTTACCACTAACTGCTATATTTGCTCACCTTAATGCAAGCTGCATTCATGAACACGATTGCCACTGATTGGTTGTTGTTGGTCCACAAAAATGGTCTGAAAGCAAATCTGCAGATTTGCTTTGGTTGAGAACAAAAAATTGATGGTACTTTGTGCTGTTATGAATCATTTTCTGAGCTGACAGCCTGTTGATCAAAGTTCCGAGCCCCTAAACTTAAGCATGGTTGCTTACAATCTAGCTTCACACATTGATAGGTGAACATTAGCAGGCAGTGAACAAGTGGACATAAGACAGCCGTAGTACTAGATATCCCTGGCAGTCATCCTAATTACCTAACCAGCTTCTGTAAGGTTGAACCAGAGGCTCAATGAGATGGTGCCAATAGAGCTTTGGTCTTGCATGACAGCTATGGTTGACTGCTTTTTGACTCTGACCAACATCCCTGGATGTTGTGTGAACCAGTAGATGAGCTGTTGGATGAAAAGAAACAATCATTGACCCTTCATGAATGGCATGTACATAAAAGATGACATCTGTCATCATTATGCACCAATGCTAGTGCTGCATCATGCCAATCATCTCAACCATTTGAGAATGGCATTGTGCTTAAATGCAGCATTTGCAAGTTACCGACCAAGCGCATGGTACATTAAGGTATCATGCTTTCCTTAAAGGATTAACAAGAGGCAGGAGCAAAACACAACACAATACTGTTTCCATAAAATGGAATATGGTCTGAGGTTTTGCAACCCTGCTGCTGATAGTAACTGGACAAGCAAATACAATTCTGCTAGTCTGACAGCCATTTCTGTCAAATTTCCCCCATTTTATGAGGGGACATACAACCCTGCTATGTCTGGACGTAGCATAAAAATGTGTTGGTTTTGATGAAATTAACCTCTTAATTGATAATTACTCTCAGATGAATTGGGAAATATGTATCTATCTTGATATTTAGATCAGTTAGGAAGTCACACTTTGCTGTATTTAGCTGCATTCATACCAAGAGCAATGATTTACGTCCCCCAAAATGGCGGAAGATTCTGCGCACAGTGCCCCCTACAGCCTTAGCACAGTAACAGGGCAGGAACAGTCTGCTGCTTCAATGGCTTTACTCCTGCAAAACAACCATTGGGTATGTGGAATACAAAGAAGTGGGTGGTAACAGGAGAGGGGTGTCTGAGCGATAAAAGGGGACATTAGGTCCTGCCTAGTAGGCCAGGCACAAACACACTAGGCTTCCATATGCTGCATTATGGGCTAGACCGCCAGGCCAGAGAGTGCTAGACACTAGGTGATACATGGTAGGCTACTTTGATTGTGATTGTGAGTATTAACAATAAGATCCAAAGTGCAGCCCTGGTGGCCCTACCAGCCCTATGGTTTAGAAATCTAAACACATCATATTGGAGTTTTTAGGTTGACATGTATAGGCAACATTAGTCATTAGAGAATTTGATGAGTAGCCAGCAGGTTAGGAGGCTAGACATTTTTCAGGGTATTAGGCTCTAGACCTCAGCACTTGATGCCTTAAGAGAAGTCATTTTTTAATGACAGGGGCTGGTTGGTGGATTTTGGGTCACCCGTGCTCCATTTCAGGCTGCCTGGGGCGGCCCAAAAAATTATTGATGCCTTCTGGGGGGGGGATCAAAAAAATGTGGATCCGCTCATGTGAAAAATCTACTGACCTCCCCTGTTAGTAAATGACCACTCCCTATGTGAAGATGTAACAATGCTGCTGCATGTGTAGCTTCATCCTCTGCCTTTGCACACATACTTTTATATTTTTCTGGCTGGGCCTATACATGTTAATATGTCAGTATTCTCCTAATACAAAGATGGAAACATGTAAAATAGTTTATTGAATCGCCACACTGACAAAAGAGTGTAGCTGATGAAATGCAATCCTTATTTCCCTTTGAATGCAATTGGATAAAATATGTGTCAGCTATACTTCTGTGTTGATGAACTGAACGCGGAAAAGTGAAAAAGCATTTTCTTCATGGTGCTCATTTGTCGCATGAATAGTTAAGATAATAGAAATCCTTCATGCAGAGCTGATTATTTGAGTTGTAAGTAATTTGAATATGCATACACATACTTTGTCTATGGATGGTCACGTCTTTGATTAATTAAAACCTACATCCACATTATAGAGTTCAGGTCCTGCTGTCTGTAACCATCACATCTCTCCCTGTGTGGCTGACAGCCTCGTAATTAAACACACAGACAATAAACCCTTTCAGGCCGGGAAGGTTCTTTAATGTTCTTTAATTCTCTGACGAGTTTGCAGTCCATGCATCATCAGTGATTATGTTGATGATTAAAGGATGTATCAACCTTATAGGGTCTGTTATTGCTGAATCCACTGTATTTTGTTTGGCACTGCAACTTCAACTGAGACAATATCCAAACCAGCAAAATCATAGAACTAAGTAACAGACTTAGACATAGGGCTATAGGAGTAATCCATTGTGCATCTAGAGCTTATCAGTCCATGTCAATTTGTCTCATTAACCTAAATACTAGAAGACATAGGGCCAAATGTGTGATCAGAGATATTCAATGGTGGCCGCAGGGAGAGTCTACCAAGGTGTAGGGTAGTGGTGGCGGAGAGGGTAGCTCACCTCAGGGCTGTCAGGGTGCTAGGGGTCTTCGCCTCCACAGTGTTAAGGCCACCAAAAATTGAATTCTCCAAGACATAACTTCATTGCTGGATTGCTCCCGGCCATGTTGCTAAGGGTGCCGGGTCATGTTGCTATCTGAGTTCAGCAATTCCCCCCAGATTGGGATGGTCAGGGTTGAGTGGCAGCTGGGTGGGGCCTAAACCGTCTGGGGGCAGGAGGTCCTGGTGTAAGGCATAACTGGTTGTCAGAAAGTGTAAGCATAGCAGAGAATGTGTCAATTTAAAGGGGGGAGGGAGTAGACTGTGCAGTGGGGTAGAAGAGAGAGGTAAAGGGAATATGTTAACTTTCAAACTGAATGAAAGAGAATAAAGCTGAATAAAAAGATGAGCATAGAGCATCATACTGGGAGAGTAAGCTCAGAGATATACCAGTAAATTATGTTGATTGTATCCTGAGACTATCAGGTCAGCGCATTTTAACATACCAGGTTTCAGGAGATAAGGTCCAGGACCTCTGCAGCTAGCATTGATCCAGGGCCATCAACCTATCAGAAATGGCTCCCAGCTAGTACTAGGGACACACAGTTGATGTAGTTTTCAATTCTAAGGCATCCTCATTAAGGGACAGTGCAAAAGGGGCCTTTGGAGGAAATACCCAGAGAATTCTCATATCCATTTCAAAGGTTAGGTAGTGAGTGAGTGAGTGAGTGAGTGAGTGAGTGAGTGAGTGAGTGAGTGAGTGAGTGAGTGAGTGAGTGAGTGAGTGAGTGAGTGGTGGGCTCGGTTCGATGGAGGGGGGGTTTGACATTGCAAGCTTTCTCCTACTGATTTCCTACTTAAACATTTCCATACTGTCAATCCACTAAAGGAGAGTTCCACTTTGGTGAGGCAGAACTTGATGTGATAAGGTTGAGGTTTCCCATTTCTATTTAGACAAAAACCTCTGGGATGGACCCTGTATTGCTTTCTATGACCTTTGAATGAATTGTTTTAGGTGCAGTTCACATTTCAAAGGGTTATGATCCTGGTATTGCATGTCCAGGTAAAATTCCTCTTGCACAGTCATATGGATTATAATTGACCCCAGACACTTAGTGTACATTCATATAAGTGTGTTGTTATACATGTTTCCCATTTATATGTGTTTTTTTATTCTGAGGATCACTGTTCTGTGAGTTCTTCCAGTCTGAAACTAGCGCTGCATTAATTTCATTATCTTTATATCTTAGTGAGACTGTAACTCCATAGCTGTAATCCTGCTCAAATGGCTTCTTCTGATAGAATCTTCAGATTGATCCCACTCTTTTGGAGTGAAAGAAGATGCCATGTAGATTTAGCCGATTTCAATATTTTGGGCTATATTTGAAATGGCAAGAACCCTCAGCTACCTTTTTTTGGGAGAATCTACTGCATTTTGTTTTTTGAAATCTTTTTGGAGAGATCATCTACTACAAACAAAAGGGAAAAGTACAGACCATGCATCAAAACCCAGTATTATTACTCCTCGTTTTTACCAAGTCCATCTAAATATCCAATTTCCACCATTCATAACAAATCAAAAAACTAACCCATACTTTTTCCAATGAATAAAATCAATCTAGTACTAATATAAAATGAGTAAATGTTTGAAATAAGCGATCCTTCCCAGGGAACTGGAGTTTTTTGTTTTGTTGGGTCCTCGATCCGTAATGCGTGATTTGACCAATGTCTGTGCGGCTCACAAGAAGACACACAAGAAGACAGATGGCATCTCTAGTATCCTACCAACCGGCGTAAATTTATCTCATCACAAATCAGCTTGGCTTGCCTGTCTGGCATGGCTCCATTTTCTCCTAAGCCTTCCAGCAAATAAGGGTAAATTGTCCAGATCATGAAGAAACTACACTGGCACCAACAACAATGACGTTGTCATTGAGCAAACCATTGCCAATCTCACACACCAAAGTGAGGAATGTTATTTCCTGTGTGAGGCACTCAGTTAATCACACTGTGACACATTCATGCATCTATCATGTCATCTCCTGTCATAGAGGTAGACATCTGTATGGTTAGCATTAACAGTTCTGACATGATTGAATCATGGATCTATACTTATCACTGATTGAGACCAGTTCAGAGTCATCAGGAATGTTAGGCTTGAACAACACAGCCTATGGTCAGCAGGTCAATTAGATATTCCCTTTTTATAACTATAGGTTACAGGTGGAGGACTGGATGACGGATACAGCCAGGCCCTTATTTCAAGGCAGCATGTTAATGCAGTCTGCCCAGCCTGGTTCAGCAGGCAGGGCATCTTTACAGGCAGGGTGTTTGTACAGGTTGTTCACACTCTCCCAGCACATCAGCCTGGTATAGCAGGCTGGGGCTCAGGCTTTCACACCTGCCTCAGGCAGAGGTTGGGTCCTCCATCCCTAACGCGTGATTTGACCAATGTCTGTGTGGCCCAGTTTACACACAAGAAGACAGATGGCATCTCTAGTATCCTACCCACCGACATAGATCTCTTTACAAATCAGCTCGGCTTGCCTGTCTGGCATGAATCTATTTTCTCGAAAGCCTTCCAAACTGTCAGCAAATAAGGGCAAATTATCCAGACTATAAAGTACCGGCACCGGAGCCACTGCCAGTAACTATGTAAATCAGCAAATAGGGAGCGCCTCACTCTGGCTAATATTACGCACAGGTTGGTGAATGTTGGCTTTCTGTGTGAGACACTGAGATGGTCATACGGTGTTGAATCCATCATCTCCCTTCATTGGGGTCAGACACCTAAATGGTTAGCGTTAACAGCCTTGTATGATTGATCTGTGAAAGCTTGAATCTTGGAGATATGATTGTCACCGATGGGGACCAATTCAGAGTCTATTGCAAATCTTGGGAATGAACTATACTAGAATTCTTTTGTTTCATAATTCTTCAGGGGCAATAAAGTGCAACATCTGCAAAAGAAATAATAAACTTGTCTGCAGAAGGTTTCCCATCAGTCCAAGGTTCTTTCTCTAATCAATCTCTTGGTTGGCAGAAAAATAATTTGAGAAATCCCATTTCGGGAAGGCAATTTCAATATTTCCTATAATAAGGGATGGGGAAGGGTGGTAAACAATGCACTGTGCCAGTAGACTTGCCACTCAGTGTCACTATCAAACAGATGCGATCTCCCTATGGGATAAATCTACATAACCTTTCCCCTTAAGAACTGTACATCATTACAGAACTGTATGTTGATATGGTGACTTGCACCTTCATGGATTGTACTATAATAAACATTCAGTAGGCTATGTTGGGGAGGGTACACTTATGTTGCCTATCATAGTCACTGAATTAACATATGATGGCACAAGACCAAAATAATGCACATTTATTCCTTTTAATTGTTTCGATTTTAAGAATCTTTATTTAGCTATTTGATTATGGTTTCTACTAGCTAAATACAGGCTAAATTTTCATTCTACCAAACCCATTATTTAGCTTGTGAGATTTAATATGTTCCAACTCATTTGGTCAGGATTTCTTTTTCTGAATTAACTTGACAAGCTCTTTCCATTTCCGCTACCCAGGATGGCCCAATGAATAATGTTGTGGGTTTAAACTGATTAAAACTTCTTCTGGACAATGTTCACTGATTAATTCAATTTTTCAGCCCCAACCTTTGTTGAGATACAAATGATACGGGCTCAACAGAACCCTAATTTGGCACAATAATTCCTTAAAAGCTTTTAATGAAATCATGATATTTCTAAATGTTTGTCTGCTCAGCTTACAGTTGCAAATAATGAAGAAACGTGTGGGTACAATTTTCACAAATGTAGAATGGGATATTAATATCTTCTACAACAACATCATTAGATATCCTTTTCCAGAAAGGAAAACCCAGAATGAAATCTGTAGAAAGGTAGTAGCTGATAGAAAGCGTATAACCGTCACATCTGTATTCAGAGAAGTTGATTTATTGAGAACGACATTGCTTTAGGTGATTCCTGCTATCATGATTGCCTACTCATGTTTACATCTTGAGAAAGCACAAATAAGCCCCATGCAATTATGGTTATTTTTGCAAAACATGCTGTTTAAAATTAGAATAGAACAATTAGTGTCACCTTACAGTGGACAACTTTGGCTGAGTTTCTTCAAAGTGTGAGTTGGTACAGATAAATAACATTCAACAGCGAAACTCAGTCAGGGACTGGGGACTAGTAGCATATATTTCAAGCATGGGTGACCATATAGATCAATGTCAGTTTATGCTTGTTATGACAACCACCACAAGACTATGACGCCTGAAAGGTTGCAGCAGTGAACATGTCCTGAGGCCCACCAGCACTGACACTGCTCCATAGCATGACACAGCTGTTTGACCTTCCAGCAGGAACCCTGGATAATGTCATATGAACCTCACGGACTGTGGAATGCAAAGGAACAATCAGTAACAGGAAACTAGCAGCAGAGTGCTAGAACAGGCCATTAGGGTCTGTTTAGTAGGCCAGGCGTGTAGACCGGGGGTTTCCAGCTGCTGCACTATGGGATACACGTGCACAGACCACCGTGTCAGGGGGACGTTAGACACTGTTAGGAAACAGACACACTCTGACACTCTATGGGATATAACACTGGTGTTTGCTACCACTATTATGTATGAAGAAGTGTATCAAGAGGTTTTAACTCTTTAAGGGCCACATTGTATTGTGATGTATAGTCGCCTTTGTCTTGATGGTGCCAAAATGCAGCCCTAGTGGTTTTACTAACCTTTTGTAGTCTATAAAAACAGTATGTAGAGGGGTCAGGAGGGAAATAGGCTAGATATTGTGAGGGCACATGTGTTTTTCTCACCCAGGACCTTGAAGTCTTAATGCTAAAAAGTAGTCAAGGAATGCTAGGTGTACTTAGGAGTTTTGCAGTTCACTACCTCTACAATAACTAATAATCTGCATCAAATTGATCTTGCTAAAATTGACCCTTGAATGATATTAGGCAGAATTAGGCTCAGAATGCCACTAACTCAGTGTATTTGTTTCCAGTTGTTGATACAGAAGCTACATTTCGTGCTGGTTAAATTGAAATAAGAGAACAGAGTGAATTCACTGCTGCCCGGGAATTTTTTTGCTGAATCCGTTGTCTTTTGTTTGGTTTCTCCAGCACTGTGACTTGCACTCCTAGCTTGTCTAGTAGACTAATGTCAGGTTATTCAATTTGTCTGGCAGGACTCAAATCCAGGAATCTATAGACAGATTTATCTTTAATGTGTGACCCCCTTGCCTATGTTGAATGGTCGTTTGAAATATCTGTCAGGGAGGGTTGACTAAAGTATAAGTGAGGGTTACGAGACCAGGTGTGGAGGTGGGCGGGGGCAGCTCACCAGGCAGGGCAGGTAGGGTGGAGAGTGTCAGGGTTCAGGTGGTAGATGTTCAGGGTGCTACAGACCTCCACTTTGTTCAGGCCATCAGAAATCGAATTCTGCCTGACATAACTTAGTTTCTGGATGACTCCCGGCCTTGTTGCTAAGGTTCCCAGGTCGTGTTGCTATGGGAACTCACCAATTACCACCAGCTCAGCCTATATTGGGATGGTCAGGGTTTGAGTGGCAGCTGAGTGGGTTCTTATTTGGCTAGGGTCAGGAGGTTTGGGTGTAACTCAGTATTGGATGTTAGAGAGAGGTGTAAATAGGTGACAGAACATGTCAATTTAGCTTATGTGCTCCAGTGTAGAGTAGCGCCTAAGAGTGATGTAAATTTGTATGGCATTTTCTGACCCCTCTAGAGCCATGACTTACTTGACCGTATGCAGGTTGAGTTGTTAATGTTCAGCCCTGGACTCACCTGCAGAAAGACGTATTTACACATTTAGTATTAATCATTGTTAGAAAAAACTGCAAAAGATTCAGATGTAGAATAAAGTAAAATTAGAGTATGTCACTGTATTGGAACCCCACTATAGAATCAAGAGAACCCAGGATACACCATTAACACATTGACAGTGTCAAAATGTCGCTAAATGTATTACAAAATGAAACCTGACAGTCTGTAGAACATAATGGCAGAGGGTAAAAACAACTTAAGTCTGCGCTTGGACAAAACAAAACTAGTGGCAGTATTCAATGGGAAAGCCTTGATGGACTTAGTGTTGCTAAGCCATGTGCCTAATGGAGGGGAGGTAGGGCATATAAAACAAGTTGTAAGGTTAATATTAAATTATTTGATGGAAACATGATCAGAACGCGTTTTCTTTTCTAGAATTGCTTTCATTTGTGTAACTTGAAATCAAAATGTAGATACACTAGTCATGGTAAATAAACTTGTTAGCCTTACACATGTTTATATACTGCCTTTATTATGACTTAGTCCAGTTCCAAATGCAACATTTGACAAATAGTCGAAGATCTTTGTAAAATAGTTGCATACTGGGAGAAGATGTTATTGAATGGTCAGTTATGTTGACCATAACTTATAGCTTTAGGGTCAGGGTATCTTCAATGATGCTCTAACAGCGTAAGATCATTTTCAGGAGATAGAGTTGAGGACTTCTGCAACCAGCAGTGATCCAAGTCCATCCAACCATCAGAGAGGGCAAAAGGAATAAAAGCCCAACTGGGGAGAAAGATCTCCACTCTTAGGCTTCACAGAACTGTGTGAAAGGGATTTGTGGTGGAAATGACCCTGGAATCCTGGTTGCCATTGATTGGGATTACCTTGATATAGGCTCCACAGTCTGTGGTGCCCATTCGGAGACCACATTGACCACTGCTGTACTGTGGAGGTGGCCGCGTAGAACATGTCCATTGTAAGTTTGGGTCTATAGACCAATGCAGCAAAAAGGGTGACCTTTTCATGATAAAGTTGTGTTCACATAAGTCTTAATAGACTCCTTATAACATTTTCTGTTATGGCTACATCCGTGAACACAGGATATCTTTTAAATGGTATAAATTAGAATGTAGAATTTTGAGCTCACACTTCAGAAATGTTTAAAAAGCTTCATCAACAACTTTTCTGAAAAGTCACCCTTTCTTGCTGCATTGGTCTATAGCTCTGGTATCAGGCCATCTGCAGGCATGGCACAAGGGGAATTAGACTTGACACACGCCTCAGGCTAGGAAAAAAGGCCCCATCACCTCCTTGTGTGGATCTGCTTACAGGGGGTACAGGAGAGGCCACACTAAATCTGCTACAAATAAATGTGATCTGAAGAGCCTGAAGAACTAATCAGATCAAAGCTGTCTCCTTTACATTACTATAAGCTCTCAGAATTATGTAATTACTACATTTTCTAAGATTTCTTTGAAGTTGGGTTCTTTTCAAGTTATTGATATTGAGTGAGATCTTTTGCAATTCCTTCCTAGCATGCAATGTGCTAGTACAGAAGGGCACCTAAGTTGAGGCTTTCATTTCTACGAGGGTGGAAGAAACTTCTAAGGCTGTAGGACTGAGGGTAATCACATCTCCCTTTGTTGTGTAAAGTACCAAGATGAGTGGAAGGGGGAGCGAGGGGGGATCCTTTGAAGACTAGAGCGAGTGCAGTGAATAGCAGCGAGTAAAAAAAGCATTGCCCAAGTGTGCATTGGTTACTTTGCTGTAAGGTTGTGCTGGTAGCCGCTGAGCGTGCCCCTTCACACAGTGACATAGCTACTCTCAGACCAGGCCTGCAGACACCATTGTCTATTTGCTGAGTGGTGGATCCTCCTTTTCAGTGCTCTGGAGTTCCCGGTCACTGGTTCTTAGAGGCTCCCTGCTATACCCCTACTAGTCCAAGCTGAAAGTAGGGCTTCACAGGTCATGAAGATGGCCTTTAGAGTCACTCCCATCTGCTAGTTTAGGTCCACCATGCATTGTTTTTCCAATAGACTTATGCACTGGCAAAGTTCATAAAGACCATTGCCTCTTCAATCTATTGTAGATATTCTTGAGTGCTTTATCTCATCAGCTTGGGTGGGCAAGGACAATCAGGCGTTCTGTGGTGGGCTGGGCTGTCACCATTGACCCTTAGTAAGGGATGTTGCTCCTGCTTAGAGCTCATATTATGGAGGCCATTCATGAGCCTAATGGAGGATCTGATAGTGGTGAGGGTGTCTATGGTGATCAGATTCTGCAACACATTGGTGAGAATGCACTGCCCAGTGGGCACAAAATTCAGTTCAACATTGGATCAATGTTGATTCAACATTGACTCAACATTGACAACCAGTTATCAATGTTGATTCAATGTTCTGTGCCCACTGGGTGTCAGCTATATTGACTGTGCCTTGAAATAAAAATTCACTTTGACATTTTGTTTGTTCATCTATAACCTTATCATATAAGCCTAGAAAATATGTTACTAACATCCGGCTATGTGATTTACAAATTATATTATATGGTTTATTCCAACTTTTATATATGGGTCAAGCCGCTGACTTGTGTTGGTTTGGTGATTTCAGGCCTTTTCAGCCCTATCACCCTACAGAATTGAGAGTTTTGCATCAAATCTCATAATTTTTTGTTGATGGGGAGAAAACATTGCCAAAATTGCCCAATTTTTTTTTTTTTTGTGTATTGGGGCAAAATTCTGCATTTTATGGGGCCCCAAAGGCAAAAATACTCCAAAAATCAGTAAAAATGACTAAAATTACATGCTTTGCATGCCCACCATGGCCCTGAGGTACCTATAGTCCATCCCAATTGACTTTTTGTATTAGGCCTATGTTATAGTAGATGGATTCAAGAAGTTTTACCCAGGTATGAAGCATAATTTTTTCACCGTATGCTTTTAACCCTGTATTCGTCAATTAATTTTAATCTATTATATTATTTTGGTGTCCTCACATACTATGGAAAGCTCTACCATAGAGTAGCCATTTGGTCCCTTATGTTGATGCAACATGTGGGTCTTTTGATGGAAAAAAGACATTTTCAAAAAAATCCAAACACCTAGGCTCAAGGAGCCAATGTGTATTCGCATACAATAATTTGGTGGCGGAGTTTCATTAGTGTTTTACACTCCCCTCTGGGTTAAAACATTATAGATACTTATTTTCTCAGTCCTGTACAAATGGTGGAGTCCTTATGTGTAATTACCAGCAGTGGTTTGACTGGTCAACGCCTTATGTGTATTACGTAGGAGCTAGAATACGTTCGCGGGGGAAACTCCGCCACGAAATCCTCAGTTTTCTGTGCGAACACAGACCAGCGTCTAACTGGGTAACGCTTCCGGTCTACATCTGGGTTCTTCTGCGGGCGCCATATTGGATGTTTAGGCAGTAGTTTAGTGGTGGAGTTTCACTCATCAAGACGATTTACAGCGATAAAATGGATGCAAACGACGGCAGGTAGCCGGGCGTGAAACTCCGCCACGAAATTCCGCCACTAAACCCAATTCACTTAAAACATGCCCTGTTTCGCATATTATTGCCTTCTGCTGGTACATATCTATTGGAAATGAAAGAAAAGACTATACTACAGTGTATGTTGCACCTATGGTCTGATCCTAGGACTTTTAATCATGTTTCCATGGCAAAAAACCCACAAAAGAACTGGGATTTGGGGTCAGTTTTTTCAAAATTTGTAATCTCATGCATTAAATTTGGGTCAAAACCCACCAAAATGAGGGTGTGGGCCTACCTACATGTCCCTTCCATTGTTTTACTCTGTTATGTGCAGCATTTAGGCCATTTTACGTTGATACATGAGGGTTTTAAAGCCTGATCGTCTTTTTGTGGCGGAGTTTCAAGCTCGATACTGATTTTCCGCCCACCACCCTTAATATCTAATATAATTTGCTCATGCTACCAGACATGTTATTTAGGCACTTGGTTTATCATCCTATACAAAAAATTATTTTATAGCATTACCCATCCTGTATTTAGCCTTGTTTTCTCTTTCGTGGCGGAGTTTCACATGAAACTCCGCCACTATATTTAGTTTTACGTTAGCCTATTACTGTAACAAGTAGGTCTTACCAGAGTACTTGGTGATACAGTTTTATCAAAGTACACATATTGAAGACATTGTAGAGTGATTTACAGGAATAAAGATCCCATTTTAGTCAAGCTAGGTTAAAGTGGAGATTTTGTGACACAAATTTGATTATTTTCCAAAAAATGTTAAAGTTCAACGGGCTATAACTTTATACGTTTTTAGTTTACGGCAATTATCTTTGGCATACTGATAGATACTTGTGATAGCAGATTGTAAACGAAATCAGGGGTGCCTGTGATGTATTTAAGAGTAGTTGTCACATATTCAAATTATTATTGTGGCGGAGTTTCACATGACACGGACGATCGACTTCGCGACGCGATAAAAACTGAACCGCTAGGGTTAGAGATGTATAGAAAACGGTTCTGAGAAGCCAAGACATATACCTTTCAATATAATAAACTTGTTTAAACATATTCTATGTTTTCTAATTTGTCCCCCCCCAAACCCAAACCAACACAAGTCAGTGGCTTGACCCATATACTGGCGTAGTATTATGTTACATTCCTGAAGGGGTGTACCTGATTGTGTGGTACACGCCTGAAGTTATGCCATATCTACATTCTCCTTTTTTTCTCCTTTGTAGCTATACCTCCCTGTAACTCTAGCCTCCCTTCCCTGAGCTGCTCTGAGCAGTCACCCATTGTGCCCTTCTACAACCACCCACCCTGTAACAGGCGGCCAGTTGTGGTGAGCCGATTGTTGCAGACACACTGGTGTTTAGGGAGGGTAAGATGGATGGTTCTATCATGAATTATTCTGCTGGTTAGATACATCCGCAGGAACCCAAGTGGTCAGGCTGCTTGGAACTTTTATACAGTACCTGCACAATGGCTGTACTGAAGCGGCAAAGGCTCAGAGGTTGTACACTGTTCTTTTTACAAGGAAGGATCCACAGAAATGATATCGATCCCACAACACTATGGAGTGGCCTGTGCTGAACATATCTACATGAGATAAGCAGCCAAGATAGGAAGGCATGACAGTAGCATAGTGCACTCATTAGACTATTTTGTAGGCAGATATGCTGATATAGGCAAGCCTGTGGAAGTTTTGTGATGAGACTAAAGCTGGAGCTTGTGTCACTAATGAAACATGGGAAAAGATAATATTTACATTCAGAACCCATCATAACTGCCTCCGGAGCTATTATGACATGTAATTCGTTTTAAGCTTTACCTGAAATTAAAAGAGAACATTGTGTGTTAGCTTAGGGTGGATATTGCATTCAGATTTCCTCACAGGAATTCAAATGGACTGGCTTAAATGAGTTTAAAGTATTCAATGAAGAACAGTCAGTTCTGCACTGGGGATGTATTAACTATTGGTAGCACCACATCATCTTGTTGTTTTCATGAATAACCAATGAGGCAGATGTGGGTCTGTGTTTCGAATAACAACAAACTGATGCTATACTGCCTTCCCCCACAGGCTAGACAGGCTCAGTCATACCTAGCCCAATGATTGGTAAACATCTGAAGGGCTGAATAATGCCTTAATCTGTATTGTGTGGTAAAGAAGCACAGACAAGTTCCACGCTCTAGTGGATCCGTCTGAAAGAAACCATACAATCAAAAGAGATCACAGGCTCTCTCGTGACAGGTCCAGTAACATGTTTTAGTCCAGCTGTGTCCCTGGGATGCATGTGAACCATCAGAACTGTGAAAGGTAAAGAAACTGCCGGTTACAATAAAAGTGCAGGCAAACTAAAAAACAGGGAATTGCAGGCATGTTCTAGTGGGGTATACTGATGCTGAATTAAGGTTAACACGTGCACAAATAACCAGCGAAAAGGGTACTAGACATTAGGTAACAAAGGGTACTAGACAGTAGGTAACAAAGTCTCATTGATGTCCTGAGGTATATAGTTAAGGTGTCGACATTCCTTAGCCTCATCACTGTCAGACAGAATCACTTGTGGTCCAATTTGCACATAAAAAAAGCTGCAATGTTCTGGTAAAGATGATAATCTTTCTTTTCTCAAAATACTAAATTGACTTTTCAATATAAGGTGTTTCAGAAGAGGGTATGTGATAACGAAAGACAGCGTGGTATATATTTTGACTCAGCTGTGACCTAGCGAAGCTGCATCTCTGGATAGTTCTTATTAGTGGATTTCCTGTTTTGAAAGAATGTTGCTTAATTTCAGTCCCATTTCACCAGAAACATTAATTTGTTGTTCTTATATCCCGTTAGTGAATTGATTTGGTCATTGCAATTGTCCTTTGAATTCTGCTGTAGTAATTTATTACTTCTGACTACTCAGGAACAGGTACAAACAAGGTTGCCTGTAAAAACTATTGGCACTTGTTCTGAAAGTTTCTACTAAAGAAGAGTCCAATCTTTAATTCAATCATCAAGCCCCAATCTCAGATGAGAGACAATACAAAGAGAAATAAAATTGAGTTAAAGGCAATCACAACTTAAAATAGCTGCACAGCTACTGCTAAATTTGAGGGAAATCCCATGGCATGGCAAAAATAAGGCAGTGCAAAACAAGGTAAAAAGAAAATTGGATTTAGTGGGGAGATTTGATACTTTATGAAGCACTCTGTTTGCTTTTTAACAAACTAGAAACATGATAGGGCCAGTAGAAAACATTGACAAAGGCCCAGTGCAGTTTTTATTTTCCTGGTCCCTTTGTGAACCAGAAAATCTATACTGACATTTTACAAAGTTCCAAAGCAAACACCATTGTTCCCTTTATGACATGTACTTTTGTCCTAAACAAGTTTTGCTGCTTCCTGCGTTTGTTACCTTCATCTGCTTAAATAGTAGTGTCATTTCAGCTAATGTAGCCCTCCCCCCTGAAATAGTCAATTTGAATTGAAAAAGGTAAATTATAAACAAGGAAAAGCCCATTTGAATTTGGCGGGTTTATACACTTGTTTAAGGGCAGGCTCTGATGTTTAAAGACTAAACCACATTTAACTGACCTCCTTTAACCTTATTTTCTTATTACACTTTTTTTTTGTCAATGATCTTCTTTTCTTTCATTGTATTTGATATCACGCCCTCCCTTTACACTTTAAATATACAATAAAAGCCTGCTCATGACCCATGGTGTTACTGAGCGTGCCG
The DNA here is from genome assembly GCA_947462335.1 of Harmothoe impar. Taxonomy (NCBI): domain Eukaryota; kingdom Metazoa; phylum Annelida; class Polychaeta; order Phyllodocida; family Polynoidae; genus Harmothoe; species Harmothoe impar. The sequence goes on from OX381713.1 coordinate 2,045,350, forward strand.
TTGACATCACAGAGAAGCCAACCACCTTCACTGTGCCACAATGATGGCGCATTGTAGATCAATAGGCCACAGTTCAAACCCAAATAGGAGTCATTTCCTGGCTGTATTGGCAGTAGGAGATGTGTAAGTGGCAGGTCTCACTAAGGCACAAACTGCCTCTTTGTAGTCCCTGACAAGGGGTGTGTTGGGATGAGGGTGGGGCCGGGCGGAGACCGGAGGGACTCTTAATAAGGTACTCTAGGCTTCAGCCCTTGATGTCAGCATCTGAAGGTCCTTGTGCTTTTACTGTATGTCAAGTAATGTTCTGCCTTTGGTTGAGCTTTCAGTCAGCATTTATACATCATCTGCCAGTTAGAGTACTATGCAAGCTAATGCATTTTCCTTTTCTTCTATGGTTTTGACCTCTGACACAAAGTTATACTTTCAGGCAAGCATAATACTACAGTACATGGCATTTGGATGTTCCTCTCGTAAGGAAATGCACATTGACTACACTATGGGAATGTTATATCTTGGGCAAATGAAATAAATAGAGTGGAGCAGGAAGGAGGCTCGAGAGACCCAGGATAAGGCGGTCTAGGCTTCAGCCATTGATGTTGACACTCAATGTTTTACTGAATGTCAAGTTGTTGGTTTTTTTGCCCGTAGATTAACTTACAAGTCAAATGGACATCACAGATGCATTAATTTAGAACCTTTTTAAAAAATTCTTTTGGAATTGGACTGTCATGGGGACAGAAACTATAAATATGCATTTTCTGATACATCTTATTTGAGAATGATTTCTGATGGTGACGTTTAAAAGGCACAAGAAATGCAAGTGCATGAGGGGAGAATAATAATAACTGCTTGATGTGCCAGTCAAACATTTCCTTCTCTACGCGGGAGTGCTTCTAAGACACAGTAGTGGTGAGAGTCCTAAGTCCTACATCAAACACCATGACATTCATAAGAGGGCCTATAATGTCTCTGGTCAAGAGTTCCCTTATGGAAATTATGAAAAGATGCTTTTTAGATAAATTTACTGATTTTAGAGGGTGCATTCTTAGATATCAATGGCTATCTATTAAGATGCATTTCACCTTTTCACATTTAAATCTAATCTCACAATGCTTTACTGATTTGCCCACAAGATTAGGGTAGCGAATTTCAGCACATTGTTCCCACATACTGTGAAAGTACTTATATTCACGGGTGTAAATTTCTGCTGAAGTGGCAAAAAAGACTAGTTCAAGGGTATTTATTCCATACTGTAGCTTATAAGAATTTTGCGGATTTTTCATTTCCGTGAATATAGCGAAAATATATGTACACAGCAAAATAAAGTATGACCGAAGTATTGACTATTGATAAGATAGGGAGTACCTCCCCCCTCCTACCCATCCGTCTAGGACATACGTCGCTAAGGCATGTAGATGTATATACATAGTGTCGCATACAAAAGATATAACACCAAAAAACAAAGAAGTGTTTACAACTTAATCTTGTAGTCTCATCCTTGACCTGTTTTTCCTATACACCTACCAGTCATACCTCCCCCTCCCACAGCTGTCCTTCTATCTATGTCACCACAACAATGGAACTTTTCTAACCACCGGGCAGTTTTCGGGGGATCAATCTGAGGCAGAGGTAGCTTTACAAAAGTAGTCTCAGTTTTGCTCAGAGGCAAATATGAGCAGATATGAGATACACACAATTTTGGGGTTCGGGGTCAAATAAACTAATAAAATTAACCAGCACTATGCTTGGAGAGGTCAAGTAGAACACAAACAGAGATTATTTCCATCACTGTCGCCATGTCTGACCTCATGACAGAATGACGTATACCGCGCACTGGTTAGAATTGTAGCGCAGCCTTATCAACAGGACCACCAGTAGTACTTTCACCATGTCTGTGTTAGGGGAGGTGTCGGGGCTCCTCCTGCAGGTGTTGGGGTACATGTTGGGGTACCTCCTCCAGTACCCGACCCTCACCTTACTCAGTCTGTGTGTGTGCCTGTTTATATCCTCCTACTACCTGCTGGGGCCCCGTAACCTGCCGCCTGGACCCTGGGGCATACCCTGGATCGGCTCTCCCCACCTGTTTGGAGATGATGTCCACTATGACTTTAACCGGTTGGCACAGAAGTATGGCCCTATCTACACCATCATGATGGGAACAAGGTAAACTAGCACCTTAATCAAAGATCCTTCTATAGACAAGAAATATATATCACCTGATGAAGGCTGCTCACATGAAGGCTCTTAATACCAAAACGTAGTAATATATACTCACAAATAAAAACATCAAACTTCTGCTGTTGTATATGTGCCTTAACATATGAATATATGATTTATCTAAAAATGTATCTATACAAACATTTATATATATATAAGCTAAATCAATGGCTATGATATTAATGTACCTAGAAACATTATTATAGACAGAGGGCAATGGGGCTAATGTCTTTGTTTGGACTCTGCTAAAATAGTCTAAAGTGTGGGGGGATGTTGGGGGCCTGGTTAGGGGGTGGCAGAAATTTAGAACTCCTGCCATCTGAATTCCACACCCCCCATTATAGTACTGTAACATTTCATTCCCCTGCAGACCGCTGATTGTCCTGAACACGAGTGACCTGATCAGGGAGGCGTTTGTAAAGCGAGCGAGCGACTTCTCCAATAGACCTGTCATGTACGCACTGGAGCACCAGGGGCTGTGTGACGGTTAGTAACATTCTAAAAAAGGGAATTTAATTTGAGGCCCAAATTTTGAAAAAGAATGCTGTTTCATATTTATAACCTACTTACTTAAACAGGGCTGACCCTAGGAGTTTTCATGCAACTTAAAAAAAAAGATATAAGTGAGTTGGGGGCCAGAGCTGATTTCAAATTCTACAAGTGGGGTTGTCATCGGCAAGTCGATGCTAAAATTTGTGACTGAAATGATGGGTACTTTCAGACCAACTTGAGGAAATAACCAGTCCTACCCTCAGTTGGACGTAAATCGACATTCATTTGGATTGTTGGTAGCCATTGCAGCACTAGCAAATAAAATGAGTTTCTAAAATAAAAGAAAAGGCTCTTTTAGATTACGCTACCCCACCTAGCCAAACAGGGCCGACCTGGAAAGTTTCCATACAATTTGAAAAAGAAAGATTTAGGCCATTTCAGTTTGAGGCTATTTCAGAGATGATTTCATAAGTTTTTTCTGTGTTCAAATGTTGGCTGAGAAAGCCTGAAATCCAAGTTATATGAATATAATGGAAACGTATATATAAATAGTTCTGGTTGTAAATTCTAGTTCTGACTAATATTTCATGAACCAGCAAAAAGTATGCTGTATCCTTCCAGAAAGAGAGCCTGGGTCAACTTAAACTTACAAACTTATAGATACCTAGGAGACCTGTAGCACTGCTAGTGTGTGTGGGGCAATCTAAAAAAGCCTTGTGACTGAGGGAGCCTGACATAGTGTCCTAGTGGTTGAAGTGTCTTTGTTAGTATGTGACCAGGCAAGTTTACCCCTGTTCGGTTTACAATACCAAATCGGGGTCAACTTTTTAGGAAAGGATAGTGTCAGGATAATGACATAGTGAACAAAAACACAAGTCTATACTATGTCTAGGGCTCGACTTCAATGTGGTCCATTGAGCAGTTTCCTCTACCATACAGTCTTGTGTTACTGTGTTAAACGCAGGGGAGTAGTATAGTATGTATCGGAACGGGACTATAGTTAACTACTGTTTATTACTCAATCGACCTGCAGCCAATCAGAGGCCTCCATTTGGTCACGTGACCCGTTGCCATGGTAACGTGACCTACTTAGGGCTCTCAGCCAATCAGAAGCCAGCATTCTGGGTGACCTACTGACCTACTTAGAAGCTCTCAGCCAATCAGAGGCCGGCATTCTGGTAACCATGGTAACGTGACCTACTTACGTCACGTGACCTACTTAGGCTCAGCCAATCAGAAGCCGGCATTCTGGTAACTAGGGTAACGTGACCTACTTAGGGTTTGTTTGTAAACAACACCACGTGGCTCTCTTGTTTGTAAACAACACCACGTGACACGTGACTGTTTGTAAACAAACAATTCGACTTAGTCTGACATTTTCAGCTGTCGCATGCTGACCTGCTGCTATCATAAGAGAAACAAAAGCCCTAATCACGCTTTTCAGCTGGATCCTTCCACCCACCAGACATGGATCCAGATGGGAGGGTGGTTTAAAATTAATCCGTGTACCGACTGTCATACAATAGTGTAATTAGTTGAACACGTGTTACCTGTATAAAGGATTAGCAGGTCATGGGCTTAGAGTGTGTATAGAAAAACAACTACAGGTAGCGTGAACAAAGCGACCCCCTCCCTTTCTGTCACTCTGTCTGTGACTAGAGGGTGCGCGTGTGGTAAGCGGCTTAAATCTAAAGAAAAAAAATCACCCTCTCCTGTCGTCAGCAGTCAGCTGGCCGGCGGCTGGAAAATGCGATTAGAGGGATGATGAGCGCGGTTTTTTATATTCAATATATTAGAAGTGTGCTTTGTTGCTTATATAGTTCATTATGCGTTTAAAATGTTCGCGAGTATCGTAGAAATGTAGAAAAATCCTATTGTGGCGCCATCTGACGAAAAGAGCGGAGAACTATACTAGGGTATGGCGAGCTAGACTAGAGCATGTAATCACCAGGCGGCAGAGTGGTCAAAAGACAATCTCGTAGTAGTAGGTCTACTTGGATCTTGAGTAGCCACCCTTGTGGTTGCAATTACCTAGACTAGTTGACCCTGCCAGCCTGGTCAAGTGAAATTAGTAAGGAGACCGCACATTAACGCGATCCACAGTCTTTAGACAGTTAAGACTATAGTACCGTAGATTCTACTGTGTACTCACACTAACTATTTACAGTGCTACATATTCATACCCGTGTTCTAAGTGTTTTTTTTAGAAAAAAGCGATCTACTCACCCATTTTTTTTAGACAAACTCCTATTAGCAGGTAACCCCTGTATAAACCATACTGCAAAGATCTGCTACTTCGAGCGTCTGCCTCGTGACTGATAGTGTACAACAAGACGAAGTGGGCAGAGGTGAAGTACTGTTCCAAGAAAAATTGAGGCTCTTTATATAGCTGAGAGAGCGGCTAATCCGGATGTTCTAAGCTTGTTTTCACCTAGAGCCCCACCCTCTTCCAGAGAGGAATCAAATTGCTTTTCACCTGGACCCTTCCACCCCTCATCCATCAGCATGAAAAGAGGGATAACAAGTGTAACGTGCGCTACATGTATATGGGATTATAGCTGGTGAAGAGATAAAGCCAGGTCAACTGTGTATACAAAGACTACAGGAGGTGATTAACGACAGGTGTGACGCGCCAGCCCGTGGACGGATTATCTTCTAAGCTGACGCTTATTCAACTAGCCAGCTGCCGTCCGCTCCACTCACCACGGCAAGAGGAGGTGCTTTTGTTTTACACTTAAGTCGCTTACCACATGTACTCGTCTCTACCTCACAGACAGACACCCTCTCGCTTGCTTCACGACCCCTGTAGCTTTTTTTGTATACACACTCTAATCTCATAACCCCCTGATCCGTTATACAGGTAACGGGTATTCTCTTTTAAATAGCTGCCAGTCAGCCTGCGGCAGCTGAAAACGACGGTAAGTAGCTTAGCTCTAGAAGCAAGAAGGCGTATATAAGGAGGCTGACACGTGTATAGGCGCCTTATAAGTCGGCAGGGGGTAAATACTAGTGAAAAAGGAAGGCAGGTGTGCAGGTAGCTTTCTAACAGACACGTGTGTGCACTAAGCTGCTTAAGTCTAAACCCACCTGCAGTAGTCAGGTAGCATGTGAAAACTTACTTAACAGATCTCTTAATTGAGTAGAGACTCTGTACTGAGAGAGTCTTTTCAGCCGTTTAAGAGGATTATCTAGGACAGGGTACATAAGGAGTGAAACGACGCTCTCACCCATCACACTTTCTCGACCCGCCCTTCATCATCGTAGCATCGTCCACTCTACGCTCGCTCAGAATGTTATGATGGTTAGTTCTGCTATTTTCAGCTACTTTTCTTATCGAAGTGTTGACGCTACAGAGCATCGAAACTCTCCCCAAATGAGTCCAAGAAAGAAAAAGCAACTTCCACTTGAAGCAGGAAGAGAAACAGTGCCCTATGATGCATGTGAGGTAAAGAAACATTGGAAGGACGTCACCAAGGAGCAATGGATAGAAGCATGCTTCAACTTCATCGGAACGGAAGTAGTTTCATTTGGACAGAGGGAGAAGATTTTGTTGGAGCTATTTTTCTTAGCTCCGTATACTTGGCCTGACTGTGGTGAAATTCCTTCAGGTATTTGTTCAGTCTTCGCCATAGAAGTTATCAGGTCTTTGAAGGAGCTTCGATATATGCAAGGCACTCACGAGGAGATTGTTCAGAAAATGACGGAATTCGAAACAGGAGAAGACACAATATGGTGCGAGGAGACGACATATACGGACGATGATCTGGAGTACATCATTTGTAGCCCGTTGGAACATTATGTTAAAGACTTTGCGGACATGCTAGACAGCACTGAGATGAACCCGAAAGAGAGATCCCTTACTGCACAGAAAGAGGCCAAAGCTGTGTTGGAAAAGCTCAAGTTTGGTCAAGGATTCACTCTTCAAAGCAGCTGTGTGAGTGTGATAAAAGGCCTTGTGTTGAAACATCCAGACATGAAGTTTTCGCGTGCTGTCGACACACTTCCTTTGCCTGAACTGATGATGAACATGATCGATCCCATCGTACCAACATGTTTCGACTCTGCCAATTGTCCCATGTATAAAATGGTTTCAAGTTTTGCCCGTGGCCGATGGCTAAACGATCCACTGAAGTCAGAAAACCTCCTTGATTTAATCAACTGACTAAATGTATTTTCTCATACTAGTATTAGTAGCATTAGTAATAGCAGCTACTCAGTCTCGTGCAGCACAAGCAGCAGCATCTGTCAGCAGCATCCGTGACATCGTCAGCAGCAGCAGCAGCTGCACGAGCAGCACAAGCAGCAGCATCTGTCAACAGCATCCGTGACATCGCCAGCAACTGCAGCAGCTGCACGAGCAGCACAAGCAGCAGCAGCTGTCAGCAGCTGCAGCAGCTGCACGAGCAGCACAAGCAGCAGCACCAACAGCAGCAGCAACAGCAAATCAGCAGCAGCAGCAGCAGCAGCAGCAGCAGCAGCAGCAGCGGCGGTGTGGACCACTAAATTCGAGATGGCGACATGTCTGTTTCTTAGAATCGACATTCGACATGAGGCCTAGTGACATTTGACATGAAGCTTGAAAAACATAGTGACAGGTGACATGAGCAATTCTTAAAATCGACATGAGATATGAGCATAATTAAGCGACATCGACATGTGCCATGGCTATTTTTTTTTAAGACAAACGTCATAGACTCCTCATTCAAACCCCCACTAGTAGTGCTCTATAAGCGCAAGCTTTGCCTTAAGAGAGCTGTGGCTGTGAACCCTCTCCTCCCCCCGTACACACAGGTAAATATCAGAGTCAGCCAATGTCGCCAATACTACTCTCATACAAGGGTCAGGCACTGCTGGACTATAATAGATGGGTCAAGGACCATTCTACTGAGGGTCAGGCTAGGCTGGACATTCAATAACAGGCTGGACTTTGGCAAACTTGCTTGAAAGTCTGGCCAGCAAGAGTCCGTTGAAGGACTATACGGTAAAAAGGCTGCTGTTACAGTCAAGATACTCATATTTCAAGCCCAGAAAACTGTAATTAGCTTTCCAAGTTGTTTATTTAACAATATCCTGGCCTAGCAAGAAGCTGTCAGATGACATCTAAGAAAAATGGGGCTGTTAATTGATCAAGAGAGCTACATTGTTACAGAGTCCTATTCCTCTTTTGAGGTGGGACCAAATTTGAAAAAAGAATAAACTCAAAAAAAAAGCCTTAAGATTGAAACAGTTGTAGATGACAAATTTAATGAGGAAGTCGTATTAATTAGTTTACAAATAGCCGCTGCACGAGCAGCACAAGCAGCAGCTGACACTAGTGTCAGCTGCAGCAGCTGCACGAGCTGCTTGTGCTGCTCGTGCAGCGGCTATTTGTAAACTAATTAATACGACTTCCTCATTAAATTTGTCATCTACAACTGTTTCAATCTTAAGGCTTTTTTTTTGTGTTTATTCTTTTTTCAAATTTGGTCCCACCTCAAAAGAGGAATAGGACTCTGTAACAATGTAGCTCTCTTGATCAATTAACAGCCCCATTTTTCTTAGATGTCATCTGACAGCTTCTTGCTAGGCCAGGATATTGTTAAATAAACAACTTGGAAAGCTAATTACAGTTTTCTGGGCTTGAAATATGAGTATCTTGACTGTAACAGCAGCCTTTTTACCGTATAGTCCTTCAACGGACTCTTGCTGGCCAGACTTTCAAGCAAGTTTGCCAAAGTCCAGCCTGTTATTGAATGTCCAGCCTAGCCTGACCCTCAGTAGAATGGTCCTTGACCCATCTATTATAGTCCAGCAGTGCCTGACCCTTGTATGAGAGTAGTATTGGCGACATTGGCTGACTCTGATATTTACCTGTGTGTACGGGGGGAGGAGAGGGTTCACAGCCACAGCTCTCTTAAGGCAAAGCTTGCGCTTATAGAGCACTACTAGTGGGGGTTTGAATGAGGAGTCTATGACGTTTGTCTTAAAAAAAAATAGCCATGGCACATGTCGATGTCGCTTAATTATGCTCATATCTCATGTCGATTTTAAGAATTGCTCATGTCACCTGTCACTATGTTTTTCAAGCTTCATGTCAAATGTCACTAGGCCTCATGTCGAATGTCGATTCTAAGAAACAGACATGTCGCCATCTCGAATTTAGTGGTCCACACCGCCGCTGCTGCTGCTGCTGCTGCTGCTGCTGCTGCTGCTGCTGATTTGCTGTTGCTGCTGCTGTTGGTGCTGCTGCTTGTGCTGCTCGTGCAGCTGCTGCAGCTGCTGACAGCTGCTGCTGCTTGTGCTGCTCGTGCAGCTGCTGCAGTTGCTGGCGATGTCACGGATGCTGTTGACAGATGCTGCTGCTTGTGCTGCTCGTGCAGCTGCTGCTGCTGCTGACGATGTCACGGATGCTGCTGACAGATGCTGCTGCTTGTGCTGCACGAGACTGAGTAGCTGCTATTACTAATGCTACTAATACTAGTATGAGAAAATACATTTAGTCAGTTGATTAAATCAAGGAGGTTTTCTGACTTCAGTGGATCGTTTAGCCATCGGCCACGGGCAAAACTTGAAACCATTTTATACATGGGACAATTGGCAGAGTCGAAACATGTTGGTACGATGGGATCGATCATGTTCATCATCAGTTCAGGCAAAGGAAGTGTGTCGACAGCACGCGAAAACTTCATGTCTGGATGTTTCAACACAAGGCCTTTTATCACACTCACACAGCTGCTTTGAAGAGTGAATCCTTGACCAAACTTGAGCTTTTCCAACACAGCTTTGGCCTCTTTCTGTGCAGTAAGGGATCTCTCTTTCGGGTTCATCTCAGTGCTGTCTAGCATGTCCGCAAAGTCTTTAACATAATGTTCCAACGGGCTACAAATGATGTACTCCAGATCATCGTCCGTATATGTCGTCTCCTCGCACCATATTGTGTCTTCTCCTGTTTCGAATTCCGTCATTTTCTGAACAATCTCCTCGTGAGTGCCTTGCATATATCGAAGCTCCTTCAAAGACCTGATAACTTCTATGGCGAAGACTGAACAAATACCTGAAGGAATTTCACCACAGTCAGGCCAAGTATACGGAGCTAAGAAAAATAGCTCCAACAAAATCTTCTCCCTCTGTCCAAATGAAACTACTTCCGTTCCGATGAAGTTGAAGCATGCTTCTATCCATTGCTCCTTGGTGACGTCCTTCCAATGTTTCTTTACCTCACATGCATCATAGGGCACTGTTTCTCTTCCTGCTTCAAGTGGAAGTTGCTTTTTCTTTCTTGGACTCATTTGGGGAGAGTTTCGATGCTCTGTAGCGTCAACACTTCGATAAGAAAAGTAGCTGAAAATAGCAGAACTAACCATCATAACATTCTGAGCGAGCGTAGAGTGGACGATGCTACGATGATGAAAGGCGGGTCGAGAAAGTGTGATGGGTGAGAGCGTCGTTTCACTCCTTATGTACCCTGTCCTAGATAATCCTCTTAAACGGCTGAAAAGACTCTCTCAGTACAGAGTCTCTACTCAATTAAGAGATCTGTTAAGTAAGTTTTCACATGCTACCTGACTACTGCAGGTGGGTTTAGACTTAAGCAGCTTAGTGCACACACGTGTCTGTTAGAAAGCTACCTGCACACCTGCCTTCCTTTTTCACTAGTATTTACCCCCTGCCGACTTATAAGGCGCCTATACACGTGTCAGCCTCCTTATATACGCCTTCTTGCTTCTAGAGCTAAGCTACTTACCGTCGTTTTCAGCTGCCGCAGGCTGACTGGCAGCTATTTAAAAGAGAATACCCGTTACCTGTATAACGGATCAGGGGGTTATGAGATTAGAGTGTGTATACAAAAAAAGCTACAGGGGTCGTGAAGCAAGCGAGAGGGTGTCTGTCTGTGAGGTAGAGACGAGTACATGTGGTAAGCGACTTAAGTGTAAAACAAAAGCACCTCCTCTTGCCGTGGTGAGTGGAGCGGACGGCAGCTGGCTAGTTGAATAAGCGTCAGCTTAGAAGATAATCCGTCCACGGGCTGGCGCGTCACACCTGTCGTTAATCACCTCCTGTAGTCTTTGTATACACAGTTGACCTGGCTTTATCTCTTCACCAGCTATAATCCCATATACATGTAGCGCACGTTACACTTGTTATCCCTCTTTTCATGCTGATGGATGAGGGGTGGAAGGGTCCAGGTGAAAAGCAATTTGATTCCTCTCTGGAAGAGGGTGGGGCTCTAGGTGAAAACAAGCTTAGAACATCCGGATTAGCCGCTCTCTCAGCTATATAAAGAGCCTCAATTTTTCTTGGAACAGTACTTCACCTCTGCCCACTTCGTCTTGTTGTACACTATCAGTCACGAGGCAGACGCTCGAAGTAGCAGATCTTTGCAGTATGGTTTATACAGGGGTTACCTGCTAATAGGAGTTTGTCTAAAAAAAATGGGTGAGTAGATCGCTTTTTTCTAAAAAAAACACTTAGAACACGGGTATGAATATGTAGCACTGTAAATAGTTAGTGTGAGTACACAGTAGAATCTACGGTACTATAGTCTTAACTGTCTAAAGACTGTGGAGCGCGTTAATGTGCGGTCTCCTTACTAATTTCACTTGACCAGGCTGGCAGGGTCAACTAGTCTAGGTAATTGCAACCACAAGGGTGGCTACTCAAGATCCAAGTAGACCTACTACTACGAGATTGTCTTTTGACCACTCTGCCGCCTGGTGATTACATGCTCTAGTCTAGCTCGCCATACCCTAGTATAGTTCTCCGCTCTTTTCGTCAGATGGCGCCACAATAGGATTTTTCTACATTTCTACGATACTCGCGAACATTTTAAACGCATAATGAACTATATAAGCAACAAAGCACACTTCTAATATATTGAATATAAAAAACCGCGCTCATCATCCCTCTAATCGCATTTTCCAGCCGCCGGCCAGCTGACTGCTGACGACAGGAGAGGGTGATTTTTTTTCTTTAGATTTAAGCCGCTTACCACACGCGCGCCCTCTAGTCACAGACAGAGTGACAGAAAGGGAGGGGGTCGCTTTGTTCACGCTACCTGTAGTTGTTTTTCTATACACACTCTAAGCCCATGACCTGCTAATCCTTTATACAGGTAACACGTGTTCAACTAATTACACTATTGTATGACAGTCGGTACACGGATTAATTTTAAACCACCCTCCCATCTGGATCCATGTCTGGTGGGTGGAAGGATCCAGCTGAAAAGCGTGATTAGGGCTTTTGTTTCTCTTATGATAGCAGCAGGTCAGCATGCGACAGCTGAAAATGTCAGACTAAGTCGAATTGTTTGTTTACAAACAGTCACGTGTCACGTGGTGTTGTTTACAAACAAGAGAGCCACGTGGTGTTGTTTACAAACAAACCCTAAGTAGGTCACGTTACCCTAGTTACCAGAATGCCGGCTTCTGATTGGCTGAGCCTAAGTAGGTCACGTGACGTAAGTAGGTCACGTTACCATGGTTACCAGAATGCCGGCCTCTGATTGGCTGAGAGCTTCTAAGTAGGTCAGTAGGTCACCCAGAATGCTGGCTTCTGATTGGCTGAGAGCCCTAAGTAGGTCACGTTACCATGGCAACGGGTCACGTGACCAAATGGAGGCCTCTGATTGGCTGCAGGTCGATTGAGTAATAAACAGTAGTTAACTATAGTCCCGTTCCGATACATACTATACTACTCAGGGGAGTGCAAAACTTTGACTATCCCCCAACAAATGTGCACCATTAATGAAAAATAACCCGAAAAATAACTTGTTTTGCAGAAGATATGATTCCAATGCGAATATGCCTATTCACTTATGAGTCCATTTACACGAGGCCCCATGGTAGATAATCCCAAAGATATATGCACCCCCCCCCCCCAAAAAAAAAAGGCCCAGCTCTTGTACAACTCTACATGCATCTGATACATACTCACATTGTCAGATATTGGTAATATTGGACATTTTAACTCAAAAAAATGTTACACTTTTTTTTTCAAAAGGAAGTTTTCTGAAAATATTTTCCCCTAAAAAAATGTCATATTGTGTTGATAGAAGTGTTCAATGCGCGGTACTCTGAGAAGTGGAGGGACAAGAAGAAAATCATGACCCGGGTCCATAAGGAGGCCGGGTTCGGGTCAGCGGTCAGCGAGGAGTGGTTCTGTCAGTCACTGTACAAGATGTACGCTCAGTTTGACAAGTTTGGAGGGAAGCCTTTCATGCCGATCGATGCCATACAGGACATGCTGAGCATAACCATCTGTGGGGTTGTGTTCTCAGGCAGGTAACGGATAATACATGTGTCATGAATTAATCCACTACTAATCTACCATTACCCCTGAAATATTTTAGAATTTATATTCAGCATGTATTTTCTATAGAAAGTGAAGTTATGTGTTTTTGAAGTGTAAAGTTCCTGACCCAATGCAATTTGATTATGGATGTAGCAGCCCGACAGTAAAGGCCACATGAACCTGGATGACATGAATTGAGATGTGTAATATGTAAAGGACTGATAAGAATTTACATTCAAATAATCACGAAAATTGGAAAACTTGAACTTGTATTCAAATTCTTTATTCAGATATGAGTTTGGAGACCCGGTAGTACAGAAGGTGCGGCTGCTGGCGGTGGGGTGGATAGACTCTGTGTTCAGGGACGGTATGAACCTTAACTACTGGACGGACAACGTGCCTCCGTGGATCACAACTAAACTGTTCCCAACCACCATGAGGAACATCAGGGCACCTGTACAGGAGTTCTTGGCTTTCCTGACTGAACGGGTGAGTGTTGTTTTACGCCAGTTAAAGTTAAACAATTTTGACTATGTTCGCAATTGTGGCTAAAGATTTTATGAAGACTGTAAAGAATGTTGGTAAGGGAAATTGAGAGGGGGACTGTAATGCAATCAGTGGGCAGTTCCAGCTCAGACTATGTTCCTCTAGAGCTAGACATCTTTTTTACAGTGTATTTCAAATTAGGGAGAATTAAATTGATCCCAATTTTAATCCAATCACTCACCATAATAGTTAAAAAGAGCAAAGTTTGATGAAATTGATAAAGAAAATTGGCAGGTATTGAATGGGTACAGAGGTGAGTTTTGGCCGGATGTACTTTGTAGTCCATGACTAATATTCTTTAATGTTAATCTCAGATCCACGAGCACAGAGCAGACTTTAACAAGGAGGAGCTGCGGGATGTGATAGACGGCTTCCTGGCAGAACGAGGAGACGACCCCGAGCTGACAGACGTTGTATTTGCTGCCAACATACTCTTGCTGTTCCCGGATGCTGTGGACTCAGTTGGGAACTTGTTTGATTTCATCACCCTGTACCTGGCCTACTACCCAGACTGGCAGAAAAAGGTGAGTCTGTGTGAAACCTAGTGTAGTGGGACGCTGCTGTACTATTTCTATAGAACCAGGTTGGGTTATTTTGGGTATGTTTGTTGTAGCGTATCCGGGTCACACTCCTGTCCAGTGCCGGGTATGTGGTTACATAATCTAGCACATGAGGATTGGTGGAGCGCAACCTGGTAATACGCATCGAGCCGAGACCGCCACGGGTCACCCGACATAGCCCAGGTACCGTGTCGGTCTGGATGAACCGGTTCTGGGTTACCCGGAGATCCTCGGGAACTCAAGTGTTTATGAGTAATGGAGTGGGATTACATAAGGCTCAGTATATAGGCCCGGGGGTTCTGCTAATCGAGGACCCAGTCTTGCTGTGCACTTCGGCCGGCTTGACTGCTCCACAACAGAGATTCCTAGAACTCTGTTGTACCCTTTTGGCCTAGTCCTGCTGCTGCTCCTAACCTGGTCGCCCTGCGTCTTTCTCTGTTCCACCCTCTGGGGGGAATACAGGGAGATAGACGCACTGGTAGATAACTCCGGACGCAGACTCCCTCGGAGGAGTCTGGTCCATATGGAGTTGACCAAGATCGGAGAAAGCCTTGGACCCCGGGAAATTGTATACTAGACCGTGAGCTTATACCTCCTGTATGTTCATATGACCACTGTTGATTCAGAAGCATAAGTTAATTGTCACTATTCCCCTGTATGATTACGTGCCGTATGTCAGAGTGAATAAAGAGAAATTTCTTAACAACCTATTTTAGAATCTGGAGTTTTTCATAGCCGATGCCTATCTTAGAATAGCCAACAGCTACACTATGTTATATGCCCCCCCCCACCAAAAATTATCTGCCATCTTTTGCTGGTCATAAATACATGTTCAGAAATGGTATCTGCATCTGACTGATTCCCAGTTGGCATTCATGTATCCTACTAAGCCTACAGGAGTGTATCATCGATCCCAGAGGTTCAATCCTCACATAAAATTTGGCCTTCATGTATCCTATAGGACCAAACATGCAAGAAACCAAAAAAAGATTCTAATCATGAAGAAGTAAATGCTTGAAAGGTAGATCACTACTGTCTTCTCAACCACATATCATACTTTTGCCTGATGTATCATTTTTGTCTGTGATAATAATTCCTTTAACCTGCTTGACCTAGCTGTCTTTCTGTGACATATGACACCTAAGTCAAATCTGCTAAGTATGAATGTTTGTAGGTGCAGGAGCAGATAGACGAGGTGTGTGGAGACCGGCGGCCATCTTTGTCTGACCGCCCCAGTCTGCCCCTTGTGGAGGCCACACTGTACGAGGTGGGACGTATCGGGAACGTAATCTGTCTGTCCATGGCACACAGCCCCCAGCAGGACACCACGCTGGCAGGCTACAACATACCTGAGGTACAGTCGGGTACTAAAGATGTTCTACTCCCAGTATTTGGGGAATACTCAGTCAAAAGATGTAGAGAATACTGAAATGTAGGGATAACTAGACTGTATACTGTATACATACAGCATTTAAAACATGTTATGTCTGTCAGTTTATTTACTTTTTTCTTTAGTTGATTTAGATTGTCACATTTTGAGAAATAAAGAAGAAAAATTACTTTTCAGGAACACAAATATAAAAATCCTTTGTTGTTAGATAATGACCACTTGCTAAATGGACTCCTACAACCTGACCAATCACTCAACAGCTTTTTCAATTACTGTTATGTACTTACAGGACTCTTACATTCTGGGCAATCAGTGGGCAGCACACATGGAAGAGCAATACTTCCCCCAAGGGTCGAAGTTTGCACCCGAGACTCTCATTGACAAAGAGGGCAAGTTCATTCGCAACCCTAGGATCATGTTCTTTGGCACTGGTATGTCTGATACCATATGTCGACTGTTTCTCCTCTTTTCCCAATGTGTTTATTAGAACCTTAGGAATGCTACTTGTTTGTCATAGTAGCAGCCTACCTTGGTAGCACCAAAAAAATGTAATTATGCCTTCATGGAGTCTGCTTTGAGTGTATTGTATTTTGTACAATCAATAAGGGTGATAAAAAATTTTGTTAACACAATGAAAAAGAGGTATATATACTAGAAGCCTAACCTTAGCCTATGAAGTTCAATTTGCCTAAACGTTAGCACAAGTAAGTGCACAGTAGGTTTGGAAAATTGTATCAGAACACTATGCGCATGTGCACATTCATATTTGAACACCATACACAGGTGCACATTTGTATCAGCCCAGCATGCGAAGGTGTACATAAGTATTGGAACACCATGCACCAGGTGCACATTCATATTAGAACCTGCTCTGCACGTACTCATGGTAACTTTTAGGCAAATTGAACTCCATACTAATCATTACTATGGCTGTTACTCTCAGGTAAGCGGATGTGTATCGGGGAGCAGATGGCAAAGAACGAGGCCTTCCTATACATCAGTAACACACTACAGCGCTACCACATCCGGCTACCACCGGGGGAGCCACTGCCTTCACTAGAGACCCAGGGAGGGACCAGCCGCTCCCCACTGCCATACAAGGTCTGTGTGACACACAGAAACAGGACAGACTAGAGACCAGGGGTGGGACCAGCCGCTCCCCACTGCCATACAAGGTCTGTGTGACACACAGAAACAGGACAGACTAGAGACCAGGGGCGGGACCAGCCGCTCCCCACTGCCATACAAGGTCTGTGTGACACACAGAAACAGGACAGACTAGAGACCAGGGGCGGGACCAGCCGCTCCCCACTGCCATACAAGGTCTGTGTGACACACAGAAACAGGACAGACTAGAGACCCGGGGAGGGACCAGCCGCTCCCCACTGCCATACAAGGTCTGTGTGACACCCAGAAACAGGACAGACCAGAGACTCAGGGGGGGGGGGACAAGCCGCTCCCCTCTGCCATACAAGGTCTGTGTGACACCAAGAACTAGGACAGACTAGAGACCCAGGGGGGGGGGGGGGACAAGCCGCTCCCCACTGCCATACACACAGAAACAGGACAGACTAGAGACCAGGAGGGGGTACAAGCCGCCCCACTGCCATACAAGATATGTGTGACACACAGAAACAGGACAGACTAGAGACCCGGCAGGTACAAGCCGCCCCACTGCCATACAAGATATGTGTGACACCCAGAAAGAGGATAGAATAGGAGTTTGGAATCTGTTCAGGCCTGAAGCTGTTCAGGCCTGTCTGACCCTTTGAAGCTGCCTATACTTGGCCACCGGTCATCTATTTCATCTTACACTCTGCAGCAGCAGGACATGAACAGTGTATTCTACCCGTAGAGGCCTTGAGTGGTGGGCTCATATGCCCTGAATGATTGAACTGCCTAGCATGTATTTTGCCTTTCCCTAGTCTTGGGGTAACCAATACAAATCCAGAGCAAAATATTTGCTACATTTCATGCACTGTGCTCAAAGCAGATATTTCTTGTCCTTTCTTGGTTAGAGAATATGTTTGATATTTCTGGATGAGATATTAACAAAAGTCTTGTTTAGTCAATTTGCCACTTCAAAACACTTCAGGTTATTTTAATCATTATCTGACTCAATAAGACTTCAGATGTTATGGTGTTTCAATACAGACCGCTTAGGTACAAGTTGATTCAAATAATACTGCCTGTTGAAAGCAATTGTTACTTATTCTACAAATAGATCATTCCCATTCAAATCACTCGTTTCATAAGGCAAAAATCTCAGACAGACAAAGGAAAATTGAATTAAAGCAAAACCAATTTCAAACTTTTCTACTTCAGCTGAATTTCCAATCCTACAAAGTCCAATGGCAAAATGATATTGCTAAAAGCGGCCTAACAAAGCAGTAAATTTGTGATTCAAAGTTTCAAATTTGATGAGGGATCCTATTTCCTTTTGTTTCAAACATAGTAGGACTACTATAAACATTAACAAAGGCGGAGTGCAGTCTGCTTCTCCCCAGACCCTTTGTATCTAATAGTGTCCTGGATTATGAACTAGAAATCGAATTTATTATTCTTGAAAATAGCAATCTAAAATAAGCTAATGTTGTTGATTTTCACTGTTTCAGAAAACTGAGACATTACATTTGTATAATTATATTTACAGCAGCAGTAAATAACAAACAGAATAATAGCAAGATGAACCAGGACTTGAACTGAGAGTAGTAATTTACAAGTATTCTCATGATTAAAAAACATCTTGTGAATGATAATTTGATGGGTACACTAATAATAACTGTAGCAAAGTCTTCTGATTGAGCTCTGATGGAAAAGTGACTGGTTCTCACATCACAAACGTTTGCTGTAATTACAACCGAAACGTTGGTGTTTCCAGTACATTCAATTTAGCCACATGCCTCCACAGTCGAGTCAAGTTAACAAACATTAATCAGATTAAAATATTCAGGGTGGAGCAGTGGGTTGGCTTGAAGGCGGTGTTAATTATTGATAGTAGCACAACCTCTTGGCAATTTTCCTGAATAACCGATCAGATGGATGGCAGCCGGGGTTTGAAACAACAGCACACACAAGGCTGTACATGTAATTCTGGATGCTGTACACCTGCTTCAAGGTACCGGCTGAGAGGGAGAAATAGTTCTGCCTTAATCAAGATATTGGAAATAATTCTCAATAATCTCCAATACCTATGTCACTTTCTAATCTTAAAATTAAATCCCATATGCTTTTGGTAAAGTAAATAATCTAACATGTTGTCCTACAGTTATATGAAAACCAGAATAAAAAAAACATGAAAAGCTGTCTCAATTGTCCAGCACATTGTTTTTGAATATTGCTTGCTCAGCCATTGCTCCCAGGGTCTGGATTTAAGTGTGGATTTTAAATGTGGTTTACCTTATATATGAATGAAGAGTCCGGCACACACTGTTTATCCTCGAATTACGGACAGAATCAGACCTTTGAGTGCCAGAATAAAAATTAGCTTTGTGTATTTGTAATGGGCATTAGACTGGAGCTGCATTTTTTTCTGGTTAAATTGAGACAGGAGACGAGTAATGAGGGTTAACTTTATTACCAGTGTGCGGGCAGTTTTTGTTGATTCCATTGTATTTCTTGGTCTCCAGCTCCCCCAAGATTCCCCTGAGACCTGGCGCAGTTACCAAATATTTTCTGGGAGTGCATAAGGGAATTTGGAGCCACAATCATGCATTATTCATGTTGAAATCTTGGTGTAAGATGTGTCATTAACAAACCTCCTGATTCAAAGTAGCATTACCAATCAAAGTAAACAAGGCCCTTGGTAAAGCTAAAGCAGTCCTTTTCATAATCTCTCATCCTCTTACAGACTTGGTCAGAAAATTTTAAATTAGGTGTCGCGTAAAAGGGTGGTAAGTCACTACACCCTGCTGTCAGAAGAACCTGTCACCGGCTCCGGGCGTAGGAGGGGTACCGTAAAACCTCGCGTATAGGCCGCGGCTAGTAGGCGAGCCAGATTGGCAGTGCGGCTTATAGGATCGGGACAAACTCAGGGTGTGGCTTATACGCGAGTTCTTCCAAATTTTAATTTGAAACATCACCATAAAATTACCCAGGAGCTACATGGAGGGGAGGACGGGGGGGGGGGGGGGTGAGCCTGTCAGGTGAGTGAGCAGTATCAGTGCATCGTACTCGCACCTAGGCTCTAGGACAATGCAGCCCAGTCGCACCTCAGCCCTAAGACAATGCAGCCCAGTTGCACCTCAGCCCCAAGACAATGCAGCCCACTTGCACCTCAGCCCTAAGACAATGCAGCCCAGTTGCACCTCAGCCCCAAGACAATGCAGCCCACTCGCACCTCAGCCCCAAGGCAATGCAGACCACCGCTTATCACTGCCAGCATTCTTAAAGCGCCAATGGGGGAGGGGGAGGGGTGACCGCCACCACCCCCACACATTACTTTAGATCGGGAGTGGGGGGGGGGGGGGGTAAAAAAAAAGCTGTCACTACTCATGGAGGCCTCACGGGCCACGGGGAGGCGCTACGGGCCGCCAGGAGGCCGCACAGGGCCACCAGGAGGACCCTGAACCCATGTGGGACTCATAGACTTAGGCTAAAGTTAGGGGTACGGCTAATACGCAAGTTTTTCTCATGACATCTCAGATGGTCTCTGCGGCTTATAGGATCGGCCCAAAGTCGGGTGTGGCTTATACGCGAGTTAGGCTTATACGCGAGTTAGGCTTATACGCGAGGTTTTACGGTAGTAGGGGTTGATTGAGCCAGGGGCAGGGAGAAGCTCACCACGGTGGCAGGGTGTAGGGATTGACAATACACGGATTCACTGAGCAGGGCAAAGAGCACAGGGTACAGGGTGTAGTGGGGTGTAGTGGGGTGTAGGTACAGGTAACAGGTGTGCCTGGGGCAGGGAGTAAGCCTACCAGGGACGGCAGGGTGCTATGGGCTTTAAAGGCCACTATGTTAAAGCCACCAGAAATCAAATTCTGCCTGATGTAATTTTTGTTGCTGGACTTGCCCGACTATGTTGCTAAGGGTGGCAGGTTGTGATGCTTTGGTAATTTTACCAATTTCCCTTTACCCATCCCAGGTTAACAGCTTATCCTGGCTTTTAACCCACACTTAGGTATGTCATGATAATATCAGGGAAGACCAGGAAGAGTACATTAGGGAAATTCACAACCAGACATTGGTTATTAAACTAACTTCAAAATAAAAAGTCAGACTACTTAACAGGCCATCCTTTCTGGTCTATTATTTGTGGGTGGTAATTGAGTCCAAAACTACCAGGTAGCTATGATACAAGCAACAGTTATTCGCCAATGCAACACTTTCTCTGTTCTCTTAGAGCAGCTCTAAAACAAGATGATACGAGGTACAGTTTATGACATCACGTCCGGTCCCAGTTTCTCTTATCTGATTGGTCAGTTGGACTTGTACTTTAAACGAGCCATGGCGGACTCAGGAAGAGGCTCATCTGTCTCCATTACAGGAGGGTGGAGGTAATAAAGAGTTGTTTCTGGGGAGGGGAGTTAAAATGTGAGGCAGCTTTAGGTCCCTACATCTTTCTGATAGCAGATACTGACCCAGGGGCCTCAGACAAAGAATAGTAAGAACAAAGAGCTAATATTTTTGTGACTTTATGCCGCTGGGTTTGGTCAAGACTAAAAAAGAGGGTTATTCATGTGTTGCTTCTGCTAGAGATTTGGATTCTCCAGAGGGGGATTCTTTTGACAAAGTCTTTCTCCAAATATATCCTGAACCCAACCACCAGAAAGAAGAGAAAGAAAATGACCCCCATGCACTTCACAGTCTCGTCACCGACCCCGGAGAGGCCATCCTGAGAGGATGAGACACACACACAGAAAGGTAAGTGGATTATTGCCCACTAATTGAAAGCCTTTCATTGTAGATGTCTCTCGGTGAAGCCCTTGAAATAAGACCAAAGTCCAACCCTGCATGCAGCCTACTAGGGTATAGGGATCTCCCTCCCCATGTGCTGTATATTTACATTCCCTGACTGGTGCTCAACAAAAACTGCCCATGTGGTTGGAATGGCACTCTCCCAGGCACATCAATAGCCTTTTGAACAATCTTGAATTTCAATTTCACTGAAGTGGTAGTAGTAAGTTTCTAATGTCAATTCCATCATTTGATTTGATCCAGTAACGATATTAAGGCTGTTTTCACCTGACAAGGAAAACATCAGTGTATGAGAATTCCCTTCTCCCCCACCTTTCTAAAGATAACAGACCACATAAGTGCATTGCAGGATAACTGAACAATTTCCTTGTTTGGTCTGGATTGGCATTAACCCTTTAAGAATAACTTCATGTTTAATGATCATTATGTACCACTAACACATCCCCTGTAAGTAACTCTGTAGTTCCGCTTTGTCTTCATGACAAGATGAATCAACACTTTATGTTTACTGATGGTTATGATGCACCAGCACATCCCTCGTAAGTAAGTCTATAGTTCTGCTTTGGTTCACAATGCCAAGCCTAGCAATGTATCTACCTTGTAGGGCCACTGGAGAACTACACACCAGAGCTACATCTATCTGTCAACACAATAAACAGGCAATGCCATTGCAATGCAGGCCATGAAGGTTAAATTCATGGCAGCAGCTTATGATGGTGTGAAAACAAAGAGGACTATAGCAGTGAAATTACATGGCAATTGCTTGTTGAGCATGAGGCAGGTTGCTTTTAGCTTTTTACTTTCAGCTAAAATCGATTTGTAGCATTTATGGGACAATAAAAATAGTGGGGTAGGTGATTGGGGCTTAGAGGGGGATGCTGTCCCTCATTTGTTACAGCTCATCGCATTCCCTCGGGGAGACGATAGCAGTGGTGGCTAGAGGCAAAAATGTCACAACTTCAGTCTCTGCAGTCTGCCTGAGGGTTAGACTAGAATAGAGCTGCCTATGTTAACATCTGAAGAGAGCAATGGCCCTGTAGCTTATGTTCTAGTCTGGCATGGACACTGTAACCTTGCCAGCCTGCAGTGTCTTATATCCTAGCTCATCCCACTTTATCTCACTGAAATACTCTACCATTGTGTGTGCAAAGTGTTTCCTCTGTCCACTATTGAAGTCCCGAATAAAATATAACATGTTATCTAACTTGAAAAACCCACTTCCAGAACAACCTATATCAACCTTTAGTGATACAGCATTACTTATTTGTTATTGACTGGTTTGACTACTATACTCTGACAGTATTCATCATACTCTCCTGCCATGAGCAAGACAAAAGGTGTGACGCCCCTTTTCTGCCTCACCCCTGGCAGACTGGAAAGCTTATTTGTCTGTGGCACCCTCTGGTGAATGCACCTGTTCCTGTAGAGCCTTGTATTGCCTTTACACCAGGTCATGTTGTTTATGATGTCAGGGACGTAGCGCTATCGATCATCTGATCAGGTGGCAGGATGCAGCTGACAAGCATGCTGACACGGACAGACGTTACCAACATGGTGGTTGGACAGGGAGAAGAACTATGTGAGCACACTATTGTTGGTTCTATAGACTTTGGTATTGGTTTTGGTACAATGTTATTTGGAGGAAAGAAGGGTATTTGGATTATTTGCTGTTACTGTCAGCTGTCTGAACTAAGGCGAGAACTGCAGCTAGTGGTCAATATAGACAGCGGCAGACCCATCAGGCCAGAGCCACTAAATTATTGCATTACCAGGAAACTTCTTCAAGTCCTGGAAGTCAAGGCAGGATAGATGATGACTGCACTTAGCTAATGTTGTCAGTGGTCTAGTATTTTGCATTTTACCTTTTCTCTATCTGTAGCATTTTATCAAGCTTTAACATGATGTCATCAGATTTAAAACACAACTCCTGCATGGAAATAGTGACAGCCTTCGTAGTGTTGTCTTACCTACTGTCTAAGCAACCATGGCATTAGTCGTAACTCACCTGCAAAGGAAACATGACAGTTTTTAAAATCTTGTCATATGATTCAATACCAAAGAGTGGTGCCTCACTGAAATGTGACAATAACAATACAAAAGTTTTATGAAATACAAATGTATAGGCTTTAGAGGGGTTGCCTTTTATTTCTATGAAGCATCCACAATGTGGGGTCCCTGTTCAGGGAAGACATTGCCCAGTAATACTGCACTCAGTACTCATGGCACAAGGGAGCTGTACTCAAGCATCAGGTTAGGACAATAACTCACCTACTCATTTTTGGAGATCTGCTTAAAGAAAGTTCATTGGCATATTCATCACATCGAATCTTCTTTTCTTACCAATTCTGTAGAGCTCTTGGTATTGATTTTTAACTGCTACAATTTCTCTCCACATGTTATGATATGATACATAAGTGCATCTAAGGTGAGGCTTTTATTTCTACAAGGGCGGAAGGTGCTTCAAGCAATGTGAGACTGCGGGTAATCATGGGTCACTTTGATGCATAAAGTACAAGAAGGGTGGAAAAAGGATTGAGGGGAATCCTTTGAAGACTCATACATAGTAGTGGGTGGAATGAAGACGATTTGCCCGTCTGAGCATTTCTTCACTGCTGCCGGGCTGTGTTGGTAGCCTCTGACCATGCCCCTGTACACACACACCAGTAACTTATGTGCATTGCTTCAGACATGACCGTCCAGTTGCCAAGTGATGGATCTTTCTTTTCAGTGCAAAACTGGATCCGGTCATGTGAGCTATGCTGGTTCCCTGAGGCTCCCTACTACACCTAGGTAGTCCAAACCGGAACCAGCACAGCGTGGAGCATGGAGAGGGTTGTTGGAGTGCTTCAGTCTGCTGAGGACATGCTCAGTGGGGACAAAGAGTTTCCATATGATGTTTTCCCCTATATTCTGGACATTATCCTAGCAGGCAGCACTTTATATAGTGTGGTTGTGTTGAATTTTTCCAATTTCCATTTAGATGAAATACCTAGTCATGGACACCAAATTGGTTACATTGAAGGGCACTAAGAGAGATACTACTGTGTTCCGTAGATACATACCATGAAATTGTGTCTAACAACCCTTCATTGTCGTGTACATCCCATCCATATTCCTTTAGTTTAACACCCTTCCCACTGAAATACCGTATTAGAAAGGTACTATGTACACTGGCTTCCTTTGTTTTCTTACATTTCCCTGTTGTTGCTCAGTACCTGGCCTACCCCGAGCTGCTCTAAGCATTGCCCCTTTAGGCCCATAACATCTGAGCACACAGAAAAGGCTGCCAGCTCTGGAGAGCAGATTGTTGCAGACACACTGGTGTTTAGGGAGGGAAGATGGATAGATCAGTCATGAATTATTCTCCTGGTAATACACATACTTAGAACCCCAAGTGGCTGTGCTGTTACCAGGCGCTGTACACTGCCCCCTGACGGTATCAAAGATGAGGCCCTGAGGTGTGTGAGGGTATTCTACAGGAAAGTCATAACTAACATTTATTCCACAACACCAAGCAGATGCTTTTGTTAGACATATTAAGGTCAGCAAAACAGATAGGAAGGGATGAGATAACAATGGGCAGATACTAAAAATAACACACTATATGGAGCTAGATCGCCTGACAACATTATCTTGTTAACATGTGTTGATGATATTGAAACTTTAGATTGTGATACTTAGGAACAATACAATGGGTAAAGATAATGTTACACTCAGAACCCAGATTACTGCCTGCAGAACAATCATGGAATGTAATTGGATTCCAGCTGAGATATCTTGCTTGGAATTAGAAGAAAACATAGTGTGTTGGCTTGGTGTCAGTAATTTGATTGAGTCAGACTTACTCACGGCAGATTTACATGAGTTGACTTTAACCAGTTTAAGGCAATCAACTTGAGATGCACTAATGAAGGCCCCATGTTTATTGGTCAAGTAGCAGAGACGATTCCTCTTGCCAAACATCTGGTGTTGGTACAGTTCAGGCTTTACATGACAGTCCCGGCATCATGGCGCATGAATAAATTTAGCCTAGCTGTGTCCCTGGGATATTTTGTGAACCGGTGCATCTGTGGAATGTGAAGAAACAGTCGAGGCCACCCTAAAAGTGGATCATTACAGAATGCTGAGTAGACCCACTGCTGCTCACATCAACTGCTGTATCGGACAACTAGGTCAGTGATCCCCTTTGCCAACAATGGTCCAGTTTTGGCCTTACATGATGCTCTGAGTAGCATGGTGGGTAAATGTTTCTAGACCAGCTGCATCCCTGGGATGTCATGTGAACCAACACATCTGTGGATTGCAAAGAAACAGTCCAAGTGACACCAGGCCATGAAGGTGGAGCATTGCAGCATGCTAAGTAGGCCAGGCACGCTGTGTTAGGCCACCGACTGCTCTATGGGATTCATGTGTTGGAACAACCAGGTCAATGGATGTGAGACACTTTTTTGGAGTTCATAAATGTATTTATTGCACACAGTGATTTTCAAATACATTCTTATCTAGGTATCATATTTCTATAATTACAGGTTTGGTGATTGATCCAAAAAAAAACATCTCTGCCATCTTTCAGATGTCTTACATCTGTGGTCGAGTGCAAGATAGCCATTTCCCATTGGTGAGTGCAAGATTTGCCATTTGTCTTAATTTCAGAACAGTGAATGTTATGCTAGTGCTTCAGATAACGGCAGGTGACAATTTGAGACACTATGAGGGTCCTTACAAATGCTGAAAACCAAGACTCAGGTCATAAAAAAATAATTGTTAGGACATATGATTACCGGACGGGAGACAAGAGAGAACGCTTTTTATCATCTTCAGTATTGTGAGCAGGGTGGAAGGATAATTACCGTCCCATTTGACCAGTATAGAAACAGAAGGAAGTGAAAGTCATCTGGTCAGCCCTGCAAGGTGATCCTAATTGCTGCTATCTGGTTCTGACTTCGATGCCCATACTTTTAGTCAGATCGTTATCAGAACTGACATTGTGAAATTGACCTGCTGTTGAAATGAAATCCTGCCAGGGCTCTTTAAAGCTTTAAACTCAACTGGTAAACAGGATAAAAAGAATACAGAGAATCAACACAATGAGTCTTGGTCATGGTATACTTTAAAGGCAAATATTTTAAAGGCATGTTTTTTTCGGTTATGCCGCTCCTGAGAGACACTCATGGGGTATTTTAAATGGGCTTTCTTTTAAAATGATTGCATAATTTGATTTCTGGTCCGGAAACTAGTCATTATTCGAAGTCTTCTATAATCCTCTTTTAGTTTTGACAAAGTTAATCAAAATAATGTTGCATGTTAAAGGTGATTTTAACGAGTTCTGAAGCTTTGTACTAAAAAAATGCAGACCTACTTAATTTCATCTTTTAGCCCCAATCTCAGATGAAAGACAAAGGGAAATAAGATTAAAGTAACAGTGATTTCAAACTTGAAATAAATTTCTTGTTCTTCATCCCGAAGGCCTGAACCACAAACCACAGAGGTATCAAATCAATGTTGAAATGAGATATTTGATGAGACATTTTCTTTACTTTGTTTCCTACTGCAAACATGAGAGGGCCAGTATAAAACATTGACAAAGATTTAATGCAGTTTCTTTCCC
This sequence comes from Harmothoe impar, assembly GCA_947462335.1. Classification (NCBI taxonomy): domain Eukaryota; kingdom Metazoa; phylum Annelida; class Polychaeta; order Phyllodocida; family Polynoidae; genus Harmothoe; species Harmothoe impar. The sequence continues at coordinate 2,072,351 of OX381713.1, forward strand.
CAATTGCTTTGTATCAAAGATTGTCCTCCCTCCATAACAAATCAGACATGAATTTGCAAACCGTCTCTCTTCCATAAAGCCAGCAATAATCTTTTGAGGGCCCCTTTCAGTGATCCCATTTAGAAGATCACTAGCCGTCCTTTGTAGCATATCAAAGGACTTTTCTTAGCACAAAGCAGTTTGATACGGAAAGTCGGTATTCCTTCTTGGCTTGGCTATATTTTTAACAGACCTCGTTTGCATTTGGCTTTGAGAAACCTTAACAGTGATGTTATATAGAGAACGTTATAAACTATATTTGCACTATCATTCCCATCCCCTTTTTTTGGTGCAAGACCACATACATGTAGTAAATATGCAAAATCTTGTTTCGTTTTTTGTGAGTCTTGATCACAAATGTTGCCAAGGGACAACATGCAAGAGGCTGATCTTTTTTTTTTAGACACAACACAAAACCAACGAACCAACCCATTCTGTGGTCTGCTCTAATAGATAGATAATAAGGAAGCTGGGAATGCAAGAAATTACTATGAACTCTATTTCCAGTGTTTTCTGAGATAAGGAAAAAGGGGCCACTGTCAGTCTCAGAGCAAACGAGGTGGAGTTTATGACATCACGTGTGCTCCCAGTTTCTCTTATCTGATTGGTGAGTCGAACTTGTACTTTAAACGAGCCATGGCGGACTCAGGAATACGCTCATCTGTCTCCATTAGAGAGCAGTGAATGCAATAAAGAGGTTGGTCCTGGAGAGGGGAGTTAAAACGTGAGGCAGCTTTAGGGCCCTACATCTGAGAGAATGTCCTGCCATGGTCCGGAGTGACTTTCTACCATTTTGGAATGGCATGATGCATCAAGGCTTCTGCTTCAGATGCACCAACATATATGTCAGTCCTGCATCGGCTAACACGCCAAGCCCATGAGTACATCAACTCTGGGGAGGTACTGCAAAGTTACTCGGCATTATACATCCTCAAAATAAGAAGGCAATACTATTATAACGCTAGGCTGCCAATGAAGGGTAAATTCGCAGCAGCAGCTCATAATAGGCTGCCATATGAAAACAAACAGGACTGCAGCAGTGAAATTACATGACAATTGCTTATTGAGCCTAAGGCAGGTTTCTTCTCACTCTTCGCTCTCACCTAAAATCGATTTGGAGCATTCATGGGGCAATGAAAATAAGGGGGCTGTTGATGGAGCGTATAGGGGAATGCTTTCCCTCACATGTTACAGCTTATGGCTTTACACTGGGGGGGAGGTGACAGGGGTGGGGGCTGCAGGCTGCAGGGTCATAACTGTAATCCTCACAGTCCGGCTGAGGATTAGACCGAAATAGACAGCTAGATATTGGTCTATGTTATTGTGTTTCTAATGCTATTTCTAGATAGTATTTTAGTACAAGGAGTGATAGCCTTTTTATTTAGCATAGTTTAGATATGTGCTAAAGAAATTAAGTAATTTTAGTGATCTTTTTTTGGGAATAATTGTCATTGTTTCCGTACAGAAAGTGACAATTATTTATTTTTGACTAGCATGGAATATATTTAGGCCTTGAATAACAAAATATCAGATAAGCATTTTATCAACAATCTAAGCTGCATCGCTATAATTCTGCAAATAGATAGCCGGTATCTTGAGTATCCAACTTTTTATAGCAAGTAAAACAGACCTGAACCAAATTAAGTTCACTTGAAATACAAACACAGAATTTTAGTTCTACTAACTAATGATTCATCAATTAAAATGTCTTTAAGCAACAGATGTAGGCATTATGGGCCCATGAGGATTAATAACAGCAGCAACCTGCCTCAACCCCCTAAATCTGGGAGTCTGGGCTGAATGAGCGTAGAAGTCGTTTTGTTACAAAGTCCCCCCGGGGTAGACCCATAGGATGTATAATACATATTCATGTCAGCCACATGAGAGCCACATCATCAGAACACTGTATCCCCATGTGTCTCTTATTTCGTTAAAAGAGGTGTATGAAGAGTTAAACTGACATTTTATTCTGAGTTTTGCTCTACAATGGCAGTTTAGCTCAGTACCATGGGGAGGCACAATATGAAGCATGTATCACTGATCATGTGCAGAATCCTTGTCCTTCATTGAGGGAGTCATTCTTAGTTTTTCCAGTTTGATTCAACAGTGTAAATATGTCCTTTACAAACCTAGGGAAATTTGCCTTTATCTCTGCACTTATACAGGACATGGGAAACATCAGCCAGAAGAACTATATCTGCAAACAATGGTGGATGTTGAGGCTGCCAATGCAGGGTTATGTAGGTAAACAAAGACCCTGCAGAGGCCAAACAGTGACTGGTGTGAGTCGGAAAGGGAAAGGTATTTGGACAACTCACAGCTACTGTCACGTGTCTGAGATAATGCTAGCTTTAAAGATCATTGTGCTGATGGGGCAAACGGTCAACTGGTCAACATGGAGAGTGGCAGATGCATCCGGCACAACTAGATTATTGTATTACCGGGGATCTTCTTTTCCTCGAAGCCAGTACAGGAAAGATGACTGCACTGTCCTGTTAGTTTTCGCCTTTTTTTTTACCAATGTTGCTACTGTTATATAGTTATTAGCCCACCCCCTTGGAAAACATTGGGAAGACCTACATGTGATCTTACAAGGCTCAACCCTCAGTTCTAGCACCAACATAGTAATTTGCCTTTGCAGAACTCTTAACCACAGATTATTTGTTGTTGCCTCCTCAACCTCGGCCTTAGTTTTCACTCACATAAAACATATAATTACAAATAGTTTTAATAAATACAAAATATTCTCACATTTAGGCAAAGTTAAAAATTGAGTAGTTTTGTGGTGAACTCCAGTTGAAGCTATTTTATCTAAATGACAATAAAAGGTTACCCTAATGGTGTAAGACTTTAATTAAGTGTTGGTCAAACTAATGATTTTGTGAAGTTGCTAACTATGCTGTTTCTAAGAGCTGTGCAGCATATTATATAAGTCTAGTAACTATATAGCCAATGATACTGCCCTTAGATAAGTTGTATATGTTTATGTGACCATTGCATCCCCAGCTGTAGGATAATGTTGTACCTTCAGTATACTAGAAACCAACGCTATTGGAAATTCCAAGAGGATTAGGTCCTAGAGATCTACAGCCAGCTGATCTTGGTCAAGATCACAGACAGCTTTCAGAAAGTTTGAATGGCATTGAAACTCAGAGATAGATCTTCTTGCCCCTCCAAGGAGCAGCGCAGAGGGGACTTGTTGTGGAAATGAACCTAGAATCCTGGTGTTCATTGAACAGGGTTAGGTTGTGGGTGGTTTGTAGCTCTCCACTTCAAGGCAACCATCACGGTCTGTGGTTTCTATGCACGGGCCATGTTGATCAGTGCTGCACTGGGGGGCTTTTGTAAGGTGGGGTCATGGATGGTTGGTGGCCTTCCACGTCTAAGCAGCCAACACAGTGTGTGTTTTCTATTCACGGACTAGGTTAACCAGTGCTGCACTTTGTACTGGGACTGGAGAGAAGGGCAATTGTACACTGCCTGAGACTAGTAATGAGTATTAGGACACATCAACTCCCAGCACCTAGAGAAAAAAGCAGAAGAGACTGCACCGAAGCAGCAATAAACTTATCTGATCTGAAAGCCTACAAAATTAATTACATCTGAAATGCCTATCATACATCACTGTTTCTTCTCAGAACTATGTAATGACTTTAGGCCAATGTTTCTTTAAAGTTGGCTTGTCTCAAGTTATTGGTTTTGATAAGAGCTCTTGAAATTTCTTCATGGTGAGTGATGATTTGATATAGAAAGGCACCTAAGGTGAGGCTTTCATTTCTACAGGAGAGGAATAAACTTCTTATAGTTTGAGACTGAGGCTAACCACATGTCACTTTGTTGTCTGAAGTACCAGAATGATTAGAAGAAGGAGCGAATGGAAATCCTTTGAGACTGCTGAGAAGGAAGTAAACAGATTCTGTGACTGCTGCAGGGCTGCACTGTTAGCTTCACACTCTAGTATAACCGCACACCACTGCTGGAGACACTATTATCCTTATCCTTATTTTTACCATAATATTACGCTGTGCAAGCTCATGTACAATGGACCCCTTTTTGATCCCTATGATATTCCAGCCTTCTTTCTACACCCTAAACCCTCATATATTTTACCCTTATACCAGACCCACCCTGCCTGTCAGACCCTTTGACCCTGCCCTGTTTGGCCTCTAGCTATCCCTTTAATCTCCCCCCTACAGCAGTGTTACATGAAAGGCCTCTTTCACTTACCCTTACAAGACCTGCCCCATAGGCTGCCTCACTGTACACTCCACAACTACTAAGTTACCTAACCTACATAGAAACTGTATTTGCGGTTGAGTCGCCTTTCTTGTTGCTTTTGATTAAAGCATAATGAAGCCATGAGATACATAAACATTTTATGCAGTGTCCTTAATTTGTAGATGCACTACTGTTCTTGTTAAAGAGATGCCTTACATCAGTACTATTTCATCAGGAACTTCACTGATTTTATTTCAAATTTGGGACTAGATTTGATTGATGTTATCCTCATTAGAATTCTGTTATAATCATCTCTCACTTCTGACCACTCTTGAACAACTCAAGACAAACAATGTTGCATGTAAAATATGATTGTTACCCATTCTGGAGCTTTTTATGGAAGAAGCATCTCATTTTAATTCAATGAGTATGCCCTAATCTAAGATGAACGACAAAGGAAAATGAAATTAAAGAGAAGCTGATTTTAGCCCTTTCCCCTTAAATTACTTCGAGAGAAAATACCATCCAAGCAAACGAGGGGCATAATACTATGGCTAAAACACGGCTGCATCAAGTAGGAGAAACTAATTGTAAACGATACTTTATGAGGGACAATGTTTGAAAATAAAGAAAATTAATACCCGGTACACTTTTTTTTTTCTTAATGCAAAGTTTGACATTTTCTTACATATGTATATACACTGCCTGAAAAAGTGTTCCAAAAGTTCACAAATCTTTGCATCTATAACTCATCCCCCAGACCTCAATGTCTCGATCGGGTTTCATTCTCGATTTAATAGAAGTCCTGCAACCAGGTAGTTTTTTATTGAATCCTCTCAAGTGTTTGAAAGCAATCCTCCCAGGGGTCTGGGATTACCTCACGAGACTAAGATAATCTCTAAATGACAGCTAAAATTAGGCCACTGAGTCTCAGAATGCGTATTAACTTGGTTTATTTGTTGTAGTGGAGTCACATTTCTTGTTGGTTAAGTGGAAACAGGAGAAGAGGAGAGAGAATATACTCAATTACTGCTGCATGGGGTGTTTTTGCTGAACCCACTGTCTTTTATTTACTGTCTTAAGATGTCCTCCATTCTGAAATCTCCCCTGAGACTTGGCGGGTTGACAAATGTAACTTCCAATGTGTGGTATGGGTGGACTCTAAAAGGCTCAGTAGTTCCGTAAACAAGACTGTACAAGCCCTCTTTTTAGATATCTAAATGGTGAATCATTCCGTATAAAACCTATTTAACATGACCTCCCTATGTAACCTTTTCTTAGAAAACAATACAGCCAATACAATATTTTTTTCTGCTCAAACAAAGCCTCATTCACCTTCAGATTTATTGTGTGACGTAGTGCTAGTGTCTCCTCTCCTGACCTCTCTTGTATCCAGAGAATAGCCAAAAAAAGCAAAGGTAAGAAAAAGAAGCACTACTGTAACAAGCACCTGTCAGTGCTGTCACATCCTTGTGGGTGTTGGTGTCAGGTACCAGGTTTGCCTGGGGCAGAAGGCAACTCACAAGGGAGCAGCTCAGCAGGGAGGACAGTGTGCCACAAGCTTTAGAGAGTACCATGTAAGGGCAAATCTAATTGACCCTGAGATAACTTTGTTGCATGGAGGTACCTGGTCATGTGGCGAATGGTCCCAGGTCTGGTTGCCATGGTGATTCTACTAATTCTTCTCTACTTGCCCTAGGTGGTTTTGAATGCTCTGGGGTCAGTAGGTGCAGGATCATTGGTGAAATACCTCTGTGCTGTCTTACATGTCTTACACCTGTGTTCAGTTCCTGTTATGTGCATCCTAAGCTGGCCTGTCAAGCTAAATAGACTGTCCAAAATGGCCATCCATCTCAATTTAAGAACAGTGAATTAAATGAAGTAAGTGCTTGAGAGAATCAGAGTATGATTGTCCTTACAATTTGCTAAAATAACTGATCTGCCCTAATGGATTGTTTGTAACCAGAGGGGACTGGAGAGAACACTTTTTATCATCTTCAGTGTTGCGAGAAGGGTGGGCGGATAATTACCATCCCATTCAACCAGTATTGATAAAGAAAGATGTGGAAGTCATCTGGTCAGTCCTGCAAGATGAACCTAATTTCTGATATCAGGTTCTGACTTCAACATCCCTCCTTTTTAGTCAAGTCTAGTACCTTGTTTATGGCAGGCTGAATCAGGATTTTCTAAGAAACATTATGCTCTAGTGGTTGAGACAGTTCATTTAATATGCACCCTTTTCAGCACACCTTGTTCATCCAATACATCTAGAACTGAATCAACTGTATTTCAACACAAGTCATCATTGCAGTTAAGCATATACGTATATGTACCAGGCAGAAAAGTGTTCCACACATGCAGGAATTGATGCACCAGGTGACAACTTCCACTGTCACTTTGATATCTGGTTCAGAAACTAATCCTCTTTTGAATTCTGCTTTAATCTTGTTTTATATTTAACAAAGTTAAAGAAGTTATGTTGCATGTTAAACGTGATTACACCTTGTTCTGCAGCTTTGTACTAAGAAGTCTGCCATACTGTATTGAATTATTTAGCCCTAATCCCAGATGAAAGACAAAGGGAAATACGATTCAAGTAAAGACAATTTCAAACCTGAAAAGAATTTACTCTTGAATTTGAGAAAGTCACCCGAGCATGAGTCACAAACCACAGGAGTATCAAATTAATGTTGAAATAAGATAGTTGATGAGAAATTTTGTTTCCTTTATTTCCTACTGCAAACATGATAGGGCCAGTATTTTTATACAACATTGGCAAAGTCCCAAAAGGCCCAGTGCAGTTTCTTTCCCTTATCAATCTTTACTCAGAATAGTCCTCTCTCTGTAACACATCTGAAATCTATATGTAAACCGTCTCTCTTCCGAATTTTAATGTTTGGAAGCAGGCATTGGGTGTTCCCTTCAGATCTCTATATATTATACTTGGTTTTGAACATGACTGACGATTTTTCTTAGTTAATATAAAATCTACTTTAGCTATATTTGCATTATGATAGAGAAATGTTGCAGGGGAGCAACATGATGTCCTTCAAAGGCTAAGATCTCCATTTCCAGTGTTTTCTAAGATAAGAATAAAAAGGTGCAACAGTCGGTCTGAGAGTAAACGAGGTAGAGTTTATGACATCACGTCCGGTCCCAGTTTCTCTTATCTGATTGGTCAGTTGGACTTGCACTTTAAACGAGCCATGCTGGACTCAGGAAGACGCTCATCTGTCTCCATTACGAAGCAGTGGATGCAATAAAGAGGCCGTTGCCCAGAAGGGGAGTAAAACGTAAGACAGCTTTAGGGCCCTACATCTTGCTGAGAGCAGGAAGTCACCTAGAGTTCTCTGACAAAGTATTGTAAAAACTGGTGTGTAAACACAGTAAGGGACTTTCATAATGCGTCAAGACTTCTGCTTCAGATGCACCAACATATTTGCCTGTCCTGCATTGGTTCCCCATGTCAAGCCCATCAGTACATCAACCCTGTAGAGGTACTGGAGAGTTACACAGCAGAGCTGGATTATACAGCCTCAAAATAAGAAGGCAATACCATTATAATGCTATGCCAGCCATCAAGGGTGAATTTGTGGGAGCAGCTCATAATAGGCTGCCATAGGAAAACAAACAGGCCTGCAGCAGTGAAACTACATGGCAATTGCTTATTGAGCCTGATGCAGGTTTCTTCTCACTCTCAGCTAAAATCGATTTAGAGCCTTTATGGTGCCATAAAAATAAGAGGGCGGGAGATGGGACATAGATGCAAATGCTTTCCCTCATATATTACAGCTTATGGCTAGACGATAGCAGTGGTGACTTTAGACAGCAGGGTCATAACTGTAATCCTTAGTCTGGCTGAGGATTAGACCAGAATGGACCGCTAGATATCGGTAGAGTTTAATATAAGTTTAATGTGACCATAAAAAGATAGTAGGTTTCTTGACTATTCAAGTTTTTATATTGAAGATAAATCTGCTACAAGTTGTTTTTTCCAGTTTTTACATACACAGAAATTCCATTCTCTTTACTAATAATTCATAAATTTGAGTGTCTTTAAACAACGGATGTAGGCATTCTGGGCCCATGAAGATCAATAATAGCAGCAGCCTGCCTCAACCCCTAAACCTGGGAGTCTTTATGACACAAACTCCCCCTGGGGTAGACCCATAGGATATATAATACATATTCATGCCAATCACATGAGACCCACAACATCAGAACACTGTATCCCCATGTGTTTGGTGTTCTGTTAAAAGATGTGCATAAAGAGTTATGCCTTATGATGTCAGTCTAGCTCAATATCAGGGGGCTGGGGTCACAATATGCAGCTTGTATCACTGAATCCACATCCTTAATTGAGGGAGTTATTCTCAGATTTTTGAGTTTGATTTAAGAGTGTAAAATAGTGTAGATATTTCTCTACAAACCTAGGCAAATTTGCCTTCAACCCTGCCCTTATACAGGACATGGCAAATATCAGCGAGAAAAGTCATGTGCACAAACTATGGTGTATTAGGAGGCTGTCCACACAGTCTTTGGTGAGTAAACAAGGCCCAGGTGGGGACCAAACAGTGTGCGGTGTGTGTCGGATAGGGAAGGGTATTTGGACAATCTCACAGCTACTGTCACGTGTCTGAGATAATGTGTGCTTCAGCAATCATCATGCTGATGGGATACCCAGCTACTGGTCAATATGGACAGTAGCAGATGCATCGGTCCAGCACTAAGAGATTACCATATTATTAGGGATCTTCCTCTTTTCCTGGAAGCCACTACAGGAAAAATCAACAGTAGTGACTGCACTGTCCTGTTAGTTTTCCCCTTTTTTTTTACCAATGTTGCTACCATTATGTAGCTTTTTAGCCCACTTCATCTGGAAATATATGGTAGAGCTAATCTGATGTTAGGAGGCTCAAACCTACAGATTGTATATTGTCTCCTCAACCTTAGCCTTAGCATCAACTCACCTCAACTACATATAGTTTCAATAAAGATTCTAACAACATTACACCCTGACAAAGAGAAAGTTAAAAGTTGACTAGGGTTGTGGTGAAGTCCATTCAAGTTACGGTGATTTCTGTCTGTTTGCTAATGATAGGCTACCTTAGGGGAGTATGATGTGAAACTGACTAGAAGATATATATCAAATGATAAGTTCAGATATACTCTTTACACACAGACATTGTTATTGGGAAAGTCATCTCAGCTTAAGCCCTTAGATAACAGAAGATTAGGTTCAGGAGATCTGCAGCCAACTCTGATCTTGGTCAATCCATGCTCACAGAGAGCTTTAACAATAAAAGTCTGACTGGCAAAGGACATCAGAGATAGATCAGCTTGCCTCTTCAAGGAGCTGTGCACAGGGGGCTTGTAGTGGAAATGACCCTAGAAACCTGGTGTTCATTGGTCAGGGTTTGGCTTGGATGATCCTTCCAGTTCTATTCCCCCACCACAGTGTGTGGTTCCTATTCACATACCACGTTGACCAGTGCTGCACTGTGTAATCAGGGTGGGGGAGGAGGGCTATTGTAAGCTGGGGTCTACTGCTGATAACAGGCCTTCCTTAAGCTTGTGGCAGAAATGACTGTGGCTAAAATCCTAGTGTTCATTGAACAGGGTGTGTGTGTGGTTGATGGCCCTCCAGCACCAAGATAGTGGGCAGTTTCCTTTCACAGACCATGTTGACCGGTGCCGCGCTGTGTGCCGGGGCTGGCAGAGGGTGGCCATTGTAGGCTGGGATCTAGTCCTTATACCAACCCTTCAACGGGCATAGCACAAGGGGAATTAGACTAGACACATGCCTCAGGCTAGTAACCAGAACTAGGTACCAGAACTCATCAACTTTCTACATGCCAAAACCTACAGATAGTCCAGCACAGGCTGCACTGAAGCAGTAGAAAACTCATCTCATTCAAAGTCTGCAAAGCTAATCATATCAGCGTCTAGCATATATTTCTGTTTCTTTTCAGAACTATGCAATGACCTTACTCCAATGTTTCTTTGGAGTTGGCTCATCTCAAGTTATTGTTTTAATTAAGAGCTCTTGCAATTTCTTCCTGGCGGGTGACGATCTGATACAGAAAGGCACCTTAGGTGAGGCTTTCAATTCTACAGGAGATTAAGAAACTTCTAGTAGTATGAGATTGAGGCTAATCACATGTGACTTTGTTGTCTAAAGTACCAGAATGATAAGAGAAAGAGGCGAGTGGAAATCCTTTGAAGATTGCCTGGAAGGAGGCGAACATTAGTGAGTGCATTAGTGTTTGATTCTCTGACTGCTACAGGGCTGCACTGTTAGCGTCACACTCTATTTTGACCGCACACCACTGGTGGAGATATTTCAGCCTTCTTTCCCCCCCCCCCTAAACCCTCATATATCTGACCCTTGTACCAGACCAACTCAGGCCTGTCCGGCCCTTTGACCCTCCCCTGTTTGGCCTCTAACTGTCCCTTTAATCTTACCCCTACAGCAGTGGTACATAAAAGGCCTCTTTCACTAACCCTTACAAGGCCTACCCCATAGGCTGCCCTACTATACACTCCACATCTACTAAGTTACCTAGCCCACATATGAACTGTATTTTACTATGTTAATGCTAAGATTAAAGCATAATGAAGCCATGATATTCATGAATTAAGGTGAACATTTGATGCATTGTGCCTGATTTGTAGATGCACTACTGCCATCACTGCCATTGCATCAGAAACTTTACTGATTTATTTCAAGTTCAGGGCTAGATTTGATCGATGTTGTCCTCATTTGAATTTAGTGATAACCAACTGTCACTTCCATTCACTCTTGAAGAAATTAATACAAACAATGTTGCATGTCAAATTTGGTTGTTACTCATCCTGGAGCTTTTTATGAAAGAAGCATTTCATTTTAGTTCAATGATTATGCCCTAATCTAAGAAGAAAGACAAAGGAAAATGAAATTAAAGTGAAGCTGATTTTAGACCTTTCCTCTTTAACTTACTTTGAGAGAAAATACTATTAAAGCAGTCCAGAGGTATAACACTATGGCTAAGACACAGCTGCATCAAGAAGAGAAAATAATTGTATATGACACTTTACGAGGGACAACTTTTGAAAATAAAGAAAATTATTACCCGAACCAAAGTTTTTTTCTGAATGCAAAGTTTGACATTTTCTCATATATATATACACTCCCCGAAGAAGTGTTCAAAAAGTTCATGAAATTTTGCATCTATAACTCATCCCCCAGATATCGATGTCTCGATCAGGTTTCATTCTCCATTCAATAGGATTCCCGCAACCAGGTTTTTTTTTTTTATTGAACCCTCTCAGGTGTCTGAATGCAATCCTCCCAGGGGTCCGGGATTACCTCAGGAGACTAAGATAATCTCTAAATGACAGCTAAAATTAGGCCACTGAGTCTCAGAATGCAAATTAACTCAGTTTATTTGTTGCTGTTTTTACCTTTCTTGTTGGTTAAGTGGAAACAGGAGAAGATGGAAGAGAATTTACTCGATTATTGCTGCATGGGGTGTTTTTGCTGAACCCAATGTCTTTTCTTTACTGTCTCAAGATCTTCCACTCTGAAATCTCCACTGAGACTTCGCAAGTTGACAAATGTAACTGGTGTGTCTTAGGAAGAATAAGTAGCGCAATAAACGAGACTGTACAACTCTTTTTTTTTGTATGTTTAAATGGCATGTCATTTGGTATAAAACCTATATGACAGGACCTCCCTATGTAAGCTATTCTCAGGAAACAATACAGCCCAGGCCCTTGCTGTCACTGTCCGTGTTAACAAGTAACAGCTAAGTCTGACAGCAGCAGGAAAGTAGTAACTTTACTGCTGTCACACGGACCTGTTCCTGTCACAGTCTTTCTGCTCCCACAGCACCTCTTTTACAATCAAATTCATATTTTGTGATCTAGTACTATTCTTTTCTTTCCCGTCCTCATTTATAACTGTATCCAAAGAAGTTTCTGGGTGACTGCAATGATAAAGGAAAGGTAAGAAGACTCATCACTTCTGTAACAAACATCTGTCAGTGCTGTCACAGTCCTCGGGGTGTTTGGTTCAGGTAGCAGGTGTGCCTGGGGCAGGGAGCAGCTCAGCAGGGACAGTGGTGACAGTTATGGCTGGAGTTGTGGCGACATGTGGCTGGGGTTCTGAATGTTCTGGGGTCAGTAGGTGCAGAGTTATTGGTTATGATGAGACATAAATGTTCAATAGGGGTTGAATTTGATAACGCTTGATGGGCCCAGAGGCAGACAAAGAATAACAAATTTATGTAGGAAAAAATAAATCTCTAGTGAGAGTTTTCCCCTCTATGCTGAGACATGAGTGGATGGATACACCGGGTTATAACATGCCAGTGCATTATCAATTGCTCATTAACAAACTGACTTACATGACAGTGGACCATATATTTACTTATCAATGTCGAATAATTTTCCTAACCCTGTTCTGTAGAAGTAAAAAAAAACGGTATCAGAAGTATTTTACCTCAGATACTTCACTTAAGCTGAGATAATTCAAGAGTTCAGCATCCATGTTTAGTTTATATCAGACTTTGTGTATACTCAAGTTCCTTTCAATGAACTGATTATTTAACATGGAGCATGTAGGCAATAGGCATCATGGATCCATAAGGGTTACATAATGTGCGAAACTCCCTTAAGCACCATAGGTCTGGAAGTCTGGTGGGCTGAATAGGTCTGAGACTGCATATATATATGTTGGGTAGTTCTGCAAACTCTTAGAGGGCAGTAAATAATTTGATACCCAATGCTCTTTATTCTCCATGATTCACCAATGCATTCCTGGTGTGCAAATTCAATTGTGCATCATGATGACTCTTCAGCAGTGTATCAACAATGTGAGGTCTGTAAATTGGCTCAATAGAGCCCTTGCAAAAGAGGGCCTGGCACTAGTCTGCCTTTAAAGCATTAAGAACAAAAATACATATTCATGCCTACCTCCAGAGAGCCACAACATCAGGATGCTCTATTCCCCTGTGACTGTGATTCCATTATCTGACTGGGTATAAGGAGTAAAAAGGCCCTTTTATTCTGACTAACACCCTCACAAATCCCACCGTACACTGTAACAGCATAATGTATTAATAACAGTCTCACAGTGGCAGTACAGCCCGGTGCTATGGAATGGGCCACATTATGCAAACAGTAAAGCTGATTATTCCTTTCCACTCATATCAATGGCCCAATCCCACAGACACCGTGATTGGCTGTGGAAGTCCCCATTATATACCTTACTTTACCCTTTTTTCCCCTCATCCGCTCTTACCAACCCAAATCTCCATTCCAGGCAGCCTTATTTGTTCCAATTTGCCTCTATCAGACTCCAGGAAGCAGCAAAGAGCATGCCAGGGGCATCCCATGGTGGACTCCCTTTGTGCATGTCCGGCCCGGGTCAGAGGTCACTACAGGGTGGAGCAGAAGTGGCCAGAGGGGGTCTGATGTCTCTTCTTTTTTCCCCTTAGCTCCTTTGTTTTGGTGGGAAAGAGGCGAGGGATCTCTACAAGAGCCAAGTGCCCTTCATAAATAAGAATGAGTGTGCTGGTCTAACCCTGTAAGGACAAAATAGCGTTTTATAGCTCCACCATTGTAAATGCAACCCTGTTAAGTCACTCTCTAAATCTGCACAAATGCATCATCCCTAAGCTTAGGCCTGATAAATTAATTATCAGGGCTACTTTGGTATAACACGACAAGAACTATTAAAGCAATATGTAGTTAAAGGATGAAAGTCAAACAGGCAGTTTGGGTAAGTCTATGAGAATGCTCAGCAAATACAAGAGACCTTTGCCTGCCCTTGCTAGATTCTTAAGAACTGTATTCATGACAATCTCTTGCTCCCTCCATTCTGTGTGTCACCCCCATTTGTCCCCAAGTCCCTACTTAATTCATCTTGCCCTAACAAGACTAGAACCAACCACTTTCTGATGATCTAGTATCAGATGTATAGCAAGTGTAGGTGTAATCACTAACAAGAATGAAGGAAGAGCAGTGGCTCTGTAACTTGTGGTCATGCATCAATACAAAAAAAAGGCTCATCGGGACGAGCTTATCCTGGCTTCGTTGATCTGATTCCAGGTTTACCTTACATAAATGTGTGTATATGTATTGGCCATGTTTTGGAGTGAATACATGAGTGTGTGTACATGCATTGACGCATATCCCAGTGTCCACTATAGTATTTTATGTTAAAGTGTAGCACTTTTAAATCAACTATACAAGTCCATTTGTAAATATCTGTACCAGTTACCCTGTTAATCAGAATTTAGGGCGTTCAGGCAATTTTTATTGAGTGCAGAAAAGTTGCGTTTTTGTACAGGATAGATAGACATGATCTTAACTAAATGAATTCTGAAAGAATTGTGAATCTACCACCACTAGAACATAGTTAAATTGGGTTTTCTTTGCAAAAAGTAAGGTGTTTTGGGAGGACAAGAGAGCCCTGTCTAACCATGCAGTGGATTGGTCCTGAAATAGCACCCCCCTGCTACAGTGTGAGTGGCAGGGATCCAGGTGCAGTGGAGGGTGACTTACATAGGGAATGTACTACTCCTAAGAAAAGGTAGATCCACATAAGTGTAAATCTGGGGGCCAATTCCTTTCCAATCACTTTGTTCTTCACACAGAAGATAGTAAACAAATATCGGAATTAAATGTATGATCCCACATTTTTATACCTCTCTATTTTAAAGGTGATTCCATGACTTTTAGGAAATATTTTGCTGTAGATCTGGATCTGGTAGTCCATATAACATGTGGGATATATGTAACTGTAGGCCTATATCTTAGCATTACAATCCAATCATTTAGGAATTGACAGCACAAATACCCTCTCCCAGAAATATATTCTTGTACAGGGCAGCTGCTGGGCAGCCATCAATTACTAGTGCCAAAATGTGGGCCTGCACAGGCAGCACACACTCCCCACTTTCTACTTACTCATTCATATAAAACCACAAGTGGAAATGTACAAATCTTTGCAGAAACCACCCATTGTGTAGAATGAAACCATAGCTTTCAGATAGTGTGGACATAACTGTGTTTTTTTTTGTGTCAATTAGCCATAAATGAGACATGAGTGTAAATAGAGGGCAAAACTGCTGGTTGTCTGTGCCATGGCAGGCCGCTCTAAACACCCTACAGAACTGTATATATAAATGCACCGATTGTGTTTTCTGCTATTCAAGTTTGTATCTATAGAGAAACTTGTCGGTTTTTGAGTTAACTTTATAATGTGAATAATTTGAATTATTTCTAATATCATTTTTGAAGGTGCCTGAACTAGATAATCCAGATGAGAAGTGAAAGAAATGTATTATATCAACTAGACTGTCCAACAAATATAAGAAATAACTTAATATATTGACTCCCTCAATCTATTGACCAAATCATGCAATATACAAATTCTGTTCTTCATCCATGGCAATTCTTTCATTGATGGTTGTCTACAGATCCTTTTCCTTTTGCAGTCATTTCATTATAGACCTACCTCTTCTCCCCACCGGTCCCCACCTCCAGGAGGCCTTAACCATCACACTCTCCTGCCCTAAGCAACACAACAGGTGTAAAGCCATTTTCTGCCTCACTCCCAACAGTCCAGAAAGATTAATTGTCTGGAACTTCCCCTTGTGGATGCATGTGTTACTGCACAGCCTCATTGTGACTTTACACAAGGACACATGGTCACGGACTATCGATTATGTGATCAGCTGGTCACACAGGGTTTGGTCGGTAAAAAAAGGCCCTGAAGACAGCCAAGTACGGTGTGTGAGGCATGAGGGATTTAATCTTACAGCTACTGTCACATGCTATGTGAGAACTATTACAAAGGTGGTCTGAGGAGGAACGTCAATATAGACAGTGACAGGTGCATCCAGCAATAAGGTCAGAATTATACTTTTATGTAAACTGGAGGCCAGGACGATGAGTGGTAGTGAATGCTCTCATTAAATCTTGTCAGTTTATTTGACTGTTTCTTTAATTGGGTTGTCTTTGTCTTTTCACACATGTAATAATATGATTTTAAAGGGGGCAATCCAAAGTTCCTGAACAATTAAATAACTACCTTTGCAGTATTGTCTTACCTACAGATTGTATTGTGTTGAGTCCTCAACCATGGTATTAGCTTCAACTCACCTAAAATCATAAAAAGCTTACATTTAGTATTTTTAATGAACTACAAGTTTCTGATGATGATAAAAGAAAGTGATAAAGTTCACTTAAACATACATAGTTAGGCTCTACATAACCCAAAAAGGGTAATGAGGGATGACAGCCCATGTGCTCATTAAACAGGTTGGTGCTGGGCTCTGGTCCTGGTATCAGGCCTTCACCAGACATGCACAGGAGAAACTAGATTTGACACAAGCCTCAGGCCAAGAACAGGCCTAATCACCTTTTAGTGTAGGTCTGCTTACAGGGTTACAACATAGGCCACACAGAAGTGGCTAGAAATTAATCGGATCGGAATAGTCTGTAGAATTACTCGGATCAAAAGTGTTGCATTACATTTTCCTCTCAGAACTTGTACAAGTATTTAAGTATGTTGTTTTAAAGTTTCTTTCAAGTTGCATTATTCTCACATTGTTGACATTGCTTGGAAGGAACCCTTACAATTAGTTTCCAGTGAGTAATGGTTTGATACATACGGGCACCTAACATGAGGCTTTATTTCTAAAAAATTTCTGAAGATGTGAAACAGAGGGTAAAAACATGTTGCTCTGTTGTGTAAAGTACCAATAATACTGGAAGAAGGAGTAAAGGGCAATGCTTTGAAGATGAGTGAGAAGGCAGCGAGTGGAATAAGGAGGCTTCACCCATGTTGGCTGTTTCCTCCATTCTATAGCACAGCCCCAGACCATTCCCCTCCAGAGAAAGTAACCTCAGTTCTGGGCCATAGACACCAATGGTAGCTGAGTGGTGGATCCTCCTTTTCAGTGCCACATAGTTCACATGTGCTCCACTGGGTTACTGAGACCCCAAGTAGTCCGAACTGGAAGCAGTGAGACGTGGTTCATAAAGGGGCATGCTCAGTTCAGCCAAAGTGTTTCCCTTTGATGATTCTTTTCCTAGTAGCTTGAAACCATCATCCCACTCACTTAGAATTGGATTTCAGTGAGGCTGAACCAAGGGTTGACTGAATAGTATCATATGCTTCAGCTGACCTTTACAAAGATGTACAATGAAGAGTCTTATGACATGTTGCATTTTGTATTACAGTATACAGTGACATGTCTCATCTCCAATTACAGCGAGGGGGGAATTCTTAATGCATAGAAAAACGTGATTTGTTTAAAAATGCGAAATGATATATTAGCAAATAGCATATTTTTTATCTGGGATGTTTTGAGAGTTTAGGCAAATAACTAAGACCCTTTTCCCTAATGAATTATTAAAAAGATGACTGAAAAGTTTGTCTTTCTTAACTTTTGAAAGATTGCCTGTTTTTTTACTGCCTGTGCGTTTGGGTGTCACAATTCATCTCAGTATAGAGGCATTGCATGCCTCCCTTGTGAGGCTCATCTTTCTCAGACACTTTTAATTGTAATAAAATGATGCAAATTATCTGCTCAACAAAGAAACTACAAAGTAACTGTTACCAATAACCTTGTTGTTGATAAATGCTAATTTCAGCCACCGAGTGGGGGATGTTGACTTACTGTTTGAGTCAAGGTCAATGGTGAAATTATCCACACAATTTTACTTTCCTTTGAGTCAGGCAAAGATAAAATAAAGTCAGATAGTAAAAGCCCCGTTATGGCTGATTTGCAAAACAGAAAAAATAGTAGCTCAAGCATTGAGTTTCTTCTACTCTTGCAATTATGGAAGAAGTGAATAAAGAAACACTACTGCAGAATTAATCTCCAAGCACTGACAAGCCCTCTTAAATCGCAAGTGTACTTGCCATTTAAATTTTACTCATGTTTGCCTAAGTTGTATGGTTAAAACAATGCATATTGATGAGAAACAAGTCAGATAGATGTCTGATTCTGTCTGTGGAAACACCAGTCCTTTGCTACATTGAAGGATGTATCAGAGGGTGATGCTGTACCCCAGTTTCTCCACAGTTTCCAAAATGGTTCACTCAGGTTTACTGAGTCAGCTTTATGATGCCTCTATCAGTGTGTAAACCACTGTCAGACTCTGAGATTGCCTCATGAGCTTTGCCTGCTCAATCATGGGTTAGGGTTGCCAAGTGCTTTATCTCGTAGGCTTGGGTAAGCATGGACAATCAGACCCTCTCTTGGAGGCAGAAATAGGAATAACCCATCATCAATGACCCTTAATAAGCCATGTAGCTTCTCCTGAGAGTCCCTATTGTAGAGGTCATTGTTCAGGCTTATATAGGTTGAGTGAGGAGATAGAAATATACCATCAGTCACATACTATTGGTTGAATAACTTCCCTAGGGACTTTGCTGGCTTTAACTTTCTTATGGCTGGTGGCATTTAGAAATATACATAAAATCTCTATTTTGCTTGTCAGTGGGGAAGTAGGAAAGCTAACCTTCAAAAGCTAGCATTCAAAATATGGATTAAAAAGAACATTTCTGACAGAAAACTTTACAATTTATCATCCTGTTGGTCATCCCTCCCCCACCCCCTGCATTAAGAGATGCTCCGTAAACTGGTCTGTCCTTATTGACTTTATCAGTGTTAAGTGACTGCTCCCCCTGGTTCACCAATACCTGCAGTTTGTGCTGCAAAATACTCTGCTGTACTTTGATGGCAGGCTGCTCTCTGCTTTACACTTATTCCCTACCAATTACAAAAAGTAAATGTTAAGTATAGGCAATTCATATTCTCGCTTTTCAACCCCCTCATTCTGACTTTGAGTTTGGTTATTTTACATTTAATACCAGGAGAATACTGCTCAGGCACTTACTTTGTCATAAGAAATAGAGAAAATCCCTAACTTTTATTTGTTAGTATGAAGCAGAACAGCAGGGTAATTGGAAACTAGAGAGATATAGTGTTTCAAATGGATTCTGAATTAATTTGTCTACCTCCCGGTAACTCTACATCAGCTTTACCTACCCCAAACCTGTTCTGAGCAGTCTCCCATTCTTCACCTTAACAGCAGCCCAGCCTGTGACAGGCGGCCAGTTGTGGTGAGCTGATTGTTGCAGACACACTGGTGTTTAATGGAGGAGGAGATGGGTTGGCGAGTCATGAATTATTCTGCTGTTAAAAACATCTGCAGGAACCCAAGTGCATCTGACCATTTTTCCCTAAGTAGGCCTGACTAGAAAACAGTCAGGGATATATGAGAGAACAATATGTTGGTACAAAATAACACCTGCAAAATAAAGAACGGTAAGCTGAATGCAGAATCCTGGTAAATGCACTCTAATACAATGGAAACTTGAGACTGTAAACCTAAAAGACAATGTAATGGAGAAAACACTATTACGGCATGTAATTACTTTTCACAGCTGACACAAACATTGCCCGAAATTAGAATGGGGCATTGTGCGTTGGCTTCTGGTAGATATTGAGTACATTTTACCCAGATGAACTTTCAACTTGTTGAACTCAAGGAGACACTTATTTATACAAGTGAGGACATGTTAGACAATGGGGTCAATATTTTGTCAGCATTGTTTGTGCTGCATTGCATACAGCCCAATCCCTGTTTAATGGTGTGCTTCTTATATACCATCTCTCCATTTCCCTGCACATAGGTTACATATCACAAAAACGATGATTTACACCAGTATCTGCTAACTCTCCATTCTTATTTTATCCAACCCCTTTTATCCATCTCTGCCTTTATCAGCCTCCAAGTGTCTCTAGTCGGTTACTCAACAGATCTTTCATTCAAAACAAAGCAAAAAAAGTAAATATGTGACCTGTAGTGTGTTTAATGACGCTATCTGCTTTTTACCTTGCCCAAATTATGCAGAGGATCAGTAGGCCACAGTTTAAACCCCAATAGCAGTGTCAAATGACCAATTATGAAGACCAGCCTCTTTTTACCATCATCCCTTCCCCCCTCTGTCTCTCTCTGTCTCTCTCCCTATACAGCGTAGCGGGATGTTGACACTAGGCTAGAAGACGTGCGATTAGGCGAAGGGCTCATATTGGAGAATTTCCACCAGTATTAGTTAGTATTTTACACACACATAGCAGTTGAGGCTGCGGGAATGTGTGGTGGACACGAATACCTAACGAACCTGAGTGAAAAATATCCATGTTAACGAGAAATTCAAAAAGACTGACGGAATCCACAGCACCCGCACAAGACGACGAAACCAAGATGGCGGAAGCCACTTCCGGCGAGACGAGAAAGACGCTAAAACAATCGAATTTACCGGCATTAACGAGTAAATCTACTCCTAAAGAGGTCATAAACAAGGTAAATGAACTCGAAATACGCCTTTCCCAACAAGAGCAGGTCTCGATAAGAACTCTAGGACTGATTGACTCGCTGGAAGAGAGAATGACCGCTGGTAGCAAACTGGCCGTGACAACAACAAAGGCGCTGGACGAGGTGACAAACAAGATTGCTGGTCTGCGTACCACCATGGACGGTATGGAAACGGGCCTCTCTACAAATTCTGACAACATCTCAATACTAGGGAAAAATGCAGACAAGGTACAGGCAGATTGTGACTCCTTCCATGATAAATTTGGTAAATTCGAGGTCGACAGGAAAAAGCGTGTGCTAATCATGGAAGGTCTACCTGAGGACACCCCTGCCAGCCTAAGAGACATTGTTGATCAACTATTTAATGACCTAGGCCTGCCCCATAACAACAGCGTGGCTGAGTCTGTGTACCGACGAGGTAAGAAGCCAACCCCCCCCAGAGACGATGGACAGCGAAGGAACAAGAACTACAAACCAAGACCCCGACAGGTGGCCATAACTTTTGCATCTGCCCACTATAAATCCCAAATATTTGGGAATATACAGGCACTAAAGCACAAAGATCAATGGCTGGGGGTACACCTATCTGATGACATCTCCATTGAGGATAAAAATATCCAAAGAGAACTCAGGTCACTTCAAGCGCTGGCAAGATCAAAAAATGTAGACTGCCAGGTAAGGGGAACAACCATAGTGGTAGCGGGGCACCAGTACAAGTACAACGAGATTGACCAGATCCCGTTTGGCCTCTCGATGACCAACGCTAAAGTAGTGGATACGCCAGACGGAATTGCCTTCCAGAGTGCTCATGCTATATTTTCGAACCTCTACCCTTGTGAAAATGTGTACGATCAGTGGTAACCAAGGCATTTTCAGACGGGTCACAACAGTGAAGACACCTATGGACGCTATGTTTCAGGCCAAAAAGGTAACCCGCACAAATGAATGGTATGCCATGGAGGAGGATGTGATGGAGAAGCTTCAGTCTATCAAGTACCAGGATCCAGATAGGCTCAAGGCTCTGACTGATACAAAGGGTAAATACCTATACGAGGCAACTCTAGATAAGACCTACGGCTGTGGACTGCATCTTGGTCAGAAAAATGATATCACCATCGACAATGTTATAGGAGGAAACAGACTTGGTGAAATTCTTATGAAGATCAGGTACCAACACACAGGCGAAGATCCACTACCCACCAAAGAAGAGGTAAAGCGCCAACATCTACTCATCCCTGCAGCAGGCGGCGACGAAGACCAACCGGCTGACCAACCCCCTCCTACACCAGAACAACTACCGGTAAACTGAGGATCTCGTCCCATCAGGCCAAAGAAGTCAACCAAACCAACACAGCATATCAGACTATGAACTCATTACATCCAATCCCTTAATTAAAAGGACAGTCACTAATTAATAATTGTTTGAATATAATACATATTTGTATACATCTACATACATATACATTTTGTATTTGCACCATAATTCATTGTTGTGATCTCAAGTTAAATATTCACTTTAATTATGGTTTGTGTTGGAAATACCAGTACCACAAATTGTGTATGTAAATTTGTCTAGTTGTAAATCTATTAACTCCAGTCACAAAGGTCGATAAGACTCCATGCTATGTATTTCTTTCGAGTTGAATACTCTGCTCTATTAATATTAAGATTACAAAGGTTTTTCCCATGTTGTGATGCCCTGAACCCGACTGTCGAAACCTAACCAAGAAAAATAATGTTAGAACCAACTGGGGGTGGCATAAAGGCCTATACCCTCATCATGGTTTCTGTATTTAATACACACACATTCCTTGGATGTAAAGGAAATTTGACATATTTGATTGTAAGAGTATATGGTATTATACTTAACCAGGCGCTGGGTTTTGATTTATATTGTACGGTAGAAATACTGCTCAGACCATAGCACAGGTCAGCAGTGCCAGGGGACTCCGTATGCTCCACCTCAATGCAAGAAGTTTAAAGTGTAATTATGCTTCCATATGTACAGAACTAACTAGTGCTAACCTTGAAATTATGTCCTTTTCGGAAACCTGGTTCAAATGTGAAGACGACGAAGGAGACTGGCAATTCTCAGGTTACACACGGTATAGGCTAGACCGTCAAGTTGTAATTAATGATAAAATTAAAACAGGAGGAGGTGTCTGTATTTATATTAAGCACTATATTGAACATGATTACAATGCGTTCCCAGGGTTATGTGCTTCTGATGAGGACATAGAGGTTCAAAACATGTTAATAAATAAGCCACATATGAAAAAAATTATATTGGTCAATATGTATAGGCCTCCAGAAGGTGACAAACAGAAATTCATCAACAGATTGAATGAAATGTTATCAGATATTGAAGATCTCTACGAATATGAGGTGATTTTAATGGGTGACATGAACTTTAATGTCAAAGACGATGATGCCTTGGTAAATCAATTATTAAATAAGATGAAACTTTTAGGCCTAGTACAAGAAATCCAGGAAAGCACAAGAAAAAACGCCACTTTAGATTTAATTTTTTCAAACCTGCGAAGAAACTTTATTAGAACTGGAGTATTTAATATCCACATTTCTGACCACTACCCGGTATACTTAGTAAGAAAAAAATTTAATATTAAAAAAGCGAAAATTACTATCCAAGGCAGATCGTATATTAAACTTCCTTTTGAGGTCTTCCTTCAGGAGCTTGACAAATATGATTGGTCTTCTTTTGACAATGCCCTTGATGTTACTCTATGTTGGGAGGAATATGAGAAAGCCATCCGGTATATTTTAGACAAATTTTGCCCTTTAAAATCTTTTGAAATTCCTGAGTACAGGGATCCATGGATGAGCCAAGAAGTATACGAACAAATAAGGGATAAAAATACACGCCTACAAACGGCAAGGGATTCAAATCTTGATAGGGATTGGAAAATTGCTAATGACGCTAAAAACGCTTGTAATAAAAGGGTGGACAGGATGAGGAAAAACTTCTTTAAAGAGCAGCTAGTAAATTATGAAAAGGATCACAAGAAATTTTGGCGTGTGATAAATAATATTTTGCCTGGCCAGCCAAACAAGGGGAAAAATGTAACTTTGATTGACCAGGAAACAAATATACAGGTACAACCAAATGATACCCCAAATTTTATAAATCAATATTTTACTCAAATAGGTCCTGTCCTTGCGAAGGATATGAATATACCTTGGAAGCAATATGATGATCCAGCTGTAAATTTCATAGAACCTTTTGAAACTAACATATTAGAAGTCCAAAAATTAATCCACGATATAAATGTAAACAAATCCTCTGCAATTGACAATATTTCTACAAAATATTTAAAAGCTGCCTTTAAACACACCCCAGAAAAACTTGTCAAAATTTTCAACAAATCATTTGAACAAAATACTGTTCCCCCCCCCTGGAAGGTTTCCAAGGTTACGCCTATCCCTAAGTCTGGAAATTTAAAACAGGTTAATAACTACAGGCCTATTTCCCTTCTGCCGCTGCCATGTAAATTATTGGAAAAGATTGTACATAGTAGAGTTTATGGGTTCTTAACGCGTGAAGGTATTTTGACCAAATTTCAGGGTGGTTTTCGGGCTGGACATAGCACAGCCAACACGCTAGCAGAATTTACTGATGATATACGTAGGGAATTAAATATAGCCAATAATACAATAGCAGCATTTATAGATTTAAGAAAGGCCTTTGACACCGTAGACCACTCAGTACTTCTATGTAAATTAAATCATTATGGAATTCGCTCTGACAATTATCATTGGTTTGAAAATTATTTGGGAAACAGATTTCAGGTAGTAAACGTTAATAGCCTTTCCTCAGAAAGAGCTGAGGTGGTCTGCGGTGTCCCCCAAGGTTCTATATTGGGCCCCTTATTATTTTTATTGTACGTTAATGATGTGGTAAAATGTATTAAAAACTGTAAAATTAAGCTTTATGCCGATGATACGGTAGTCTACACAGCGCATCATGATTTTGATGCAGCTCGTAATAATCTACAAGAGGATTTGGAGTGTTATTCAACATGGTGCATACAAAATAAGCTTTCTGTAAATGCTGCCAAAAGCAAGATTATGATTTTTGCAGCAAGTAAAGGCAAATTAAATACTCTACAGGCTAATATTAGAATGAACGACCATTTGTTGCAAGTTGTTCCTAGCTATAAATATCTAGGCGTAATACTAGATCCGCTATTGAAATTTAATTTACATCTAGCGTATGTCACAAAGACAGTAGCTTATAAAACCTACAAATTGTGTCAACTTAGAGATTATCTTGACAAGAAAATTGCCTTACGTTTCTATGTAACATCAATATTGCCTTACATGGATTATGCTGATATTTTATTTCAATCGGCAGCAGAAAAATATTTGCAACCACTCCAGTATGCCCAGAATAAGTGTCTAAAAATCTGTATGAAATACCCTCACCTGACCCCCACTGAAACTGTACATAGCGATACTAAATGTAACATGCTATCTGATAGGAGGGAGGCTCACCTCATGAACCATATGTATTCTAGGTCTAGAAATCAGGTTTATGTTGACCGTAGGCAGCGTGTGACTCGAATGGCTCAAGCCCCAATGTGTAAAATACTACATGCCAATGGTCTTGCGTATGGGAGGAGTGTGGAGTTTTCTGGTGCTGTAGGTTGGAATGATCTAACAGTCCTAAGAAGAAATGCTGAAACCTATGAGATTTTTAAAACAGAGACCAAGCGTCATCTTAGGAGCCTCCTGGTTTGATACACCGGTAGGCTCTCTATTGATAGGTCTTCCAACCACCCCCCCCCCCTTACCTCTTCGACATTTTACTTCTTAACCTACCCTGTTTTCGGATCTAAAACTGCTCAAATTCCAATAAAACCCTCACCTATTATCTCTTATAAACTATTATATAAGTAACATTTAAGACAAACTCCATGTTATTTTCTTTCTCCTTATTTATTTATACCTGATAAAGTGTCATACACGCTACTCATTCATTGACGATAGGATAACCAGAATATCAACCCGCTACACTTTTTTAAGTGGGGATGAAGGTTATTCTTTCTTTGTTGCCTTTTACATACAGAACATACATGTATTAAAGTCCTCTTTATCTCGTCATATACATAATTCTGATGATACTAAGCTTCATGTGAAAAGAAGAACGCTATGCAACATGTTATACTACCGGTAAACTATATTGTAGTGCCCGTCGATTAACTCAATTGATATTGATGCAGCGAGCTTGTTACGCATAGTTATACATGATGAGATCAACAGGAAAATGATGAGAACTTGAACTGTAACCGTATGTGAAATATGCAAATAAAGATATTTAAAACAAAAAAAATACAAAATACAGACCTTTTACATGTGTCCTACCCCCTCTATCCCTCTCTGCCTTTAACATTAGACAACCTTCTACCTCTCTAGTCCCTCATTTTACAGGGCTCCTCATTCTAAAATATGCAATGGCATTGAGTGTGCCACTGACAGATATGCCTTCAGCGTGTCCCAATTATGGTGCATTGTAGATCAATAGGCCGACAGTTCAAACCCCAACAGCAGTCATTATCCCACTAGTATAGGCCTTTGCCTGTGTACAAGTAGGAGGCACACATAGCCTCCTCTTTGTAGTCCATGACTGTGGATGTGAGAACCAGAGTTGAGAGGGAGGGAGGCTGGAGATGGTCAGGATATGGCCCACTAGACTCCAGCCCTTGATGTCGTCATCTGAGGCTCGTGATGCTTTAAAGGCCTGTTACACTAGCAGCACTCGCTGCGCGGCATCTGCTGCAAAATCTTGCCGCAGGAAAGCTAACACTGATAGCTTTTGCTGCAGCAAGTAGTTGCAGCAAGTTGCAGCAAGTTTTTACCCTGTTACACTAGCTGCATCTGCCGCACAGGACGTTCTTCGGCAGATGCAGTGCGGCAGATGCTGTCAGTGTAACAAAGCCTTTTCATAGTCAAGTTGTTAGTTCTTTGCCTTCGGTTGAGCTTATGACTCAAATGGAACAGAGAGATGTTAACGAGGAGTCATCTTGACCAACTTTTAAATGTAACCTGGTGTTGTGGCTCATGCCGAAAGGCAAAAATAAGAAAAAAAATTGTTTTGCATTTTTCATGACGAATCAGGAATTGTGGAGTGGCTATACTACTTTGAATGGCAGTGTACAGTTTGAACACAAAGACTTCCATGAGAGAAATGCTTTTGCTTGAGCTCATAAATAACCAAATTGGGGACCCTGTATATTTTAATCCCCAGTCTCCAGCTGGGTGGAAAGCCAACCCAAGTTTATGGACCCTCACAAATCATGTATGATGTTCCAGCCTTTTTTCTACACTCCATAATCCCTTATATATTTGACCCATGTACCCAACCCGCACCCGACCCCTGTCCGTCCGACCCTTTGAACCTGGCTCTGCTTGGCTGCTGGCCATCCTTTTAATCTTACCTCTTACAGGGCATGAACGGTCCTCTCCACTCAGCCTTACAAGACCTGCCCTACAGCCCACATCTACTAACATACCCACTCTCTCAGCCTACAAAGAACTATATTTTGCGTTGTTCATCCTAAAATTGAGGCATAGTACAACCCAAGGAATTCCTGAATAAAGTTACACATTTTAGAATACTTTCATTCAATCATTGTGGATCTTGGAGGACTCCTGCTATCGGACACCTGGTTAAAGAATTGTCAAACATCACTGCCTTTTCACTGGAAACTCTTCTTTGTTGATTATCCATATTTCAATTCTGCAGTATTAAATCATCTTTTCCTCTGACCACCCAAGGGGAAGCTAAACCAAACACTGTTGCATGTTAAAATCACTTCAGACTTGTTCTGGAGGATACTACTGAGGAGGCATCCCCTTTTAATTGAGTCATTAAGCTCTAATCCCAGATGAAAGACAAAGGAATATGAAATTAAAGTGAATCTGTTTTCAAACTTTTCCCCTTCAACTCAATTTATATAAAGCATAATGTTATGACTATAAGAAAGCAGTACAAAATCAGGGAATATACATTACATTCAATATTGAAATTTGAAACGTAATAAGGTTTTATCTTTTCTTTGTCTCACACTGCAAATAATCTTCTCGGCAGTTGTCCTCAAATACCAATAAACCAGTGTTTGGAATAACAAAATGCATGATGCTATAATACCTGAGACAAGAAGGCACAGTATGAACTAGTACTCAGGTTCAGGGGAATAAAAGTCCAAGGCTTATTTCATACCGGGGATGGCTATTACTATGCTTAAGTACTAGAATTCTCGTATCCCATGCCCCCCATGGGATACAGTGTTGTGATTCCCCATGGCCCATGACGTCAGAATGAGGTCGACGTCAGAACGAGGTCGCTACGTCACTACGAGGTCGCGACGTCATAATGAGGTCAAAAAAAAATAGTTCCGGCATTGGCAGTGACGACCTGTCAAGATGAAGGGAGAAGTGGAGGAGTCCTACCTGTCTGCTGACGATGAAATGGCGATTTCCAGCGATATTCTGACGTATGACTTGCAGTTTAACATGGGCGATAGTTTGGCGATAGATGGGATAAGTTTTGATGTCATTGAAGTGGCAAACAGCGCTGTTGAAGTGGAAGAAGTGGCAGAAGTTGCAGAAGTGCGTTCTGGCGTAGTTGATGGCGTCGTTGATGGCGTCGTTGATGGCGTCGTTGATGGAGCTTCAAAAAAGAAGAATAAAGTCAGCAAAGCCCAAGTAGAAAAGGTGATCAAGGACATTAAAGGCAGGGACGAGTTAAAGGAATTTGTGGAATCTACCAAGAATGTGAATACAGCCCGAAAAACGAAGCAGGTATGTTGAAATTAGTAAAAGCTGACCCTTTGACCTTGACGACCTTGAAAATTAAACCCCCAAAAATTTGGGAAAATGCAGCCCCCCCCCCACATTCTACCAAGAATGTGAATAAAGCCCGAAAAACGAAGCAGGTATGTTGAAATTAGCATGGACTTGGGCTTGAACTTGAACAAAATGATCAAATGATCAAGATTATTTTTCAAAAATAGCAAGACGAAAATAATTTTTTTAGGGGTCTTAGGCCTAATTGGGTGAATTGATACGGTAGTGGAGTACAGTACAAGTTTTGGGCATTCCAAAAATAGTAATTTTGTAGAAATAGGAATTTTTTTGAAAGGGGGGGGATGAATTGAAAAAGGGTTGTTTTTCCTTAGTCCCCTCCAGATAGCCCACATCATCCCTTATGCTTGCTGTTGGATGGACAGTCAAGAAGAATGGGGAGAAGGGGTCGTAGCATGATTCGGGTCGCCTATGACGGAACATCTTGAAATATGGAGAAAAAATATTATTTGGGGGGGGGGGGGGGGGCTTAGAAATTGTTATAAAATAACAATTATACTATTACTGAGTTATGAATTTGATCAATTTGCGTTATTCTATTTTGTCAGGTAGTAAATGCGTTCCAGCGATGGCTCTCGAAGGTATGCCAGGAAGAAACACCAATCGAGGCGATGCATGCCATCGATTTAGATGGCTTTATCAGTAACTACCTCATGATGAAAAGGAAAGCTAATGGAGAGGAGCACGAGCCGGATACGCTCATATCCATACATCGGGGAATATTAAGGTGAGAAAAATAATGAAAAAGTCGCATTTTTTGAGGTTTTAGTGTAGACCGATTAAGAAAAAAAGTCGCATTTTTGGGGTTTTAGTGTAGACCAATTAAGAAAAAAAGTCGCATTTTTTGGGTTTTAGCGTAGACCGATTAAGATAAAAAGTCGCATTTTTTGGGTTTGAGTGTAGACCGATGAACATAAAAAGTCGCGTTTTTTGGGTTTTAGCGTAGACCGATTAAGAAAAAAAGGTCGCGTTTTTTGGGTGTTAGCGTAGACCGATGAAGATAAAAAGTCGCATTTTTTGGGTTTTAGCGTAGACCGATTAAGATAAAAAGTCGCATTTTTTTGGTTTGAGTGTAGACCGATTAAGATAAAAAGTCGCGTTTTTTGGGTTTTAGCGTGGACCGATTAAGATAAAAAGTCGCATTTTTTGGGTTTGAGTGTAGACCGATTAAGATGAAAAGTCGCATTTTTTGGGTTTGAGTGTAGACCGATGAACATAAAAAGTCGCGTTTTTTGGGTTTTAGCGTAGACCGATTAAGAAAAAAAGGTCGCGTTTTTTGGGTGTTAGCGTAGACCGATGAAGATAAAAAGTCGCATTTTTTGGGTTTTAGCGTAGACCGATTGAGATAAAAAGTCGCATTTTGTGGGTTTGAGTGTAGACCGATTACGATAAAAAGTCGCGTTTTTTGGGTTTTAGCGTGGACCGATTAAGATAAAAAGTCGCATTTTTTGGGTTTGAGTGTAGACCGATTAAGATGAAAAGTCACATTTTTTGGGTTTGAGTGTAGACCGATTAAGAAAAGAAGTCGCGTTTTTTGGGTTTTAGCGTAGACCGATTAAGATAAAAAGTCGCGTTTTTTGGGTTTTAGTGTAGACCGATGAAGAAAAAAAGTCGCATTTTTGGGGTTTTAGTGTAGACCGATTAAGAAAAGAAGTCGCATTTTTTGGGTTTTAGCGTAGACCGATTAAGATAAAAAGTCGCGTTTTTTGGGTTTTAGCGTAGACCGATTAAGATAAAAAGTCGCATTTTTTGGGTTTGATTGAAGACCGATTAAAATAAAAAGTCGCATTTTTTGAGTATACCTAATTTGAAATTGATTTTTATTTTGCAGGCACTTGAAAAACAAGCATTACGCTTATGATCCTCTGACTGACGACGAATTCGAAATGTCTCGGGATGTGCTTGCCTCGAAGCGTATGAAGCTCAAGCAGCTGGGTAAAGGGAATAGGCCCAACAAAAGTGAGGCAATCGACGATGATGAAATTGAAAAATTGTGGGCCACTGGGGCCCTTGGAATGTCGACCCCCCGAATTCTACAGGAAACAGTATATTTCTACACTAATATGTGCTTCGGTCAAAGGGGATGTCACGAGCCCAAACAAATGTTATGGGGAGATGTTGAGGAGTTAGTCGAGTCGGATGGTACAGTGTATCTAGAATTTGCCGAGAAAGCAACCAAAACCCGACAGGGCCATGGGGGCCCCCGTGAGTACCCCCCCAAATTATATGAAACGGGGGACGACAGATGCCCCGTGTGGTATTTCAAGATGTTCCGTCATAGGCGACCCGAATCATGCTACGACCCCTTCTCCCCATTCTTCTTGACTGTCCATCCAACAGCAAGCATAAGGGATGATGTGGGCTATCTGGAGGGGGCTATGGGGAAAAACACCCTTGAGGAAATTGTGAAAAATGTTTGCCAAAGGGGGGGGGTGGTTGGAAAGAAAACCAACCACAGTCTGAGGAGAACGGGCATTTCCAAATTATTGGGCAATAACGTTCCTACTACACTTGTTGCCCAGCATAGTGGGCATAAAAATCTTGGGAGCCTAAAGGGGTACGAAACAGCTACTCGTCTACAACAGAGGGCCATGAGCAACATACTCACCGGTAAGCGAGTAGGGCCTACTCCTCCAGCAGCCCTAGGTGCTCCAGCGCCTAAAGGTGGCCCTGGTAATTTCGTATCCGTCCAAGAAGCCATTGAAGAAGCCAAGAATCAAGTTGCTCCATGGTAAATGTGGTCGTTCCTACTAAAAGACCATACGCCTCATCTGACGTCTTTGAAGAAAGCAACGTGGCCGCCCTGCCAAGTCCTGCCCCACGTGCAAATTCGACAATTGAAAGGCTCGCACAGAGCGCATCCGGCATGTTTGCACACGCAAATATCCATGGGGACATTAAATTGACCATAAACTACAATGTCTGTAACACACAAAGCTCATCAGTCACTGTTTCTCCTGTAATTCCAAAAATTCCAGATATGTAAGGCGAAGAAAGAAGCCATGCGGTAGTCCATGTTGTCGTTTGTTGACGCCGCGCTGGCCGTTAATTCGAAACGACGTGTCGGAGAAAATTGAAATAAAATGTTGAATTACTGTTGAAAAAGGAGTCAAATCGTCTTTATTAACATGGTATAATATATATTTAATAAGTAAAGGCATTGTAGAGGGCTAGAAGTACCTGAATTGAATAAAAAAAAAAAATTGACGACGATACGAAAGTGAGTGACAACGGGCATATCGTCGTTGGCTGTAGTTTGGTTCGGCGAGACGCACAAAATGTAGTCCCTCAGCGTTTGCAGGATAATTCAGTGATGGGAGGGGTTATTATGGGGATAATTAGGGAGAATTTACTTGGAAAGGTGCAAATAGAAGGAATTTGGGAGAATTAATATGTAAAAATATGAAACATCATACGGCAACAACGTTAACCACCGAGGCGTATTCCTACGCCGCTGGTCACGTGATCAGTCTAGATTCAAAATGGCGGTGTAAACATCGAAGAAGACGAGTGGACGCTAACAGAAAGTAAATATTGTTGTTTTTATTCATTTTTAGATCGTTTTGGCATGAAATAAAGGCAAAGGCTCATGGCCAGAGCACATTTCGGTACCGTTCCCCCCTCGGTGAGGCTGGGGCCGCATCCCACTCAGCCTGCGGCTTCGTGGGATACGGCCCCAGCCTCACCTCAGGGGGAACGGTACCGAAATATCCTCTGGCCATGGGCCTTTGTCTATTTATTTCATACCGGGGATGGCTATTACTATGCTTAAGTACTAGAATTCTCGTATCCCATGCCCCCCATGGGATACAGTGTTGTGATTCCCCATGGCCCATGACGTCAGAATGAGGTCGACGTCAGAACGAGGTCGCTACGTCACTACGAGGTCGCGACGTCATAATGAGGTCAAAAAAAAATAGTTCCGGCATTGGCAGTGACGACCTGTCAAGATGAAGGGAGAAGTGGAGGAGTCCTACCTGTCTGCTGACGATGAAATGGCGATTTCCAGCGATATTCTGACGTATGACTTGCAGTTTAACATGGGCGATAGTTTGGCGAAAGATGGGATAAGTTTTGATGTCATTGAAGTGGCAAACAGCGCTGTTGAAGTGGAAGAAGTGGCAGAAGTTGCAGAAGTGCGTTCTGGCGTAGTTGATGGCGTCGTTGATGGCGTCGTTGATGGCGTCGTTGATGGAGCTTCAAAAAAGAAGAATAAAGTCAGCAAAGCCCAAGTAGAAAAGGTGATCAAGGACATTAAAGGCAGGGACGAGTTAAAGGAATTTGTGGAATCTACCAAGAATGTGAATACAGCCCGAAAAACGAAGCAGGTATGTTGAAATTAGTAAAAGCTGACCCTTTGACCTTGACGACCTTGAAAATTAAACCCCCAAAAATTTGGGAAAATGCAGCCCCCCCCCCCCACATTCTACCAAGAATGTGAATAAAGCCCGAAAAACGAAGCAGGTATGTTGAAATTAGCATGGACTTGGGCTTGAACTTGAACAAAATGATCAAATGATCAAGATTATTTTTCAAAAATAGCAAGACGAAAATAATTTTTTTAGGGGTCTTAGGCCTAATTGGGTGAATTGATACGGTAGTGGAGTACAGTACAAGTTTTGGGCATTCCAAAAATAGTAATTTTGTAGAAATAGGAATTTTTTTGAAAGGGGGGGGATGAATTGAAAAAGGGTTGTTTTTCCTTAGTCCCCTCCAGATAGCCCACATCATCCCTTATGCTTGCTGTTGGATGGACAGTCAAGAAGAATGGGGAGAAGGGGTCGTAGCATGATTCGGGTCGCCTATGACGGAACATCTTGAAATATGGAGAAAAAATATTATTTGGGGGGGGGGGGGGGGCTTAGAAATTGTTATAAAATAACAATTATACTATTACTGAGTTATGAATTTGATCAATTTGCGTTATTCTATTTTGTCAGGTAGTAAATGCGTTCCAGCGATGGCTCTCGAAGGTATGCCAGGAAGAAACACCAATTGAGGCGATGCATGCCATCGATTTAGATGGCTTTATCAGTAACTACCTCATGATGAAAAGGAAAGCTAATGGAGAGGAGCACGAGCCGGATACGCTCACATCCATACATCGGGGAATATTAAGGTGAGAAAAATAATGAAAAAGTCGCATTTTTTGAGGTTTTAGTGTAGACCGATTAAGAAAAAAAGTCGCATTTTTGGGGTTTTAGTGTAGACCGATTAAGAAAAAAAGTCGCATTTTTTGGGTTTTAGCGTAGACCGATTAAGATAAAAAGTCGCATTTTTTGGGTTTGAGTGTAGACCGATTAAGATAAAAAGTCGCGTTTTTTGGGTTTTAGCGTGGACCGATTAAGATAAAAAGTCGCATTTTTTGGGTTTGAGTGTACACCGATTAAGATGAAAAGTCGCATTTTTTGGGTTTGAGTGTAGACCGATGAACATAAAAAGTCGCGTTTTTTGGGTTTTAGCGTAGACCGATTAAGAAAAAAAGGTCGCGTTTTTTGGGTGTTAGCGTAGACCGATGAAGAAAAAAAGTCGCATTTTTTGGGTTTTAGCGTAGACCGATTAAGATAAAAAGTCGCATTTTTTGGGTTTGAGTGTAGACCGATTAAGATAAAAAGTCGCGTTTTTTGGGTTTTAGCGTGGACCGATTAAGATAAAAAGTCGCATTTTTTGGGTTTGAGTGTAGACCGATTAAGATGAAAAGTCGCATTTTTTGGGTTTGAGTGTAGACCGATGAACATAAAAAGTCGCGTTTTTTGGGTTTTAGCGTAGACCGATTAAGAAAAAAAGGTCGCGTTTTTTGGGTGTTAGCGTAGACCGATGAAGATAAAAAGTCGCATTTTTTGGGTTTTAGCGTAGACCGATTGAGATAAAAAGTCGCATTTTGTGGGTTTGAGTGTAGACCGATTACGATAAAAAGTCGCGTTTTTTGGGTTTTAGCGTGGACCGATTAAGATAAAAAGTCGCATTTTTTGGGTTTGAGTGTAGACCGATTAAGATGAAAAGTCACATTTTTTGGGTTTGAGTGTAGACCGATTAAGAAAAGAAGTCGCGTTTTTTGGGTTTTAGCGTAGACCGATTAAGATAAAAAGTCGCGTTTTTTGGGTTTTAGTGTAGACCGATGAAGAAAAAAAGTCGCATTTTTGGGGTTTTAGTGTAGACCGATTAAGAAAAGAAGTCGCATTTTTTGGGTTTTAGCGTAGACCGATTAAGATAAAAAGTCGCGTTTTTTGGGTTTTAGCGTAGACCGATTAAGATAAAAAGTCGCATTTTTTGGGTTTGATTGTAGACCGATTAAAATAAAATGTCGCATTTTTTGAGTATACCTAATTTGAAATTGATTTTTATTTTGCAGGCACTTGAAAAACAAGCATTACGCTTATGATCCTCTGACTGACGACGAATTCGAAATGTCTCGGGATGTGCTTGCCTCGAAGCGTATGAAGCTCAAGCAGCTGGGTAAAGGGAATAGGCCCAACAAAAGTGAGGCAATCGACGATGATGAAATTGAAAAATTGTGGGCCACTGGGGCCCTTGGAATGTCGACCCCCCGAATTCTACAGGAAACAGTATATTTCTACACTAATATGTGCTTCGGTCAAAGGGGATGTCACGAGCCCAAACAAATGTTTTGGGGAGATGTTGAGGAGTTAGTCGAGTCGGATGGTACAGTGTATCTAGAATTTGCCGAGAAAGCAACCAAAACCCGACAGGGCCATGGGGGCCCCCGTGAGTACCCCCCCAAATTATATGAAACGGGGGACGACAGATGCCCCCGTGTGGTATTTCAAGATGTTCCGTCATAGGCGACCCGAATCATGCTACGACCCCTTCTCCCCATTCTTCTTGACTGTCCATCCAACAGCAAGCATAAGGGATGATGTGGGCTATCTGGAGGGGGCTATGGGGAAAAACACCCTTGAGGAAATTGTGAAAAATGTTTGCCAAAGGGGGGGGGTGGTTGGAAAGAAAACCAACCACAGTCTGAGGAGAACGGGCATTTCCAAATTATTGGGCAATAACGTTCCTACTACACTTGTTGCCCAGCATAGTGGGCATAAAAATCTTGGGAGCCTAAAGGGGTACGAAACAGCTACTCGTCTACAACAGAGGGCCATGAGCAACATACTCACCGGTAAGCGAGTAGGGCCTACTCCTCCAGCAGCCCTAGGTGCTCCAGCGCCTAAAGGTGGCCCTGGTAATTTCGTATCCGTCCAAGAAGCCATTGAAGAAGCCCAAGAATCAAGTTGCTCCATGGTAAATGTGGTCGTTCCTACTAAAAGACCATACGCCTCATCTGACGTCTTTGAAGAAAGCAACGTGGCCGCCCTGCCAAGTCCTGCCCCACGTGCAAATTCGACAATTGAAAGGCTCGCACAGAGCGCATCCGGCATGTTTGCACACGCAAATATCCATGGGGACATTAAATTGACCATAAACTACAATGTCTGTAACACACAAAGCTCATCAGTCACTGTTTCTCCTGTAATTCCAAAAATTCCAGATATGTAAGGCGAAGAAAGAAGCCATGCGGTAGTCCATGTTGTCGTTTGTTGACGCCGCGCTGGCCGTTAATTCGAAACGACGTGTCGGAGAAAATTGAAATAAAATGTTGAATTACTGTTGAAAAAGGAGTCAAATCGTCTTTATTAACATGGTATAATATATATTTAATAAGTAAAGGCATTGTAGAGGGCTAGAAGTACCTGAATTGAATAAAAAAAAAAAATTGACGACGATACGAAAGTGAGTGACGACGGGCATATCGTCGTTGGCTGTAGTTTGGTTCGGCGAGACGCACAAAATGTAGTCCCTCAGCGTTTGCAGGATAATTCAGTGATGGGAGGGGTTATTATGGGGATAATTAGGGAGAATTTACTTGGAAAGGTGCAAATAGAAGGAATTTGGGAGAATTAATATGTAAAAATATGAAACATCATACGGCAACGACGTTAACCACCGAGGCGTATTCCTACGCCGCTGGTCACGTGATCAGTCTAGATTCAAAATGGCGGTGTAAACATCGAAGAAGACGAGTGGACGCTAACAGAAAGTAAATATTGTTGTTTTTATTCATTTTTAGATCGTTTTGGCATGAAATAAAGGCAAAGGCTCATGGCCAGAGCACATTTCGGTACCGTTCCCCCCTCGGTGAGGCTGGGGCCGCATCCCACTCAGCCTGCGGCTTCGTGGGATACGGCCCCAGCCTCACCTCAGGGGGAACGGTACCGAAATATCCTCTGGCCATGGGCCTTTGTCTATATATCCATATGAAGGCAAGTGTTTTCACAGCACAGCCAAAGTGAACTTTTCCATTATTTTCCCATCCTATTACAATAGCTAGCACTGATTGCGCTGGTTATTAGGAATTCCAGCACAAAACATGTAAATACGATTAAAGCTGGATTCAGCTGCATAGACTGTGCTTCATGTGAAGATTGAGTAAGCTGCATTGGTTAGCCTTGCCTTTGAAAATGCATGCCATACTCATCCTTTTTGTGGACGCAGCATAATTTTATTAATAACATATTCGCTTATAGTAAAGTAATGACTTGGAAAACCCCATTAATAACTGTCAGATAAAAGTCAATAATCCATCAGATTTTGGCTTGGTCAGTTATTCCTTTCAGGGGTCTGGATTCGACCCTCCCAGGCATCTGGATTTGATGCTCACAGGGGTCTGGATTTAATGTGGTTAACCATATCCTGAAGAGACTAAGATGATCCATAAATGGCAGACATGATTAGGGCTGGGAGTTCTGAAATGCAAATTAACTTTGTGTATTTGCCAATGTTTTTACAACGGAGCTACATTTCTCACTGGTTAACTTGAAACGGGAGATGAGTAATGAGGATTTACTTAATTACCAAAGCATGGTGAGTTTTTACTGAATCTGTTTGGTTTGGTGTCTTAAATACTCCACTGTAAGATCTCCCCTAAGACTGGGGCAAGTTGACAGACGTAATTCTCAAATTATGTTATGGGACGTTACTTTAGAATACCAAGCAGCTCAGTGAACAAGGAGGCACTTCCCAATTTGATAATTATTTGGATTTAACTGTGAAATGTCTTAATCAACATAAAAGGTAGTGTAATTTCGCACACCTATGACATTATTGTTCCATGAACCATGAATATGCTAGTTAGTCGGTTTTTACATTTAATGTTACAGAAGGCGTTACTTTATTGCATTTTAAAATTGGCCATTTATAACCGAGACATCTTCAAGAGCCATCATAGAGCTTCTCTGACCACTGCTGTACCTGCTGTCACTGTCAGCAGGTGGAAGACTGCCCGGATTTTAACACAGGCTGGACAACCCACCCAGGCTGATAATACAGGTCACTCAGCCTGGTATTTAGGGCTGTTCTGTTACAGCACTGTGTTTTTACCATAGCTTTTATTTAATCATATTTGCGAATTTTTTATGATATTTGCTAAGAATAAACTCATATGGAGGGTATAGATAAATATATCACCTACTAACTTATGGATGCAGTATGTGCCTGGTCTGTTGCATTTCAAAATAATTACATGTTTAAATTGGTATTCTGTCTGATGGGACAACTATAACAGCAGGTAAAATAGCTGTCTCTCATGGGAGAAGGTGTGAAAGCCTGAGCCCCAGCCAGCTATACCAGGCTGATGTGCTGGGAGAGTGTGAACAACCTGAACAAACACCCTGCCTGTAAAGACTCCCGGCCTGCTAAACCAACCTGGGCAGCCTGTATTACCAGGCTGCCTGGAAATACGGGCCAGGCTGTATCCCTGGTCCCATCCTCCACCTGGTCAGTGAGAATGTTATGAATACATGTACTGCTGTCACACAGACCTGTCCCTGTCACACGTTTGCTACTGACATCTTTGTAATTGTGTATCCCCTTGGGGAGTTATAACCCAAGACATTTTGGGTGAGTGCCATTGACAAGAAAAAAAGTAAAATTAAGCATTTCTCTCACAAAACCTGTCAGTGCTGTCACAGCTAGGACCTTGGTAGGGGTGTTAGGTAGCAGGTGTGTCTGGGGCAGGGAGCAGCTTACCAGTGGAGGCAGGGTGCTGCGGGCTTCAGAGGCTGCTGTGTTGAGGCCACCAGAAATCTAATTCACCCCCAGATAACTTCATTGCTGGACCGCTCCTGGCCATTTTCCTATGGGTCCCAGGTTAAGATCCCATGTGATTCTATCAATTTCCACCTGCCCATTCTAGATTTTGGACAGGTAGAGTTGGTGATATGTGATATGTGATATGTGTTATGTGTTATGTGATTTTAAAGGAGAAATATTTGATAGGTGGTATAATGCTACACTTGTGTTGGGATACTGAGGCAGAGTATGTATGAATAATGAATACTTCCTATGATAATTACTGACCTGGTGATAAGCTTACCTATTCAGTGCTCATGCATTCTGCTGACCTGGTTAGATCTAAACACCAGTCATGAGATGGCAAGTTGTTTGTTGCCACTGCATTGCATGATGACCTAATAATGATGACAAATATTGCTTTGAATCAATATTCTGTTCTTAAAGGGTTGAATCAATTCCAATATATTCACCTTTTATTCGCAGCACATGACATAGCTCAGGTTTGTGCTTGCGCCTCCTCTAGCAACAACTAAAAACAGTGAGCCAATTCCTAATGTTTTCCCAGATTAGTAAACAGCAGCCACACTGTTAAACTCAGCAAATAAAGTTGAGTTTATGACACCAAGGGGTCTCCTGGTTTCTTTTTCTAATTTGTTTGTTGGACTTGGACTTTAAATAACCATTGCCTTCTCAAAATACCTTCCCTTCAATCTCCATTACTAAACGGTGAAAGCAATAAAAAAGCTGCTGCTTGGAATGAGTCCAGGCAATGTTAGGGCCCTCCATCCTGTATTACATGGGGTCGTGGACAAAACTTGCTGTGGAATGTTTCTATGGTCTCTAGCTGCGGATTGACTACATATTGAGCAACATCTACTAATACAAGGAAAGGTGCATCATGCATCCCAAAAGTAGTAGTGTTTACTTTAGGACTGAGCTGCTGTATCAATGTAGCAGTACTTCATGATGATAAGAGCAATAGCATGAAGCTGTTTTTCATCAATAGGAGGGGCTGATAATGAGCTGACATATGAGTAGAAGCCTGTAACAGTGACATTACACTGTAATTGCGTATCGAGCCTGAGGCAGGTTTCTTCTTGCTCTTTGCTCTAACCTAAAATCGATTTGGAACATTTATGGTGCCATAAAAATAAGGGGGTGGGTGATTGTGGCATGAAGGGGAATGCTTCCCTCCTACATTACAGCTTATAGCTTTACACTGAGATGATAGTGGTGGCGGCTGTAGACAACAGGGTCATAACTGTAATCCTGCAGTCTGGCTGGGGATTAGACCAGACTGATAGATATTGGTCAATGGCGTTCTATTTCTTATAGATATAAGCACTTCTTCGGAGTACCTTAAATCCTATTTCTTGGATAACTCCAAAGAACAAGCAGATGCTACCAGATGATCTAACATGGTTTAGATCTAGGCCCAAAGTATACATCATATATAGTTTTGTTTTTACCCACGATTATTTTGTTCAGTAAGTCCTAATTTCCAGATTTTGTCCCCAGAATTTCCCAATTTCTTCTATTATTTCAGTCAAGGCATCACTGGTGACAGACCCATGTTCAGTTTCTGTATCCTGATATATATATATATATATATATATATATATATA
Source organism: Harmothoe impar (assembly GCA_947462335.1). Taxonomy (NCBI): domain Eukaryota; kingdom Metazoa; phylum Annelida; class Polychaeta; order Phyllodocida; family Polynoidae; genus Harmothoe; species Harmothoe impar. Next base: position 2,112,583 of record OX381713.1, read on the forward strand.
TATATATATATGTACAGAAGTTACATTCATTATACTACTTACTAATCAATTCTAATACTCTATAAGGAACATGTGCGCGTTATGGGTCCATATTAAGATTTAATTAATATTACTTGCTTTCTTCCAAAAGCTGACAGCACCCTACTTTGTGTAATTAATAGCATATATTATATCTATATATCATTTACTTCCAGTGTATGTCAAGGAATTAATTGTACTTGCAGTAGCAACTTTATCGAATATCATGAAAATGAATAAAGCGTATTCAAACTAAAAAATCAGGAGTTCTATTGGTCCAAACTGCCTTTAGAGACATACGTCTGGGAGTCTGGTGGCTGGATGGCTGGATGACTCCCCTGAGGCAATCCTTTAGTATGTATAATACATATTCATGTCCACCTCTAGAGAGTCTCAACATCAGGACAACATATTCCCCTGTGTCTGTCATTCTAATTAACAGACCAGATCCAAAGAGAAAACAGCATCCACACAAATCCTTATGTATGCATATTGATGGTAGTATGGCTAAGGGCCATGGGGTTGGGGGACGATGGAATGTAAACAGGTTATTTCATGCATCTCTAAACAAATATAAGGTATGGAATTCCATGAGGTGAAAGGAGCTAAAGTTTTTATCATGTTTCATCTTTTTAGGTATAAGTATAATTAATGATACTATTTGCTTGTTGGATCTCATTAATTGTATTTGTTTTATGTAAAGCTATTTCCCCTCTTATACAGTGCTCTCTCAAGCATGTTTTAGGTACATTCAATAGCCAGTCTGCAGACCACTGCGAACTCTTCCTCCCTCTTCCTGCTTTCTTCCCCGACTTTGTCCACTTTCTGCGTAAGATCCTTCCCCTCATTACCCACATGCACTTTGTGCCTGCCTTCTCAACTATCCCAGACCACCAGAAGACAATGGGACCGGCCATGCAAGTCCTCTCCATACCTTTTGTCCTTCTAACCTCTTTCTTCCCGTCCCCTCAACCATCTCTCCCATCAGGCCGGCTGTATTCGTTCCATTCACCTCTATAGACCACAGGAAGCAGCAGAGAGCATGCCGGGGGCCTTCCTGGCTGCCCTGTCGCCCAGAGCAGCCTCCCTGTGTACATCCGCACCTTGAGGTCAGAGGTCGTACCCGGGGTGAGCAGGAAGTGGCCGGAAGGCGTCCAATGTCGCTCCTTCTTTGTCCCACTTGCCCCTCAGCATTTCATCATTTCCCTTTTTTATACATTCCTAGTCCCATTTCTTTAGTCTTTTGTTTTCGGCAGGAAAGAGGGTCAGGATTTCCCCAAGAGCCTGGCACCCTTCATGAATAGTGATTGGTGTGTGGGTTCCTGGGCAATTCTAACCCCTTTAGGACAGCGCAGTGCTTTAATGCTCTTTGGCCAATATCAACATGATGCATGATTGAAACCTGGGTGAGTGTACTTATTAAGGCTTGTCCCTCTTGGAGTGTACCACCCTAAGAGGTTTGATATGATGCATGAATGCAGCCACTTTTGGTAACTTTGCAGGTTCTTTTTTAATCCATCATTATTTGAAGGAGGTCATGGATGAACTCTGCGGTCCTTGAAGGGATAAAGGTGATGTAGGTTGTTCGGTCAGTGTGTAACTCAATGCTTGTTGGTAAAAAGGTACAAAAAACAAAAAGGCCTTTCGCTTGTTTCCTAGATTCCTCACTCTTTTTTTCATGGCAGTATCTCACTCCCTACTCTCTTTGTTAGACCCTCTTTTATCTCTATGCTTGTAGCTCTTTCATGTTGCCCTGACAACATTATAGTTTTCTACTTTCATCTATTTCTGTATTCCCAGGGTTGTTAATTCCTTTGGTTGAGCTTATGACTTAAAGAGGAAAATTCATTGAAAATCGAAAATAGGAAATGTTCTTTATTTTGATTGACAAATCAGGAATACTACCTTGAATGGCTGTGTAGAGTTTAAAAGCAAAAATTTCCATGAGTGAAATGCTTTTGCTTGACCTTACAAGTAACCAAATTGGGGACCCTTTATGTTTTAATCCCAAGTCTCCAGCTGGGTGGAAAGCCAACCCTAGTGAATGGACCCTCACAAATCATGTATGATTCTATACTCCCTAATCCATTATACATTTGACCCATGTACCAGCCCAGAGACCCAGCCTTCCTGTCTGACCCTTTGAACCTTACCCTGCTTTGCTGCTAGCCATCCTTTTAATCTTACCCCCTGCAGGACATAAACAGTCTTCCACTCAGCCTTACCAAGACCTGCCCCATAGGCCAACCTACAACCCACATCTACCAACACAACCAGCACTACTCTCTCAGCATACATAGAAACTATATTTAGCATTTCCTTACCCTAAGTGGGATGCACAGCGGAACCTTTGAAACTCATGAATCGATATACAAATTCTAAGGTACTTTCATTCATTGTGGTTGTTGTTTGAATGCTCTTTTGTGATCATGATACATTTCTTGGTTTAGCAAGGAGTTGATTAGAATACACAGGGTGACAATATACCTTTCATCACTCTTGCTAGTGGATGTCTGGTAAGAGAGTTGTGAAACATCATTGCCATTTCACCAGAAACTATCCTTATTGATTTCATTTCTGGTCTGGAAAAAATTGTGGTCAACACAATCCATATTTGAATTCTACTGTAATCATCTTTTACTCTGACCACTCAAGGGGAAGCTAATCCAAAGATTGTTGCATGTTGAAATCATGTCTGACTTGATCTGAAGGATACTAGTGAGGAGGCCTCCCCCTTTAATTGAATTATTAAGCCCTAATTCAAGATGAAAGACAAAGAAAATTGAGATTAAAGTGAAGTTGATTTCAAACTTTTCCTCTTCAACTGAATTTGAGAGTAATCCTATCAAAAAAGTCCAGTAGCATAATGTAATGACTACCACAAAGCTGTACAAAAGCAGGGAACATAAATTACATTCAATATTCAAATTTGATACTTTATGAGGTTTGATCTTTCCTCTGTCTCATACTGCAAATAATCCTTATGGCAGTTGTCCTCAAACCACAATCAATCTGTGTTTGGAACAATCACATGCATGAGGCTTTCAAACCTGAGACCAGAAGGGACAGCATTAGGTTCAGGGGAACAAAGTCCAGGGCATATCCATATGAAGGCAAGTGTTTTCACAGAACAGCAAAAGTGAACTCTCCCATTGTTTCCCCTCCTACAACACTAGGTAGTACTGATTGGGCCTGTTATTAGCAATTCCAGAACAGAACATGTTTACCATTAAAGCCAGACTCAGCTGCATTGAGTGAGTCTCATATGAAGGTTGAGTAAGCAAATAAGAGTAGGCTGCGTTGGTTAAACTTGCCCTTGTGCCCTTGCACACAGCATATTTCAGAAATTTATATGATGGAAATAGAAACACCAACATATTCGCTTACAGTAAAGTAATGACTAGGAAAACCCAAAAATAACTGTCAGGCGGGATGTTGACACGAGGCTAGAGCACGTCCGGTTAGGCGAAGGGCACATTTATGAGGATTACCACCTGATTTAGGTTGTATTTTCACTCACATGTACAGTAGAAGCTGTGGGAATGTGTAGTGCATAACAATACCGACCTTTACAGTGTGAGAGTCACCCATGTTAACGAGAAATCGAAAAAAACTGACGAACCTCGCCATACCCGACCAAGACAAAGAATCCAAGATGGCGGAAGCCACTTCCGGCGAGACGAAACAGGCTCCAAAACAGACGTATTTACCTAGTTTAACGACCAAATCCACCCCCAAAGAGGTAATAAATAAGGTCAATGAGCTTGAAACACGACTCGCCCAGCAGGAACAAGTGTCTGTACGTACATTAGGACTAATTGATGCGCTAGAGGAACGAATGGTGGCAGGTAGCAAGATAGCGGCAACAACAACAAAGGCACTCGATGACTTGACAGGTAAAATCGCTGGGTTACGCACCACACTAGACGGAGTGGAAACTGGCCTCTCTACCAACTCTGATAACATCACCACCTTGGGAAAAAATGCTGACAAGGTGCAGGCAGATTGTGACTCTTTTCATGATAAATTCGGGAAAATTGAAGTTGACAGGAAAAAGCGTGTGTTAATCATGGAAGGCTTACCGGAAGACACTCCAGCTAGCCTTAGAGATACAATTGATCAGCTCTTCAACGACCTTGGCCTGCCCCATAACAACAGTGTGGCTGAATCAGTATACCGACGAGGTAAGAAGCCAGTACCACCCAAGGACGCCAACAGGATTAGGAACTTCAAACTCAGACCACGACAGGTAGCTATCACCTTTGCCTCTGCTCACTACAAGTCGCAAATCTTTGCAAGCATACAGGCCCTGAAGCATAAAGACCAATGGCTGGGAATTCACCTGTCTGATGACATCTCAATAGAGGAGAAGAATATCCAGAGGGAACTTAGATCCCTACAGGCATTAGCGAGGTCCAAAAATGTTGATTGCCAAGTGAGAGGAACCACCATTGTAGTGGCTGGGCAACAATATAGGTACAACGAAATTAACACTATACCTTTTGGCCTCTCAATGGCAAATGCTAAAGTTGTGGATACACCCGACGGAGTGGCATTTCAAAGTGCCCATGCAGTATTTTCAAACCTATACTCCTGCGAGATCAAGTATGAGGGCCAGACCTTCGACAGCACTGAAAGGGCCTTCTGCGCAAAAATGTGTACGATCAGTGGAGACATGGGTACATACAGGCGAGTCACCACTGCTAAGTCTCCTATGGACGCTATGTTTCATGCCAAAAAGGTGACCAGGAATAACGAGTGGTACGCTATGGAAGAGGAGGTAATGGAAAAACTTCAAAACATCAAATACCAAGACCCAGTCAGACTCAAGGCTCTAACGGACACCAAGGGTAAATACCTATATGAGGCAACTCTAGACAGAACATATGGTTGTGGGCTGCATCTAGGCCAAAAGAACGATATCACCATCTCCAACGTCATAGGTGGCAATAGACTGGGCGAAATTCTCATGAAGATCAGGTACCAGCACACAGGGGAAGACCCCCTACCCACCAAAGAAGAGGTAAAACGCAACCAACTCCCCACCGCTGCTGAAGGCGAACAAGACCAACCAGCCGACCAGCCTGCAGTGCCAGAGCAGATACCGGTAAACTGATGAACTCTGAGATCCTCACCCACGAATGCTTCTTTCAAATACAAAGATGCAATTATTTGCAACGCCTCAGGGACTCAGTCTTTCTTTCTAAACATTGTAAAATTGTAATTTTTTCTACATTCATCTAGACACTGATCCTTAAACCACAATCTCTAGTCCTACTCTTGAACCTCAAGTGGATTTTTGATTAAATTTAATATCAAATGGTTATTCTGTGGTACCGGTTATTATTATTATGTACTCATGCTAGCATTATTAAATAATTATATATGAACATGTCCATGATTGTTTGCAAGGACCTTGTGATGTTATACCGGGTAGTTTAATTACATGTCCAAACCTGATATATTTAGGAATTACCATATCTTATGTGAAAGCTCTAAAATCTCTACCGGTAATAAGTTATAATTTTATTGGTTCATGAGTTTCGACCACTTAATGTTATTTAAACATCCTCATTTGAGCTGTCGGTATACCGGGTATTTTCATGAATGTTTTCACATTTACCTTGTTTATGTTAGTATTACAGAGGTAGTTCCCATAAATTGTGTCTGGAACTTGATCGTCGCTAACTAACCAAGATTAATCATGAAACAGCCTTCTAAGGGTGGCATAAAGGCCTATACCCACAGTAAGGTATTTGTAGTAGAAACACATATAATCCTTGGACGAAAAGGAAATTGGACATATCCAAATGTATGTGTATATAGTTCTTATGTAAGCCAGGTGTTGGGTTTAGAAGTATATTGTAAGGTGGAGTTTCTGCTCAGACCATAACACAGGTTAGCAGTGCCAGGGGACTGCGGATTCTTCACTTGAATGCAAGAAGCATAAAATGTAATTATGCATCAATTTGTACTGAATTAACAAGCGCCAACCTTGAAATTATGTCTTTCCTAGAATCTTGGTTTAAAAGCGAGGATGATGAGGGAGATTGGCAGTTTTCTGGTTATACACGGTACAGACTTGATCGTCAAGTAATTGTTAATAATAAAATTAAAATAGGTGGAGGGGTATGTATATATGTTAAGTACTGGCTTGAACATGATTACAATGCCTTTCCAGGCCTATGTGCGTCTGATGAAGATATAGAGGTACAAAACTTGTTAATTAATAAACCTCATATGAAGAAGATTATATTGGTTAACATTTATCGTCCTCCAGAAGGCGACAAGCAAAAGTTTATAAATAGGTTAAATGAAATGTTGTCTGATATAGAGGACCTACATGAGTATGAATTAATATTAATGGGTGACATGAATTTTAATGTCAAAGACGATGATGCCTTGGTAAATCAATTGCTAAACAAAATGAGACTTTTAGGCCTAGTTCAAGAAATCCAGGAACCAACAAGGAAAAATGCCACTTTAGACCTTATCTTTTCAAATCTAAGAAGAAATTTTATCAGAACCAGTGTTTTCAATATCCACATTTCAGACCACTACCCGATCTATTTAGTGAGAAAAAAATTCAATATTAAAAAAGCGAAAATAACAATACAAGGCAGATCGTACATTAAGCTCCCATTTGATGTCTTCTTGCAAGAACTTGAAGCATATGATTGGACAACATTTGACAATGCGCAAGATGTGACGTTGTGTTGGGAAGAATATGAAAAGGCCATCCGGTATATTTTGGACAAATATTGCCCCTTGAAATCATTTGATATTCCTGAGTATAGAGATCCATGGATGAGCCAAGAGGTTTATGAGCAAATTCGTGATAAAAATGTGCATTTACAAACCGCAAGAGACACCAATCTTGATAGAGATTGGAAAATTGCTAACGATGCAAAAAATGCTTGTAATAAAAGGGTGGATAAAATGAGAAAAAATTTCTTCAGGGAGCAGTTAGTGAATTATGAAAATGACCACAAAAAGTTTTGGCGTGTTATAAATGGAATTCTACCGGGTCAACCCAATAAGGGAAAGAACGTTACTCTGATTGACCAAGACACAAATACCCCGGTGTCACCAAGGGAAACAGCAAATTTTATTAATCAATATTTCACCCAGATAGGTCCCGTATTGGCAAAAGATATGCATATACCCTGGAAGCAATATGATGATCCAGCAATTAACTTTATAGAACCTTTTGAAACTAACGTCCTGGAAGTAAATAAATTAATTCATGATATTAATGTTAATAAATCTTCAGCAATTGATAATATATCAACCAAATATCTTAAAGCTGCCTTCAAACATACCCCGGAAAAACTAGCCAAAATTTTTAACCAATCTTTCAATCAAAATATTGTCCCCCCCACCTGGAAAATTTCCAAGGTCACACCTATACCCAAATCTGGCAATCTTAAACATGTTAACAACTACAGGCCCATCTCCCTTCTCCCACTACCTTGTAAGTTGCTGGAAAAAATCGTACATAACAGGGTTTATGGTTTCTTAACCCGTGAAGGTATTTTGACAAAATATCAGGGAGGTTTTCGTGCTGGACACAGTACAGCGAATACGCTGGCTGAGTTTACAGATGACATACGTAGAGAATTAAATGTGGCCAACAACACCATAGCAGCTTTTATTGACCTGAGAAAGGCCTTTGACACCGTAGACCACTCAGTCCTCCTCTGCAAGTTAAATCATTATGGAATACACTCTGACAATTACCACTGGTTTAAAGACTATTTAAGCAATAGATTCCAAATTGTAAATGTCAACGGCTCCTCTTCTGAGAGGGCTGATGTGGTCTGCGGTGTCCCACAGGGGTCGATATTAGGCCCCTTACTCTTTTTATTGTATGTTAATGATGTGGTTAAATGTGTGAAAAATTGTAAAATTAAATTATATGCTGACGATACGGTAATTTATACTGCCCACCATAATTTTGACCTAGCTCGGCAGCTTTTACAAACTGATTTAGAATGTTATTCAACATGGTGTACACAGAATAAGCTCTCTGTAAATGCTGCCAAGACTAAGATTATGATCTTTGCAGCTAGTAAGGGCAAGCTAAATACCCTCCAGGCAGATATAAGATTGGACGATCATTTACTGCAAGTTGTACCGAGCTATAAATATTTGGGAGTTATCTTAGATCCGCTCCTAAAATTTAATCTACATTTGGCGTACATATCAAAAACGGTAGCTTATAAAACATACAAATTGTGTCAACTTAGAGATTTTTTGGATAAAAAGATAGCTCTCAGGTTCTATGTCACATCTATTCTGCCATACATGGACTATGCTGATATTTTATTTCAAGCAGCAGCTGAAAAATACCTGCAGCCCCTACAGTATGCCCAAAACAAGTGTTTAAAAATTTGTATGAAATATCCACATCTCACCCCCACTGAAACAGTACATATGGATTCAAAATGTAATTTATTAGCTGATAGAAGACAAGCTCATTTAATGAACTACATGTACTCTAGGTCGAGAAATCAAACTTATGTTGACCAGAGACAACGTCAAACCCGTATGTCACAGGCTCCAATGTGTAAGGTATTACATTCAAACGGTCTTGCCTATAGTAGAAGTGTCGAGTTTTCTGGTGCTGTAGGTTGGAATGATCTCACTGTTTTAAGACGAAATGCTGAAACCTATGATTCCTTTAAAAAGGAAACAAAACGCCACCTTAGGAGTCTCCTAAGTTGAGATCACCCAACCACAACCCCCCCCCCCCCTCACAAATTAAATCCTCTAATTCTTAAATCCCATCCTGAGTCGAGAAAAAATCTTTAAAATTATTAGTTAAACCCTCATTAGACTAATTCACCAAATCTTTTCTAAACGACAAATAAGTCATGAAATACTTTCTAATTTTCTTTCTCCTTTATTGAAAACTGTACTCAGTGTCATACACGCTCTATATTTGTTGATGTTAGGATAACCAGAATATCAACCCGCTACACTTTTTTAAGTGGGGATGAAGGTTATTCTTTCTTTGTTGCACTTGCATACTGATGTACCTTTAAATGTGGATTATAATTATCGATCATTATGCTTATAATGTGTACTCCTGCCCTAGTGTCTGTTAAAACACATATCATAAGTACCGGTGAAATGTGTACCGGTAGTGTAGAACTTCATTTAAGTTTGTACTAGTATTTTACCTGAGGAAATCTGTGATAGTACCTATATGACTCTGAAGGGAATTGTATTTATACCGGGTATAAAGAATACTGCACAATGGGCACCGGTATTTTGTGTACCACCACTGATGTTTAGTATGGTACCATATTGGACACTGATAACATGCAACCTATCAATCAGCATTGTGAATCGATGAATAATACACTGAAGGAAAGCGCAATGTAAATGTATGTCAAGATGCAAATAAAGATATTTAAAACAAAAAAAGTCAATGGTCAGTCATCCCCTCCTAGGGCTCTGGATTGGACCCTCCCAGGGGCCTTATAATTACCCTGGTTAACCTTATCCTGAATTTAAGCTTCTAAGAGATTCAGATGATCCTTAAATGACAGACATAATTAGGACTGGGAATTCCAGAATACAAATTAACTTTGTGTATTTGCCAATGTTTTTAGAACAGAGCTACATTTCTTACTGGTGAACTTGAAACTGGAGACGAGTAATGAGGATTTACTTAATTACCGGAGAATGGTGAGTTTTTACTGAATCCATTACAGTTTGTATTGTGTCTCAATACCCTCCTCTCCCAGATCTCCGCTGAGATGTGACTTCAGAATACAAACTAGCTCAGTGAACCAGGAGGCACTACCCTCTTATATTTTGTTGTATTTTACTGTGAAATATCTTCAACAAACCCCTATCAAAATGGAAGGTAATCTAATAACGTTCCCTCCACGAAAACTAGCACACCTATGGCACCATCTGTCCATGAACTAGGAATGTACTTCTCAGTCAATTTTCATTATACCAAATACATTTGACGTTATTTTAATGCATATAAAAATTGGTTGTTCATAACTGAGATAGAAAGGCCTCTCTTCAAAAAATTCATAAAGTTTCTGTGACCATTACTGTACGTGCTGTCACTGTCAGTGTAAATGTCATAGATACATGCACTGCTGTCCCTCTGGCCCGTCTCTGTCACATCCTTTTTCTATTGACATCGGGTAATTGTCTATTTTCCTCTCCCATTGGGGGAGTTAGAGCTCAAGAGATTTTGGTTGAGTGCTGTTGACATGAAATAGTAAGATTCAGCACTTCTCTCCCAAAGCCTGTCAGTGCTGTGACACCAGGACCTTGGTAGGCGTGTTAGGCAGCACTTGTGTCTGGGGCAGGGAGCAGGTTACCAGTGGAGGCAGGGTGCTGCCGGCTTCAGAGGCTGCTGTGTTCAGGCCACCAGAAATCTAATTCACCCCCAGATAACGTTATTGGCGGACCGCTCCCGGCCATTTTGCTATGGGTCCCAAGTTCCTATTGCAATTCTACCAATTTCCATCTGCCCATACTAGGTGGGGGGATGGTTAGGGTCAGCGTTTTAGTTCCATGTGGCTATGATTCTGAGTGACCTGAAGTGATTAACAGGGAATATAATGCGACAGTGGTGTGTTGATAAAGAAGCAGACCAAGAGTAGAAAATAGCTTTAGTAGAGGCTCTTGAGAATAAGTTTTATAACTATTGCTATTATGATGACTAGTGTTGCTTTTCAGTAACATTCTGTCCTTAAAGGGTTTAATAAAGTCCATATATATTCACCCTTTAAACAGCACATGACATAACTCCTGCGCTTTGGCCTCCTCTAGCAATAAGATAATAATTATTTCCAAGATAAGACACAGCAGCCACACTGTGAACCTCAGCAAATGAGGTTGAGGTTGAGCACCAAGGGGTCTCCAAGTTTCTTTTTCTGATTGGTTAGTTGGACTTCTACTTCAAAGTGCCCATTGCCTTCTTGCAAAGATGCCAATCTGTCTCCATTACAGAATAGTGGAAGTAATAAAGAAGCTGCTCCTGGGAATAGGTTAAGGCAGTGTGAGGGCCTTACATCTAGTGAAAGGGAATACAGGGGTTGTATGTAGCATAATTTGAGGGGTATTTGTAGTCTAACATGTCATATTTGTAGCTTGACTTGTTGTTTTTAAGTAACAAAATTTGATGAAATACCACATGTTACAGAACAATCACAAATGACATAGTACACTACGAACATAGCAAATCCTGCCAAATGTTACATTCTGTGTTTAAAGTGTAACAGCCAGTAAACAGCCCTGTCATTTGTTCCAGTTTGTCCTCTTAAGCCACCAAACCATTGATCATTGATTACATACTGATCAACAAGTCCCTACATAAGGAGAGGTGCATCATCTCAAACCAAACAGTATACATCATAGGGTTAAGCTGATATATCAATGTACTGCATCATGATGATAAGAGGGCAATAGCATAAACACATGAACTTCATCCATGGGAGAAGCTGATAATGGGCTGCCATTTCAAAAGAAGCTTATAGCACTGAAATCAGACTGTGATTGCATATTGAGCATGAGGCATTTCTTTTTTTACCTAAAGTCCATTTAGAGCATTTATGGGGCAATAAATATAAGGGGGCGGGTGATGGGCATAGAGGGGAACGCTTCCTCTCATATGTTACAGCTTATGGCTTTACACTAGTTAACAGTGGTGGCTCCAGGTTATAGGGTCATAACTGTAATCCCTGCAGTCTGGCTGAGGATTAGACCAGAATAGACCACCAGATATTGGTCTATGGTATTCTATTCCTTATAAATATGGGCACTTCTTCGGAGTACCTTAGTTCTCATTTCTCGGATAACTCCAAAACCCAAACTGATGCTACCAGATCATCTAGCATGGTTTAGATCTAGGGCTTAAATATACATCATATATAGTGTTTTTTTTATCTACAACTACTTTTGTTGAGTGAGTCCTAATTTCCAGACCTTGTCCCTAGAATTCCACAACTTCTTCCATTATTTCAGTCAGGCCATCACTGGTGTTCAGTTCTTATAGCCTTACATATATATATATATATATATATATATATATATATATATATATATATATATATATATATATATATATATACAAAAGTTACATTCAGTATACAATTTACTAATCAATTCTAAGAGTCTACAAGAAATATGTGGGTGTTATTGCTCCATCAGGAGTACTAATAGTCCAAACTGCCTGTAGGGACATACGTCTGGGAGTCTGGTGGGTCGATGGCTCTTGAAGCATGTATTTGACTCCCCTGGAAGGCGTTTCACCGTATCATACGGAGGGTCGGTATGACGTTTTTTTGCGTTTCAGTTCATTTTTGCGTTTCAGCTCGACATGTCCGCATCTTACGGAAAAAGATACGGAGGCCGTATGTACATACGGCCCTCCGTATTCACATACGGCGATAATTGCGTTTCAGCTCAACATGCGGAGCACAAAAATTCCGCATCTTTGGCGTATTTTGTACAAGATATATGGAGGGGTAGGGGGGGGTGCTATGTCAAAAAATGCACATATACCCTGGTTTTTAGGGCTGTATGTGTATTTTGTGTGCCGTATGTGGTATTTTTGCTCCGTATGTGTCATATCACTTCAGATTGTAATGGTGATAAAGAGATGGGGGGCCATGAGGAGATGGTAGGGGCCGTGAGAAAATGGTAGGGGCCGTGAGGAGATGGTAGGGGCCATGAGGAGATGGTAGGGGCCGTGAGAAAATGGTAGGGGCCATGAGGAAATGGTAGGAGCCACTACTACCATTTCGTCACCACTACAGCCAGCTCTGTACTCTGTTGTCTACCATCGTTTATACACAATGAGTCTGTGGGCAAAGTTTCAGCTCTGTAGGGCCATTATTTACCGAGTTATGGAAGAAAAGACTCTTTTTCATGTAATTTCTCCCAAAATCCATATAATTTTTTTATATTTTTTTATCATGAAGGTAGAAGTTGGACTTAACTCATTTACTCATTAAAATAATTCTAGGGCCATTTTATTACATATATATAGCACATTAAAAAGGGGGACTTAACATACATGGTAGGCAACACAAGAGAGGTTTCTCCCCTGTGTGGATCCATGTTTTACTGACCAAACAGGCCATCGTACCGTTACACCCATATGTGCAGCATTAGTATAGCCATTGACTGCAAATTCCGGCCTGTGTTGGTGCTGCCACCTAGAGGCTAAGTCAAGCTGGCCTCAACTCCTCTCATATATATATATAAGGGAATGGAGATCGCAAGCCAATTGTTGGAGGTCATGTGGACCTAAACCATTATTCTGTAAGCTTAGTACAGTCCCCCACCTCCCTTCTCCCTTTTTAACGTGCACATATATATGTAAACAAAATGTCTCTTATATTGTTTTAATGACTAGATAAGTAAAGTCCAACTTCTACCTTTATAATTAAAAAAAGATAAATTAAAAAAATTGATTTTCAACAAAATTATACCCAAAAATGTCTTTTCTTCTGTAACTCGGTAAATAATGGCCCTACAGAGCTGAAACTTTGCCCACAGACTCCTTGTGTTTAAACAGACAATAGCTATCAGAGTACAGAGGTGCCTTTCCCGACCTTTTCTATCTCTTCCCCGACCTATCCTGTCCCTTCCCAAACCTCTCCTGTCCCTCCCCTGTCTCTTCCCCCAACATACGGACCCTATATATACCCTCCCCAGCCTACCTCCGTATGTTGCTACATATTATGACGTCACAGAGGGAATTCCCTAGGGGTTTCCCGGAATGTAGACTGGTTTTTGCATATTTTTCTAAAAGGGACAGGTGACAATGTCCGTATCTTGAGAGGGCCGTATGTTGGATGCCGTATGTTGATATCTTGTAAAAAAAGATACGGAGGGTATACGGAGGACCAACTGAAACAGAAAAAGTTCTTTTGGTGTATAATTGCCGCATCTTGACCGCATCTTTCGGCCGTATCTTGTTTTTTATATCAACATACGGTGAAACGCCTTCCTGAGGCAACCCTTTAGGATGTATAATACATATTCATGCCCACCACTAGAGACTCAACATCAGGACACCATATTCTCCTGTGTCTGTCATTCAATTACCAGACTGGATATAAAGAGAATACAGCATCCTCAAAAATCCCTATGCATGCTTTATTAGCATAAGGTGTCAATAAAAGCATCACAGTTGGCAGTATGCGAGGCCGTGGGAGGGTGCCACAAGATGTAACCAGTTTAATTAATTATTCTCTCTGATCATAAGGTACCTAATTCTTATTTCATTAAGCTATTTCATCATCCTATACAGTGCCCTCTCAAGCATGTTTTAATCTATCCAATAGCCTTTCTGCAGACCACTTCCCCTCCCTCTCTGCAGTACTATAGACTCCACCTCCCTCTTCCTGCTGTCCTCTCCAGCTTTGTCCACTTTCTGTGTAAGATCCTTCCCCTTGTTACCCCAATGCCATTTGTGCCTGCTTGCCCAACACTGTTACACCACCAGAAGACGATGGGACTGGCCATGCAAGTCCTCTCCATACCTTTTGTCCTTATGCCCTCGTTCCTCCAATCCCCTCACCCATCTCTCCAATCAGGCCAGCTGTATTTGTAACAATTCACTTTTCTATAAACCACAGGAAGTGGTAAAGAGCATGCCAGGGGCCATCCTGCCCGCCCTGTCTCCCACGGCAGCCTCCCTTTGTACGTCCGCAGCTCGTGGTCAGAGGTCGTAACCGGGGTGAACAGGAACTGGCCGGAGGGCGTCCAATGTCGCTCCATCTTTGTCCCGCTTGCCCCTGAGCATTTCATCATTTCCCTTTTTTATACATTCCTGGTTTCTTTTCCTTGGTTCTTTTTGTTTTCTGCAGGAAAGAGGGTCAGGATTGCAGCCAGAGCCTGGTGCCCTTCATGCATAGTGATGAGTGTGTGGGTTCCTGGGCAATTCTAACCCTTTAAAGGCAGCATAGCGCTTCATTACTCTTAGGTCTTTATTGACATGATGCATGAATGAAACCCTGGTGAGTGTACTTACCAAGGCTGGTCCTTTTTGGAGTGTATCAACCTAAAAGTTTTGATATTGTGTATAAATGCAGCCACAATTGGTCACTTGGCAGGTTCTTTTTTTAATCCCTCATTATTTAATGGAGGACATTGGTGCACTATGCGGTCCTTGAAGGGATGGAAATCAATTGGGTTGTTTGGTTAGTGTGTAACTCATTACTTGTTGGTAAAAGATCCACAAAAAACAAAAGGCCATCCGCTTGTCCTAACTAGATTCCTCACTCTTTTATTCATTGCAGTCTTACACTCCTCGCCTCTTTGCGTCACCCTCCTTTATCTGCATGCTTGTAGCACTTTCATGTGTCCCTGACAAGTCTATAGTTTTCTCCTTTAATTTTTTTCTGCATTCCCTCTATCCTTCCCTCAACCACTTTATAATGTTCTGGTGCACTTTTGTTCTGCAGAAATATTCCCTAATTCCTATTAACAGTGGCTTATGCATTTGGCTAGATGGACTGAATTCTTGTATTACTGGAAACTTCTTTCCTGAAAGGCATTACCGGATAGATGAGCAGATGTGACTGTTTTCGTCTAATATCATTATTATTGTTACCTTTCTCTCCTTTTTTCTGTGTTGCTTCTATTATGTTGCCTTTTAGCTTACTATGGCTAGTGCATATATAGACAGAGCTGCACACTAAAGTGACTGAGTCACAGGCTACTGCACAACAAGCAATACTTGGGCTGTATAGCTCGCTGACCGTAGGCCTAGTGCAATATGGCCCAAGTATGGCGAGTGCAGTAATCAGTGAAGAGGGCATTTCAAAGTTATGCTCTGTCTATACATGGACAAATATGTATTTATTTAAGGGTTATTTGATGTAAAATAGATAGCTAGTCCATGTCCTTTTTTTATTTTCACACTATATGTTTCGCACAGGTCATGTGACGCTCACAGCGTGCAATACAGCCCAGACTTATTGCATGCTCGCCTTAGGAACTGCACTCCAATAGGTTTAAGATTGAAAGTCCGTATTCACCATGAAATAAATGTAAGACCTCATCATGATGTAGGCTTATCCTCATTTTCACCACCAACATAACGACATCCTTTGTATTGTTGTCTTACCTACTGCATAATGTTGGCTCCTCAACACGGACATAAGTTTCCACTCACCTGAAATATATAAGTAAGGGAAAACTTTAAAATCATGTCAAAGAAAGATGAAAAGCAACTTAAAGGTTAATCATGATACATAGCTTCTTGACACCTCAAATACATGTATTAATTTTATGTTGTCCCCTACTGCATGTATATTCTGAGAATGAGTAATACAAATGAGAGACTGTGTCCTTAACTATTTGGAAGTGTTATCAGTTCACCAGCTAACAGGTTCAAGGATCATTTTTCAGGAGATTAGACCTCTGTGGCCAGTACTTATTAATTATCAAATATCATTTAACTATTGGAGACAGCCTTGGAATCAAACACACAGTTGGGAACACACATCAGAGACTTTAATCCAGATATCTAATTGAAGCATGATGCAGAGAGGCCTTGGACTGAAAATAACCAAGGAGTCCCTGGATCAATTAAGGAGGGTAGGGTAGTGCCTGAATGAGTGGTTCCACTACCAAGCAGGCTGGAAAGTCTCTGGTGCTCATTCACAGTCCACTTTGACCAGCGATGCTGCACGTGATCCTGGTGATGAGGTTGGGTGGCCGTTGTAACCTCTGTCTACTCCTGGTATCAGGGCTTCTTCAGGAGAAGCAGCGGCGAAATTAGACCTGACATTATCCTCCAACTACAAAAGGCTTAATCAACTCCTTTATCGCATTTGTGTACAGGGCATAGAGCTGAGACTCTAATGAATGTCGAAGAAGCTAATCTGTTCTGAAGACCTTGCAAAATTAATCTTATCAAAGCTGTCTATCCGATAAAGTATAATTACTTGATGTTGATGTTCCCGTCAAGCTGTATTTTTCTCACCTTATTTATATTGATTAGGACCTTCTAGCAAATAATG
The DNA here is from genome assembly GCA_947462335.1 of Harmothoe impar. Classification (NCBI taxonomy): domain Eukaryota; kingdom Metazoa; phylum Annelida; class Polychaeta; order Phyllodocida; family Polynoidae; genus Harmothoe; species Harmothoe impar. The sequence continues at coordinate 2,129,616 of OX381713.1, forward strand.
ATCTGATACACAGGTGCACCTAAGGTGGGGCTTTCATTTCTACAAGAGTACAAGAGTAGAAACTATGCCATAAGGCTGGGGATAATCACATGTCACTTTCCTGTGTAAAGTATCAAGAAGACTGAGAAACGACTTAGGGAAATTACTTTGAGAACTAGTTAGAAAGGATTGCATAGTAGTCGGTGCAATAAGGAGGCTTTGGGACCTAAGCATTGGGGACTTTGCTGATTATGGGGCCCCACTTCTATAAAGTGACCGATCACCTCATACAGTATTGTGCAGTTACTAAGGCATTGGTCCTCCTTTTCTGTGCCACAGAGGTACCGGTCGTTGGTTCTTAGTGGGATCTTACTATAATGCTTGTAGTTCAAACTTGATCCACCACAATGCAGGTACTGTCTGCTAAACACATGGTCAGTCGAGAGTGAGTGTTTCCCTTTCTATCCTCTTTCTTTTGAAATCGTAATCTGGACATTATTTTGTTCTGCTTCAGCTAAATCTTACAGACATGTTTAGAGTTGTGGCATGATGCTTGGATAAAGTTATCCATGGATACTCTGTATGGGTTATTCCAATGACTATCACTATAATGAATGGCCTGTCAAACTGTCCTCAAGACCCTTGTCTACTCAATCAAGGGCAAGCCTTTCAAAGTGCTTTATCTGATCAGCTTGGGTGGGCATGGACAATCAGGCCTTCTCTGGTTAGCTGGACTGTCACCATTGACCCTCAAAGGGTGATGGCTCTCCTGCTGGGAGTCCCTATTTCGGGGGTTATTCATGAGCATGATGGAAGCTTGATAGTAGTAAGAGGAGAGAAGTGGCATCTATGGCTCAGAAAAGTACACCCATTGTTCAAAGAGCCTAGGAAAGAGTTGGTTGTATCCATCTTGTCTAAATAACATCATAAATGAAAATATGAAAAGAAAAGATAAATTGTATGTGTGTGGTGTGTGCATAGGAAGCGGGAGTATGTTGTGACTCCTTCCAATGGAATCAATTGTTTGCATAATGAAAGTAATTCGTAATATGGTTACTGTATTCCACGTAATAAGCGCACACCCCCTTATGAGCGCACACCCCTCGTTCTTGGCTGACTTTTATACTATAAATAACCAAAAATATCTTTAATAATATAACTTTTTTACCCCAATTAAACTCTTAACTACTAAAAGGTGTCAATGATAATTTCAAGGTGAATGTATACTATAAAAAAAACTAAAATGAGTTGCCACACCTTATCAATAACAACACACAGACTGCAGTGTGAACTTATTATAGCCTGTCCAGCTGAAATAGATGTGAGTTGTCATGTATTCTGACGTCATCTTTAATGTAAAGTGTCAGCTCATCTGCACCATTCCACATTCATCACACCATTGCTATATATCATATTACAGCCTTAATTAAAACCTGGCATCTGAGACGTTGATGAAGGCAACACCATGACAATTGTGGCTTGTGAGATTATTAAAACATGGAAGATGAGATAAGAGTCATCTTGAGATGGGTCTGTAATAATCAAGGTTGATGAGTTCTTCTAGGAAATAGGGCTCTGGTGTAATATGATATGACATGTAATTTACAGATCTATGATTGTAGACACACATGATATTTTTATGTTAGGATAAACATAATCTGCACCAACACTGCAGACTGCAGATTATATTAACGTCAATTCAAGCTCAAGATGTATGTCTCTGCCAGTTACTTTTTCCTTCTTTTTATGAGCTTTGCATCATACCTCTTTCCATCAAGTACCTGGAAAATCATTTAAAAATGATGTCAAATGGTGAAATAAGTGACATATAGGGTGAATATATTTCCTAGAAGACCAATCATTCCTGTCCAAAAGGATTCATGTCATTGTGCGTGGTCCTATCTTATCTCCTCTGATTGGTTTATTTTATGAACAATAGTGTACTGTGTATTATGGCCTTTCATCTCCATTCCAGAAAACAGGGATTGCAATACAGACAGTGCCCCAGGGTCTTAACAGGTAATGAAGGCATCATCATGAGGGCCCTTACACATTGCTAGAACCCTGACTTTCTTTATAAAAAGAATAGCTTGGACACCTGCGTAACAAAACAGGGGATCCTAACTCTTTTTCATCCTCAGTGTCACCAGCTGGACGTAATGGCAATTGCCATCTCATTGAAAGTGTTTTTAATTTGGAACATGTGTAATTCATCTTGTCATTTCTGCAAGGAGATCTCAATTGCTGCTCTCGAACTCAAAGCCTTTTCTGCCCTCCTTTTAGTCAAATCTTCATTGATAATAACATTTTTTGGGAGAAAAATGAACTGATGATAACCGTGTCTGTCATCGTTAATTAAAACTGCAATTGATCAGACCAAAATAAAAATGGTAAGTCGAACTACCCAGACAGTTTGGTTGAAGTCAACACCACAATTATGATCGTAATGTGCTCATTTCAGACAGGATACAAAAATGACCTGGGTCAAAGTGTTCTTTACAGCGGAATTACTTTTGCAAAAAAGCATGTGAAATATGTCTGTATGTTGCTAACTTTGATGTAATTGCATTGGATAAGACCCAGGCAATGTTGTCATGCTGAGATATCTAATAGAAGTTTACAGACACTCATGTCTGTGATGGAGGTGCTTCTTGATCAGCAGTTTATTTGTGACTATTTTATCGAAAGCAACTCCTATTTAACTATGTGTCTTAGAACTTTGTTACAGGTGTTTCTGAAGCTCAATATTCAGATATAAGATTGAGATGGTTTCCTCTTCTAAATGCCTTCTAAATAAATATATTCATACATTATATATTCAGGACCATGGTACCTATCTCTCCCAACTCATAGACCATGCTCAGTGGTTACAATTGATAGCGGCTAAAACCCTATATATCTGACCAGCCCTCCCTATGTACCCGACCCACCCAGGCCTGTCCGACCCTTTGAGCCTGGTCTTACCTGACCACCGGCTATCCCCTTCATCTCCCCCCCCTCTGGCAGCAGCCCAGTAACTGCCTCTTCCACTCAGCCTCACAAGACCTGCCACATTGGCTGACCTCGGCAAAGATGTGTTCTACACTTAGCTCTTACATACCTAGTTACATAAGGGATTCGTCTGTTAGTTTAACATTTTTTTATCCAACTATGGATTCATGGCTGACAGACTTCAATGGAATGAACCCTATGCTAGATGTACCACTTTTTTTCATTCTAGGGGTAAATCAGATTAGACTTGTTGGGTACTTGTAATTTAATGCATTGTGTGCAAGGCAGACGTTTACAGGATCCTTTTATGGTCAGGGCATTTCTTTATTGATATAGGGATGCCAATATGGTAGACGACTCAGTATTTCTAGAAAGGTTTTGGTGAGAAACTGCAGCCCTGGTGAGAAACTCGCCAGTGATGTATTCAAGCATCATACTGACCTTATGAGGTTGTGACATTCCCAAATGGTCGGCATGATGTAACAGGGAATGCAGCACCAGCGAGTTACTCGCCAGGGCTGCATTCGTGCATTATGACAACAGATGTCATCTTTGAGCGACATCCATCCTGGAAGGGTTAACAAGGGACCTTTCTTTGTTAATCTGATTTCTGGTTCGGAAAGAAATTCAGTAAATCCAATCCTGTTTTTAATCATGCTTAAATCTTCTTTTACTTTTGACCATTCAGGGGGAAGTTAATTCAAATAACTTTGCATGTTAAAATCGATTATAACTTGTTCTGAAGAATTCTTCTGAAAACCATCGTTATTTGATTTAATTATTTAGCCCCAGTTCAGATGACAACCAAAGGGAAATAAGATTAAAGTAAAGGCGGTTTCAACATAAAATAGCTTCTCTGCTGAATTTAAGACGAAATCCCATCAAAGGAGTCCAATGGCATGAATCACAAATCAAAGGGGTATCAAATTGATTTCGAAATGAGGAAGCTGATGAGAGATTGTAATTCCTCTGTTTCATGCTGAAAACATGATAGGGCTGGTATAAAACACTGAGAACGGCGCAGGGTAGTTTTTCCACCCAATACCTTTGTACTCAATAGTGTCCTCTCTCCAACACCAGGCACACTTTTATATGCAGGATGTTTTTCGTCCTGAAAGTTTGCCTGTTAAAATAAATAAATATGTTTAATTCTTAATATCTGAGTTCAGCTTGGAGCGTTTCCTTCATATATTTATCTGTGGTGTTTGATTTAGTGCACCATTATGGAGTACTTGTTAAGGGTCATATTTCTCATATTATTTTATAACATCATAGATAAACACACAAGCAGCATGCCTAAATTGTCTCTACATTATGAATATACTCAGATTATTTTGCTTTTTGCTTAAACGGAAATGCCAAGAAACAGGAACATTTTTATGGCATTTTTATGTTGTGTCCTTGGATAATGCATAACTGGATGAAAAATATGCTTATTGGCTTTTCAAGTTTTTTTCTCCTTTATCATCTTCTCAAGTTCACTTCATCCAAAACCCAATATACATAAGGGCATTATGTTGTGCCTTAAGATGTTCTTTAATTACAAGTCTTTCTGATCCATTAAAACACCTGAGGTTCATTGAGTAATTCATGTCTCTGTTAAACTATAGTATGAGCTCATGGTTTCCTGTTCTAGCTCATCACCCCCATACACAAACAATCAATTAACATCTTGTCACTGTATTTGTATCTAGCTTTATGCTCAAATACAGAATACATCAGACACTTTCCTCTTTGAGCCTCGTATACTTTCCTCAGCTTGTTTCACAGAAATATGCCCATGAGGCATACTTGATTTAAACTGTCCTTTTGCACGCTCACACTTTTCCATTAGTTCAGTGTACACAGATGAGTTATAAATGCCAAATGCCATCCTTAAAGGGCTGATTGCATTTCCATATATTTCCCCTTTAAACACAAGCCATGACACAGAACCCGTGAAAAAACAGAAAATAAAGAAATAAAAGAGTAACATAAGTCACCACAGCTTCCCATTCTGTGTGTTTTCAACAATTAGAAAAAATGGTGCCACTGTCAGTCTGGGAGCAAACGAGGTAGAGTTTATGACATCACGTGTGCTCTAGGTTTCTCTTATCTAATTGGTCAGTTGGACTTGTACTTTAAACGAGCCATGCCAGACTCAGAAAGACGCTCATCAGTCTCCATTACAGAGCAGTGAATGCAATAAAGAGGTTGGTTCTAGTGACGACGCATTACTGTTATTGATGACAGGGACTGACTGCCGGTCCTCAGGACAAAAACAGTAAGGACACGTCTGTAAACAAAATGACAACACTCAGTGCGGAACATCTCCATTGACTCCAGATACGTGGACTGTGGTGGACAGGTCCTGGCAGACTTCCTGATGAAAATATGGGGGGCTACTTTTGCTTGACCGAATGTGACACAGAACCAAGGAGAAAATTACCTCCACAACTCACAGAGATACATGGACTGACTGTATACTCAATCCATTCACCAGTGTCAAATACTGCTGATATCCAACTCCGAACTCCCCTCAACTTAATCACACACCTTGGAAAACTAATATCCAGCAGTTTACCATAACTCAATAAGGTTAAATATCACCTCCCTGTATTTGTGACATTTTGTGTCCAGATAGAAGGATGTAATTTCAATCCATTCACCAGCGTCTAAGTAGGAACAGATACATGACTTCAATCTGACCTGACTAGCAATTTGATCCATATTAGAATCCTTACATTCAAGCATCGAACAAGGATTGCTGATATCACACATTTTTGTCACTATGTATGATGTAACCACCTAATGTATACAGACATGTACTTGTAAAGTCATGTCCTGCTTTTGGTCGGCCATTTTGAATAAATAAGGGTCTTCCAGTCATACAGTTTATTGTAGCACATGATTTAATTATTCCTCACATTGGTCTCTATACATGGACAAAAAATGGCGCTTTTATCGAGAAAATAACGATTTCGTTCTTTACTTTCACTAAGACACCTAACTACAAGTTCAAAACCCCCTTAAACCAGTCTACACCTCAACTCTGAGTAGCAGACAAAGGGTCCTCAAGTATAACCTCCATGTAATGAAGGTAACATTCTCATTCAAGGGTGGGTAATATAATATGATGATGCATGCAACTAGATTTGAGTCTAAATCGAAAAGCCATGGAGATGCTTCTGTGGTCAATTTGGTTCCCTCAGAGAGGATTACTCATATTGTGTCTGCTAAATAACTGAATCCTGCAACCCCAGAAGTGAGAACAGAAAAGAAAGAAAAAAGAAACAGCCCAACACTTCTCAGACGCATCTCAGCGCCCAGAACATACTTAACATGTTCTAGACAAAATGAGAAGAAAATGTGAGGAAAGAAATTAGAGGAAAGAGAATTAAAGCACTCTAGTATACTTCACAGTCTAATCATTACCCACTGACACAATGAGTAACACAAACAGAAGTGTGAGTGGATTTCTGCCTCACTAATTAAAAGCCTTTTGCTGTAGAGGTCTCTCTAGGAAGCCCTGGATGTAAGACCCGAGTCCAACCCTGCATGCAACCCTCCACAGTTAGATCATTACGCTCCCAAGTTGCCGTATATGTCCTCTTAGAGCCTTGTGTTATGGCCGATACCACAGTCTCTTGTGGCTTGTGAGCAGTTCTGAGAGTGGTTCCCATGCACGGTTCCTCGGCTTACACTCCCAGGCACTCCCTTGAACTATCTTGAAAATCAGCATTATAAAAATACAGGCTTAGCAATGTACCCTGACAATGTATCACTCTGTAGGAATGTATAAGGACATAGCAAAATGTCCTTTCCCTACACTGTAAATAGTTAGTGTAGATAAACAATATATATATAATCTATTGTAGATCTACAGTAGAATCTAGTGTAGAATTGGTTTACAATACGATCTACGGTAGATTTACAGTACATTTTACTGTTTACCTAGAATCTACTGTACACCTACAAAAATATCAGCCAACGTCAGCCACATAATTGCATCATATCAATAAGTAATCAACTCCTCCCTGTGCAGAGAAAAACTGATCAATTTCTGCTCAGTCCAGACAGGCATTTATTCCATAGGAGCTGTTGATAGTGGGCTGTCATAAGAAAACAAACAGGACTGCAGCAGTAAAATTACATGGCAATTGCTTATTGAGCCTGAGGATGGTTTCTTTTTGCTTTTCTTCTTTTACCTAAAATCGATTTGGAGCGTTTATGGGGCAATAAAAAGAAGGGGTAGATGATTGGGGCACAGGGGGCAATGCTGTCCCCCATACATTACAGCTTATGGTTTTACACTAACCCTTTAGGGAATGCATGCTGCTTTAGTGCATTGACACTAGTAGTCATGATGCATGAATGCAGCCCTAGTAAGCAACTTGACAAGGCTGTATTCTAGTGGCATGCCAACCATATGACAACGATGCACTTCCAAAGGGTTTTCTGGATTCATGAAGGCAATCATGGTGAGTAGATTTGCTTGGATGTATGATGAAAAGGGCAAAATGGGATTGGCATTAAAGCACTACGAGGCTCTTAAGGGTTAGAAGAGATAGCGGTAGTTGCCATAGGCAGAGTCATAACTGTAATCCCTGCAGTCTGGCTGAGGATTAGACCAGAATGTATTGGTTTTACATTATTATTGTTCTGATCTATGTAAGCATTTCCTAGAGGAAATTCTCATTATTTATTTCAATAGTTTGACACCTATGTTGAGTTTTTATTGCTATACATACATAGAAGTCACATTCAGTATACATATACTTAAGCAAGTTTAAGGATCATGTGGGCCTTATGGGTCCATCAGGATTACTAACAGTGTCAACCTGCCTTTCGCTGGCTACGTCCAGGAGTCTGGAGGGCTGAACGGGTCTAGAAGCATGTGTATAGTTAACTCCCCCTGGGATTGGCATATCAGATCTATAAAACATATTCATGTGCCTCATCAGAGAGTCAAAATGCTCTATTCCCATTTGTCTGTCATTGTATTAATGGACAGGGTATAAAGGGCAAATGGGCTTATTGCTCAACGTTTGTCTTCACAGATTCCTGGTTTACTAATGTTTGTGTAAACAATTGATTACATCTAAGCAGTGTCAGTATAGCCAAGGAAATATCAAACCTAGGTCATTTAATTATATCCAGATAAGTTTGGGAATATTTGTCCAAAATGGTTTTCTGTCTCTTCCATATTCTCTTTGACCTTTTCCTGGCTGTCGAGGTGGCAAAGGTCTCCCTGGGTTGGCTGACCCAATCATTCCTCCTGGAGATAGATGACCTCTGGGTCCATGACTTCAGGACCTGTAGGGCTTGCAGCAGACCAACCCCAGAGGGATTGTATGTGTCGGATGTTTTACCTGTTGACCTATTTAACTCGGCCATGGATAAACCCACCCACACACCAAGAGTAGCTTCTCTACTCCTCAACAGCTTTCCTCATAGTTGAACTTCATAATATGTCCATTTTTAAATGACTTATTCTAGTTCTGGGAGTTAATTACAAGACACCATACTCTGAACACTTGTATGACAATGGTGTTCGTTCAAAACCTAACATGGAAATGAGATCTTATAGTAATGGCTTTCTTTTCCATCTGTTTGGCGCAGCTCATAACCCCCCCCCCCCATTCTCTTCACAAACTTTGGCCACTTTCCAAATGCAATGCATCCCCTCACTATGTACATGCCCTCTGTGCCTGCTTGCCCCCAGTCACAGTGATTGGCTGTGGAAGTCCCCTTTGAGTCTTCTACTTTTGCCCTCATCCCTTCCCTGGCCCCTCACCCACCCACCTCTCCCACTGGGGCAGCCATATTTGCACCAATTTGCCTCATAGACCACAGAAAACAGCAGAGAGCATGCCCGGGGCCATCCTGGCCGCCCTGTCTCCCATCGTGGTGTCCCTGTGTGCATGGACCGCCTTTGGTCAGAGTTCACTTCCTGTGTGAGGCAGAAATGGCTGGAGGGCACTCAACGTCCCTCCTTCTTTTTCCCAAATCAGTCTTTTTTGTGAGCCTTTTTTTTTCTGCAGAAAAGAGGTCAGGATCTTGGCCAGAGCCGATTGTCTTTCATGAATAGCCTCTGGATGAATCTGCAGGTTTCCGTAACCCTTAAGTGCTGAATAGTGCTTTGAGCCCTATTAATTGGTTTGGTTTGATTCATGTGTCATACCAACTATTTTGGAATATATCAAACCCATTTGCTAGGTGTGAAGGTTGAATACAGTTCTGCTTGGTTACTTGCCAGGGCTGCATCCAAGCTTCATGACAGAACATGGGCAACCGGATCTTAGATTGCTTGAGGTAAATGGATGGCTTGGTAAAAAAAAGACTCTTCCTCATTTGAAAAGGATCGTCACGAAATGCTGAATGACATTTGCCTGACCTACCTAGATTCCTCAGAATTGTATTCATTGCAGTCTCTCACGCATTCCCCTTGTTGGGTGACCCTCATTTGTCTCCATGTGTGTGAGGGTCCCCAACAAGATTAGACTTCCTTCTTTTGGTCCTCTTCCGCCTTCGCCCCATCCTTCCCTCAGACACATTCTGATGCTCTGACTTTCCATGTTTTGCACTAATATTGTCCCGGCTTCCCTCTGTTGCTGGGGGGGGGGGGGGGCACCAAGATATAAACCTTTAAGATACATCTGACTGGCAAAAGAATCAGAGGTAGACCTCAATTCCTGTTGAAGGAGCCTTCAAAGGGGGTTTGAGGTGAAAATTACCCTAGAATCCTGGTGTTCATTGAACAGGTTGAGGTCATGGATGGTTGGCGGCCCATCACATCCAAACAGCCACCACAGTCTGCGGTTCCTATTCATATCCCCTATAGACCAATGCTGCACTGTGTACCAGGCTTGGGAATGCAGCAGTTGTAAGCTCAGCAACAGTCCTGATATTAAGCCTACTCCACGCAAGACACACAGGGAATTAGATCTAACACAAGCCTCAGGCTAGCATAAAACCCCATCATCTTCTTCTGTGCATCCTATTACAGGAAGTACATCAGAGGCCCTGCTGTAGCAGCAACTAATTAATCAAGGTTGAAAAGCCTGCAAAATTAATCCGATCAAAACTGTCTCTCCTATGTAGGTCTTTCCTCTCAGAACTTTATAATTACTTCGCTCGGTAATTTTCTTCAAGTTGTGTTCTTCTCATGCTATGATTATAATTGGGACCCTTTGCTATTCCCTCCTAGCAATGATCTGATACAGAAGGGCACCTAAAGTGGTGCTTTTATTTCTGTGAGGGTACAAGGAACTTTAAGTGCTGTAGGACTGAGGGTAATCACATGTCACCTTGTAGTCTGAATTACTTAGAAGACTGGAAGACGGAGTCGGCAGAAATCCTTTGATGAAACGAGAGACTGCAGTGCAATAAAAAGGCTTTACTCAACTGAGCATTGGTTACTTTGCTCACTGCCACAGAGCTGTACTGGGTGTACACTGGGTATGCATTTTACCATAAGGCAGAGATATATGCATGAATCCATCACACAAAACAATATTTAATACACAACTAAAGGGCATTTATCCTACCCCCCTACATTTCAGTTGTTATTAACATTGCAAATTCATTAAGTATCGATAATTAGTAGATCACATTTTTTCCTGCCTCATTTACATGACCACCATTGCTTCATAATTGTTGAATGTTTCAAAATGATTCTTCTTGTCACTAGGAATCTAACAGTGAGGCAGAATTTCAGGCATGGTATGATCATGTTGGGGCTTCCATTTTCTTTTGTATCTGTCAACTGTAGATATTCAGAACATAGCTTACACTAGCTGGCCTGAGCAGTCTCCTATTGTGGTCTCAGCCTTACCAGCTAAGAACCTGCTAACATGCGCCCATTTCTGTCCAGTCTATTGTTGCAGCACACACTGGCGTTTAGAGCAGGGTAAGATGAATGGTTCAGTCATGAATAATTCCCGCTGTTAGACACATCCACAGGAACCCAAGTGGTTGGGCTGCATCTAAAGCTTTAGTAGACTGCAGGCCTTGAGGTATTCCTGACCAGCAAAGCATTGCAATGGTATCATACACTCAACAGACACATTCCTAGATTGCTAGTATGGCATGCTTTATATTAAGTCTAAAAAGTCAGAATATTAGTCCTGACCGGAATTTTGTTTACACTCAAGATAATTATTGTTGTGTATCTGCCGAGACTATAGCCAATATCATGGCATGGCATTAATATCAGAGCAGAGTTTACACAGCTGACAGCCTTCGTTGAGTATAAATCTATTAAGGTGTTTTTAAATTGTTGTGAAAAAATTATTGTTGGAGTATGCAGATGTTTATTTCATGAAAAATGTATTCAGTAGACTTCAGTCTATATTTAGAACAACACTACAGCGGAAAGTGTACTGCCTTATCCCAAAGTCTAAACACCCTCTTTCTGAGCGCAGACTAGCGGAGGAATGGTATTACTAGCTATCATTTAGTAACACTGATTTTACATGTCCATGGGGGTAGGAGATTTGATTATAACAGTTGACAAAATAAAAGGCAGTTTAAGGAAATAAGGTTCAGGGTATCTGCAGGCAGCACAGATCTAATGATCACAGACAGCTTTAAAAGTGAAAGTCTGACTGACAACACAATATTCAGTTCAAAGTTGAATCAATGTTGGCACAATATTCAGTTCAAAGTTGAATCAATGTTGAATCAACATTGAATCAACATTGGCAACCAATTATCAATGTTGATTCAATGTTCTGTGCCAACTGGGTGGTGGTCCAAATAACCCTTGTCCTTGTTCCTATTATTGTATCCCCTAGACCAGTGCTACTATGTAATGGGGCTAGGGTAGCCTAGCCGTTGTAAGCTCAGTCACAGTCCTGGTATTAAGCCTACTTCATAGACACACAGGGAATTAGACTTGACACAAGTCCCTGGCTAGCATAAAACCCCATCATCTTATTCTATGCATCCTCTTACAGGAAGTACATCGGAGGCCCCACAGTAGCAACAACAAATTAATCCAAGCTGAAGAGCCTGCAAAATTGATCAGTTCAAAGCAGTCTCTCCTATGTAGGTCTTTCCTATCAGAACTTTATAATTACTTCGCTCTGACATTTTGTTCAAGTTGTGTTCTTCTCATGCTATGATTTTAATTGGGACCCTTTGCTATTCCCTCCTAGCAATGATCTGCTATAGAAGGGCACCAAAGGTGGTGCTTTCATTTCTATAAGAGTGGAAGAAACTTTTAATGCTCTGAGACTGAGGGTAATGACATGTCACTTTGTAGTCTGAGGTACTTAGAAGACTGGAAGACGGAGTCAGCAGAAATCCTTTGACGATTAGAGAGAGTGCAATAAAGAAGCTTTACTCAGCTGAGTATTGGTCACTTTGCCCACTGCCACAGAGCTGTACCAAGTGTACACGGGGTATGCATTCTACCATCAGGCAGATATAAATGCATGAACCCATCACACAAAACAATAGTTAATACACAATTACCCCCCTATATTTCAGTTGTTATCAACATTGCAAATTCATTTAGTTTTGATAATTTGTAGATCACATCTTTTCCTGCCTCGTTTACATGGCTACCATTGCTTTAAGTTTCATGAATGTTTAAAAAATAATAACAGTCACCAAGAATTTTATTTCCTAACTGCCTTTTGCATTCCTCCACAGCTATTTAGTACCTACCCTACACTGAGCTTTTTGGAGCAGTCTCCTAATATAGTGTTGGCCTTACTTACTAAGAACCCTGTAACAGGTGGCCATTTGTGTCCAGTCTATTGTTGCAGCACACACGGTTGTTTAGAGCAGGATAAGATGGATGGTTTAGTCACGAATTATTCCCATTGTCAGACACGTCCACAGGAACCCAAGTGGTAGGGCTACCTCCAAACCTTTGTACAGTGTTTGCCTAATGGTAGTCCTGATCAGCAAAGAGTCTGCAATGGTATTTTACACTTTACTAAAACTTGTGTAGGGGATGGATTCGACTGGCTTTGGTGGTAACCCCTCTAGGGAGTATCACCTGGGTGATCCAGCTCTCCACTGTAACATACCTATCCAGTAACGTCGTTCCCATGCATGGTTCCTAGCCTACTCATTTGAGCTAACTTGAATTCCAGTATTACAACATACATGTTGAGCAGTGTACTCTGACAATGTATCACTCTCTAGGAATGTATCAAAACATGAAAAAATGCTGCTTCCCTACACCGTCCATAGTAAGTCTAGATACACAGTAAAATTGACTGTGGATCTACAGTAGAATCTACTGTAAAGTGGAGTTAAGTATAATCTATTGTAGATATACTGTAAATTCTACTGTTTACCTACAATGAACTGTACACCCACAGTAGAATCTACTGTACACCTACAAAAATGGCAACCAATGTATTACAGTGTACATAAGATATCTCATTTAATGGCACTGCGGAGAAAAACTGATCAATTTTAAAGTCCAGACAGGCATTAATTCCATATGAGCTGCTGATAATGTGCTGCCATATGAAAACAAACAGGACTGCAGCAGTGAAATTACATGCCTATAATATTTTGAGCGTGAGGATGGTTTCTATTTGCTTTACTTCTTTTACCTAAAACCGATTTGGAGCATTTATGGCGCAATAAAAAAAGGGGTAGGTGATTGGGGCACAGAGGGGAACGCTGTCCCTCATACATTAGAGCTTATAGCTTCACACTAACCCTTTAGGTATTGCATAGTTCTTTCCTGTAGTCTGACACTAGTAGTCATGATGCATGCATGCAGCCCTTGCAAGCAAGTTGACAGTGCTACATTCTAACAGCATGTCAACCCTACAGCATCAATGCACTTCCAAAGCACTATGGTTATTAGATTTGCCTGGATGGCATCATGACAAGAATATAATGCATTAAAGCACTACAAGGCTCCTAAGGGTTAGAAGAGATAGCGGTAGTTGCCATAGGCAGGGTTTTAACTGTAATCCCTGCAGTCTGGCTGAGGATTAGATCAGAATGTATTGGTCTACGTTATTATTGTTGTAATCTATGCAGGCATTTCTTGGAGGAAATTTTCATTATTTATTTCATAAGTTTGACGCCTATGTTAAGTTTTTTCTTGCTATACATACACAGGAGTCACATTCAGTATACTTATACGTAAGCAAGTTTTAGGATCATGTGTGCCTTATGGGTCCATGAGAATTACTAACAGTGTCAAACTGCCTTTAGCTGGCTACATCTGGGAGTCTGCGGGCTGAATGGGTCTAGAAGCATGTGTATAGTTGACTCCAACTGGGATTGGCATATCAGATGTTGTAATACAATGTATTAATAGACAGAAATTGTCTTTTTTCCTTACTTACCCCTTCACAAATTCATGGTTTACTAAATGTTGTTGTAAAGCACTACATCTTTGGGTAGCAGTATGACTATGTGCAAAGGAAGTATCAAACCTAGCTCATTTAATTTTGGGATATTTGTCCAAAATGGTTGTCTCTTCCATATTCTCCCTGACCTCTTTCTGGCTGTGGGAGGTGACAACGGACTGGTCTCCAATCATTCCTCCTGTAGATAGATGACCTCTGAGGCCAACTTCGGGACCTGTAGGGCTTGCAGCAGACCAACCCTGGAGGAATTTTATGTGCAGGATGGTTTACCTGTTGACCTGGTATACCCACTGACTCACAAAAAGTAGTATCTCTACTGCTGTTCAATTAGTCATAATGTGATACTTGTTCTTTTTCTGGCTTTTTCAAGTCAAGCACTTAATAGGATACTGCTGCTAATTCAGAACACCATACTGGAATGCGAAAGTATCATACTGTGCTCCTTTGTACATGCTTGCAGGTCACTTCCAATACTCAGCAATACTATGGACTCCTCCTCCTGCTTTCTTCTCCAATTTTGGCAATTTTCTAAGTGCAATCCATCCCCTAGCTATGTATATATGTCCTCTATGCCTGCATGCTCTACACTGCTCCCAGTCACAGTGATTGGCTGTGGAAATTCTCTTCAGATAGTCTTCTTTTGCCCTCACCCCTCCCATTGTCCCTCACCCCTCCCCTAGTCCCTCATCCACCCACTTCTCCAGTTGGGTCGGCCCTATTTGTTCCAATATGCCTCTTCAGACCACGGGAAAGCAGCAAAGGGCATGCCCGGGGCCATCCGGGCCACCCTGTCTCCCACAGCGGGCTCCCTGTGCGCATGGACGGCAATTGGTCGGAGGTCACTTCCCGTGTGAGCTGGAAATGGCCAGAGGGCATTGAATGGCGCTTCTTTCTCCTTCCTGTCCATCAGCATTTTTTCTTCTTTCATTTTTTGTATCTGTGATGTCTTTTTTTGGGAGCTCTTTTGTTTTTCCCTAAAAAGGAGGATTAGGATCTTGGCCAGAGCCATTGTCCTTCATGAATGGGGATAAATAAGCTAGTTTCCATCACTCTTAAAAGCTAAATAGTGCTTTCATATACTATGGCCTTTGTTGTAATGGATGTCGCCTTTTTGATTGGTTTGGTTTGATTCATGTATCCGTGATTGGTTTGATTCATGTATCCGTTTTGTAGCTAGGATTGTTAATTGCAGTCCTGGTTAGTTACTTGCCGGGGCTGCATCCAAGCATTATGACGGGAAATGGGCATAGTGATCTAAGAGAGCTAGAGGTCAAACTGATGGTTTGGTAAGAGGAATTTGTAAAGGATCCTCACCAAATACTGGATGACATTTGTCTGACCTTGCTAAATTCCTGAGATTTGTATTCATTGCATTGTCCTTGCTCTTGGTAACCCTCGTTTGTCTCCATGTGTGTAAAACTCTCCAACGAGATTAGAATTCCCTCTTTTGGTCTCTTTTCACCTTCCCCCATCCCTTCTTTAGACACTTTCTGATGCTTCAACTTTACATATTTTTATACCAATCATTCCCTCCTCCTAACCTGTGTTGTGGTTTAAAGTTAATAAGTTAGCAAGATAACATTGCATTCCCATCAGGGTAGGGTATTAGATTAGACCAGCTAATAACATGAGAGGCAGTTAAGGAAATAGGGTTCAGGATAGCTGCAGGCATCTTATACAACTTAAAAGTGAAAGTCTGCCTGTCAACAGGCATCGGAGGTAGAGCTTCTGTTCAAGGAGCTCTGAAAAGGGGCCTTGTTGTGGGTGGAAATAACTGATACAAAAAAAAAAAGTAAAGAAGCAACAGCAAGGATAGAATTATCCCCTCAATATCACCTTGCGGCTATCTGACAGGGTTATGTCATGTGTGGGTGGTAGCCAGCCACTTTAAAGCAGTCCCAAATGTCTGTGGTTCCTGTTCACATCCCCGTAGACCAGTGCTACTGTGTACTCAGGCTGAGGGAATAAGCAAGCGGCTGTAAGTAAAGCAACAGTCCTGGTATTAAGCCTATTCCATGCAAGACACACAGGGAATTAGACTTGACACAAGCCTCAGGCTAGCATAAAACCCCATCATCTTATTCTGTGCATCGGAGGACCCACAGTAGCAGCAACAAATTAATCCAAGCTGAAGACCCTGCAAAATTAATCAGATCAAAGCAGTCTCTCCTATGTAGGTCTTTTCTCTCAGAACTTTATAATTACTTCACTCCAACATTTCTTTCAAGTTGTGCTCTTCTCACGCTATTGATTTTGATTGGGAGCCCTTGCAATCCCTCCCTAGTATTTGATGATCTGATACAAAAGGGCACCTAGGATGGTGCTTTTATTTCTAAGAGAGTGGAAGAAAATTATATGCTGTGAGACGGATGGTAATCACATGTCACCTTGTAGTCTGAAGTAGTTAGAAAAAGGAGTGAGCAAAAATACTTTGACGATTAGAGAGAGTTCAGTGCAATAAGAAGGCTTTACTGGATTGAGCAATAGTTCCTTTGCTTACTGCTATATAGCTGTAGGCCACATAGCGTATAGCTAACACTGTACGCTGGGTTTATGTATGCCCCTGCAAAGAGATGCATGCATATACCCAGCGTACAAAACAATATCTAACTTGCCTTTGCATTCCTCAACTGTAGCTATTCAGAACCTACCCTACACTGAGCTTCCCCCAGCAGTGTCCTATTGTAGAATCAGCCTTACCAACTAAGAACCTGCTAACAGGCGGCCATTTGTGTCCAGTCTAGTGTTGCAGCCACACTGGTGTCTAGAGCAGGGTAAGATGGATATATCTGTCATGAATATATCTCACTGTTAGACACATACTCAGGACGCCAAGTGGTTGGGCTGTTTCTGAAGCTTCATACACTGCTCGCCTACTGATAGTTCTGACCAGAAAAGAGTCAGGAATGGTATTTTACACTCTACAGAAGTATTCCTCCTTGTTAGATGGCTAGTATGGCATGCTCTATATTAAGTCTATGCTGTCAGAATAGTAGACCTGACCAGAATTTTGTTCACACTCAAAATAATTATTGTTGTATATCTGCCGACACTGTTACCAATATCATAGTATGGCAGTAATGTCAGAGCCGAGTCCAAACAACTATCAACCTTTGTTGAGTATAAGTCTACCAAGGTATTTCTAAATTTGTATGAAAATATTATTGTTGGAGTATCGAGATGTTTATATAAATGAAACATTGATGTGGCGGATGTGAGTCTGTGTTTGGAAAAACAGCACAGCAGAGGCTGTACTGCCGCATCCCAAAGTCTAAACGCCCTTTCTGTGCTCATTACAAAGGAGGGATGTTATTATTAGCTGCATCCTGTAACTCTACTGCTTGTTTCTGTCACCAGTGATACCAGCTGCTTAGGGGGTGTAAGATGTGAAATGAGTCATGGCCCAGTTCGTTTAAATGGCCTCTTACAAAACCCATCATTTCCGTGTATAAAAAGAAAAGATTAACATTATAGATTTCCATCGGATAACGGAATTATGGCTGATCAACGTCAGTGGAATACTACATATATATAGCTGCATGACAAATTGTTTCTGCTTTTTGAAAACAAAATCATTCGGTGTCTTTTTTCAGTAATTAAAAAGTTGCACACAAATAATCTTGGTCCATCCATCATTATGACGTTTCGATGTTAAGTTGATAAAAGGGGTGTAACAGTGCAATGAGTCTGGAATTGATTCCCCCTGGGGTTTGGATTTTATATGGTTAACCACACCGCAAAATAAGGAGCCCAGGAGAACAAGAGTGCCCTTAAATGACGGACAGCATTAGGCATGTGAGATCCACAATGTTAATTAACTTTGTGTATTTGTTGCAGTTTTTAGACCTGAGCATTCCCTCTACCTAACCCTTTAAGACTGGCCTGTTGCTGAAGGATGACCTTTGCTTGATGAATCATGCTGACCCTTTGGGAGTGTATCAACCCTATCGGGTCAGCATGATGGGTGAATGCAGGACCAATAAGCCACTGGCAGCTTTCATGAATCATGATGACCAACGAAATGATGCTGTAATGCAACATATTGTTGTTATAGTGTTAGATGGAAACACAAGATGAGCAATGTGGGTTCATGTAATTACTAATGCATTGGGAGCTTTTAGCTGAATCTATAACCTTTGGTTTGGTGTCTCAAGGTTCCCGAAGATATCACCTGAAATAAAGTCCTGTTAATAAATGTAGTTTTCATTGTCTTCACAAACTTGGCTGTTATTGCCATCAAGGATATTTTATTGTGTCTCAGCTTCAAATATGATACTATTTTAACAAGCAGGATGTGTTTCTAAAGTGATTTTACTGTTATAGATATTTCAGTTGAATAAAATTATAGATATTTCAGTTGAATAAAATTATTTACAGTGTTATAAGCCCTAAATAAAGCATTTTCTATCAAGCCGGTCAGAAATTGCACTCAGTCAAAGATTTTCACACCGGCCCGATCTTGTGAGACACAGCCTTTAGTTATTATATGTGAATCAGACCAGAGAATGTACTGTACAGTTGTATCACAGTGTTGACACTGGTGCAACTATATTGGTGTATCACAGGGACAAATGGTCCTGTAGAGCAACATACCATACTTAAAGGCCTGAAATCATTCCCATGCTTTTCTACTTTAAACACAGTAGATGGCACAGAACCAGTGCAAGTTTCTGCTACAAAAAAAAGACAGTAAAAAAGCAATGAAAAGGATGGAATTATCCCCTCAACCTCCATTCATGGTGGACGAGAAAAAATGCCATTCCTCGAGCAAAAGAGGCACAGTTTATGGCATCATGTGTGCACTTGGTTTCTTTTATCTGATTGGTCAGTGGGACGTTAAATGAGCCATTGCGGACTCAGGAAGACACTCGTCTGTCTCCATTACAGAGCAGTGAATGTGGTAAAGAAGGTAGTCCAGAGAAGACAGTATTAGGGTCTCTAAATCTTCCTGATAATACAGAACAGTAATGCATGAGTATAAACAAAGAGAGGTTTCTACCATCTCGGAATACAGTTCTAGTCTGCACTCCTGTTTTAGAAATTGGCCAGCTGTGATTACTGATGGCTGTGAATAGAAGTTCTTTACTGGTTGAATAGGCACAGGGGTCTGAAACAAGAACAGGTCTTAAATAAGGTATTGAATTGAAGGCATTCTTTGTATCTTCAGTAAGCACAGGTCTCATATATAAGCGCAGGGTGGTATTCTGAATTTATAAGGACAGTCATGCCACGACAGTGGCTTTTTCAGGTGCCATATACATGTACGTATGAACTGCCCCATAGGCTGCGCTACACCTGACAAAATACATCAGCAGCTTGTAAAGAATTTCTCCAGGCAATATAATAAGGCGACCCATTCGAATGGGCTTGGGTCAAAATTGTGTTGACTGACATCTCTGCACCCTTCAAAGATGGATTCTTCACTTGCGTTCCATCTCAGAATGTGTACACATTCCAATGGTACCCTAACACCAGAAGGAAAGGAAGGAAAGAAAGACAAATAAACACGACTCACAGTCTCGTCCTGGAGTCTAGAGCAGCTCCAATACTCCAGTGATTACATAGTATAGACAAATGAGAATGAGAAGAGAAATAAATAGAAATAAAAACACCTCAACACTCTCTTACATAGTCCCAATGCTCCCCACTGAGAGGACCCACTGACAGAATGAGTAACACAAACAGAAGTGTGAGTGGATTATTGCCTCGCTAATTGAAAGCCTTTTGTTGTACAGCTCTCACTGCAAGGGCCTGGATGTAAGACCTGGGTCCAACCCTGCATACAACCCTCCAGGGTGTGAACATAACCCTCCTCTATCACCATAAGTTCTCTCCACTGTCTCACACACTACTGTGGGAGCTGGGGCAAGACTTTTAGATGAATAAGGAATTCAAAGGCGTGTTTTTTTTATAACCTAGTATCTATTTATCTACTATTGCAAAACAGTAAATATCCTATCAGATATTCCAAGGCTATGTAGAATACCTTAGTTAACCAATTAATGCTTATTAGATTGACTATGGGAACCATACAGCTAAAAATGTTGCCTGACAATAAAGTAGTTTTGTTGGCATTTAGATCTTTTTGGATAAAAATCAATAAGATCTACGTAGCCTAAGCTTCTAACTTTGCAACCTGTACTCACAACTCTACTATGTGGGCGTTATGGGTCCTTAAGGATTAGTCACAGTGTCAAACTGCCTTTAGATATATACAACAGGGAGTTTGGTTGCAAGGGTCTTGCAGCATACTGTTGCCTATATAGCTCCCCGTGGATAGCCCCATAAGATGTATAAATACATATTCATGCCCACCAGCATCAGAATACTCTGTTCCCACATGGCTGTCATTTTATTATGGGAACTAAGGAAATAAGGAACAAAGGAGCCCTTTTTATTCTGAGTTACGCCTCCATAAACTTACTGTTACGCACCATTGGTGTAATGCATTATTTGCAGCCCTGGGGAAGCATCATAGTTCAGCATCAACAGTGTCTGCTACTATGTATTGTATTCCTGTCAGTTGGACCCAGTACTTGGCATACATGCCTAACTCAACTGGACCCAATGCTTAGATTATCGCCATTAAGTAAGAGTCCGAAAAACTAAGTAAAAATGGGGAACGGTAGCCTACTCAGGGTGACCAGATACAGATAACATATCTTTGAGGCAGCAGCCAATGAGAGTTTCTTTCTGTATTTTCCCTGCGGCCTGTCTGTGAGACCAGTTAGAGATGCCGTGAGAACCAACCCAAACCCCCTGCTATGTAAGGTCTAGATAGTACCAGCCCCATCTCGTTGGAGATTCCAAATCAAAGTGATTTCAAATGTTTTATGTTCCCTCAATAACTTGTCTCTTCCCATCTCCCGTACAATACTCTGTAGCCCCCGTCCATCTTCTTGCCTTCTTCACCGACTTTGTCCACTTTCAGGGAACAATATATCACTTCATTCTCCACATTCCCTCTAGGCCTGTCTGCCACACGCTGCCTGAAGACACAGCAGTTGGCCATGGCAGTCCTCTTTATACTCCTTCTGCCCTCATCCCTCCCCTAGCCCCTCATCCACTCACTGCTCTTGTTTGGGCAGCTATATTTGCTCCAAATCCTCCCATCTCCCAGTGTGGCATCCCTTTGCACATGCGCAGCTCGTGGTCAGAGGTTGTACCCGGGGTGAACAGGAAAGTGGCTGGAGGGCATCCAATGTGGCTCCTCCCTTTTCCAATCTGCCCACCAGTGTTTCAACATTCACCCTTTTTCAGTACCCCTGGTGTCTTATTTTTTGTCAGTTATTTCTGTTCATCAGGGAAAAGGATTTGGATCTCAGCCAGAGGGAAATGCTCTCAATGAGATGTGACAAGTGGGATTGTTCCAAGATGGCATTTAGCCCCACGGGCTTCATGCTACTTAAGTGTGCTATTGCCTTTGTTGTCATGAATACAGCCAAAGTAAATCAGGTTTCCACTCGTACATTGTATCAAGACGTAGGTTTGTATTTACCCCACAGGGTTGGCATGATGCCTGAAGGCAGCCCTGTTTAGTTATCTTCAGTGGCTGCATTGAAGTATCATGACAATAAAAGGCAGTGATGCACTTTTCAGTCTCTAAAGTTTAACTGTTGAATGGGTGGTTAAGTCAGAAGCAGACTCATCTCTGGTCAAAAAAAGGATCCTTACAAACACTTAATGCTGTTCACCTATCCTAGCTAAAATATTTAGATTCCCATTGACTATAATCTCTTACTCCCTAAATTCTGTGCTATATTGTTGTTAAAAGTTATATTTTATAAAAGAGGACAAAGACCCTGTTCCTTGTGGTCTGGATCGGCATACCAAAACATGGCCCCTTACGACCAGCCTGCAGCTTGTCCTACCCTACCACTATTGACCAGTCCTCAGCTGTGCTATAGCAGCGGGTGTGTAAACGTATTGAGCGGGTTCCTGTGTCCACTAAAGAAGTGCATGTGTAAATGTTGTGACCAGTCCCTGTGTCTACTGTACACATCCAGATGTATGCATTAGCTATACTGGTCTATTGGTTAATGTTTTCCCTGCAGATAGATAGATATATTGACAAGTTGCTCTCAAATGTATTCATAAGGCAATTTTTGTAAATATGTGGACCACTTTTAATGATCTAAAAATACTATTCTCTGTACAGTCCTTTGTTTAATCACTTTCTGGTAAATGGTTTTGAAGCAAATCCAATTCAAATATGCACAATCTCATTTTACACTTCAAACCATACACTCATAGATCTTTTGTAGGTATTATGTTTATTCCTCTGCAGGTCCCAGTTGCCATGCAGCTTGCCTACAACTCTTCCAAATACTGAATACTCATTCCCACTGTGGTCCTATTCTGCCTCCAATTTCCAGACAAACCTGTCTCCCTGTTGCCCTGCAGCCACAAATAATCATCATACTTTCCTGCCGTGACCAACACAAAAGGTGTGAAGCCCTTTACCACCTCCTCCCCTGCAGACAGAAGAGTTCACTTGTCTGTGTCTCCCCCTGGTGGATGCACCTGTTACTGAATAGCCTCATCGTGACTTTACACAGGTCACCTGGTTTATGACGTCACAGACACATCTCTATCGATCATGTGATGGCATGGTCAGGCACAGCCGAGGCAAGTTCAGACATACAAACATAGTGGAAACACAGTAACAGGAACTATGTGAGCAAACAACAGTTGGTTTTGGAGGCAGTCCATGCAGGGTTTGGTGTGTACACAGAGACCCTGGTGAGGGATGTATCTCAGAGGTAACAGGGGTATTTGGATGATCTAGTGGGTTCCACAAGTGTCTGAAATAACGGCAGAAATCATCAATATACACTAGGAGGGACGCCTGGCTGCATGTCAATATAAACAGTGGCTGATGCATCCAGCGAGAGTGACTAGATTATTGTATTACCAGGAAACTACTTCCAGTCCTGGAAGTCATGACAGGAAAGATGAGCAGTGGTGACTGCGCTTGTCTAATGTCATCAGTTTCCCCTTTTTGTCACAGTTCCTTCCATTATGTTGCCTTTTAGCTGACTTTGGCTGCAGCATATGCAAAACACCAACATAAAGTTAGTAGGAGAACCCTTCCTGTGCTGAATATATTGATGGTTATCAGAATATATATCTTTTATGCTTTGGGTGCTTAAAAGTAGTTAGATAGGTATATCTAATATGTAGCCTAAAGTGGGATTGTATTGTGGTTTAAAAGAAAATATTACCCTCGTTTTAAGACGGCTTAAATCGATGGTTTTGGTATTAATAAAGAGTATTTTAACACATTTAGTATGTATCCTGAGCTATTATAAGGGAGCACAGAAGGCTTATCTGCTGCAGCCCATGACGTCACCATTGGGACAAACACACCCCAGTAGTGGTGGTATAGTACTGTTATTCTACACCAAGATGCCCCTAGTAGGTTTCTTTGACACTGCTTGTAGATTTCTGTTGACAAGTAGCACCAAATAACCCCACTGAAGTGCCCTACATATCATTATAATGTTGTAGATTTCATATTTCTAGTTAGAACCACACAAAAGTAATTTTATTACAGGCTCCATGCTTAAACAATGCTGTGCCTGGTCTATTTGCCCCAATGGTGGCGTCATGGGCCATCATGAAAATACAATGGTGCTTTCTTTTAAGACACTGGCAATTGTATACAAAGTTGTAATGAGGGGATCTCATATCAACCCATAACTGTATGACAACAAATGACTGATGTTGTATCAAAGTTTTACCTACAGGATATATCTTGTTGTCTCATCAACCATGGCATTAGTTCTCACTCACCTGAAATATATAAGTACAAGACAAGTGTTAAGTCAAGTAAACACCCACAAAGAGCATACAAAATGTTAGTTCATCAGGATTGTACACAAATTATATAATAAGCTGAACATATCAAAGGTATAGGCATAACATTGTGTTTCCTGTCCTAAAAGGACATTTTCTGCTGATGACGGTTCGTGGCCACTGAGGGGTATTGTAGAGGTAGATGGGGGGGGGGGGCTGCAGAGCAGGGAGAAAGTAGGTAGTAGTGTTGGCAGCAGGCTGGTGGGTGGGTGGGGAGGGGGGTAGAAGCAGGGGTAGGTAGGTGGTGGTGTTGGCAGTAGGTGCTGGTCAACATGGTAGGTTTACTCTGATAACGGTGGTTCTGTGGTGTAGTATGTGGACATGGGACAGACTGCTAATGTTAAGGCTGCTACCGGCTATGTTACGTACAGCATTACGTTAGAGGTGTGGGCTGCTGGGATGGATGGCTGGGTGGGAGTGGGTAGGTATGTCCTAGTGGAGGCAGTGTTGGCAGTAGGTGCTGGTCAACACGGTACGTTTACTCTGATAACGGTGGTGCTGCGGTGTTACACAGGGACACAGCTGGAGTGTTGATGTTACAGCTGCAACCGGTCATGTTACGTACAGTGGTAGAGATGGAAATAACTAGGGTGCTCTCTATCGTCATTGAGAATGTAGACTCAGGGTGAGCCATGAGACTAAGGAACAAACTGCTGCCTAAATGTCCCTATCTGATCTGATAACCATAAGTCAGCACCTCAAATTTTGATGAATCTGCCATAAGAACTTTCTACGGGTAGTAAACAAGTTTTTACTTTTGGCAGGAACACACAGGGCTAAGGAAATGTGATGCTAACACTAATGATGCTAGGCTAGCTTCATTTGATTTGACAAAAAGCTTTCTGCTTTGACAAAAAGATTTTTGGCAGCTATATTCATTATATAACACTAGATGATGTCATTTGCCTCAAATTGGGTATGGATTTAACTCATTTTCTTGCCTTAGCCCTGAAAGTTTGCGAAATAATAGTAATTTGTGTTGCAGCAAAGGAGAATAACTCAATTTCAGTGTCATATATATGATGCTGGGTTGACCTGTCTGTCCATGCTGATACTGGCTGGTAGGGTAAAGTGAACAGTTGCTTGGTATATATAAGAGGCGCGTGGCTGTAGGGGGTGCACAAAGATAGATCGGTGTCAATGATAAAGCCCCATCTACAGTCAGGCTGTGAGACATGCCTTAAATGGGCTGAGTGATACAAGCTGCTTTATCCATAAATCAGCCCCTGCAGCCACAGGGGTTTTATTACTTTATGACTGCACAGCTACAGCTTATTTTGTTTTAGTCACCCAGGGAATACCAACAGTTATTATTATTTGCTATTCCAAACTTCCAAGTAGATATATCAATCATGGACAGCGTGAGAATTTAAAGCATTATCGTTGCATTTTGACTCAATATTTGATTGATGGCATTTGCTCCAATAGAAAAAACTTACTTTTCTTTCTTATTCTCCTTTGTCTAGACAAGATTTGGGAGTTGGTGTAAAGCCTCAGTTGTGGTGCAAGGTGGGATATCATCAATTAGATTAGAGAAAAGTGTACCCAGGCTCTCAGCTACCAATATATCTGTTTTTTATACAGACAAACTTTATCTATTGAGATAGAGTTTGTCAGTTACTTAGGCCTTTACAACCTTACTGCCTCCTTTGATAGAGACAGAAAACAGGCTGTTAGAATGAGTGCCAGTGACCAGGTGATCCCTTTGCACCGACTGACCAGACAGGTTTGGGGACACGTCCAAACACTTTAGGTTACTCTTTTCCCTTTGGGTGTTTTAAGCTGCATTAGTGCCTGATGTGTTCAGACCTCAGCTTACTAAGTCAAAGGGTAAAGGCAGGGGCACCTGGGTCAATTGTACCTCAGGGCTACCTTCTTAGTTACTCATCTCATACAGGGACGTGGGCAATGCTTCCTGCAGAAACACCTGAATAAGCAGCTCAGAGTTTGCCTTCCAAGGTTATGTTATAAAGAAGGTGTTTCTCACAGAAAGTTTTCTAAGTTCATGGTACTGAAAGCTGTTATTTTATGCTACTAACTTTAGAAAGTTTGTTTCATCTGCTGAGGGTCAGTATACAATACAATTTCAAGTTGGTGAAAATTTTAGTTTGAGTATACTTGTGAAGGCTTGTAAAACTCATCTGATAAATGGCCTTTTTTTCTTTTCTCCTTAGTCTAGACACTATTTAGGAAGCAAAACTCTGCAGTGGTGCAGTAGCAGCGTATTATAGTTTAAATTGGTGGAAAGTGGAGTTAAAAGCTGCAGCTAATGCTGCAAAGTATACCTAGTCCCAGGGGACTGACCCCTTACCCTCCCTACCATAAAGTGTTTTATATACAACCACCCCTACTTCGGTCTACCTTAAGCTGAAGGGCACTGCTTGGTCTGTGAGGGTCTCTTTTTTACTTTTAGGTAAGGATTCTGGAGATTGGAGGATGGGAGATGGTCAGATGATGTGTGCATGGTATTTGGTAAAGGTTCTAGCAATTAGATCCACTCTGTTTGACAAGTTTAATAGGTTGCAAAGAGCATAGTTGCAGGTTATATTGTTGGCTCCCAGAGGCATTCACGTTTTTGCTTTCTACATATTAGGTACGTCAGTGTCATATCACATCATAGCTCACAGTTGGTGCACCGCCCTTAAAACATATTGGTCAACCCACTATGAAGACGCCTCATCCGGTATGTGATGTCCTGATCGATTAGTCAAAAATGAGTGCCTATCGTTTACCATCCTCCAACAACACTCCCTAACTAGCCTGCTTCTATAATGAATATAAAATCACTCACTGTCTTGCTAGAGCTCACCTGTCTGGAGCCATAGAGCAAACACTGATAAGTCATACTAAGTGACTGACCTTGTTCTCAGCGGTGTCATTGTTGATAGCATGGAATTCAGTGAATCCCTTTCCCACAAACAAGCTGCAGAGTTATAATGGAGAAGAAGAAAAATATTTCCAACTGATTCAAAGGAGGAATATTTAAGAAGTTTAGGGGTAGATTGACAAAGGGAAGAATATATATGCAACAGATGCAAGATATTGAAAGGGTAGATAAGATTGCTAATTAGGAAGGCAACTCATGTAACAAAATAGTGTCTCAGATATCAGACAGAGCAAGTTGACAGCTTATATATATGTTTATAATTGCTAAAGTTAAAAAGGCTTTTGCAATATCCAACATGTTTTCCCATGATTTAGGCCTCTACGATTCTACTGCACTGCCACCTTAAATACATGCGAAGGAAATGCTGTTCATTTCAGTGCCTTGTGATTTCTCTGCACTGACTGGCCTGAAAGACTTTTGGAAATGTCCAAACGTTTTAAGTAAATCCTCTCCCTTTTGATGTTTTAACATGGTATTAGTGTCTGATGTGTTCAAAACCTTACAAGTAAGACAGCTTAGTGCAGGAGGCAGGGGCAAGCAGGTCAATTGTACCCCAGGGCTACCTTCTTAATTACTCATCTGTTTGGCAAGCACTTTTTTATGGTTTGTATGGGCAAGTTCCCTGTAGTTTTTCTGTCAAAAACTTTTGTTCCTTTGCATTTTGATATCTAGTTGAAATATTAAAACTGCTTGTTCATGAACGTTTATGTTTTGATTTCAGTTTTAAGAGTTCATTCAAAAATTGTCATTTTTGCTGATTTACACGATTGAATTATTCAGGCATGGTAAATTTATAAGTGTCCAACAAATTGGATTGGACTGAAACATGATTATACATGACCAATTCAAACACACCAATGATAATGCCATCATAGTGACCCTATTTCCCTTTTCAGGGTCCAAGGGGTTTGTGATGCAATGTGTTATGCTGTGGCTGAATAATATCATGGTAGGGGCAGGTCCTGGAGCGAGGCTGGGTGAGTTGACATATGAACACTGTTTCATCCATCAGAGTAAGGGGGGGGGGGTTAAGGGTTTTTTAACATGGAGCTTTAAGTAAAGTATAGTAGAGGCTACAAGCTTGCAAGGGAATGAAGAAGAATGACACAATGATGATGATGAGAAAAGAAGGTAGGCAGGGATATAAACAGACTCTCTAAACAGCAGTGTTGAAAGCTGTACAGCACGACTAGAGCAGTGACTGTTGTAGAAGAGTAGTGACAGAGGGAGGTTCACTGTAGCTGGCCCCAGGCATCCATTCTGCATCATTACCCAGCCTTGTCTGCCTACCGTGCCCTCTGCTTTTCTAGTTATTGATCACCTGAACTGTAACATATAGGTAGGCGGGACCCATATTGTAATGTATAGGTAGGAGGGTAGAGAAGGGTTCTACCCCCTGGAGGCTATTCCCTCTTGTAGTAGCTGATATATCATTGATGCCCTAAACAATATTTCTTATTGTATTCAATGTTGAATACAGCAGCACCCTTCAAGAAGCCAAATAATTAAGGATTCTTCACATATACGAAATCACATTCCCAACTGAAATATTCTCATATGAAATAAACACCAAATCATCCCTTGTGACATACACCTTTGTGGTGAATAATTTTGGTGGGACTTTGTCTCTTTATTTAAGTTTTTCAATCAAGTTTCCTCTCTCTAGTGCATGTACAGCCTTTTGTTCATTATATGAGGGATATTTTACCTGTTGCTTGTAAAGGTCAGTCATATAGGTAGCTCTAAAGCTTTATCTGTTTAGGAGCCACAAAAACTGCCCTACTAATGTCTGCATGACAGATGAGGGTGGGAATACTAGTAAAGAGGATGGGAGTGTCTGGTCACTGCTGGTCATACTGCTGGTCATACCTCTAGTACAGGACCTGCCAGCAGCAATAGGGACGTCAGTCCTTCACCTTGTGCTATACTACCTATTTAACAGCGCCAGGACGTAGGAGAAAATCGCGCACCAACCCTGATACACGGGTCTCCCGCTGGGCAACTCCCCATACCTCTATCATTGCTGTGGTTGAGATTAACCTTGTATCCACCTTGGGCTATAATTTTAAATACTTGACTGGATGGGAATGGCCCTCCCGATCATGGACATGGGTGTGATTAATCTATACAATGAATATTAAAGCTTCCAGACCCAAAATACTGAGACGCTCCATTGGCTTAGCACTGCCGCTTCCCGAAGCTAATAGACGATAAAATGACGTATTACATGGTGCATGGCCTGGAGAGGAGCGGGAGCACTGCTGGTCGTTTCCTAGTATAGCCACAGCCCTTCTGTCCTTTACACATAGGACACACAAAGGCCCTTTCAGCCAATGGCCCTATTCAGGTCATAAAAACAGAGCTGCTTAGGTCTCTAAATATCACTGCTACTTCGCTCCAGTAAGCAAGGCTATTTCATGTGAAAGGAGGTCTGTTTCAGTTTTCTTTTACTTTTGTAATATTTCGTGGCATCAATGCAATTTGGCTTAAGTACCTAGCCTTATATGTTCATGATCAAAGAGGAGCTCTGTTGAGTTCACTGACTCTGTGGTGTTATCAAATTGGATACTCAATTAGCATATTGTTTATGTTTCCCCTCTAGCATTTCCTTATTGATGTATTTGTATTGTAATTTGAGACAGTTGAAGTAGGTCTCATGGACACCAAGATCAACGCAATGGTTCATGTGATGCATAGCTTTTGTCTGTAGCCTATATTCCCCATGTAAAATGTGATTGTCATTATCATGCTTATTGAATTTATAATAATATTGAATATTATTTTCTCAGTGAAGATAAAAACCCTTAAGAAATCCCATTTGAGATGACAGCTTTTACCTCTCCCATACCACCCTGTACAGGTCCCCCACTGTAACACAACACAGATCATTTCCTATCTGCACAAATCACATCAGGGCCCCAATAATGAAATCAATTTCCTCATGGGGGAGAAAAAGTTCCAGCGAATGTCAGAACTGTATTCATACAGACCTGGGTATGAGATAACGCAGAGAGACATAAACCCGATAATTACATCTAGTCTGGCCTGAGGCTGAGCTCTATGTATTGATACTCTGTTCCTTTCTGAACAAAGAGCTTCAATAGTTCTGGTTCATATTTGATATAGTGTTGAGAAAATTCAAGAAAAGAAATAATCTAATGACGATATTGATATAGACATGGCAGTTACTGAGATCCCAGAAGAGGCCAGAACAAGTAGGCCTGGTATGATAGTGGACGTAGTGTCTGCAGAGATGGGGGGGGGGGACAAGAGGAATCTTGTAGTGTTGGCAGTAGGGCGCTGGTCAACATGGTAGGTTTACTCTGAAAGCAGCTGTTCTGTGATGTTACTGGTGGACACAAGTTGGAGTGCTGCTGGTACACCTGCCACCTGCTACAAAGACAACATACACTAAGGCTGACACGTAAATTTTATATAACTTGTCATAACTCTTATCTCTTCCTTCCTTATCTGCATTGCCTATGTAACTGGACTCCACCTTTTACAGATATTTGCTGTCATTCCTTCTCAGTCGCTGGCTTCTTCTCCCTATCCTGACCCTGCCTTGTTAGCTGACAATTTCATCTACCATCCTGTGTCTCTACACAACTAGTTAACAGCACTCATATTTTGTTTCCCACATCTCTAATAATTTCTGACAAAGTCGTCATAAATCTTTGCAGGCACTCCTGTAAGCAAGCAGAGTTTGCAACAATGCATTAGTGTTATGTCCCCCCTGTCCTCCCCTTTTGGTGCACTCTTTGGGTGGTGATATTCTGGGCTCCACTTGTGGCAAGCATCCATTATAGGGTTACTCTGGGGCCCCTACTGCAGCACTGTCCCCGTCCCATCTTCCAGGTGGGCGTGTCACCATGACCTGCTCTCCATCTTCATTCATCTCCCTCCCCGGGGTTAGCATTGAAGGAAGACTACAGTACCTCCTCTCCAAAAGTCCACAGTGGCGTCATCCTCCTAAATCACTTTTAATTGTTTAGTGTATCCTTTCTGTTGTGACTATTCATTAAGAACTGGAAATACAGCAGACATTAAAAACCATGGACCCCATCTAAATCAATATATATAGTCAATGCTATACTTCCAATATCTTGAAAAATAAAAGAATGTTTGAGAAGTATTCGGTTAACCACACATACACTAGATATTTTTAAGTAACACCTTAAGCAAAGAAAAATGTCTGAAAACAGTACAGCAGAGAATCGTAAAAAAACTTTGGGTAATATAGTGTAGCTGTTGGCTATTTAGGATAGTCTTCAGCTAGGAAAAACTCCAGATTTGAAAATAGGTTGTTAGAAATTACTCTTTATTCAGTCTACATATGGCTCATAATCATACAGACAGATGGAGATATTCAAAGATGCCTTTCAACAACATGTCATGCATGAACATATAGGAGTGATATGCTCACAGTCTTATTGGCAATTCTTCCACGTCCAAGGCTCTCTCTCATTTCAAGAATGGGATGGAGATGGGCGCAGAGTCACCAAGGTAAGAGCAGCAGCATGACAGATCTACAACATACAACAGAGTTCTAGGAATCTCTGTTGTGGAACAACCAGGCTGGCAGGAATGCACAGCAAGACTGAGTCCCTGAGTAGAAGAACCCAGGGGTTTATATACCTTGTTTCCCCTGCACCCACGCAATACCCAAACAAGTTCGGGTCGCACGTGGCAGTCCCGGCTAGGTGCATAACGCAAGGTCGCACTCCACCAATCCTCAGATGCCTGATTATGCAATTACATACCAGGGTCTGGGTAGGAATTTAGTGGCACCCAACTTTATTATCAACCACATATTGAGGAAATCATCTGGATATGTATAATAGACTTTGTACAGTGATGATGTGAATACACTCCATATTGAGCATTTTGAGGAAACAGCGGACATTGTCCGTTATTGACTAATTAAGCATGTTTAAACTGGTGTCCTGAGAAAATATGAATGACTATCATCTTTAAAAAAATAGGCGTGATCTACATAACATATAGCTTGAGTATCTAAAGAATTAGGCATTTTTACAGTATATTCATGAAATGACAGGTTACTGAAATCTCTATTTTAGACACTTTTTTGAAAATGGCCTCAAATGAGACAAATTCTGATGAAAATATTTCAACTTCAATCGTCAATAAAATGACAACAGCTTGACCGATTAGGATGATTCAAAGTGTTTTATTCCTTTTTTGAAAAGATCTTCCTGACCAAACCATTTTAAAAGTCAAAATGATAATCCTTAAAAACCACCTGGGATATCTAATAGAAGTGCGGCCCGGATAAGCATCAACAAGAATAGCCAGACAAACCAATCCGGTTCTATCGAAATAGTACAGTGACTCACTACACTAGGATGCCAGGGTGACCTCTCTTCCTTTGACAGACTGCTTGCCATAGGTGAGTGATATTCAGGTCTCTGCTAGAGGGATGGGTGGTATATATAAGAGG
Source organism: Harmothoe impar (assembly GCA_947462335.1). Lineage (NCBI taxonomy): Eukaryota > Metazoa > Annelida > Polychaeta > Phyllodocida > Polynoidae > Harmothoe > Harmothoe impar. Next base: position 2,162,125 of record OX381713.1, read on the forward strand.
GGCGTGGCTGTAGGGTGGCAGTAAGATAGATAGGTGTCAATGACAAAGTTAGGCCGCCTGACGTGTGCTAAATGGCCAGAGAGCTGCCAGCCTTCCTTACTGATATACCTAATCCCTCCAGTGGTTGGTGACTAATATCTTAATGACGCTTTCTCCTTAGCTCATTTTCTATCATTTCCCCTGTAGGGAAAACAGAACAATAAAGTTGCCTTTTTCATTCTGCTTTAGTTAGACAAGAGTTGAGAAGTCTGTATATCCCCTTTCCCTCCCTACCTAGATCTACCAATTATACATCACTACTGCACTTTACACTGTCCACTGCTCCTTGTTAGGCTTGGAGGCTGAACATGCAGCTTCAAATACCCACATTCTGGTTCTGTTTTTAAGATTTTCATGCATTTGAAAAAAAATCATTCTAGAGCTAAACCGTATTATATCAATCAAACTATAGCCCCATAGTTTTTATACTATTAGCAAAGCTATTAATTCTAGTACAACAATGCTTTAACTGCTACCTGCTATTTACCGATAATAGTTGGCTGCTTGGCTTTTAAAAATAACATGATGAATTTTCTAAACAGCAAATGTTAAAGGAAACACAGTAGACATTCAGAAAAGATGTAGTACATAGTTTAAGGGAAGAGCATCCTCAACCTAATAATTTACTGGCTTAAGGGAGTGGTTATAACAGGGGGGTCTGTGGATTTTTGCGTGAGAGGGCCGAAAAATGTTTGGTCCCCCCCATGGGAGGGGCCGAAATTTTTTTGGTCCCCCCCTCTGGCAAGTCGAAATTGAGCGCGGCCGACCCCTTTGAGCTATAGTAACGCGCGGGCTTTTTGGCTAAAAAGGGGTGCAAATCCACCAACCCCCCCCCTGTTGTTAAAAAATGACCACTCCCTAAGTATTAATTTTCCTTAACTGACATCCATTAATTGAAATGAAATTAGCCTACCTTATGACATAGCCATGGAAATTGGAAAAGGTAAAACTGACACACTGCCCAACTGCAATATTCCTGGATCTATATATAGCACAGTCATGTTAATGGTCTATAAAAGAACTAAAGCCGAAAGGCTCACACAAACAATGTCACAGCCAGCAGGCGTTAATGCACCGTTCTTCGTGAAAAAGATGAGAAGATAAAGGATGAAAGGGGGCTTTGTTGTTGATGTATAATTGATGTGACAGATGTCAATTAGTGAGGAAGCAGTAAACATGAAGTCAGTGTGGCAGGGGGGGGGGGGGTTGGTACAGGGACATTATGTAGCACTAAGCCTGTCATCTGCTACACTGGCTGTCTGTGCTGTAACATGAGGAAGTAAGGAATTCAGAACCTCTGAATATGAGATTTACTGGCAGTTATGTTGCTCATACAAATAGCATAACAGTCTATGTAGGGGCTGATATCATATCTGTCCTTTATGTATGTATTAAGGGCAATTAAATTAATGTGATCATATTACAAGGAGACCGGGTTGGATATCAGGACCCATGATACTTTATCATAGCTCGCTTGTCAGCTTATATAAATACTTGGAATATATCCTTGAAGTATTTGGACTGGTTTATGGTTCAGGCATCTTTAATTATACTGCTGTATTAAATCAGGCTGTTAGTGGGAGTGACTTGTACCAGTGTTAGGTGTTCCCTTTGCACTGACTTGCCACACAGACCTTGGGACACGTCTAAACACTTAAAGTAAATCTTCTCCCTTTGGATGTTTACAGCCTGTATTAGTGTGTGATGGGTTCAGAGCCTCTGTGGCCAGAGAACTTAATGCTGATGTCTTTAATCAAGTCAAAGGGAAATGAAAGGGCACTAAAACCTTCTTCATCACTTATCTAATGCCGGGTGCGGTAAACACTGGGACGGGTATTTTGGGCTTGCATTTTGGTTCATGAAATCAAGAGTTAAATCTATAGCTAGGTTGCCAGATATTCACCAATATCTAAAACAATGCCTTAAAAATGAGAAAAAACTACTTTTACATTTAAGCACCCATGGCAATGTCTATACAGTGCTCTGAATACAGTTGGTTGAGTAATATGCTGGTAGGAAGGCTGTGGCGGTTGCCTTGAGGCTATAAATGCCCCGCTGTATATACAGCTTTGATAATACATTGTGTTAGTATGTAGGTTCACACAAAGTTCACAGTTTTAATACCATTGAGACTGGGGGCAGGTCTCAGAGTGGGGCTGGCCGAGCCCACATCCATTAATCACCATGGGGAGTGGAGGGCCTTTTTTAATATGGGTTTTCTGATAAATAGACAGAGCTGCACGCTAAAGTGACCTAGTCCCAGGTTACTGCACGAGCAATACTTGGGCCGTATTGCACGCGGGCTGTAGGCCTACACTGAAAACCTCAGGGTCGTCATTTTGACAATACCTAAACTGACAACTTTAGGTAGTCAAAGTGACCACCTTAGGTCGTCATTGTGACTACCCATCTGAGCCATTCAAACCAAAGTTGTCATAATGACGACCTAAGGTAGTCACAATAATTAGGTAGTCAGAATGACTACCTTAAGGTTGTTAATTTAGGTATTGTCCATTTGAAGACCTAAAGTCATCAGTAATGACAACTCTCAAGTCCTAGGTTGTCCCAATGACTACCCTATGGTACATAATTCTATTCTTCACTTGCTACTTATGGCATGCTACAGCCACCTGGTTTTAATATTTGCATAACTATATCTGTCGTGAGATATACACTGGTGACAGGGAGCAGAGCGGTCTCTATACCTTTGGGGCCATCATTCTCACCCATTGGCAACTTATTTATAACAAGTAATGATACTTAGTTCAATCAAGACTACACCAAATATGTGAAAAGGATGTCTCTCATTAAGAAGTGACCTAATTAGAGACTATATTCATACACCATTCTCCACTCCATCTGCCATTATTCATTATGACTACCTAGGTCGTCATAATGACTAGGCTCCTTGCTCTGGGTTTTCAGTGTAGCGCAATACGGCCCAAATACTGCAAGTGCCGTAACTTGTGAAGAGGTCACTTTAAGTGACGCTCTGTATTTATCTCAGAGTTTATTGATGTCAAATTTATCTGGTGGGATTTCTGGTGGAAGTATTAAAGTATTTATAAAATAGTTCTAACACATATTGGCCACTTCATCTGCCAAATGTGTCAATATTGAGTCTAGAATGTACTGCCAGCAGGTATAGTCACCAAAATAGCTGTAAAGACATATCTGGGACTGAGTGGGCAGATACACATCCAAACTAGGAAAACAGCAGTTAGAAAGCTGCACAGAAGGAAGAGGGAGTGATGAAAGAGAGCAGGGACAGGGGGAGGTTAGCTCTAGCTAACCCCAAGCATCCGTTCTGCAAATTGACTGAGACTTGTCTGCCTACTGCGCCCTCTGCTGTTATTAACCACCCTTAGTGTAATGTAGAGCTGGGTGAGGAGAAGGGTTTCACCCGGGGGGGGGGAGGACTATATAGCAATGGTGTCACTGAGAATCGGAATGTCCATCCTTCCCACTACACCACAGTCAGGCCCTTTTCCATCCCTTCTGTGTCCTGTCTTGACTGACCATCAAATCGAGAGATTAGAAAAGGAATCTGATATCTAGATATTACAGGCACTTGGTTACAGTCATAATGGCTAGTCTATGTAAATGTTTTTCTCTCCTTGCCTCTCTGTGTAGTACTATTTTGCTGTGGTAACTTGATACATCTTTAATGAGGTGCTTTCGAAAAACACTATTACATGAGGGCTGTCTATATGTCACTGCCTCTGGGCTCTGACTAACTTGGTTTTAGTTTTTTTCTTTATAAAAATGTTTCATAATAATAAGCTTTGTAATTTGACATGGTTGATGTCTGTATCATCACGGTGGACAAATAGTCAGGGCACCAAGATCAAAGCACTGTTTCATGTGATACTGTATTTTGTGTAGTTCATACTCCCTTTGATATATTGCTATATGGAGTGCTATATGGAGTGCTATATTTGAAATATGAAAATAGCAATTAAAAACCTGAAGCACTTGATCAAACATACCAAACACACCAAACATAACATTATACATATCAGATTTCTATTGATGGATCAGTTTATTAATTATTAACATAAGTTGAATATTTACCTCATAGGGTCGGCATAATGATTAAATGCATCACTGGTGAGTTACTTACCAGGGCTGCATCCATCCATCATTACAATAAAGGGCATAATAAATTAAGGCATGATGAAATAGACCGTTTCCTATCTGCACAAATCACATCAGGCCTCCAATATTGAAATCAATTTCCTCATGAGAGAGAAAAAGTTCTAGTTCACGTCAGATGCGTTTAGTGAGACTAGAATATGAGTTAACACAGACGGACACAAAGCCAATATTTGTATCTATTCCAGCCTAAGGCTGGGCTGTACTTACTGATATTTAACTCTGTAAGTTCAGAGCTTCAAATATCTTGTTCATGTATGAAGTATCCATTCTGATAACTGGCTGTCATCACCTTTTTTGAAAGAGGACATTAATATCCTTGAATAATTTGAATAGGTACAGTGCAACTTCATTTGAAATATATATTCTAAATGAAAATAACTATGGTGTATGTAAGAATGGGGTTGACACTGTGTTAGTTGAGGATATTATGGGACAAGGGTGTTTTAAAAAGTTGAAGTGTTTTTTTTCACTGATCTTACATTATTATTCTTACAAATGAGATGGTAGGCTGAAAATGTTATGACTCCAATCTTGCTTGCTTATGTATCCCAGCTGTCACCCCTATCCGTCAGTCCATTTTCTGCTATTTTGGTCCAATTGCACCTAAATAATTCATCCGTATTGTATCAAAAGTTTCTTCAATATTTCTATTCTGTTCCAGCCTTCTATTTACTCTCCTGTATTTTCTTCCTAATTGGTTTTGTCCAAAACCTTCCCTGTTACCCTCAATCTAGCCTCTTCATTGTATCCGCCATCCTTAAACCCTATGAATTTATTGGCTGCTGGGTTTCTTACTTCTCTTATCTCTTTCTATTTCTTCTGGCCCTGGCCTCTCACTATCCAGCTCAACAGATCTATTGATTGCTCCTTCTACCGCTATAATTTATTCTTTAGGTTTGCATGCTAGTGATATCCCTCAGTGAACAAACATAATATGAGATCAGATGAGATGATACTATGACGTTTGCAATATTGGCAATCTCTACAAAGCTTCATCCTTGTTCAGCTATCCAATATATCTCATACCATCGAGGACGACATGCCATAAACAAACATCATAGCATCATGGAGATAGAAGATGGTTTGATTGGAAATGTTGCTTGCACAATTCAGTCAACATACCACCTGTAAATGGATTTCTTGTACATTTTACAATATTCTATTATGTATTCTGTATTTTGATTACTATAATACATTGGTTTGTAAGATATTGCATCTTTATTCAGATATTCTTTTCACATATCCCAAAGTATAGGAACGGGGAGCTCACAGCATTTCTTACAGACAGTCGTGACTGGTGCAGTATTGTATCAAGGTATAGTCAGACAAAAAAGACAAGAACACTCATCAAATTGCAATATACCAAGTACTGGAATATTTCTAAAATGGCAGCAGACATCCAAGAGGTTTTGCATTTGGCAGAGCCACTGAGGAGGTGAGGTCACGCTGACACATCACAACTACCTTGAAGTTTATATCCCAGGAATGTCACTAATCCGGATTTTAGTAAATAGTAAATATCTGTAAGGATATGCACTTAAAATCATACTTTTTCATCACCATTATACAAGCCCAATGATTTTGGGATTAGTAAAACAATAACTTTGCATAGTGGAATTGTGCGGGAAAAAAAGTAAATCCAAACAAGTGTAAGCTATAATGCCTTTGGGTGATCTGTCTTTTGATCTTGAGATGGCTGGCTGGTAGGGTAAGATGAACGGATGGGTGGCACCCCTCCTTTATACTGGAGGGGCGTGGCACAGTAAGATGGATTGGTGTCAATGATAAAAGCACGCCCACAGTAAGGAGGGAGGGCGTGCAAGAAATGAGCAGAGAGCTGCCTGAACAGCTAAGGCCCCTACCTCCTGACTTAGCATCCCACAAGCTGCTTCACCCATACAGCCTAGTCACATCTAATCTCTGCAGGCTGGGCTGACTAATATCTTTATGGTGCCTCCTCCTTAACTCATTCTGTAGCCCTTACTGTGGGAATACAAATAGTTAGGGTAGTTTCCTTTATTGTTCATCAATCATAGGAAGGAAGGCAATTTAAAACTTTCTATGAGGATATAAAGTAAAACTGTTTTAACACACCAGCACCCCTATATATAGGGCTGAGTACCTGTCCCGACTGCACTCTGACTGCTACTGGATGTGCAGTAAGATCTGCCGGTTTAAGGCAATCTTGAGTTGATGGATGACTTGTTCCACAGTGAAAAAAAAGTGAAATTGCCTTTCGTATTCTCCTTTGTCTAGACAAGATTTGAGATCTGAAGTCTCTGCAGTGGTGCAGGGGGCAGTGTCAAGGATGGGATTGGTGGGAGGCAGTGCTAAACTCAGTAGTCAATGCTCCAATGTGGGTAAACATATGACTTAGAATAGCAGCATTATGATAACACTTAATGGATAGAAATTGTTGATCAGATGATCTGTGTATGGTAGATTGTAAGGGTTTTAGCTATTATATCCACTGATTTTGACAATTTCCATGGATTCAATGAGGCAAGATTCTAAGGCTAAACTGTGTTCTACCTACTCCCAGAAATATGAGTAGTTTCTTTGATCACCTTTCTGCCCATTAGATTGTCCAGTGTCATATTCCATCACTGTTTATAGTTTGATCACCAGCCAGAAAGCATATCAATAACCTGACTATCATATTCACCCATCAACCACTACATTCCCTGATATGGGCCCATGCTGCTCCTTACGCCAACATTGATCTATAACTGCCAAGCCACTACGTTAACATATAAAAGCACTCACTGACATGGTTGAGATCATCTGCTCTGTGCCTTAGAGAAAACATGCATTCATTATCTTAAGTGATTGAGCTTGTTCTCAGTGCCGGTGCTACTTATACCAGAAGCAGGGAGCTCAATGGGTGGCCCTTCATACTGATACTGATGGGGCATACTCCATGATGACTGGTCACTGTGGTCTCAACTTTGTTATCAGGGAACTGGAACAGAGAGAGAAAGGGCAGAAAGAAGCAAACGGGTAGGACAGAACTGATGAGAGGTTTTCCTTTTACCTCCCTATGTAGTACTTTTTTGCTGTGGTAAATAGATACAGTTGAAGTACCTAGGATTATAAACCTTAACGAGGTGCTGTCAAAAAAACAACATCAGCTGAGGGTGGTCCATATGTCGCTGCCTCTCAGCTGTGACTAAATTTGTTTTAGTTTCCCCTAATAGAAATGTTTTATTATAATTAGTTTTGTAATTTGATATCATCACAGTCATCACAGTAGTAATAGTAGCTTCCGTGTAGTCCATATTCCCTTTGATATATTGCTATATGCAGTGCTATTCATAGTCGAATATTTCCCATCATGTTATGTATGTTCACAGCAGATATACAGACTCTTCATCATATTTACTATCTTTATTTATGTTTGTTTATGAAACAGTTGTTTCTACGGATGTCTGGTTTCTTTCTTATCTCATCCATTTCTTTTTCTTCTGCCCTCGTCATTCAGCTCCATAGATATTGATTGTTCCCCCTCTGTTGCCCTCTGCATGCATCTATTCTTGATATATGCTTCCAAACCACTGATATCCCTCAGCAAGCAAACACAAAATGAGATAGTGAGATCATACCATGACATGTACAATATTGGCAATCTTCACTAAGCTACATCTGTTGTTCAGCAACCCAATATATCTTCTACCACTGAGGCTGATTTGACATAAACATACCTCATAGCACCGAAGAGATAGGAGATGGTTTGCATGGAATACTTGCTTGCACAATTCGATCAATATATTATTTGTGGATGGATTGATTGTGCATTTTACATTCAATTTCTGAACTTTGATAAATATTGTATATTTATTCAAATGTTATTTTTTTACATAGAGATGAATCTTATTCCCTTTCATGTCAAGGTATAACCTTATATTTTATAAAAGACTAGAAGACTCCTCAAATAACAACAAACATAAACAGTAACTATTGGTTATAGGAGGGGCATCTTGCCCTTATGCCTCAAAACCTATATAGTCAGCTAATGTACTAAACAAGCCTAAAATATCCACCTGCCCTTATGCCTCAAACACTATAAAGGTTGAAATCATAGCAAACTGCCCTAAAATATCAACTTGCCCTTATGCCTCAAACACTATATAGTGTGCCAATATACCAAATAGGCCCTAAATTACAACTTGCCCTTATGCCTCAAAACTACATAGCCAGCTAATATTCTAAACTACCCTAAAATATCCACCTGCCCTTATGCCTCAAAACCTATACATAGTCAGCTAATGTATTAAGCAAGCCTAAAATATCTGCCTGCCCTTATGCCTCAAACACTATATAGTCAGTTAAAGTACTTAACTACTTCAAGATGTCCACTTGCCTTTATGCCTCAAATGCTATATAGTGTGCCAATACTATGGCCTTATGGTGTTTGTGGCCTGAGGGCATTTGTGGCCTAGTGGCGTTTGTGGCCTTAGGGCATTTGTGGTGTAAGGGCATTTGTGGCATAAGGGCATTTGTGGTGTAAGGGTGTTTGTGGCATAAGGGCATTTGTGCTTTAATGTCACTTTTGTGGTATAGTGGCCCGTGGTTTGTCCTTATGCCTCAAACGGTTATCTTTTTGAGGGTTAGTGGCAAATTTGTGGCATAAGGGCCCAACAGCACCCATTATCTAAAGTGATGGAGCTTGTTCTCAGAGTCCTTGTTGCTTATGCCAAAAGCAGGGAGCTTAGTGAATGGACCAATATTAATGGAGTGTTGAAAAGGTCAACTGTATGTTGGTAGAATTTAAGTAGATGAAGGCTTAAAAAGTAAAAACAAAAAGGGGAAACTCTGAGAAGCACAAAACCATGAATGGTGAATTAACCACTACCATTCATTAATCACTCGCAGGACAGATTGGCCCCCTCTGCCTTATAGTGGTAAAGTAACTGATCACCTGGAGCGTAATGTATCGGTGTAGACACTGGTGCCGGGGTTTACTCTGTACAGCCCAGCCGCCTGCTGTGACATCAGCGGCTGTACACGTACAGGAGCAAAGGCCAGAGGATGAACAACTATTACCTACAGCAGTATACACAGTAGATATTGTCTAAGGGCACAGACTTCCCACAACAGAGTGTTGTAGGATGCTCTAACATGTGTAACATTGTACAAGTGTGCCATCCAATTTATTCTCAGAAAGAATTCCCTGAAAAATGTAAATGTAATAATCATTAGGATATAGTTGGTTACTGCTAGTGGTATGTGACTGGCTGATTGTAATAGCTGTCCCTATAAGCCGGCTAACCGCCTGCACGCAGAGCGAGCCACAAATAATTGTGCATGTTTAATTTACTGGGTGTTCTTACTCACGGAAAAAATATGATTGACAAGGTTATTTCCTCCTATTGATTAAATATAAACATTGGCTACACTATGATGTTGGTTTACACCCTGATATGCATAGAGTTACATGGCCATGTTTTTAATGCCCTACGCCATGGCACAAACAACAAGCAAGGTGCTGATGCACAGTCCTTTATGAGGAGGTAAAAGATGAAAGACAGCTTTATTGTTGATGTATAATTGATGTGACAGATGACAAGTGAAGAAGGCATCAACATTTAAGGGAACCCCCTATACTCTTTAAGGGCTGAGATGTAAGGTTTATTTGATAACTTTAAAACATGGAAATAAAAAGAAACTGTTAGTCGGAGCGTTTTGTACCAGCATTCCAGGTGACCCCTTGGCACTGACTGGCAAGACATACCTTGGGACACTTCCAAACACTTTAAGTAAGTCTTCTCCCTTTGGAAATTTTGAGCAGGCATTAGTGTGTGATGTGCTCAGAGCCTTAGTGGCGGCACAGCATACTGCTGATGGCTAACTCAGTCAGAGGGAGGAGGCACCAGGGTCAACTGTACCCCAGGGCTACTGCCTTAATTACTTGTCTCATGCCAGGTGGAGGTAAACACAGAGACTGGGGGGAGGCTTTGAGCAGGAAACACTTTAATAAGGATAGATTATTTACAATCATTGCATCAAAACCATTTATTTAATGGTAAAATCTTGATGTCTTTCCTATTGTTAAAATGGCATGAAATATGTGCTACTCATATGTACTGTTCTTCCAAATGCTGCCGATGGTCTATGAAGAACATCATATTCTTTTATTTTCTTCATAAGATGTAAGGTTGTATGCTTCATGCAGACTTTAAGTTATTTAGCTGTTGTGCAGCTGTATATCCTATGGATATCAAATAGCATGCGTATCACTAAAATGTGAATAAAGATACAAAAGGACAATGGACACTTTATAGATTGACAGACAAATTGAAAATTCCATAACAATGATGTGAAAGCAAACCTATGTCGTATCTAAGGAAACGAGCAAAACTATATACAAAGTATTATCAATGTAGTGGCGGAGTAATATCATGGTAGGCTGGCAGTCGCTGTTGCCTAGGGTGGATAAATGGCCCCACATATAAAGCTCTTATCATACATTGTGTTAGTATGCAGGTTCACACAAAGTTCACCATTTTAATACCATTGAGACCGGGAGCAGGCCAAGACCGGGGCGGGCCAAGCTGACATCTGAACTATGTTTCATCCATCAGAGCAAGACTTTTTTTTAGAGATGGACGTTAAATAGAAGCAAGTGAGGGCAGTAATGGCAGAGGCTATAATAGCATATGTATCAAGACTAGAGGCAATGTTCTAAGCAGGCAGAAGGTGAATAATGAGACAACTTGTTTGATAATTGCCAACTTAAGCATACATTCCATTCAATATTTCAATAACAAAATGATTCATAAAACTAGTGTTATTACATTTTTAATATTGGGTTCCCAACTAGTTCTAGTGGTGCTGGGAAATTGATGGCGTTTAGAAAGACAATAACGTAATAGTTTCGGGCTTGGGAAATTCGAAACAGAGGGACATAGAATCTAGCGAGCTCCAGGCATTCATTCTGCATTATCACTAGAGCTTATCTGCTCCCAAGCCCTTTGTTATTTAAGTTATTGATCAAGTGATGTAGTGTATATATTAACAGGTGGGACTGTTTCTTTCTACCGAAGTGATCCCAAAGTGATCCATGCTGTAACATCAGATGCTGCTCAGTCACTAAGTCTAGATAAGCACATAGTTGCCAATGATAAATGGCAGACTCAGCGGCGATGCTGTGTGAGCGAAGTTATGCCATACAATGTCAAAAGCAATATATGGATCCCAAAGTATATTTAATATTGAATGTATATTTCTTGTATATAGTTTGTTCTCAACAGAGCTGCCACTCTCCATAATGCATGTATTTAACCTATGTATAGGTTATATCATTATGATCCTGTAGCTCTAACTGTCCGACATATAGGTAGCTCTACAATCTAGTTAGAAGGCACACCATTGTCCTGCTGGTGTTCCCATGAGAGACTAGGGTCAGAATACTAGTAGAATGTATGACAACTTCTGGTCATCGCTGGTCATACTGCTGTCATTACTAATTGGTCTGTCTACCCTTCACCCCACAGAACACTATACCGAGACCCTTCCATAGCCTCTACAGTTACCTCCACTGTATGGTGCACACATAGGCCCTCTCAGCCCAAGGCCCTATTCAGCTTATAAAAACAGGCAGCCAGGCATACAGGACCTTAGTGGACCGATTTTAGAATGACCATCAAAGAATTAGTCGCAGCTCTCTTGATGTCCCTGCTTCTTTTCCAAAGCTAAAATATTTTTTTCTAATTGAAAGGGAATGCCCAGGGATGTCCTTTACCCTTTATTTGCTGCAGTACTATGATAGCGCTGATGTAGCTATACTTATCTATGGCAATAAATAAGATCAAAGGTCTGCTCTTTAGATGTCACTGCCTGCTTCTTTGCCGGGAAATGGGGTAGCTATTTGTTTTATTTCCCCCCTTAATGTGTATTTTATCAATATCATATTTGTATTGTAATTTGACATGGTTGAAGTCGCTATTGTGAGGCTAGACAAGGATACCCAGACATGTTCAGAAACTCATGAACATTATATTCATGAATGTATTGCATATCAGATATACTAAATAGCACTGGTGTTATTCAATGGGACACACAATCAATGGATAATCAATAAGGTAACAAATTTTACCCTTCTTATATCACACTGTACAGTTCCCCATACCATAACACAGTACAGACCGCTTTCTATCGGCGGAAATCACATCAGGTCTCTGATAATGAAATCAATTTCTTAATAGGGGAGAAAAAATTCTAGCCACCATCAGAAGTGTGTTCATACAGACTGGGGCATGAGATAATGCAGAGAGACACAATAATTACATCTAACCTGGGCTGATGCTGGGTGTATGTATTGATGCTCAACTCTATTATTTTCTGAAACCGTAGCACTTTCATTATGGAGGTCTAGCATAACATATGGCTATCATGGGTGGATATTAATGTTTTGGTTAATACTGAATCATGAGTTTTTTTGTTATTCTGTTCTGGGGCTCGGTCGTATCTATCAATGCTCAACTCTGTCTCTGTCTTTCAGAGGGCAGCTTCAATTGTTTTTGTCTATTATCTAAAATTGCTCACATAATTGGATGGCATAGTTTCAGTTAATGACATACATTGAATTAGCATAATACAGCCAAATAGTTTCAGGAGTATAGATAAGCAATTTATTGGTTTTTAATACAGACTTTTCGACCTTATCTGATGAAATCCTTAAGTGTATGGTCCTCTTCAAATTAATATGTTTGCCTATATCTCCAAGGCCAATTACAACATAGCTGTCAGCAAGTTGTACAGAGGTAGGCTACAATATTTCCAGACGAGGTGGTCGCTATAGGGACGAGCGTGACAGGGTAGGGGTAGGTAGGTGGTAGTGTTGGCAGTAGGGGCTGGTCAACATGGTAGCTTTACTCTGATAGCAGTGGTTCTGTGGTGTTACATGTGGACACAGGAGGAGGGGAAGGGGTTTTACTGTCAGGCCATTGGCTATTGGTGGCTGCTGGTGGTTGCTGCCCTAGCCATGTTATGTACAGTGTTAGGGATGGGGGTGATTTAATGATCAGCTTTTTCTTTCTTTCATCAACAGAGAATTGAGACTAGACCAGACATGTTCGCTTACTGAAGCTACGTTATATTATTCAGCCAGCCTTTGGTAGTGGCACTTCGAGGTTATACTAGGCATACATATGTTTCAGGTAGATAAGAGGTGTATCACCGGAATAATGTAGGCATTTATAAAGATAGTATAGCATATTTAGTTCTTAAGATAGTTCTATGCATATTACTGTAATAAAGCATTGTGAATTAAAAGGAGTCTAGGATGTAATGCCATGAGGTGAGCCCTCCGTTTATTTTGAGACAAGCTGCAAGATAAGTAGAACTGATGGGCGGTGTATATGAGAGGGGTGTGGCTGAGGCTCGGGCAGTAAGATGGATAGGTGTCACTGAAAAGGTGCACCACGGTAAGCCTGTCTGATGTGCCTTAAATGGGCTGAGTGCCTCCAAGCTGCTTTACCCATATACATACCTAATCCCAAAAGCACTGGGTGACTCATATCTTCATGACGCAGCCTACTTAACTCATTTTATATCATTTACCCGAGGAGAAATAGATTGCTATTTTGGTTTTCTTCTCTTTACTCTTCCAAACTGTCTAGTGGATATATCAAGCATGTTTGAAGTTGCATCAATGCGATTCGGATGGCATATGGAAAACGGTTGCAATCTGATGGATGACTAGTCCAGGGATCGTAAGTAAGATTGCCTTTCTTATTCTCCTTTGTCTTGAATGAGTATAAGAATCAATAGCTTCTACAGTGGCGGATGGGGCAGCATTATTGTTTAAATGCTGGGAGATTGAGTGAGATATGGTGATAGCCCAAAAGCACCCCATACTTCACCCGATCTATCTATATACCACTGTCACTACTTCAGTTTACCCTGGGCTGAAGGCTACTGTTGGGATGTTAAGGGTGATGGACTGGTATGTAATGGTATCTTTACAGTTGGTCATTTTGTTGACTCTACCAGCTGCCAGAAGTATGAGTGGCTTCTTCCATTTACCTTTCCCCTATCAGGTTCTCCAATGTCATAGTCCATCGTAATATGCAGATGGTGCACTTCCCTAGGAGCTTATTGATTATTGGACTATACACTCCTATCATATTGCCTCTTATGAGTCCTGATCAATGACTCAACAATATGCAGCCTTTGCTTACCTTCCTCCTGCATAGAGCCCCTGAATATTCAGCTACCGTATGTTAACATATTATACCACTCACTGTGTTGGTTGAGCCATAGGACAAACAAGCATTCATCATATTAAGTGATGGACCTTGTTCCCAGTGCCCTAACTGCTTATGCCTATAGCAGGGAGCTCAGGGGATGCCCCTTCATACCATTATGCTGATGACGGGTTGTGACAAGGATAGCCACTGTCTTAGTCTGATTCAGGGGAAGGGGTATAATTGAGGGGCAAGGGGTAAGGGAAGGATGGAGGGGAATGGATGGGACTGAAGCACATATATCAAAAAGGTATATATATATTTGGGAACTAAGAAGTAAAATATCTTCTGACAAAACAAATGAAGGAGCATACTTGGAGGGCATTACATTACTTTTTCTTGACACTCAATTAAGGGTTGTATCGAGATATTACCAAGAATACTCATACCAATTAAATATTATATAGATTATCGACAGGGCTTGTATTTCCTTATATAGGCGAATCCCTCGGTTAAGCCTATCATAAACTAGGATAAATAAACAATATTTTAAAAAATTAAAAATTAAAAAAAGTGACTTATGCTGTTGCCCTTCAATGCCCTGTACTATATATGCGTTCTTCAACAGCATGTTGTTAATCCTGTACCCCATCACACACACACTGTCACAGCAAGCGAGACGTTAATGCACTGTTCTTTATGAAGAAGATGAGAAGATAAAGGATGAAAGGCTTTATTGTTGATGTATAATTGATGTGACTGATGTCAATTAGTGGAGAAGGCAGCCGGCAGTGAAGTAAACACACAGGACAAGGGTCGGTGCTGCACAGGCTTCATGCATGTAGAACTCAAGATGTTGGATCGGTTATCTGTGCATTATTTCACATAGACCTTGCCTCAGACATGGTTGTGACAATGAATTGATAGTGATGTCCTTTATAGAAATGCCATGGTGAATGAACATACCATGGAAGATGTTAAAAATATATTTCAATGATGATTTTACTTGGTAGAGCTTATTAACCTAGTGCCTAATTTAATACAAAAAGGGAAAGGAGGCTGTTAGTGTGACTGACTTCTGGCAGTGCCGAGGTAATACATTTTTACCGACTGACCAAACAGACTAAACAGACCTTGGGACGTGTCCGAACACTTTAAGTAAACCTTCTCCCTTTGGATGTTTACAGCCTGGATTAGTGTGTGATGCGTTCAGAGCCTCTGTGACGGCACAA
Organism: Harmothoe impar; assembly: GCA_947462335.1. Lineage (NCBI taxonomy): Eukaryota > Metazoa > Annelida > Polychaeta > Phyllodocida > Polynoidae > Harmothoe > Harmothoe impar. The sequence goes on from OX381713.1 coordinate 2,177,741, forward strand.
CTTAATGCTGATGGCTTTAACTGAGTCAAAAGGAGGAGGCAGGGGCACCTGGGTCAATTGTACCCCAGGGCTACCGTCTTAATTACTCATCTCATGGCAGTGGAGAAGAAACTTGAGACTGGGGTAGTACTTGCAGTAGGAGGCACTTTCTGTACATTCACCAACATGTATTGGATCTGATCTTTTTGCAGCAACAGACAAATAAATTAGCTTATCAACCACTTAACAACATGTTTTGAATGTTGAGGTTTTGGTACCCTTATTGTTGGTCTTAACAAAAATTGCATAACACAAGTGAGAATTTAAAGTATGGTATAGTTGAATGTTTAGGCTTTAGATATTGGAAAGCATGTGATTCAAAATATTTAGATAGCTATGGATATCTTCAGATTTGCCTTTAATATCCAACAACGCCGTCACAAAACCATTTTTGCAAACCTATTTCTCATTCAATAGCAAAAAGGATATTTTATAGAATGCTTATTTAAATATAGATACTCTGACTTATCAATACCATGGTAGGCTGAAAGATGTAATAATACATCTTGTTAGTATGCAGGTTCTCATAAAGTTTATAGTTTAAATACCATTGAGACTGTGGGCAGGTCCCAGAGCTTGGCTTGGCCATCTAATAAATGAACCCTTTTCCATCCATCAGGCCCTTTTTAACAGAAAGTTTTTAACAGAACCATTAGCTAGTGGAGGCCACAGTATCAGACATTTCGATAAAGACAATGTCTGCAACAGGGAAATGAGCACCACCTAAGCATTGGTGAGAAAAATGGCCAAAATGCCCTATTTTCCCCTTTTTTCGCCTGTTTTCAACAATTTTCGACGATTTTTAAGTGACAATACTACTTTCAACAGCTCTGTAGAGCTTACTAATTGAGAAATAGCTAAAAGAAAAAAAGGACCCCAGGGAATGACACCTAAAAAAATCTCCAATAATCAAAGCTGATGAAAATGTGCTCATAATGCCTTTCTAAGGAAAAAGAATGAAATGAATGAAAGAAACGCTGAGATGAATGTGAGGTAGTAGGAAGGTATTTTGGGGAATTGAATGTAGTATAGGTATGGACATCCAGAGAGCTGAAGTGAATTTGGTAAGGGAAGGAGATGAGGGCAGAGGGGCTGAAAGAAGAGTCAGTTCGGCACAGTAAATAGGTATCTACATGTTGAGAGAATAAAGTACAGGGGTTGTTGGGAGAAAAGGATGAAATGAATGAGCATGTGTAAGAGGGAAGGAGCAGGATTAATGCCGGCAGTTGAGAAAATGAACAGAACTTTTTCGGAGTATGTGAGTGGAAGAATAACTAGTCTAGGAAAACAGTTCTGCAGAAAGCGTTATAGAAAGACTGGAATGTAACTAATGGAGAAGAGCAGAAACTGAGAGAGGTTGGCTCTAGCTAGCCCCAGGCAATCATTTTTCATCATAACCATGGTTTGTTTGCCTATGGTGCCCTAGGCTATGTACATTATTGATCATCTGTGTTGTAATGAAGTGGTGGGTAAAGAAGGGTTTAACTATTCTATTCTAGAGCAGTAGTCCCTACTGTCTTATGTGATGCTTTTCATTCCTTAGTCTAAATAGGAGTAGTTTTAGGTAAGATGTTCCAGGTCCCTGCTATAACATCCGATGCTGATCATTTAGTTAATGTGAATATGAATGGTTTTAGGTTAAATGAGGTTGCTAACCTGAGCGATAATGTAGATAGCTACATCAGCTACACTTTTCAATAGAGCTGCAACTATCCATCGTGCGTGGTCATTTATCTATCTGGTTCTCATCTGCTGTTTGCACTGTTGATCATATAGGGAGCTTTACAATCTATCTAGGAGGCACATGATTACCCTACTAGTGTCAGCATGAGAGATGGGAGTAGAAATACTAGTAGAAAGCAGGGGAATGCCCGGTCACCCCTAGACATAGAACTGGTGCAGGGTATCTACAGAGATGTCAGGGGCAATTGGTCTGTACGTCCTTCACCCCACACCATAACCAAGCCCTTTCACAGCCTCTGCTGTACCCTACACATCTCCAGTAGCCACACACACTAAGGCCCTTTCAGCCCGTGCCCCTATTCACGTCATAAAAACAGGCTGCGAGGGGCATAGTGGTTGAATACAGGAGCGGTTCTAGAGTGGACATCAAAGTGAGGGATCAGGCACCAGGTCAGCTGTCTAGATATCACTGCTACTTTGCTGCATTCAAAATAACTATTATATGAGACAGATGATAGGCCTCAATTTTATTGCATATTTGTGTCATGATACTTTTTAGCAGTCAGTTGAAGTAGCTTGGTTCTTGTAATGAAATAATCTAAAGGTATCTAGATGGCAGATGTCTTGATGTCGTATAAAATGCACAAATACATGTATTTTATCCAATATTTAGAGAATGCCCAGTGAGAACAAACTACTTCTGAAGTGCTTATTAAGCTCTGGATATTCTCTGCCGGGCTTAATGAGCGTTCATTGAGTGCTGCCTTTGTGAGGTGTGCCCAATTGGTGGATGATAACAGAAATTGTCTATTCATGTCACAAAAAGAAATTGAGAAATTACACTTACAGATCCACACTTGTGTTGTACAATAAAATCTAATGATATAAAGGTGATGTTTTTTTCCTTTGCCATACCATCCTATACAGGTTTCCCAATGTAACACAAACCAGACAGTTTCCTATCTGCACAAATCACATTAGGCCTCCAATAATCAGATCAATTTCCTCATGGGGGAGAAAAAGTTTTAGCAAACGTCAGAACTGTGTTCATAGAGAGCAGGGTAGGAGATAATGCAGAGAGACACAAACCCAATAATTACATCTAGTCTGGCCTCAGGCAGGGCTCTATGTATTGATGCTAGATTCTCCACTTTCTTGAATGTTTCAACTGTTCTGGTCTTGGATCATTACCTTCTTTCATTATCGGTTCTCCTGGGTTTGGTTAAAAGAGATAAATATAACTACCTCTTTAATGGCATTTTCTATTTAGGTTGATATCTACATATGAAATACTTATTGTATTATGGCTTTATTGGGAGCTAAAATCAATGTTAACACAATTTTATAATGAAAAAAGTATCATGTTCTTGCTGCATTGGTTTATATAGGTCTAACTCATGGTAGAGCTGTTGGCCAGTGGGCTAGGTGGCTGAAGGTAGTAGGTAGGTAGGTCCTAGTGGAGGTAGTGTTGACAGTAGGGTGCTAGTCAACATAGTAGGTTTACTCTGATAGCAGTGGCTCTCTGCTGGCTCTGTGATGTTACATGTGGACACAGGGCGAACTGTTGATGTTTCAGCTGCCACGAGCCATGTTATGTACAGCATTACAGACAGGGATGACTTGGTGAGCAGGGCTTCTCTCCGTTATCCAAGGAGATTGTAGACTAAGGCTGAGTCCCTCTCCTACCTAACTCATCTGCATTGCCTGCCCTTCCTATCTCATTGCCTATTGAATTCCAATTTCCTATTCTAGCAATTCCCTCTCATCCTTTTTGGATCTTCTATTCCTCTTCTATTTCTTATCTCACCCAGTTATATGCCCATTCTCCTGGTCAAAATAATTCCTTACTCTACAGCAGTATCTTTACTTGCTATCCTAACCTCAATGCATTTCTAGAGCACATATATGTCACAGCTGGTGCTCTTGCACATAGGATCAACTGACTATTCTTTCCACATTAGCTTTGTTGTTTGTGGAGAGGTGAATATGTTTTTACATCACATACAACTTTATCCATGTCAGAAAGCATGATAAAATGATAATAAAGTTTGGCCTGATGCCTGAGACATTTTGGCCACCCCCCTGCCTGCAGGCATTTTTGCGTCAGCAGGGAGAGTTTGGTATTGATGGATTAATTTGACCCCCCTGCCCATCTCTTTTGATGTACTCTTTGTGTGGTGAGTGATATTCTGGGATTTCCTTGTGGCAAACATCCATTATTGGGTTACCCTTATGCACCTACTGCAGCACTGTTCCTGTCCCATCTTCCAGAGGGGTGTGTCGCGGGGACCCACATTCCATCTTCATCCATCTCCCGCCCTGCGGTCCTCAAGGAAAGTGTACAGCCTGCATTCTCCTAACTTGCTGTTCAGAGTATAATATATATATATATATATATATATATAAAGGGTTAGGTGGGGTGGAAGATATTATTAGCACACAATAATAATATATAGACTACTGCCAGCACTCGGGCTAGGCTTATAATAGAAAGATAAGTTACCATGGAAACTTGGGGATATCCCCATATAATAAGCTACCGGTATATAGACTATTAATATAATTAATATAATATTAATATAAGAGAAGACACGAGACATTAGTGTGGTGGAAATATATAGTACCTAAATAACAGCCTATATTTTTATTAACACTGAAGTACTATCACAGTTACAAATAGCTGTCACACTCATCTTTTTAGTGACAATAACCAATAACCAACAATAACCATAAATAACACAGCAGACTAGGACAATCCACGGTCCTGTATCGCAATAACAGCATTCTTTAGCGCCTAACACAGGTCTAAACAGACACAGCAGCTAAGATGACAGGTGAATAGAATTATACAGTAATAAATATGAACATCAATAAATATCATAAATATCACAAATATCATAAATATCATAAATATCCCAAAATTCAATATTTAGTAGAAACTTTACCCCAAAATTAAAAATTTTGAAAATTCTGCGGGAGGTGTGTACACAAAGAGATTGACCGGCCGACTGACCACCGTTCAAAGGATGTGCCCTTTTCTAGTCCCCGTACAACAGATAGAACAGTCGCTAAGCGACGTCACGGCTGGTGACGTCACGCCTGGGGATGACGTCACTCCGGGGCGCCACCTCCCGGCGGCCGCTGGAACTCCTAGGGCGCCGCTGGCGCCCCCCAGGAGGGCTGAAGGAACTACCTCCAGCGGTTCGATGCCACGCCCCCCTGCCCTGGGTTTATACGGGTATAGGTCTATACTGTGTATAAAGGGTTAGGTGGGGTGGAAGATATTATTAGCACACAATAATAATATATAGACTACTGCCAGCACTCGGGCTAGGCTTATAATAGAAAGATAAGTTACCATGGAAACTTGGGGATATCCCCATATAATAAGCTACCGGTATATAGACTATTAATATAATTAATATAATATTAATATAAGAGAAGACACGAGACATTAGTGTGGTGGAAATATATAGTACCTAAATAACAGCCAAACAACAACCGCCACACACAATGGAACATTAATCCGAAGGATTACAAAGAGGCTAGAAAAGTACAGGGGACCTGCTCCAACACAGACAATTCTGATACAGATTGATGTAGGTACCGCCGCACAGCCGCTGAGCGCCAATTGCCCTTCCTCATTATAGATTGAACAGGCATACCAAGGTCCTGTAGCATGGTACTGCCGCCATGTCTGAGGGAATGGGTAGACACTCTATCAACAGGCAAGCCTAAAACCAACGCAAAATACTTGATTCTGGAATATAATTCATCATAAGTGAATGGAAAAACAGTATTACCCACCCTGTGGCATAGCAGGGGGTCCCCAGGATTGGCGCCTACCAACAACTGGTCAAGTAAAGGGCGCACACACCACGGGGTACCAGGCATGTCCTGTAGATAAACATATAAATCCTCTCTGCCAAACTGGTCAGTCTTACTGGAAACAATTTTAATACGGATATACCCTTCCGACCTTAATAAATGCCTCACGCCAATACTGTGCTGCGAAGCTGTTAGGTGGCAGGCTCGGAGAAGGCATCTGTACCCAATCAGGACTGCAACCCAGAACAAAACATCATTAGAATTAGACATATCTAACAGGGAAAAAATTCTCAACAAGTCATTAGGAGAAAAAGGGTACCTAGTGACCCTCCTGGAGGAGTCATACTTCCTCTCGATACCATTAAGGGTTTGCTTTAATATAAAATCCTCAGCAAAACCTGGAAATCCAAGCATCTTCTGATGGTACCATAAACCAGACAGATAGTTCCTAATAGAAACGGGGGCAAAGCCTACAGAGTCCAAATATGTAGCATAAAGGCAAGCCTGGCTGGCGGAGCTAGGGTAGGGGTGAAGGGTAAAACTCTTGCAGAACTTGATATACCTTTTAGATTGAGCCAGACGCGTCGCCTTAGTAGTAGGGGCAACACCATGGTCAGCCAGGATCCACTGAGCAGTCCGCAGCGCCTGAAGTCTCACTGCTGTAAAAGGGAATCAGACATACCGTAAACAACTAAGTTCTTTTTACACCTATCTACCACCCCCTTATAGGGTAACCTCGACAGGTCATCAGCCAGAACATTATCTTTAGACCTTATATAGGTAGCGTGCAACTCGATATTAAAAATAAAACAAGTCCAAAACAGCTCTCTCAACCAATCCATACATAGCTTATTCTTGCTTCTACCGGTATTAACCATTGCCAGGACTTGCATATTATCAGTAACTATATTAATCTTCTTATTTTTAAAGGCAGCACCCCACCTCTTCAGACCAACTAGGACAGGCCAAAGTTCATAAACATTAATGTTACCTCTATGTACCCGAATACCGTCCATCTCTGGGGCAGCCTCCTCATGCAGCGGACTAATATCCTTAACACTAAAGCCTTCCCAACAACCGTAAAAATAATCTGATCCCATCCAGGCGCCGAAACCTCTTTTAGATGCGTCTGACACCATGGGTAGGTCCACCAGCTCTCTCCTGAAGAGGGCACGACAATTGAAAACATCACAAAACTGTCTCCACCATAGTAGATCGTCCTTAGTAGCCTGAGAGAGGAAAATAGCTCTACCTGTTCTTGCCTTAGCACATAGATCGTATAACCTGCGGCTAAATGTCCTACCCCCCCTAACAACCTGAGAGCAAAAGGACATCAACCCACCTATTTTTTGCAACCTTTTCTTATGTACATATTGCATACCTAAGCATTCGTCGAGGGCATCCTTTAATTTAACAATTTTTTCCGGGGGTAGGGAAAGTTCCATAGCCGCAGAGTCAATAGTGATACCCAAGAACACAGTCCTTTGACACGGGGTGGTAACCTTACCGTAGGATATACCAAAACCCAAAAACTCCATTACTTCAATTAATACATTTCTCTGGCGCAAGCACTCGGCCTCTGACCTCGCCAATACAATGAAATCGTCAAGGTAGTTAACCACCTTCTCTACACCATAAGATTTTGCAACCTTAACAATGAAATTAGACAGGGCATTAAATATATTTGGAGCGCATCTGAGGCCAAAGCTCAATCTATTGTTTATATAGTATTCTCTACCCTTGCCCAAATCCCAAGCGAACCCCTGGTACTCAGCATGTGGAGCATATACCCCTACCGACCTATAGGCGGACTTCAAATCCACCACTGACATAAACATGCCTTGATCCAACTGATCCACTACCGTATAGACTGAATTATATGAAAAAGGCTCATACGTGGTACACATAAAATTATTTATCGCCTTACCAGCAGGCATGGAGCAGTCAGTGATGGGTCTGAGCTTACCATTTGATTTTTCCACCCCCCCCCATAGCATGAACACACCTAGGAGGGTGAGCAACCTTTGTTACATACCCATCAGCTACTTCCTGGCGGATAATATCACACATTTCAGAATAGAATTGAGGTTCCAAAATAGTCTTATAGTTGCTACAGGAGTACTCTGTATCACAATTTTCATCAACAATTTTAAAACCCCTATTTACCCCCTCCCAGATGTATTCAGCATCTAAGGGCTTGCCAGGAAAAACATTACCGCTGCCTGAGATAAAGGCAGCAAACCTACAGGGTTTTAATTGGGTAATTTCAGAGCCAATAAAAAACGTACAAGTACAAGTACCGGTTAGGCAATCACTAAAGACTCTAACATCCCCTATATCCCGGTTACCATCAATGGTAAATAGAAGAACCCTACCCCTAGGTGCAAAATCATGTGCTACTGCTCCCGGAGTGAAGGGTGGACAGGTTGGATCCAAACTCGACACTACCATAGGGTTCAATGCTAAGGCACCACACGGGTGAAAAACTTCACCAGTGCTAAAACTCTTCCCTGGGATGAACTCCTATCACATAGGATTCAAAGTTGAAACAGGGCATACTCTATACGTGGTGTCTGATACCTCTAGTTGGCTAGACGATTGAATTACCTTCCCCCCCCCCCCCCCCTAGGGACAAATTCCTGACAATTAGGGTTAAGGGAGAAGGGAGGTTTGTCATGGCCATACGAATCATGGGTAATAGCCTCGCTGGAACTACATACGACACCTTCCAGACTAGGCCTACCCTTACTACCCTACTTATCAGCTTTAGGGTTAGACATGTTACATGCTGCTGAGCCATGGGTCAAGCTACGACAAAACATACACACATGTTGATACTTGCACCCCTGGAAATCACATCCCTGGGCCTTATTGAAACTGAAACAGGGTCTCTTTTCAGCTCCCCTGGATGAGGTGGCCTTAGTACTCTTTCCCCCCTTGGAAGAAATGATAGTGCTATCATACGAGAAGTATCTCAACACGTCACTGTTTGATACCTGCCCAAAAACTTCCGGGCCCCCCTCATCTGCCCTACCCCTTACAGACTTGTCATATGAGATCAGGGAACTGACCCTGTATACTTTGGTCAGGGCTTTCTCACAAATGAGTTCCATGTGAGCTAACAATCCCTCAACATCAATACCTTGTTTCAACATGATTAGAACGGTTCTGACATTTACAAGCAATAGGGCCTCGAGGGAATCAATTCTGACCCCCCTCTCGAGAAAATTCTTCTGGGCAAATTCTGAATGCTTACTAGACTTGGATCTTGTTCTGGATCTCTTGTGGCGAGCGCCCTCGGGTCTTGGCGAAGCCCTCAAGTCATCAGATGAGTCCCTCTCAGACCTAGGTGGGGTTTCCTGACGCCTCCTCCTGGGTCTGCTCTGGCGACTGGTCGAGCCCTCGGGAATCCTGCCGCCCTCGAGACTCTTCTCTACCGACTCCTGGACCTTCTCCACCATCGACACCAACCGGGAGAAACCTCCTTCTACCCTCGCCAATCTGCCCTCGGATTCTGCGACAGCTGCCCTCGTCCTCTCGAGAAGATCCCTCGTTTGGGCTGCCCCGCCCACATCTTCTTCAGGTTCGGCCGGCCGGCCCGACTTCTTGGGGGTTTTCTTCACACGACCCATTGTAACTTCTTAGACGCCCTCGGTAGCTTGGAAACTCAAGTAGACCTCGGGAAAAGCCTCGGGAAATTTTGAAAATTCTGCGGGAGGTGTGTACACAAAGAGATTGACCGGCCGACTGACCACCGTTCAAAGGATGTGCCCTTTTCTAGTCCCCGTACAACAGATAGAACAGTCGCTAAGCGACGTCACGGCTGGTGACGTCACGCCTGGGGATGACGTCACTCCGGGGCGCCACCTCCCGGCGGCCGCTGGAACTCCTAGGGCGCCGCTGGCGCCCCCCAGGAGGGCTGAAGGAACTACCTCCAGCGGTTCGATGCCACGCCCCCCTGCCCTGGGTTTATACGGGTATAGGTCTATACTGTGTATATATATATATATATATATATACTTTCATATCATCATATATATATACTTTCATATGCTTTCTAGATATCTTTACTACTAAATATTACTGTGAATCTTTCTAACCAACACTGTCTCGGCAACTATCTAAGAAAAATTAGTATAATCATGAGATCATTGTTGTTCATTCCTTTCCCTGCCATTCAAAGTCTCATCTTTTCTGGATAATATTGTCTTGTATGAATTACTGTTAGCTCTATCCAATATTCTGGTCGATTTTACTTAACTTTGCAGAGCTCGCCAAATATATGCGATATTCTTTTTTCTCCCGCTCCCTTACAACCGTTTTCACCTCCCTCACGTCTTTCTATTTCTCTCATCAACCCTGATCTCTCTATTTATTGAATGCTCTCCATCTTTTCTCCTCTATCGCTATCTTCTCTGCTCTAGCTGCCTTGCTGCAACGCTATCATGCCACCAATATCTCCACACAAACACACACTACAATATGAGATGTAAGATTATCCTATGGCGGCTACAATATTGGCAATTTTTACATATCTACATCCTTGTCCGGCATTCCCATATATCTCCTACCACTGAGGTCAATTTCCCATAGGCATAAATCATAGCATCTTTGTATGGGTAGAACTGTGAACTTGAACTGTTTGCTTGCCCAATCCAAATCCAAATATCATCAATAAAAAGATCTATCTCTGCTGTTTCAGTTGTGTTTACCTACCATGAAAATATAGTTGTGACATGAAAGTTACATCCTTCAGCTTGATGTACTGCCGACAGCTTCATGAACAGCGGAAAGGATAGGTGAGGCTTGCAGTCACATCCCAACACAACTTGTCACATGGGAGTTACTTTACTTGACAAAGCCTGTCTTTTTCCTACACCTATGATGCAGCTGGGCGTCAGTGGACTTGACTATAGTGATCTAGCTTTGAGAAAAAGAATCCTTGTCAGGATATATAACAATATTTCTGATATGACACTTATCAGGAGTTCAAAAGACATAGAAAATGCTTAATGCACCTTTGGTATGACCTGCACTCCAGGTACCTAGGACATATATTTATATAAGCTAGCCAGGGAAAATTCTTTAGTTGACAAACGTTTGAGGAAAGAACTATTGTTGTAATAACGTGTATGGCCATCATATATTTCTTTGTCTAGACTGCACACCAGATTCAATATCTATATGTTGACAGTGTCATGGTTTGGATAGTTCGGAATTGAGGTTAGATTCAGCATTTGATGCTCCAAATTGTGCCTAGTCCCGTATCACCCTGTCCCTTACCCTCCCTAATAGATCAATTTGGGGAGTGAGCCTTCTTTTGAGGCACAATATTGCTGCCTAATGTTGGCATGAGAGATGAAGGTGGAAATACTGCCAGATAGGGGAATTTGGCTGTCTGGCACTCACCTCCCACCATGTCTAGGCCCTTACGCAGCCCTTCTGTACCCTACAGATCTGCAGCAGCCTTACACACAAAGGACCTCTCAGCCTTTGGCCCTATTCAGGTCATAAAAACAGCTAGCCAGGCTGAGAGGGGAATGGTGATTGAATTCAGAAGGGATTCCATAGAGTGGACTTCAAAGTAAGGGGTCACACACAGTTTAGGTCACTAGATATCACTGCCTATTTGTTGGAGTAATGTAATAGCTATTTTTTATGAAAGGTAGTAGCCAATAACAGTTTGTGTTATAATATATTGTTATGCTAATTTAATATGATTGAAGTACCTATAATGATAAGTTTAATGGATAAATAAATCCTGGCACAAAACACGAACAGAGGGCAGCCAGCTTTGATCTTGCCCTGCCTCTCTGGCTATGAATATCTAATATAAATGCACAGCTTGTAGTCATTGTTTTTAGTCTGTCCTTGTAATTTGACATGGTTGAAGTAGCATACTAGGATCATGTACACCAACATCAAAGTGATGTTTAGGGTCGGTTATTGATAGGTTGCTTATACTGATTCAATGCTATGATTTTCACATCATAAACTGATTGATAACTTTAACATTCAGCCTCATGCTCCCTTTTGAGTATCAAAAGATTTAGCTCTGGTCCTCACTTTATTCATTCGGCCTTTAAAGCATTGCATACCTCACTAACATCAATCATCTTTGATGGATCAGCTTAGCAGAGCATTGCAGATTGATCCATCTAAAAATGTGTGCTGAAATGTTTCCTGATAAAACAACAATACATTGCAATATATTCGACTCAGCAAACCATAGACTTCAGTGATTGTGGTTCAACAGAAAACTTTAAAGTTACTAGATTAGAGCTTGAGTGGTTGCTCTCATAGTATACCTCCTTTTATCTGGTGCAGGTCAGCAAGTTGGGCCATTGACTATTATTTCCACTCACCTACAATTGGGAAAAAAACCATTGTGGTTAATACAACATCAAGAATCAATTGGTTTGAAACCTGCAAAAGTGACATATATTTGTTAAAATGAACTGTTACAATTAACACAATCTGATGAAGAATCCCCTTCCCTTTCATGCACTTAAGAACAAATTTGCTAATGTAAGCTATTAAGAGGCAAATGTTAATTAAAAAGTATAGAAACTAAGATGATAATTAAGTTTACACTGAAGGAGAAGCCACACTTCATCATTTATAAATGTATTTGAATATCCCAAATCACCAATTCGAATCACCACAGGTATTATTCACCGTGTATTCTAATTCTCTATTCTGCTGTACAGATCCTCACCTGTGACATAGGACAGACCGTTTCTAACTATGTGAAGCCTCTAGTAATGAAATTTATTTTCTCATGAGAGAGGATAAATTTCTAGAGTGTGTCAGATCCATGCTAAAACAGATCAGGGTATGATATAAGCCAGACACATTACCAATAACTGCATTTATTCTGGCCTGAGGCTGGGTCGTATGTATTGATGCTAAACTCTGTGACTTTCTGAACATTGAGCACAAGAAGTGCTGTATAATGGCATGTCATAGCTAGGTAAAAGATGACTTTCTGCAATATCTAGTTTGATGGCAATTGTTTATTTGCTTTCTACTGCTATTTCTCTCTATTCCTCATCTGGCTCTATGTTTCCAATTCTCATTCCCACTTTCTCAGTTAATGATGTGTTGGCCAGACTACTGACATATCTAACTCCTTGTCCAGGCATACCTGCAATCCGATTTATCAACCTTCATAACTGTATATCATAGCCTCATTCTACGTTGTTTGCTTGCACAATCCACATACTACATGGGTAACCATTATTCTTTTTTTCTACTGTTTGAGAATATTTCCCTATCCCAATTGAGACACAATTTTAGAGCCATGACATTATGTCTAAAAACACCCCATACAGTTTCATATATAAGTAGCAAATTTTTTACTTCCAAGATGCCTGCGAAATTTTTATTTTATTTTGTTGAAGCAAAGTAGAATAACTTAGTGTATGATGTAATGCCTTAGGGTGACCTCTCCCTTCATACTGAGACAGTGGGGCAGGGTGCAGGAGCATTGGGGAGATTGGAGGAAAGTGGAATAGGATTCAGTGGATAATTCTCCAAAGTGAACATAGTCCCATAGTATCTCATCCATTACCCTGACTACCATTGATACACAATCCCTGCTATAGCCGTATTCCTGAGCTAAAGTGGAAGTCCTGGCTCACAGATAGTCTCCAACAACTGAATAAGGGATTGTGTAGCTTAATGGATGAAGAAAGATATGTGCATATAGTTATAAGAGTTAGTTCCAGCTGATTTGATGATTTTTCTTTAATAGATAGTATCATTGGGGCTAAAATGTATTATACCCACGTTTCCAATTTAATTATCTTTCTCCCTAGCAGGTGTTGCAGTGTCATAGCCATAACTCACAGTTAATGCACCTTCACATCCACAACTGTCTTATCAATCAACATCCACTCTACACGCCCATCATGTAATATGTGAGCCAATCATGGCTCTTCCTGCAACATTCTCTTCTACCTCTCATCTACCATGTTAATGCACACAATCACTGTCCTGGGTAAGCTCACCTGCTAGGTGGCATAAGGCAAACAACCATACGTTATGTAGAGCGATTGAGCCTGTTATCTCGACCCCAGGTACTTAGGGCAGTATAGCAGGGAGCTAAAGGGATACCACTTCATGCTGATGACCTATAGATATTATCTATGCTATGATAACTCGTCATCTAGTCTCAGGATAGTGGTTTAGATGGGTCTAGAGGAGATTAACATACATATATAGGGACAGATAGAAGAATGAGGGGACACAGAAAGGACAAAATCAAAGACTAACATATGAGATCTGAAGCTCCACTGCAGTCTAATAGATATCACCTATATAAACACAAAAGAATATGAATTTAGTTATGGTGAAGGGACCTACTTGAGAGGCAAGCACCAACTTTGGGAAGCATAGAACCCATTCATCACTACAAGAAATTGTTGGCCCCCTTTGCCTTATAAATACTGCTTGAGTTATTGATCACCAGGAATGTAATGTATCAGTGCGTGGACTAGGGCTTGGTCCTGAACCCCTGGGACTCTTCTGTCTACAATACTGTTTTCTGTCAAGGGCAGAAGACATCAGCACTATAAGGTGAATACTGTACTATAATATCGCTATCCTTGTTACAAAAAGTTTGTCTCCTTTAAAGGATTTAAATACAGCATGGTTCACGGCTTAGCAAAAGAAACCATAATGTGGCACACATCCCAACTGCTTTGTTCCTGCACCCTGAGATTGTCCATGTTTATGGTCATTAAAGGGACCGGAGCCACAGTAAGCACTGCCTTTCTCATTATGGGCGGAATGTATTTTAGTCACGCAAAAGATCAAACCAGAACTCACAGAAGAAGCTCCCTAGTCATAGATATTTTTCAGGTGTTCTTCTGTGCATGCCCCTTATTGAAAGTTAGGGCTAAGACATGGCAAGAAATTTGCATCATTTTAGACAACCGACAAATCTGTTTATGATATGGGCCTCTAAAACTCAGCCATATTCATTACAAACAAAAACCAGCTGTTAGTTTGAGTGTCTTCTGCTTGATGCCCAGGTGATTCCTCTGCACTAACTGGTCAGACAGACCTTGGTTCACATCCAAACACTTAACGTGAATCTTCTCCCTTTGGATGGTTACAGCCTGCATTAGTGTCAGAAGTGTCTAGAGCCTGTCTCATGGGAAAGCCTAATGCTGATGGCTTTAACTGAGTCAAAGGGAGGAGGCAGGGCACCCTGGTCAATTGTACCCCAGGACTACAGTGCCACATTATTATGGTCATACAGGCTCATTTTCTCCATTAAATAATGCTAGCACTTAATGGTCCTGGTCTTTCTGTGGGTTCTTTTGATTTCATTTTGATAATGACTTGAATGTCTTGTCTAGAGAGTGTGTGTATTTAACCAAACAGATCAGGACAATAAGTGTCCCACTGTCGGGACTCTTCTGTTCTCTGTCAAGAAAACACTTGTAGGTGGGGCAGAAGACAGTCCACAGCACAATGAGGTGGATAATGTACTGAAATATATCTTGTACACTATCTTTGTTACCAATAGTTTTAGTTAGTATCCTTCAAAGGATTTGAAAATAGAATGCCTCTTGACTTACCAAGAAAACTAACCATAATGTGGCACACATCCCAACTGCTTTGTTCCTGCACCCTAAGACTTGCAGTGTTTATGGTCGTTAAAGGGACCATAGCCAAAGTAAGCACTGCCTTTCTCTCTGTGGGCGGAATATGTTTTAGTCACTCAAAATATCAAACCAGAACTCACAGTAGAAGCTCCCTAGTCATGGAGATGTTTTAATCTTTCTTCCATGCATGTTCCTCTTTTAAATAAAACATGGGCTAAAACATGACAAGAGATTTGGCTCATTTGAAAATAACCAATGTATATCTGCTAATGATATGGGCCTCTACAACTCTTCAACACCATGTATGGCCTATAAGAACAAGCTGTTATTTTGGGTGCCCTCTCCTGGATGCCTAGGTGATCCCTTTGCACTGACTGGCCAGAGGGACCATCCAAACCCATTAAGTAGATTTTGTCCCTTTAGATGTTTACAGCCTGCATTAGTGTCAGAAGTGTTTAGAGCCTCTCTCGCGGGAAAGCTTAATGCTGATGGCTTTAACTGAGTCAAAGGGGGAGGCAGGGTCAATTGTACCCAAGGGCTTCTGCCTTAATTACGCATCTCATACCAGGAAGCACTTTAATATAGTTTTTCAGGCTCAGTTTCTCCATTAAATAATGCTGGCATTTCATACTCCTGGTTTTCCTGTGGGATCTTTTGCTCTCATTTGATTATGACTTGAATCTCTGGTCTAGAGATGCTGTGACTGGGTGTTATTATGGAGCTGTTGCCTTGAGGCTATAAATGCCCCACTCTATCTAGCTTTGACAATACATCATGTTATGGTGTTGGTTCACACAAAGTTCACAGTTTTAATACCATTGAGACTGGGGGCCGGTCCAAGGGGCAGGGCTGGGTGAGTCGACATATGAACTCTGTTCCATCCATTACAACAGGGGGGAAAGTGCCTTTATAACTTGGGGGTTCAGTGTAGGCTGCAGGAGTGAACATGGTATCTAGAATAGAGAGATATTATGTGCTCTGCGCATTGGTCTTTGTATTCCTTCAGAAAGACCAGTATGATATGGTTGAATCATATATGAAAGGTTTTATTTAAAATTGTAATGGTTACCACTCTATTAAAGAATGTGACAATTAAGGAAAGCTAAGTGCAAGGAAACACTTAGTAGTTGCCTCGCTGTTTATTAGAACAAAGACAGAGTAAGGTACACTGTAACTGGCCCCAGGCATCTATTCTGCATCATTACACAGGCTTGTCTGCCTACCATGCCCTCTGCTATATTTGTTATTGATCACCCATAATGTAATGTAGGCTGGACCTGTATTGTAATGCATAAGGTGGGTTGGTGGTGAAGGGTTTTACCCCCTGTATACCTCTGGAAACAGGCACATTTGTATTCCTCTGAGAATA
This sequence comes from Harmothoe impar, assembly GCA_947462335.1. Lineage (NCBI taxonomy): Eukaryota > Metazoa > Annelida > Polychaeta > Phyllodocida > Polynoidae > Harmothoe > Harmothoe impar. The sequence continues at coordinate 2,194,277 of OX381713.1, forward strand.
AAGAGCTAATATCCACCATGTCTACCATGTATACTACTTTTAAAAAGTTACTTTTTTATTTGTGATGGTTTCACAGTTGAAGAGTCACAGTTGAAAACTCCATTACAACAATGTGATTGTTATGATCTAAAGAACATGGTGTTTTTCCACGATTACTTAAGAACTCAGCCTTCTATGGGGGGGGGGGGGGGGAGGGAGGGAGGCTAGGGTGACTCATTTTCAAAAGTAACTTGCCTGGTCATTTCAAGGAGTTGCAAGCACCTACTAATATTTTACAAATATGCTTGTGGTAAGAGAATAGCTGATCCTTTTTTATAGTGTTGGCATAAAAGTTGATGTCGGACTGCTTACAGAAAAGAAGGGGGCAGATGTGCAGTGCCCTAGAACTCTGTAGCTGTAGTCCCGCCAGTAGCAATAGGGACATGCATCCCTCACAGGGCACCATGACTGGGTCCCTTCACAACCCTTCTGTGGCTCCAGCAGCTATACACATAAAGGTCCTTTCAGCCAGAGTCCCTATTCAGGTCATAAAAACAGGCGATGGGTCATGGAGGGGAGCTGTGATTAAATCTGCACAGCCCCCGAGATTCATGCAGAAGCTATCCTTGACTGGACATCAAAGCAGGAGATCAGCCCTCTGGATACCAGTGCCACATTGCTATGGTCATAATGGCTATTCTATATTTATAAAAGCAAATAGCCCACACCTTTCCCCTATCTTTTTTTGTTGTACTATGTTTGGGTAACTTGATAAAGGTTGTTGTATAGTCATTAACTTACTGGGAGCTCTCCAGATGTCACTGCTTCCTTGTTGTATTAAAATGGATACATTCAGAGTAAAAAAAGGCATAGCTAACCTTTCCCTTTAAAATAAGTCCATTGTTATAGTGTTTTATGGTAATCTAATGTTAGACATGGGGGCAACCATTCCATCCTAATCGAGACAGGCTGTTGGGGTAAGATGAGCAGATGGGTGGTATATCATATATTAGGAAGGGTGTCATTAGATGGAGCGATAGCAATGATGAGGGCCCGCCTAGAGTAAGGAGATCTGACGTGCCTCATATAGACAGAGTATTACCTTAATAACTGACCACCCTACACGTGGCTTACCATCACTCAAGCTGCTTTACCCATACACCCAATCCCCTCAGCCAAGTGACTAATAACTTTATGCTGCCTCCTCTTTTTAACTGCTTTTCTATCACTTATCCAGAGATAATTAATCATTCGCTTTTTATTTCTTAAAGCTTCCAGCAAATGGCAATCATAGAAGGATAGGGAATATAAAGCGTTATAGTATCACCGTCTAGTTAAAAAAACAATTCAGAAACAGACTTGATCAATGGTGTACTCCAGTGAAGCATTGTTTCACAATTTTCTTATTTTTTGTTGTCTAACCAGTGGAGACTTGAACAGTGTAAGATAGATGACTCGATGGGGAATGGATAGTGCTAGGGCAGGGTTGTGTAGGTCAGATTGGCTAGAAGCTGAACTTGATTAGAATAGTGATACCTGAAAGCTAACATAGTATTACAGTGCATACCCCTACACCTGTCCCAAACATCCATACATCTATCAATGCATCAACCACTATCTATATCGGAGGGATACTAACCAACAATTGAATTATAAAATGGTGTAAACCTTGTTTTCAAACCAAAATGCATAGTCTGGCTCTGCATTGTAGTTCTGATAATGGTTCTGGAAACACTTACAAAGAGGAGTCAGGACCTTTCTCCTGACCTTTGTGTGGGAGACTCCACCCTCTATCAGTCATCTAACTGACCATTCAGGGTAGATCTTCAAGCTTTGGAGAAGGACATTTCACAGTGGCCCCCAGTGTAAATGGTCAGTTCTCAGCCAGATCTCTATGGTTTCTCTGCAGCCAATACTGAATTGTGGTCTGTAAATGGTCAAATGGCCAGAGATCAGCATCCTTCTTCTACAGCTCAGCCCCTTTCAGGAGGTATAAAGACTAAGAGTGATTGGACACTACGACCTGCATAGATTGTGTGTCTGGAGAAAGGGATGGCGGGGAAGGAAACAACTTTTCTAAATGGACAAGTATTGACTTCACATACAGTGCAAATGCCGCAAACATATTGAATGAAATCTCCAGTTCCTGTCACAAAAGGAGGATGTTGTATTGAAATGACATTTTGATAGTGCACATCTCATATCGTACTAGTGTTCCTGCTAACAGTAAAACATTGGATATTTAAGTATAAATTCTGAGCAAGAACAGCATAAAGACTGCATTCAATGCATATTTGATGTGAATCTCTAAGCTGAGACTTTTTTCTCTCCATTATAGGAACATTGTAGTTATTCCTTTTATAGCTCCCATGGCTCCAGGCTCCGTTTTTACTTTTCGAATTATATGTTGCCTTCATATGATAAAGATAGTTTGATGGCTTGACTGAACATATGTGCAACAAAGTCATGCCATTCTAGTACTAGTTCACATTGTAACAGTGTTCTGCCCAGTATAGGATTCTACTTTATTTTCATATAGAAAGAATTATATTGCAGATATGCCAAAAAACAATTCAAAATGAAAGCTCTTTGGATATAAGCGGCACTTGTTAAAAAATAAAGGTAATGGGTGAAAATTTCCATTTCCTCTCATGTCACAATGTTTTAGAATGTAAGGATGCTATGAACAAAGGAGAACTGATCTCACAGACAATCTGACTGCCAATGAGAATTCAAATTGTCCCCTTGTTTCTTTGCTATTTTGTCGCAAAGAGGGTATACATGTCTTCAAACAATTGCTGAAACCATTTTATCAAGTCCCGCACAATTCGTACTGGTCCACTTCCTTGCCACCCTGCCTTTGGTTTTTAAAACTATACTACTCCTTTTATCAAGTGGACAGTTGGCCATTACTGGTTCTATACCTGCAAAATTTGCTTCACAATGTAATCTCAAGTTTTCCGGTAAAGGCCCGAAACAGACCTGTGTTTGATAATTGCTTGTCCAGCCACCAGAGGGAGTATGTGGTGCTAAATCCTGGTGGGCAGCCTGCCCCTGGTCATGTGATATGGGGCAGAATGTAACAGCGTTTCTTATTGGATGGTCAATTTTCACCATCTTAGCTGCCCCTGCGACCTGCCGGCTCAATGGACCAACGAGGGAAATGGGAGCAATAAAAACCGAATATGTTGGTCTAAAGAGGACACCGCACTGCAGTTAATCCTTCCCAATACCTATGGGACCAGGGACATTGAACAGAGGCCACCATATTTCCAGAGGGTTGTAAGCTACTTGATGTTTCCTAGACTCTAATGCTGATCACATGCTTATTTTTATATGCTAGTTGGCCCAAAAAAAATGGACTAAAGACTTGACAAATCTCACACAATAACATGTACCTTGCATTTGTTGTTCCACTTGTCTAATTAACAAGTATAGGATCACCTGAGGAACTTACTACAATAAATAGTAGACTGAACATCTGCCATAATACAAAATATCCGCAATCTACCAGAGCAGGACTATTAATGCTATATTTTTCCTGTCAACATCTAGTCACTTTGACGCCAGAACTTCCCCATTCTTAATACTATTCTATCTATCCCCATGTGCCCATAACAACTGACCTGTCTGACCCCTCGCAATGACCCACAGTACCTTTGCCCCATAACTTCTTAAGCCATATTACCCCCTTGTCAGTAAGCCTCATCTCCTGTACTCGTGGAATTCTAATAAAGCAAGTGTGTGTTACATTCACTGCAAGAATGGCTGCAGTGAATTCTGGCTAGTGGCGGGTAGCAAACTATCTGCAGCAGGATATATAAGGGTCACATTACGTTATCAGTGTGGATATAGCACGGCTCCTTATCTATCCCACACTTGCTATGAGGTAGGGTTACTGGTCAGAGGGGAGGGGACTATGGAAATGGAGTATTGTTGACAGAGTAAAGTTTCCCAGTATTCTGAATGACTACACTTTGGGGTTATTGTTATAGGATGATCCGGAAATGATTAATGAGGCTTTTTATTTCAAGTTCATACTTTCCCAAATAGGTTGCCCAAAATATCAATCATAGGAGGAAAATGAATAGATTGTGTTATCATCTTCCATCTTAGAACATTTTAGATAGGACTTTGACTTGATGGGTGATTTGTTGCACTAGAGGAACATTCAGTCACCTTTTTTTTAATATTCTGTAGACTAGTCCCTGGAGCTTTTAGATGTGCTAGATAGCTGCTGTGATGGTTCTGGAGGCAGCGTTGTGGTGTTGTTGGTGAGATTGGTGTAAAGTGGGGTTAGATTCAGCTGGAGATGCCCCACAGTGTGCCTAGTCCCACAGTGCCCACCCCCTTACCCTGCCTGCCATACTTCTCTGTAAGTACAGCCACCACAGCCTTACAGTGCCCTGCACTCACTGGGGACTGCTGGTAGAGGCAACTCCAATATAACTTTTATAGGCCACAACTTTTCCATTCTAAACCCATCCATATCCTTACACCACAACTTTATCCAACTTTGCTGTAAGTATAGTTTATTCAAATCTCAAAACCCCTGAAATTTAAAGAATGGATGTGGCTGAGCAATGAATCGGGGGCTGTGGTTTGTCATATTGTCTATTTGCAAGTGTTAGGTATTGCTAGGTCAGTGTTGATATAGGCAGTCTTTTGAATGTGACATTGAATGTTATATACATCTTAATAGGCCTCAAAGGTATCAATTATACCCACTACTGTATGTTTGTCAGTCCCAATGTTCAATTTACATGCTGGATCTATTAGTTTCTGATGCTAGCATTCACCCTTTTCATTAATGAGCAATGACCAAATTATCAAAGGAGAATAAAATTCCATTTGATGCCAGTACATATGAAAAAATAGGTGCAGTTCAAAAGGTTAATAGTAAAGGTCTCAAAAGTTTTAGTGTTTAAAAAGAATAAGAATTTTTAAGTGGCACATATCCAAAACATCCATGTCTTGGCATTCTCTAGAGGTTAATGCTCATGGTCATTAAAGTAATCTCTACCAAAGAAGGCAGTGGTCTCTCCTCTGTGACCATTTTGTATTTCAGTCACGCAAAGGATTGAGCCACAGAGAACTCTCTGGAAGAATGTTGACTTCGATCTCAGTGCAGAACTTGGTGAACCTATCAAGCGAACTATGTTAAATCAGTGCTACAGTTCACAATTACCATGTTAACACTGAATAATGGTAAAAACAGTAACCTTAACATTAATTACAAATTACAAATTACTGAGCGATTGCTACCAATTATCTTACCCCCTATTAGGCACTGCAGTGCCATATTCCATCACAGTTTACGGTGTCTACACCTGCCCTGCACTGCATTGATTACTCCACTATGACGACCTGTAGTCCTGTCTACTACTCTGTTATTTTACAGAGCTAGTTCATCATAGTCCTTCCTCTAACAAGTGTCCCCTACATCATCTGCTGTGGTAACCTGGGATATCACTTACCTTTATGGTCTAGCTCAGCTGTCTGGTGCCATGAGGCAAACAGCCGTCCATTATAAATAATGATCAAGCCTGTCTTCAGTACCCAAGGTGAGTGGGGGAATATCAGAGCATCTTCTTCTCTTCACAACCAATTAACCAGGTCCGCAGTGACTGGTTATGAAGTAGTAGGACAGAGGAGGGTAGAGGGGAAATAATTGAGATGCGACCAGAAGCCATATAGTGAGGAACAATCCTTCTTTTTAATTTTTCTTATTCTTTCCCCCTCTTAATATGGTCTGCCAGACAGTAAAAGGCCATAGGTCTAGTGGCCGACTCCCCACATTTGGGGTCACCATATGGGGTTTTATAGGATTGATTAGCTTTTAACCAGTTACCAATTACTATTAGCTAGTTCTATATCACAAAAGGGTTAGATATTTCCCCACTTCTTTTCCCTCATTTACTTTTCATCTCATCTCTATTTCTCGCCCAACTTGGGCATAGTTTCTCCCCTTTTTCAACATACCTTTTCCCTCACCCCCACACTGTGTGGGATTCATGTTGTCCATTGTTTGTCCTGTCATGTTTTTTGTTCTTGTTATGTGTTACACCAACCATTGTCCCACCCTAAAACGGGACCTTCATATACCAAAGGGTCCCTTCCTCAAGGGAGGCCTACACATTCAATGTTGCCTTGATGGCACAAGTTCCAAATTCGACAACATCAATAGTCCTACTTCTCCTCCATCATCTCCCTTCTTTAGTCCCTTACATCACTCCAATTCCTCAGGAGTTCTCCCAACTTATTATTATTATTATTTATTTTTTTTTATATATAATTTTAAATCCCTTTGGCATAGCCTATGAACGGCGTTATATGCCTGCCTAACTCTTGGTTGGGTTTTAAAATGTATCATCATAGTGAGGAAGTAGTTGACTGAGTATTGATGGAAGACTTGAGGAAGGAGGTAGAAGTTGTGGAGGGACTGAGGGTGAGGAGGGTGGACATTGGAAATAATTGAGATGCGACCAGAAGCCATATATTGAGGAGGGGCTGACCGGACATTGATAGAGGACTGGAGGAAAGAGTTAAACATTGGGGAGGGACTGAAGGGGAGAAAAGGTGATATTCTGTAAATAGACAGTATACCTATTGGAATTAAGAAGCCCTTTAAACAATTAAAGTCAATTTTAGTCACTGACTGCCAAAAAGCATTACCACTGACAAGCTCCTTCCTTCTGACCAAATGTAAAAATAGAACTTTGCAGAACGGATGCTGATGGGAGAATAAAGTAGAAATATGACGAGTCATTGGGTCTTACAATAAAACATGTTACAAAACAGGCAGTGGGAAAGAAAACAAATTGATACTGCAATTATCACAGTCAACTCTGTCTACTTTTAGACGTATATCTCAGAAAGTGACCTCTACTAGAGAGTAGGTGTCCTCTAGGAGTGATGAACCTGAATAACTACCTTCCACTTTGCCTTGACCTTCAGAGAATGAAGATGGATCTACCTACCATGCAGCTCTTCTTTGTCACACTATATTTTGTAAATCAATTTTGAATCATACTACTCAACTTTCCTCTCACTGGTACAACAAATTTACATATTGGCAAGGTTGTTGTGAACAGATCAATCTCCCAAATCCATGGTCTTTGTCATCCCCCATGACCCAGTGAAATCGCTAGGATGAATCCTGTTCAATATATGAAAGGGAGTGGTGAACACACATCCTGGGTTAAATCCTGTATAACAAAACACAGCAGGCATATCAACTCTGTATGGCATTACTGGTCTACTTAAACTTATAGAATGTATGGGACAGCAATAAATCATCCACCAATAGAAACATATGACAGAATAACAGAGTAAGCAGAATCTACCCAGCCTCTGCCCATCAACTCACATAGACCATACTTACATTCAGGGTAAATAGTCTAGCATGGAAGAAGAATATTTCTGTATCACATTCAGTATGAATCTGCATGTTTCTACCTTATTCCTGTGCTTTTTGTGTGGTCAATGTTGTGAAGTGTGGACAGTTGTTCTTTGAAAGGGCAGATGTCCAGCGATTTACAAGCTTCCTCTGGATCTAACACAGAGCCCAAAAACTGAGAATGAAGTTGAGTCAGGACCCTCTACAGCTTCTACAAGCAGATCCTATCTACCCTCTGCCTTTTAACTCATATAGATCATACTTACATTCAAGGTAGGTAGTCTAGTATGGAAGAAGACTATTTCTGTATCTTTCAGTGTGGTCAGTTCTGTGAAGTGTGGACAGTTGTTTTGTGAAAGGGCAGATGTCCAGCAATCTACAACTTTCCTCTGTATCTAACACAGAGCCAAAAGACTGAGAATGATTGAGGACATAGACGTGCTTAGAGTGTAGGCTAGTAGAAGGATGGAGGGGAGCAATGTGACCTTTCTAGGGGGGTGAGTATATATACTAGACAAGGAGTAATGGTGCTACTTGTAACAAGTGCAACATGAACATTGTTACCTAGATAGAAATAAATATTACTTGCTTATTCATAAATATTAATATACCAATATAAAGATCCATAAAGATATCAGGCAGTATGTAATGGGATTCTTTGCTGGAATTGGTGAATTAAGGAAATGGGAGCAATAAAAAGCTAATAAGTTGGTCTAACGAGAATGCTGCAAACCTTCATAACCATCAATGGGACTATAAATAGAGCTCAGCATGTTCTATAATTATTGTACAGAAATAGGCAATAAGGTGTTGCTTTGTGGCTTCTCCAACAAAAATAAACATGACAACTGTATATCTCCTTCCACTGAGGTCGATTTCCCATAGGCATAAATCAAAGCATCTTTTTAGGGGTAGAAAATGGTTCACTTGAACTGTTTGCCTGCCAAATCCAAATCAACATATCATCAAAAGAAAGATCTATATCTGCTGTTTTAGATATCTTGAGTGTCACCTAGACCTATATTTTTTGTGGGAGAGATTATATATCTATGCACTTTTCTTTTAACATATCTTGTGAATGAAAGGGCACATGCATGTTTTTCAATCCATAACAACAGGTGCATTTTAACCCCTTTTGTTTACCTGCCATAGAAATATATTTGTGACATGAAAGGTACATCCTACAGCTTCATGGAGAGGGACATGTGAGGCTTGCAGTCAAATTACAATAAAACTTGTCTCATGGGAGTGACTTCACTTGACAAAGCCAGTCTTGTTGTGACATTGATGATGCAGCAGGGCGTCAGTGGACTTGACTATATTAAGCTTGCTTTAAGAAAAACAATGCTTGTCAGGATGTATATAACCATTTTTCTAGTATGAGACTTATCAGGAATTCAAAATACATTGAAAATGCAAATGCAACTTTGATATGACCTGCCCTCTTTTTTGGAGGCACAGTATTGCTGTGTAATGTTGGCTAATTTGAAATACTCATAGAAAGAATGAGCAGATGGTTCAGGTCTCCGGACCTAGAAGGAGGAATTTAGACATCTGGCACTTGCTCCACACCATGCCTAGGCCCTTGCACAGCCCTTCTGTCCTTACAGAGCTGCACCAGCCATACACACAGGCCCTTTCAGCCTATAGCCCTGTTCAGGTAATAAAAACAGGCAACCAGGCATAGAGGGGAATGGTGATTGAATACAGAAGGGATTCTATAGAGTGGACATCAAAGTAAGGGGTCACACACAGTTTAGGTCACTAGATATCACTGCCTCTTTGCTGTACTCATAATAGCTAGTTTATGTGAAAGGTAAGGTATCCGTAAAATATTGTTGTTGTAACTTGATATGATTGAAGTATCTATAATCAAAAGTTTAGTGGGTAAATACATCTAGGCAGAAACAGAACAGAGAGCAGCTAGCTTTGATATTTCCCTGCCTCTCTGGCTCTGAATATCCAATATAAATGCACAACTAATAGTCTTTTTTTTAAAGTCTGGTCTTGTAATTTGACATGGTTGAAGTAGAATACAAGGATCATCTACACCAAGATGAAAGTTGTGTTTTGAGTTGGTTTTTCATTTCTTTAGTGCCAATTTCATGCTATGATTTCACATCATGAACTGATTGATAACTTGTATATAACCTTATTCTCTCTTGTGAGTATTGGAAGTTTTAGCTCTGGCTCTTGCTTCATGATGACTTGACCTTTAAAAACCCTTCATACCTCGCTAACATCAATCAACTTTGATAGATCAGCTCAGCCGAGCGCTGCAGATTGATTCATACTATACCTCTTTTTTACCTGGTGCAGGTCAACAAGTTGGGCCATTGACACTTATTTCCACTCACCTGAAAATGGAGTAAAACATTGTGGTTAGCTCAACATGAATTGGTAGAAACTTGCATGAGGGTTACATATTTGTTCACATGAACTGTTACAGGTAATCTGAAAAGGAATCCCTTTCGCTACCATGCACTTAAGAACATATTTGCTAAGGTAAGCTACTAAGAGACAAATGTTAATTAAAAAGTATAGTATGATAATGCGTTTTGCACTGAAGGAGGAGCCATGCTTCATAATTCATAATGTATTTCATACCCTGAATCACCAATTTAAATCACCACTGGTATTATCTACTATGTATACTCATTCTCTATCCTGCTGTACAGATCCCCTCCAATGACATAGGACAGACCATTTCTAACCACATCAAGCCTCCAGTAATGAAATCAATTTCCTAGTGATGAAGAAAAGGTTTCAAGAAGGCGTCAGATCTATGCTGATACAGACTGTTGGTATGACATAACACAGACAGACATATGAGCAATACTTGTAGCCATCCTCGGCTGGGGTATTGATGCCCAATTTTTTGAATGCTTGCATTTCAGTTATTCTGCATCCAGCATCAAGAAGTCTTGTATATAATTGTACATCATAGCATAGGTAAAAGAGGACATTCTGCAATATCTAGTTTGATGGCATTTTGTCTATTTACTAACATCTCTACACAAAGAAACACATTAATATGAGAGACACAGATTGTAATGTGACTGCTGCTACATTGGCAATCTTTACATATTTACAATCTTACATATCTACCATTTCTCTTAGACTACCATAAACGTACATCATAGCATCACTCTAGAATGTTTGCCTGCATGATTCAGACCTTATATGTGTAACCATTCATTGTCTCTTTTGTAATATTCAATTTTTCCCCTGTTTGAGAGTGACATTTTGAATTAACTATGACATTCTTTCATCTGACCTTTCTTTTTAAATACTGAACACTCTAACACATGGTGGATGGGCGACACAGCTTAAGCTCTAAATAGATGGTAACTGATGATGAAGGTAGTATCTTATTATAATGATCTGATATTTCATTAGAAGAGAGAGCCTCAAATTCCGATATAAATGCCAGTGGATATGCTTTTTGTAAAGAATAATTTTTGCAATTGGCGAAGCCACATAGAAACAGAGGTAGGGAATACAAGCAGTCACATCACAACCTAAAAACAATTGAATCTACACACATATTGTCCAACAAACTAGTATAATAACCTTTGCTTAGTAAAGGTGTCTGCAAAACACCATCATATTACAATTTTTGCAGCAACGTGTATGATAGGGTGCCTTGCCTTGGGGTGACCTCTCCCTTCTTACTAAGACAGTAAGATGAACGGATATATACAGTATATATAGTAGGGGTCTGGCTGTAGGAGGTACAATGAGATGGATCGGTGTCAATGATAAAGCCCCACCTACAGTCAGGCTGTGAGACATGCCTTAAATGGTCGGAGTAATACTAAGCTGCTTCACCCATATACCTGATCCTGTCAGCTGTGGGTGGTTAAAAGCTTTACTATGGCTCTGCAGTTTTCCCTCCTTGTGTATAGATTCATCTAGGGAATACCAGTAGTCATGCTGTATTTTCTTTTTGCTATTCCAAACTCTCCAAGGGATATATCAATCACAGGCAAAGAGGGAATCTAAGGCTTTATTGAAGAATTTTGAAAAAAAAGGTTAATAAACGGTTTGATGGATGACTTGTTCAGCAATAGGAAAGTTAAGCTGCCTTTGTTTTTCTCCTTTGTCTAGACAACAGTTTGGAAGCAACATAAAGCCTCTGCAGTAGGGAAGGGCGCAGGACCATTGGGGTGATCGGAGGGAAGTGGACTACGATTTAGCGGGTGATTCTCCAAAGTGAACCTAGTCCCATAGAATCACATGCTATACCCTCAATACCATTGCTACACAACCACTTCTACAGACGTATCCCTGAGCTTAAGTGGAAGTCCTGGCTCACAGAGGGTCTCCAAGAACAGAACATTGGATTGAGTAGCCCAATGGATGGAAAAAAATGATGTGCATATAGTTATGAAGAATAGCTCCAACTGATTCGATGAGTTATCTATGATAGATAGTATTATTGGGGCTAAACTGTATGATTCCCATTTTTCCAATTCAATCACCTTTCCCCATATTAGGTGCTGCAGTGTCATAGCCCATCATAGCTCACAGCTGCTGCACCTGCATATCCACAACTAGGCTATCAACCAACATTCACTCCACACGTTCATTACTCAACTATGTAGGTCAACCATAGTTCTTCCTGTAACAATCTCTCCCACTACTAATCTACCACATTAAGGCACAAAATCACTCACTGCTCTGGGTGAGCTCACCTGCTTGGTGGCATACCGCAAACACCCATTTATTATGTAAAGTGATGGAGCTTGTTATCTCGACCCTCAGTACTAAGCCCAATATAGCAGGTAGCCAAAGGGATACCACTCCATGGTGATAACCTTTAAGTGTTATCCATGACAACTGGTTATGTATTCTCAGGACGGGTTAAGAGAAAATAAACATTGGGATATAGTGGTAAATAGAAGAATGAGATGACACAGAAGGGACGGAATCAAGGAGAGACTAACAAGTGAGATCCTAAGCTCTATATGAACACAAAGGAATATGAGTTTAGCTACGGTGAAGGGACCTACTTGTGAGACAAACACCAACTTTTGGGAACTAGCCTAGAACCCATTCATCACTACCAGGACTCCTTTGCCTTATACTGTTAGGTTATTGATCACCAGGAGTGTAATGTATTGGTGCGTGGACTAGGGCTGGGTTCTAAACCCTCAGGACTCTTCTGTCTACAACACTGCTCTCTGTCAAGGCAGCACCTGTAGGTAGGGCTAATGACATCAGCACTATAAGGTGTATATTGTACTGAAATATATCTTGTGCACCGTCCGTGTTACCAATAGTTTTAGTAAGTCTCCTTTATAGGATTTAATATAGGATATTTCATGACTTAGCAAAAGTGGCACACGTCCCAACTGCTTTGTTCCTACACCCTATGATTTGTCATATTTATGGTCGTTAAAGGACCAGAGCCAAAAGAAAGCACTGCCTTTCTCTCTTTGGGCGGAATGTATTTTAGTCATGCAAAAGATCTAACTGAAACTCATATTAGCAGCTCCCAAGCCAAAGAGATTTTTGAAGCGCTCTTCAGTACATGTTCCTCATTTAAATACAAAGTAAGGGCTAATACATGGCAAGTAATGTTGCTCATTTGAAATAACCAACATATCTGCTCATGATATCGGCCTCTACAACTCTTCAAGAACATTTATTGCCTACAAGAACAAGCTGTTATTTCAGGTGCCCCCTGCTGGATGCCTAGGTGATCCCTTTGCACTGACTGGCCAGAGCGAACATCCAAACCCATTGAGTAGATTTTGTCGTTTAGATGTTTACTGGCTGCATTAGTGTCAGAAGTGTTCAGAGCCTCTCACGCGGGAAAGCTTAATGCTGATGGCTTTAACTGAGTCAAAGGGGGGAGGCAGGGTCAATTGTACCCCAGGGCTACTGCCTTAATTACGCATCTCATGTCAGGAAGCACTTTTATATAGTTTTTCAGGCTCAGTTTCTCCATCAAATAATGCTGGCATTTCATACTCCTGGTTTTCCCGTTAGTTCTTTTGCTCTCATGTGATTATAACTTGAATGTCTGGTCTAGAGATGCTGTGACTGGGTGTTATTATGGAGCTGTTGCCTTGAGGCTATGAATGCCCAACTCTATCTAGCTTTGATAATACATCATGTTATGGTGTTGGTTCACACAAAGTTCACAGTTTTAATACCATTGAGACTGGGGGCAGGTCCAAGGGGCAGGGCTGGGTGAGTCGACATATGAACTCTGTTCCATCCATCACAACAGGGGGGAAAGTGCCTTTATGACAAAGGGGTTCAATGTAGGCTGCAGGAGTGAACATGGTATCTAAAATAGAGAAATATTATGTGCTCTGCGCGTCAGTATTTGTATTCCTTCAGAAAGACCAGTATGATATGGTTGAATCATATATGAAATGATTATTTAGAATTGTATTGGTCACCACTCTATTAAAGAATGTGACAATTAAAGAAAGCTAAGTGCAAGGAAACACTGGGTAGTTGCCTCGCTGTGTATAAGAACAAAGACAGAGTAAGGTACACTGTAACTGGCCCCAGCCATCTATTCTGCATCATTACTCAGGCTTGTCTGCCTACCATGCCCTCTGCTATATTTGTTATTGATCACCCATAATGTAATGTAGGCTGGACTTGTATTGTAATGCATAAGGTGGGTTGGTGGTGAAGGGTTTTACCCCCTGTATACCTCTGGAAACAGGCACATTTGTATTCCTCTGAGAATAGAGAGCTTATATCCACCATGTCTACCATGTATACTACTTTTGAAAAGTGATTGGGAAATATTTTCTCACTTAACTGTTGATATACATCGTTACCTTTTCATTTATGATGGTTTCACAGTTGAAAAGTCACAGTTGAAAACTCAATAACAACAATGTGATTGTTATGACCAAAAGAACATGGTGTTTTTCCACGATGACTTCAGAACTCAGCCTTCTAGGGGGGGGGGGGGGGGGGGGGGCAGGGAGGGAGGTTAGGGTGACTCATTTTCAAAAGTAACTAGCCTGGTCATTTCAAGGAGTTGCAAGCACCTACTAATATTTTACAAATTTGCTTGTGGTAAGAGAATAGCTGATCCTTTTTTATAGTGTTGGCATGAAAGTTGATATAGGACTGCCAACATAAAAGGTAGGGGGCAGATGTGCAGCACCCTAGAACTGAGTGGCTGTAGTCCCGCCAGTAGCAATAGGGACATGCATCCCTCACAGGGCACCATGACTGGGTCCTTTCACAACCCTTCTGTGGCTCCAGCAGCCGTACACATAAAGGTCCTTTCAGCCAGAGGCCCTATTCAGGTCATAAAAGCAGGCGATGGGTCATGGAGGGGAGCTGTAATTGAATCTAGACAGCCCCCGATACATGCATTATATAAGTCGTTCTAGACTGGACATTAAAGTGGGGGATCAGACCCTGGACACCAGTACCTCATTGCTATGGTCATATTGGCTGTTTTATACAATAGCCAATAGCCCACATCTTCTTATACGTTGTATTATGTGTTTGTAACTGGATACGGTTGTGCAATAATAATCATTAGCTTACTGGGGGTTCTTTAGATGTCACTGCTTCTTTGCTGAGATTAAAAAGGATACATTCAGAGTAAAATAAAGGCATAGCTAACTTTTCCCTTTAGAATAAGTCCATTGTTATAGTGTTTTATGGTAATCTAATGTGAGACATGGGGGCGACCACTCCATCTAAATTGAGACAGGCTGTTGGGGTAAGATGAGCAGATGGGTGGTGTATATGATAGGAGAGGTGCCACTGTAAGAGGTGAGATTGAGCGATAGCAATGATGAGGGCCCGCCTAGAGTAATGAGATATAACGTGCCTCATATAGACAGAGTATTACCTTAATAACTAACCACCCTACCACGTGCTTTACCATCCCTCAAGCTGCTTTACCCATACACCCAATCCCCTCAGCCAAGTGACTAATAACTTTATGATGCCTCCTCTTTTTTAACTGCTTTTCTATAACTTATCCAGACATAATCAATCATTCGCTTTTTATTTTTTTAAAGCTTCCAGCAAATGGCAATCATAGATGGATAGGGAATATAAAGTGTTATATTATTACCGTCCAGGGAATATAAAGTGTTATATTATTACCGTCCAGTGGAGATTTGAGCTGTGTATGACAGGTGAATGGAGGATGATTGGATGGTGTTAGGGCAGGGTGGTGTGGGTCAGATTGGCTACAAGCTGAACTCTATTAGAATAATGGTACTTGGAAGCTAACATAGTGCAGAGTACTTCTAATAAGAGGATTTGAAATAAGAACACTAACCATAAAATTCTTTGTGAGATTAGAAGAAATGAGAGTGGCTTTATTATATCCAACCCGTACAAGTTCTCTACTAGCTTTCAAGTGGGTCTTTCACTTTCAGGAACGGTCCGGTTATGCATAACTTTCAATCGGTCTGTCTATGCTGGAGACCTAGGAAGGTCCGCCTGAACTAGGGGATGGGAATCAGTTTATATACTGTTCGCCTTTGCTCGTAGCGACCCCTGGTTCTGGCCAGACGTACTAGACGGGTAGGCATTCGACTGTACATTAATATTCATGCCCCTACAATAGTGTTACAGTGCATACCCCTTCACCTTCCCAAACATAGATCTATCAATGCATCAACCACTACCTACATTGGAGGGATACTGCTGCACTATTCATAGATGTTTTCTATAGTTTCCTTGGTCCCAAGCTTTTGCTGCTGTTCCTTGACCCTATAGATTCATCGGATGACAGTAATGGAGGTTAGTGGAGATCCTTCCTTCATATGACTTTTATAGGGCGCTGATCTAACTCTAGGCAGTTTCTGACCCTATAGATTCATTAGATGACAGGTTAGTGTTAGTCTCTCATATGACTGTTAAAAGTTAGCTGATCTAACTCTAGGCAGTTGTAATCACATTCATTACATCTCCTACCAATCACCATGCACATGACGCCATGCTCCTGCATCATAGAAAGTTGCATCAGGACAGATCTAGATCTTCAAGGCTAGGTTTCCATGGGCCTCATATCAACACTGTAATCATTTACCTCCAACATATAAACAAAAGGTGGCCATAGACAGATACAACAACTGACTTTCTTGGAAGGTTAAAGGCCTTGAGGAATAATGCATCTTAATAGGTCGCTAAGGTTTCCTTACTGCTTTCAGGTGCCAGCTTATCATACAATCTATCTGTCACTGTTTCATACAGCCTTGAGGCCTAAACATTAAAATTACATTTTTGATGTACTAACTTCAAGAGTCATCAATAACAAATTATTAACTGGGTATTGAATTATTAAATTGTATACATGTACACCTTGTTTTTGAATGAAATTCATAGTCTGGGTCTGGATGGCAGTTCTGATGATCGTCATAGAAACACTGACAAAGATAAGTAAGGACCTTTCCCCTGACCTTTGTGTGGGAGATTCCACCCTCTATCAGTCATCTAACTGACCATTCAGGGTAGATCGTTGAGCATTGCAGAAGGACATTTCACAGTGGTCCCTAATGTAAATGGGCAGTTCTCAGCCAGATCTCTGCAGCCAATCCTGAGTTGTGGTCTGTAAATAGTCAGATGGCCAGAGATCAACATCCTTCTTCTGAAGCTCAGCCTCATTCACGCCGGATAAAGACTGAGACTGATTGGAAACTATGACCTGCATATAATGTGTGGCTGGTGAAAGGGGTGATGAGGAAGGATACAAACTTTCTAAATAGGCAAGTGTTGACATCCCATACAGTGCAAAAGCAACAAAAATATAGAATGAAAATACAGTGATCTTCAGTTTCTGTCACAAAAGGAAGACATTGTATTGAAATGACATTTTACAGTGCCATGAACTTAACATTGTTCTTGTGTTCCTGCTAACAGTAAAACATTGCATACTTAGGTATAAATTCTGAGTACAGACACCATAACGACTGCATTCAATGCATATTTGATGTGAATCTTTGAGCTGAGACTTTTGTCCCTTATTGGAACATTGAAGTTGTTCCTTTTATAGCTCCCATGGCTCCAGGCTCCGTTTTTACTGAGGAATAATATGTTGCCTTTAATAAAGATAGCTTGATGGCTAGACTGACTGTACAGTGCAACAATATCAAGCCATTCTATTATCAATTCATAGTGTAACAGTGTTCTGCCATGTATAGGAGTCTACTTGTGTTTCATATGGAGGGACTATATTACAAATATGGTAATGACTATTTTAAAGTGAACCCTCTTTGGATATAAGTATGCCTAGCAGGGTCTGTGGGCTAATAAGTGTGTATAGTTTCTAAAGACATTTTTGTACCACATTTTCAAACACTTTTGTTCTAAACACTTTATTGCTAAACACTTTGTAATCTGAACAATTGATTCGTAACACTTTTAGGCTCTGACTTAGCTTCCCATACAGGATGCCTACTAAAGGATACACTGGTAGTCCATCCTAACAACATGGAAGCCCTTCTCTAATTTGACGAATTTTCTTCGATACTCTACTTAGATAACAGTGTATCTATTCCATTTATTGGTGGCCTTAGTTGATACAGGAAGTCATTCATGCTGCAGTGTATGCTGGGTAGTGGTGGCTAGGAGAATATTTGCAGTAGGACTGATCAGGTTATCTGTGTGGGTTTGGCTGCAGTGCTAGGTTATCTATACCAAACATAATATGAGGTAGGGTCATTGGTTGGAGGGGAGGGGACTATGGTAATGGATTATCATTGACAGATTTTATTTTCCCAGTATTCTAGATGACTGCACTTTTTGTTGTTATTGGTGTTGAATGATCAGGATTAAGATCAAGATTAACGAATACCTAAGGCTTTCTATTCCGAATCAATACTTGTGTTTTTAGTTTTTGTAGGTTGCTCAATATATCAATCAAAGGAGAACAATGAAAAGATTGTGTAATCATCTTTCATCTTGGAACATTTTAGAAAGAACTCTGACTTGATGGGTGATTTGTTGCACTAGAGGAACATTCAGTCACCTTTTTTCATTTTTTGATATCTCGTAGACTGGTCCCTGGAGCTTAGAGATGTGTGAGATAGCTGCTATTGCGGTGCTGGAGGCAGTGCTGTGGTGTTATGGGTGAGATTGGTGTAAAGTGGGGTTAGATTCAGCTGGAGATGCCCCACAGTGTGCCTAGTCCCACAGTGGATACCCTCTTACCCTGCCTACCATACTTCTCTGTAAGTACACCCACCACCGCCTTACAGTGCCCTGCGCTCACTGGGGACTGCCTATATAGGGAACTTCAATATGACTTTTATGGTCCAGAGCAGTCTTCAATTTTCCCATTCTAAACCCATCCATATCCTTACATCACCACTTTATCCAACTTTGCTGTAAATATAATCTATATCAAAATCTCAAATCCCTGAAATAATGAGCAATGACCAAATTATCTTTAAAAAAACACTTTTACTTTTGACGCCAGTACATATGATAAAATAGGTAAGGTTAAAAAGATAATAGTAAAGGTCTCACAAGATTTAGAATTTTAAAGGAAACATGTATTTAAAAGTGGCACATATCCAAACAGCCATGCTAGCATCCTCTAGAGGTTCATGCTCTCAGTCATTAAAGCCATCTCTGCCAAGGAAGGCAGTGGTTTCTGCTCTGTGGCCATTTTGCACAGTCACGCAAAGGACCGAACCACGGAGAACTCTCTGGGAGCATGTTTACTTTATCTCAGTGCAGAATCTAGAACCTATCAAAAAGTACATCTAGAACTAGGCTTAGTAAGTGCTACAGTTTGAGATGTAATGTGTTTCACAATTACTATGTTCAGACAAAATAGTAATAAAAAAACTAACATTATTTTTCAAATTTTAAATCCCCGAGTGATTTCTACCTATTATCTTTTCCCATTTTAAGTACTCCAGTGTCATGTTCAATCACAGTTCAGAGGCGTAGGAAGCAAATCTTCATTGGGGGGGCCCAGGGGGGCCCACTTCAACTAAGTTTAAGTATCGCCTGCTTTGCATGATATATTGTATACATGCTTATATTGGAACTGTATAGAAAAGTAGTATTTGAGCCCCCTTTAGTTTTGATTGGGGGCCCAGGCCTCTCTGACCCCACTTCTCCCTATGCAAGAGAGGCAAGGATAGAAAATTGTGTGTATTTTATTGGGGGTCTTGACAAATTTTGGGGGGGCCCAAACATATTCAGGCCCCCCCTCCTCAGTGATTGGGGGGGGGCCCGGGCCCCCCTGGCCCTCCCTTTTCCTACGCCACTGCAGTTTATGGTTTCTGCACCTGCCCTGTACCATATTGAATACTCCACAATGAAGACCCGTCTTCCACTCTACTACTGGGCTAGTTCAGCATAGTCCTTCCTCTAACAAGTGTCCCCTACATCATCATCTATGTGGTAACCTGGGATATCACTTACCTTCATGGCTGAGCTCAGCTGTCTGGTGCCATGAGGCAAACAGCCGTCCATTATCAATAATGATCAAGCTTGTCTTCAGCACCCAAGGTGAGTGGGGGAATATCAGAGCGTCTTGTTCTATTCACAACCAATTAATGAGGTCCACAGTGACTGGTTATGAAGTAGTAGGACAGAGGAGGGTGGACATGGGAAATAATTGAGATGCAACCAGAAGCCATATAGTAAGGAGGGGCTGACCAGACATTGATAGAGGGCTGGAGGAAAGAAGTAAACATTGGGGAGGGACTGAGGGGAGGGAAGGTGACATTCTGTAAATAGACAGTATGCATATTGGAACTGAGAAGCTCTATAAACAAATAAAGTCAATTTTAATCACTGACTGCCAAAAATGGTTACCACAGCCAAGCTCCTTCCTGACCAAATGTGAAAACAGAACTCTGCAGAAGGGATGCTGATGGGAGAAAAAAATTGAGTAGAAATATGACGAGTCATTGAGTCTTACAATAAAACGTGTTACCAAACACGTAGTGGGAAAGAAAACTTGTTGATGCTGCAATTATCAAAGTCAACTTTTAGACATATATCTCAGACAGTGACCTCTGCAAGAAGGTAGGTGCCCTCTAGGAGTGATAAACGTGAATAACTAGCTTCCCCTTTCCTTGACCTTCAGAGAATGAAGATGGATCTACCTAGGATGCAGCTCTCCTTTGTCACGCTATATTTTGTAAATCAATTTTGAGTCATACTACTCAACTTTCCTCTCACTGGCACAACAAATTTACATATTGTTATGAACAGATCAATCTCCCGAATCCTTTGTCTCTGTCAACCCACATGACCCAGTGAAATTGCTAGGATGAATCCTGTTCAACATATGAAAGGGAGTGGTGAACACACATCCTGGATTAAATCCTGTATAACAAACTCTGTATGACATTACTGGTCTTCTTTAACGTACAAAACGTATGGGACAGTGATAAATCATCCACCTGTAGAGGCATAAATATATGACAGAATCATTTAATTATTTTTTCTCCACTGAATACCTCAGCACCCGTTTCTTGTTCCTTAAATACTTCCTGAAAATTGGAGTAATGCACACCTTCTAAAAACAGATCCTATCAGGCCTCTGCCTTTTGACTCACTCAGATCATACTTGCATTCAAGGTAGGTGGTCTAGCATGGAAGAAGATTATTTTTTGTATCTTTCAGTGTGGTCAGCTCTGTGAAGTGTGGACAGTTGCTTTGTGAAATGGCAGATGTCCAGCAATCTACAACTTTCCTCTGTATCTAACACAAAGTCCAAAAACTGAGAATGATTGAAGACATAGACGTGCTTAGAATTCGGCTAGTAGAAGGATGGAGGGGAGCAATGTGACCTTTCTAGGTGGGTGAGTATATATATGCTAGACAAGGAGTAATGGTGCTACTTGTAACAAGTGCAACATGAACATTTTTACCAAGATAGAAATAAATATTACTTGCTTATTCATGAATATTAATATACCAAGAAAAGGATCCATGAACTGGTGTAACAGTAACAAAATCATCCGGTCCAAAAGAAAGAAAAATCAATTTAGGATCAAGAAATACTCCTTGGGGACAAAAGCATGAGAGCAGGATGCTGCATGCAACATTAATGGTGTGTAGGTGTTTTAGGAGTGCTCCAATGGCCCCACACTCAGCTTTCACTCTTTTAATTCTACATGCCGGTGCATAAAGATACATTGGATGCCTCGAGATCTACTGACTATAGCAATCAGATAGATTTGAAATACACTCAGGCAGAGAATACTCTGACATAATCAATTATATCAAGTGCAAGTGTGGGGAGAGTGTAATGACTGCTGTCTATACTTTGAAGAGCTGCAGAATTAGTCAACACAGGGGGAAAAGAGGTGAGAATATCTATGTAAATAACTAACAGTGTCACATGATTTGAGAATGCATGTTGGCATCAGTGAATATTGCCTGCAGAGGACTAGCAATCTCACATATGATCTTAATTCCAAAACAAATTCAAATCAGTTCTGGATTTTCAGAAAAAGGAATACTCTTTGTTCCTGTCGCATTTGGTTGCAAGAAGCCCCCTCAGAACAAGGAAGGCTCCACCCTGTCTTTTCACTGCCTCACAATGTTTCTAGAGGGAGTAGTCAGTGTTTTATCCTGCTGTCAGACATCCCCCTAGTCATGTGATATGGGGCAGAATGTAACAGGGTGTCCCATTGGATGGTCAGCGTTATTGGATGGTCAATTCAGCCATCTCAGCCACCTGCTGGAGCCATTACCTGAATTGGTCAATGAGGGAAATGGGAATAATAAAAGGCTGATATGTTGGTCTAACGAGAACGTTGCTCCCTCTGCAGCCCTACATAACCATCATCGGTACTATAAATAGAGCTCATCACATTCTCTGATGGTTGTACAGAAATGAGCAATATGATGTTGCTTAAGTGGCTTCTCATACAAAGTAAGCGTGATAAACGTACAGATTCTGATGATGATCACATTGAATAGCTTTTATAGCTCAGGTAAAAGAGGCAAGTAGGTAGAAGAGGCAGGCAAGACATACCATTTAGGCTGCAATTAGAGAAAAGGTAAAGGTAAAGGTTTGCTTGTATCGTCTTAATTTTTCAGGTGACACTGCAACCGTATTGAAATCTCTTTTTGCCTATAAAATATCTAAAATATCATATTTTTTGCTGTGAGGTTGTATCATTGTAAGGGTCATTTTCCATTAGTCGATTTGGAGGTGATCTGCAAGTCATTGGCAGGCAATTGGTTAGGGCCATCATACCCAACAATCATTGACTTAAGGTGGGTCGCTACCCTTTGATTTCTTCAAATTCTAAAATCTATCAGAATGGGCCAATCTTGCATAGCCAGATACATATATACCTTCCCTAAACTGTGTTAAAAATTTAGACTATTTCAAGCAAAATTGTGCATTTTGTAACACTTTGAATAATTGATTTAAGGGTAAATGATAATATTTCTAATTTTTTTTAAAGTGCTAGTAAATTGCAGATATTTAATATTTAGAACACTATAGATGCTATGATATTGCTCAAAATAACCAAGGGTATAAATCAGGACAATTTTAGATATAGATTTTTACCATTTTACCCATCATGCAGTGCCATATATAATTAATTTAGTCATTTTTTGGCATTATTTTTCATTTTCAAAGGTCCAAAACCCTAAAAATATGCCTGGGACCCCCTATCAAAAATATTTTTGGGAAAACTTTACCTCCCGGGATTGGTTACCCGGAAATCATTAAAAAAAAATTTTTTTGGGGTCTGTGGTAGTGAGCGGACTACGTCGATCTAACATCCCCTATCAAAATTACTTCTATATGTTAGCAAATGATCTGAACTATTTTCTGAAACAGTTTAAAAAAATTCTGGTAATACTGAATACTATTTTTAGCCAATAAAGCTACAAATAATGATGATTTTTTTATATTCTTTCCCGAAACCCCATATTTTTACCCAGAATGCCATGGCGTAAAATTGTAAAATTATTTTTCCAGTGAAGGAGAACATATAGGCGTTGTCATGTTATGTTTTACCTTTCTGCGCATAATGGTTGATATTAAAAAAAATCATGGAAGTTTTCACATTTTTTCTCATTTTCAGAAAAAAATCAAAATACTTTAATTTTTCAAAATTCTTTCTCTAAAAAAGTAGTTCGGGACCCCCTATTTTTCTTTGCATTTTCCGATTCTATATAATTTGAACTGCCTGTAAAAAAAAATTGCGAGATTCTGTTAACTTTCAGTGATTTTGACCCAAGGGTAGCGACCCACCTTAAGGCTATACTATACACATGCATATGACCCATATCTGCCAAATGACTTGCCAACATCTCCATGAGTGTTAGGTGGTTGCAGTGGGTCTACTGACCGATAGGACTCCCAGGTCGACAAACGGAAAAAGCACCTAAGAGTGAGTGAGGCCCGGCTGGTGCATGGGAATGTGAGGTTGGGATGTAGTGTGGGACTGTAAGGTGCCTGGGAATCACCACTTAGTGGTCGGAGGGCACAAGGAGCAGTGGCCAGCATGAGCACTATATTGGACATGGACATTCCTGGTGTGACAACTCTAGCAGCATGGTGATCCTAGTTAGGTGCCATGCTGTCTTATAGTCTGGTGATGCCAGGAACATGCTATTCCTTTATTAATCAAAATGATAAAGGTTAGCATTAAATAAAAAAAAGAGTAATGATTAAACAAAAGTTAGTACAGGACAATTCCATTATTGAAATAACATAGAAACAGGCTGTTACTGTGAGTGCTCTCTACCTGACACCCTACTTTGTGAGTCTTTTAACCAGGGACTCCATCATAAAAATGATAATGAAGAATATCACTCTCTGCCTCATTGCAGATGCGGGTAGAACCTCCCATATGGAGTCATATAGTCATTCATTATCTAGATCTAGTCCTCAGGGCACTCAGTATAGAAGTGTAGGGACCAATGTGCATACAATAAAGGAGATACATGAAGGTAGAAAGATTGAGGGAGTTGGAAGTGAAGGAAGGGGAAATGAAGTTTACGAGTGAGAACAAATGGATAGGAAGAAAAGTTTGGGAGGGAATTATAATAAACCTGAGTTTTTGAAGATGATGTGCATTATGCTTGACAATGGAATTTAGGACAAACAAGTAGTCATGTAGTCAAGCAGATTTCAATATAGCTGGACAGAAATGTTTTGATGTGAGTGGGAGAGTCGGCAGATACCTGTATAGAAGCAACAGGGAATCTATGAGGAAGGGCCTGTGGATTAGAACAAAGACAGCTACACTAGAAATTTAGGCCTTTCAACAATAGCATCATTTATCGATACAAAAAAGCTTTCGATTGCGTAAATTACTCCATCCTACTAAATAAATTTAAAAAATACGGTATTTCTGGCAGAAATTTATCTTGGATAGAAGATTACCTGAGTGGCAGAAAACAGCAGGTGATAGCAAATAATGTTACTTCTAAGACTCAAAACCTATCCTGTGGCATTCCACAGGGTAGTATTTTGGGCCCTTTATTCTTTTTATTCTTTGTTAATGACATAAAAAATGATGATTTACATGTAAAAACTCTACTTTACGCTGACGACACCGTTTTGTATGTACATGGTAAAGACCCTGTCTTAATGTCTAATCATTTACAAAGAGGTTTAAATTCTTATTGTGCTTGGTCTACAAAAAACAAGCTTACAATGAATGAAAAAAAGACAAAACTCATGTTTTTTGCTGCTGCACCCACCTATAAAAAGGTTAAGTTTCATAAACTACATGTGACTGTGAATAATGAACGTCTACATTTTGTACCTACTTTTAAGTATTTGGGTGTGACACTAGACTTCGAGTTAACTTTTAATGCACATGTAAGTCACCTAAGAAAAGCTTTGCCTTTCAAAACCTACTTATTAGGTCAACTTAAATCGTATGTGCCAACTGCCTTAATGTTATTGATATATACAACATATGTCTTACCGGTAATCGACTATTCGGATATTCTTTATTCAGGAGCATCTGAAGACTCCCTACTGGGCTTGCAGTATATACAGAACAGGTGCCTGTACATGAGTCAGCAAAAATGCCTATGTTAAAGGATAGAAGAACGTTCCATGCCAGGGTACGAGGCTATAAGGTCTCTCGAAATGTAAGCAATCTAGTTCCTGTACAGGCTGAACAGTGCTCCTTTATTAAGATACGACAATATCCATACAGCTTCATATGAACGTAGCATAGAAGTAACGGTAGCAAGGGCCTGGAACGCACTCCCAAAGGAAATGAGAAGTCTTGAGCCTATCTCTATATTTAAAATAGAAATGAAAGAAATGCTATCTGAGACGATACCAGCCAATACACAAAACTTGTTTGGATTTAATTTGTAATAACCTGTCACTTCAGCACTTAGCACATTTATTTTATTATTCTGGAATACAGACCTTGTCATGTCCTGTAATAAGTAACACAGAAAATTTAATCCAATTTCTCATGTAAAAGAACCGGTAATAGTGATTATATCTGAGTCTCATTTCTATGAGTCATTACTAAGCGTGAAATATGTATAGGTGCATACAAGCATAATCTACTCTGTAGATATATCCCCTAAACTTTATAACCCGTATTTATAGAAAGTCTGTAAGTCTTCCTTAGAAGCCAATTCTGTGATAGAAATATATATTTTATCTTATTTTTATCGTACAAATGTTATTTACTACTAAGTGTAAACAGGATATTTGTGAAATACCGTCCAATTGACTCAAATGACTTCATGTATACATCAACGCAAGGATCTATTTTTGATCAATAAAGTTAAATTGTTCTTAAAAAAATTGTTCTTAAAAACCTTTTCAAAACCATTTCTTCCCTCTATCTTCCATTTAACTGTCCATTATGGGTATATCCTTTACCATTGGAGGAGGGCATCTCACGGTGACCAACAGTGTAAATGGTCAGTACTCGGCTAGATCTCTGTGGTCTCTTTGCAGCCAATCCT
Organism: Harmothoe impar; assembly: GCA_947462335.1. Lineage (NCBI taxonomy): Eukaryota > Metazoa > Annelida > Polychaeta > Phyllodocida > Polynoidae > Harmothoe > Harmothoe impar. Next base: position 2,220,552 of record OX381713.1, read on the forward strand.
GAATTGTGGTCTGTAAATGGTCAGATGGCCAGAGATCAGCATCCTTCTTCTGCAGCTCAGCCCCATTCAGTAGGTATAAAGACTGAGATTGGACACTACGACCTGTGTGGAGCCTGTGCCTACTAAACGAAATGGTGAGGAAGAATTCACCCTTTCTAAATAGATGAGTATTGACTAACTATGCATTATTGCAGAATAAAATCACCTCGATCTTTACAATGTGTCTTCTGTTTGCCATAATAATGCCATGATGGTGTACATCTCATATACCACTAGTGTTGCTGCTGATAGCGAAACAGTAGGTAGTAAGGCATTTACAGAGGTATGGCACATCATCCTATTCTGGTATAAATCCTTACTAAAGACATAATACAAATCTCATTTAATGCATACTCGATGTGAATCTTTTAGTAGAGACTTTATCTGCCCAGAGTTGGAATACTAAAGTTGTTCTTTTTATCGCTCCCATGGGTCAAGACTTAGTGCTTAGTCTTTGAATTATATATGTCCTTTAATGGATATAGCTTGGGTGTCTAGACTGAGTGTACAGTGCAAGATCGTCATGCCATTCTATTGCTAGGCTTTGTTGTTATGTGTTAGCAAGGGACGTGGCCTTGTGATCTTCCCGACACTACAAACTAATACGACCAACGTGGGTTAAATTTTCCCTCTCCTGGTATTTCTACAGGTCATTTGATCCAAAACTGGGCATTTCATTGGCTGTTGGTGCGGTGGTCCTCCACTCCAAGCACAACTTATGTTTATTAATCACCTTGTTTATTTATTTTAGACTTTAATATAGGTTTATGCTGGACTAAAACCTGTATAGAATTTGGAATTTATTGGAGGGTTCATGGTGATATGTAGTCATGCCAATGATTCAGTGTATGCACAGTTTAGTATCTTGGTTAGTTTCAGCCGACTGATAGATGAATGAATAAGTATATAAAAGGTAAGGGAGGAATTCTCATCAGGTGTTGCTGTACGTGTGATGACTTCTGTCGGTTCTCCAAGGCTATGGAGAACAGCAGCACTTGTTACCAAAGGGAGGAATGGGGTGAATATCTCAATGCCTGTTTCTAGTCATGTCACATCTCTTTAGATTACAAGGTGGCATCTATGAACGCATCATACAGGGGAACTGATCTTACAGCAAAATTTGCTGCCAGCAAACTTTTTCATTTCCCCCTCATAATCGAAAAGAAACAAAAGCACTTTTGTTTTGGGGTCCTCAAAGAAGTGCTCTGTCCTGTAGTATCAACATATGCATATCAATGGCCCTATCCTGCCATGTTGTTGCTTGACTTTGTTATCTTACATTGCTGGTTATGGCCTGTAACAGGTCAGAGCATTTATGGTTCCTGGTTCAGCCATCAGAGGGAGTATGGGTTGCTTTATCGGGGTAGGCAGGTCTCCACTGATCATGTGATATGGGGCAGAATGTAACAGCGTTTCTTATTGGGTGGTCAATTTTCACCATCTTAGCTGCCTGTACAACCTGCCGACTCAATGGGCACAGGAGGGAAATGAGAGCAATAAAAACCTGATATGTTGGTCTAAAAGAGGACACCGCTTCACCCTTCTCAACACTCCTAAGGGACCAGCGGAGATCGAATAGAACCCAGCACATTTCCAGAAGATAAATGCTGTATATTTCTAATGGACATCTAGCTTCATCGATACCCACACTTCCCCATCTGCAATTGCTATCTCCAACCCTCTGCCCCAAAACAACCAACTGACCCCTCGCTTTGGGTTAACTAGGTGGCACACAGAGGGGGCAATTCTCCACTGTGCCCTTGTCCTATAACCCTTAATTGGACCTGCCAAATTGCCCACTTGTCAGTACACATTACCTCCTTCACCTGTTTACGGTGAATCTTTATGAGGATCAGGCTGGGATGTTGGTGTTGTAAACCTGTAGACAGATATTTTGATGGCCTAGTGCATTTTGCCCTCTTTTTTTAATGCAGTCATGGAAAGTAATTACCAAGTGCTGCATTCAAGCTGAACGCATTTAAGCTGAATGCATTCAAACTGATCATACAGGGTCTAGACAATCACAAAGGGTCAGCATAAAGAGCCAATGATGCAGCAGCGAGTCACTTGACAGGGCCGCATTGTTGCATCATGACATGGTTCCCAGCATGCAGGTATCAGTCTCTGCACTGACAGCACAGCACCAGTGTACTGGCTATATGTCACACAGGATGTCATGGATGCTGCAGTGTATGCTGGGTAGTGTTGGGTATGATACTATTTGCAGTAGGATGGGTTGGGGTCAGGTCAGGTTATCTGTGGGGGTATAGGATGGGCACACTGTTATCTATCCCACACATGGTATGAGGTTGGGTCCTTTGGTCAGAGGGAGTGGACTATGGTAATGGATTATTGGTGACAGATTATAGGTGCTCGGTAGTCTGGACAACTACACTTTATGTTGGGGTCATTGTCGTCAGAGAAATATGATGTTGAAGCAATTGATTATTGAATGCATAGGGCTTTCTCTCCTAAATAAATACTTGCCATTTATTATAGGTCCACCATGAGAGGACAGGAGTTATATTTGTTTTTGCCAAGCAGCTTTAAACAATTTATAAATGACTTGATGGATGGTTTATTTCACTAGAGAATCGTTGAGTTGTATTTTCTTATCGTTCTGTACTCTAGTCTCCGGAGATTTGTCATGTGCTAGCTGTCTGCTTCTGTGGTGCTTGGTGCAGTGTGGTGGTGTTGATATTGACATTCTTTTGTTTTAAGTTGACAATGCTTTGCACTATAAAATACTATCCACTTCTTTACTACTTAAAAGTTCCCTGAAGAATCACCATATTGAGAGTTCAGGTTCCCATCAGACTGTATCAACACCCTCAAGATATAATAGGGCTCCCATAAACCATGAGTGCTCCTAAACAGATACAATACAATGGAATCTTGAAGTTATGAAGGTTGTTAAGATAAATGGTTATGTAGCAGCAGTTTACAGTGAGTTCTAGTTAATATTAGGGAGGTGTCTCCACATGACTCTGCCTATTAATCCTTGTCTAGCTGTCAGCAGCTGAAAGTGTTTTCATATAATGAGCTGCCTCGACACCCAGGGTGCAGCACCAGCTCCAACCCATGACTTCCCGGTCTGCAGTCCCAGCTGCTATAAACTGCCTGCTGTACAATAAAGGACTATCCTCCTCCTATACTGCTATGCTGCTGTGTCTAATCCATCATTTAATATGTCCAACTCGTCCTCCTCTACTTCCTGTAGTATACATATACATCCCAACATAACTGCAGCAGATATTGACCTGAAAAATTCTCATTGAAGCTAAAAAGCACCATTATCAAATACAAACCACACTGTAAGTTCTAAAGTTTTTTCTACCCTCTCCCAATTATTTCTTCCCCTTTTATTCACCCCAGTGTTACTATACTCCATCATTATGAGTCTACAGTTGGTGTATCTCCCTAATGGCATATTGCTTACACCACTATCATCCACTCTAGCCATCTGTTATTTCACTGGGTGAATGCATCAATGTCCCTCCTCCAATGACTCCTCCTCAATCTTCATCATCACCTACTATGCTAGCTTAGAATATCACTTACCCTCATGGCTGAACCCAGCTGTTTAGTGCCATAAGGCAACCAGACATTCATTATCAATGCTGATCAAGCTTGTCTCCAGCACCCTCGTTGAGCAGGCTAATATCAGGGTCAATGTCAGGGAGCATCTTACTCTCTTCATAACTAATTACCTAGGTCTGCAGTGACTGGTTAGGACATAGTAGGAAGGTAGAATAGAGGACCTGGGACACCATGGAGAAGGGTTGAGGAAATATATTGTGATGAAGGGGAAAGTGCGTCAGTGCTGCATGAAGGTACCAACCAGGGAGGCAGTGAGGGTGACGTAAAGCACCAGTCTGTAAGTATTAGATATGGTACAAGTGACTTGTTGTATAAGTGTTATAAGTGAAGGACAAGGCAGTTGTCAAAGGTACCAGCCACAAATACTTATCATTGCCTAAGGCTTATAACATGCATGCTGCTAGTGATGCGTATCATATCTCACTACACTCACAGTAGAATTGTTTGTGCTCAATGAACTGCATCCACATACAGCCATTGTGTAAAGTACAGTCAAGCCATTTATTTTGTTCTCTCAGTCAACTGTATTGTGATACTAGATAAAGTTAACCGAAACGGCTCTTGAATTATTTTTAAAAGTCTTAAGATAAAACAGGTTACCAAATAGCCTCTGCAACAGAAAATATCTTGCTACCCTAATAGTAACCTCTGTCTGAGGGTATGTGTCCTCTAGGAGTGACAGTCCTGCATTATGTTAAAGCTATCATAACACCATCCCCTTCCCTTCCACTCCAGAGAGTGAGGAAGGATATGCGATGCAGCTCTCCTTCGTCAAGCTATATTTTGTGAATCAATTTTGAATCATATCACTCAACTTTCCTCCTGGCCGCTCCACAGATTTACATATTGGCAAGGCTCCAAAGAACAGATCAATCTCCCAGATCCCTAGTTCCTGTCATCCACAATAAAACCACTCACTGGTGAATTCTCCAAGCAGAATCCTGCTGAATTTATGAAACGCACATCCTAGACCTGGCCTTTATAACTATACAACTGACACCTAGTATGCAGAGCAGCTATGTGTGGCATTTCTGATCCTCTTAAACGTGTAGACAGAGACACACCGTCCATCTATCCGTGGACAAATGCAGAGCCTATCAGGACTGGCTCCATCTTAACCTATTCTAAGGCAATTCTAGAGACTCCCATGCAACTAGCATAGATTATACTCAAATTTTCTAGTATGGAAGCAGAACATTTTTTGTAGCATGAACATATGAATGTCTCTGCCGTATTACTGTGGCTTCTGTGTGACCACTACTGTAGTCTGTGGACAGTTAGTTTGTGAATGGACAGCAACCTACCGCCTTCCTCTGCAGCCAACGCAAAGATTGAGAGTGATTGAGGACATGGACGTGCTGACAGTGGAGGCTGGTAGAAGGGATGGAGTGGAGTAATGTGACCTTTCTAGGTGCGGGCTTATATCCGGCACATGGAGTGATGGTACTGTGTGTAACAGATGCAGGATAGTAACAAGGACTTTAGTATTGTAAAAGAAGAGACCATTTAAATACAGTAACTAGCATCATGGTGAGAAAGGTACATGAGGTATTTCAAGGTTTCCAACCGGTCAAACACTGATACTGCTAATAATTAGCCATTGTTCAGACATTGAAACTGATATTATAGTATTTAGAAAAACATCAAATTGTCATTTTGAGAGCACTATGAGCTTGTTCATATTTTTTCAAAAGAGTATTGCACTGGTGCCAGTGATAAGACAAACAGTGTTCATTGCCCACAGTGCTTTTGGGTAGGTGTTAGACTGTTTAGATCTCTATACCTTATGTCACTGCTTGGGAACAAAATATCAGCTTGCAAAGCATAAAGCATGAAAGCAGGATATTGTCTATACAACATTGATGAAGCTAAGCAGGGACTATCTCTGTAAGCTTTGAGCAGGGCTCCCATGGCTCCAGACTCAGCTTTCACTGACTGTACTATTTATGCCCTTACATGAAGAACCCTTGGATATATCTGACTTATTGCCAGACAGAGAACACTAGTTTCAATCTAACAATGACCATCCCAAAAAGGAAGTTCAGAGGCCATCAATTATTCTAGGCAAAGAGAGGGAGGTTAGGAGGGAGTGTAATGACTTCTGTCAGTCCTCTTAGGTACTGCAGTGCTGCAGCACTAGTCAAAAGAGGTGGGAAAATCAATGCCACATGATTTTACAACACAATGTAACAACAATAGATGCTGCCTGCAGAGTACTAGTGATCTCCTAGCTGAACTCAACCCAAAAGAGGGTTCAAAGCAATTATCTAAATAGTAAAGGAGCTCTTTGTTTTTTCTGATGTGTTGTTGCACTAAGGAATGGCAACCTCCTTATTCACTCAGGTCAGAAATAGTAAAATTGAGGACTTTAAGCTGTAATGTTAGTGCTTCACAAGTAGTAGTATCCTTTTCACTCCACCAGAGGGAGTATGTGGTGCTTTATCCTGGTGGGCAGTCTCCCACTGGTCATGTGAAATTGGGCAGAATGTAACAGGGTTTCTTCTTGGATGGTCAATTGAGCCATTTCAGCCACGTGCAATGGCCATTGCCTAAATTGGTCAATGAAGGAAATAGGAGCAATAAAAAGCTGATATGTTGGTCTAACGAGAACGTTGCTCCCTCCGCAACCCTACGTAACCATCAACAGGGCCATGAATAGATCTCAACACATACTCTGATGGTTGTATACAAATAAGCCATATAGTGTTGCTTTAGTAGCTTGTCATACAAAGAAGGTATGATAACTGCTGATGCTGATCACACAAACATACATTTTGATGTCAGTGTTAAGCTACAATACAGCAGTTGGTGAGCACTCTGCAGAAGAAGGGTAAAGCAAAGGTCACATGTAAATACTATATATAGTATATAGTGAATATATTCACTGCTAGGACACCCATAGGATCCTATAGTGAAGGCAAATAAAACATTTTCCCCAAATTCAAGCCTTTCTCAGTTCATCCGTGACCCACTGTTTTATCGGTCCTAAAATTGTTGTATAGATGTCCATTATACATTCCCAAGGTTTGGTTACAATATCAATAGAAGATGGGGACTATCCATGACAGATAATGTGAAAATGATGTTATCCTATTCATTTCTATAGTTAATGCACTACTTTGCTCAAATGGCCCTATCATGAAAGTAAGTACTGTGACATGGCAATTTCTTTTTGATTTTCTATTAGATAATACATCAAACTATCATAATCCTGAGCTATATGAAGAAGTCAATAGAACATTAGTAATCCTGCGACAAGTAGCAAGTCCCTTTAAGTCTGTCTTATTGCCTTGCCATTAAGCCTGGTTTTAAAGCCCATGGATGTCAGATCTTTGCCTTAAACAAGGTTCTAGTCCACTGCATAGTAAGATGGTACCCTACACAATGGGTTTACTATACATATAAAGTATAACCTTGTAGCCAGCTACTGCTGAAAACCGTCTCAATTATCTATTTTGCTGTTGGGTAAAATCATTGTAGAGTAATTCAGGCTGAGCTGGTGCATGGGAATGTGAGGTTGGGGTGTCGTATCGACTAGAATGTACCTAGGAATCACCAGTAATGGGTAGAGGGGACAACCAGGCATGGTATACAAGAGCACTATATCTGATGTTGAATTGCCTCTGCTGACAACTATAGTAGCATAGAAAGGCATCACTACAGTAAATTACAGAATGAACCCTTTTAGGGTGCCATATTGCTTTAAAGATATATGTTAAAGGCCAACAACTTGCAGACCTGATGGATAGATTTGCTGGAATATTTGCTAGAATACTGGATCAGCTTCATTCAAATGCATTTTTGAGAATCATCATGTTGCTGTACTATCTGAACGAAATGTCCCAGACTTGTTTTGCCTTGCATATATGCTACGTAGAGAGGCATTGTGAGGGAGGGAATGAAAGCATTGTGTCTGTCAGTCCTGGTATAAAGCATAAGACTCAGATTTGTATTTGGGAAATGACATTTTGGAAAGTGACAGGGGAATAAGAAAGGTATTTGTACAATGAAACCATATAGCCAGCTTCCATAGAAGTTAAACTGAGCTAGCTTGTCTCTCGGGATAGAAATACTACACCATTCCCTACACAGCTCGACCCTTGTCCCTGCCTCATACCACCCATACCACACTCAATCAGCAGAGGATCTGTAGGAATTGCTGCTTTATGAGCTGGCTTGCAGGCAGTGCGTCCAATTATACCTCACTGCCAAGACCAAATTACAATCAATAGTCCCACTTCTACTTAGACTGCTGCTCAGTCTGCACTCAGCTTATTCTAAATTTCAGTGTGGGGAGGATTAGAATTGTTCATTGGCAATATCACAGCCACTGTTGGTCCTTAGTGGGTTAGAGAACATGTGAGCAGGGCCCTCGCCACTAGCACAAATCATGATGATGCGTGCCGTTTTAAGGCCACATGCACATGCCATTCATAAGGGGCTTAGGCAAAACCTCCTCTATTTTGAGCAGAGCAACCATAAGCTGATAGGCCATTGTTACTCTTTTAATCAGTCTGACTCAGATTGCCCTTTGTATAACATTAGTGACAGCAGTGAGAAGGCTGACTGTGTCTGGTTAAACACATTGGGAAAGGACTGAGGAGCCCTGAGATGAGATCTTCTGTAGACATCAACCTAGAGATCTGAAAGAGAAATGTAAGGTCATGGATGAAATGGAAAGGTCATTGACAGTGTATGACCTTCTCTGCCTACCCTATGTAGATAGTATTGCCAGACTGGCTGTCTGATGTGACTTGAATGTAAAGATCTCTGGATGACTTAGTCTTCAGATCTTGATTAGATCATGGAAATATTCTTTCTTTAGACACTCCTTTCTATCCTTTACCATTTATGTGCATTTTCTATTATCAATCTTAATGCCTTAGGGTCTTCAACCAGGTTCTTTTTTGTCCCCCTTCTCAGACGTTACAAATTAACCATCTCATCTCTCTCATTTTGATAATTTTCGCTCTGCTTTCTTTCATTTATTATTTCATGTAGTCTTTCCGTCCAAATAATGTTAGACTACTTGATATTTATCACCCTTCTTTGCCACCGCCATTTGTGCTTGATTGTCATTTGTAGTGGTGGGTAGTAGAATATCTGCAATAAGACAGATGCCGGTCAGGTCAGGTGTTATTTATCCCTGCTGCCCCACATAGTGCCAGGTAGGGTCCAAGGTGACAGGGAAAAGGATTATGGTCATGAATTATTTGTGATTCGACATAGGCACAGTGTCTCATGATACATACTTATGTATCTTGTATCATCCAGTATTGCTACACTCTTTTTTTCATAGATACTTGATATTTATGAAGAGCTTCAAAAGAAAGAAAATGCAAGCATGAATGTAAAGGAGTGATGTGCTTAAACATTTTCCTCTGAGTTTCTCTGACCTAAATCAACTCTTTTTTTCCTGTCATGTGAGTTTTTGTCATTGCTGGCCATGGAGATGTTCACAGATACATCACTCCTCACTTCCAGCTGCTGCTTTGGAGGCAATGACCGCACTAGGGCAAAAGAAGAAATGAGTGATTCACCTGTTAAAAATAACCGGTCGTCGCCTCGCCGAGCGTCTGTATGAACATAGGTACGCCATGGACACACGCCGTCACAAAGAGAACCCAGCAGCCGCTCATTTTAATGACCATGACGTGCAGAAGCACCAGATCCTTGTCACGATCTTAGAGAGCTCAGCAGGAACCACAAACAGCAGGAGGCGTACATTAGATCGTTGAAAACACTTCACCCCGCCGGGATCAATCGCAAATTGTTATAACATCGACTTGGGGATCACCCCATGACGCACTTCCGGCAACACCGTAGCAACGGGGATTCCCCCCGTTGCCGCGCAATCAATTGCGACCCCACGCTATAAATAGAACCGCCTCCGACCGTTACGTCACAACAATCCACGCTGCCGTTCAAATCACAACAACAATACCGCTCCTCTGTCAACATGGATAAAAAGTTTCCTTTCTGCGACTACTGCGACAGTTTTATTGGCAAATCTGACAAAGCTAAACTCGAGCACCTCAACAAGGAGCATAAAGGACAAACATTAATCAAAAGGGAACGATCAACGACTGCCGGTAAGTACACATGTTTAGAAACTGGCTGTCACTCAAATTTTTCAAATATCAGCAACCTAAAACGTCACTTCAGAAATATCCACCATACTGTCAACTACCAAATCCCTCACCCGCATCTACACACTACAATTAAAAAAATTAAAAATCTGGCGCGACTCCTCAATAAATCCTGACAACGTGAAATTTCGAATAATATATAGGGGTATTCCTTTTTGCAGTTCAAAGCAAAACCGAGTCCACACCCACTCAACAACCAAAGAGCAGTCAACAAGTCAGCCCGAGTCCGAGCACATCCAGTGTCAACAGTCCACAAAACAACACTGAAAACCATGGGGATGACAAGACAACACCAATCACCACTAGTGACGACCCACCTATCAAAAATAACACTTTGAGTGCCAGCAAGCCATTAATGCCGATCCTACTGAGTTTAGATGAACTACCAAATCCAACATCAAGACGCCGTACAAATCCTGCTCCGCCAAAAGCCGTCATCAAGAAAAACCGTAAGATCTTAAATGCAACTAAAAGACCAATCAGCCCCATGTACAAGAGTAAAGAATTCATCTCCTCAGATAGCAATAGTGATGATGATGAACCGCCCAGGAAAATTAGATCTGTGGTCGTCGCTATTGACAATGTCGCAACAACCAGCAATCCAACACCAATGCCTCAGTCCAAAACACAGGAAAAACCAGCGACCCCAGAGGAATTGATTGACATTGATTTAAACATCAGTGATGATGACGATTTTGACAACAACTCCAATAGTTCTGAGATTTCTGTCAAAAAATCACCATCCACACTGACAACCTCAACCAGCACCATGGTCACTGCAACAGTGACCACAGCAACAACCAGCACTACTAGGCCTACACCCAATGTGCATGATTCACGCCCCCGCACAGAACCTAGGACCCAATCCAACTACCAAGTCCCACGACGGGCCATCACAGCTTACAACCCCACACCAATCCCCAGGCCAGAACGAATGATACCAATCAGTGACTTCCTTTTTGGCATCTATCAGCTAATCTGGAACACCCACCTGGACATTGGAAGAGACTTTCATGAAATATTAAGACGCCGTAATATGCTGAGGCTATGCCGCCCACAAGATAACAAGGACAACAAACCAAGGAAATGAACTAACATGCTTGCATGAATTAAAATTTTACCATAATTATAGGGTAAAATATTTCCAATAATTATTTAATATTTATAATTCACTATAATTCACCATTAATCTAATACCAAGACTGTGATATCCATCAATTGTACATAATCATTTACTCTGTGATACCCACTGTGTTCATCAATATAACCAGCTACTAAGAGTAATCAATAACCATGATAAAAACCAAAATCAAGACTGATTCCAAAAACCGCCACCAGGTGGCCTACCGGTATAACAATAAGCTATCCCATAATAACCAATTGTATGTAACTATAGCAACGAAAGATCCAGGTTTTATGATCCTAATGTTGATATAAGCCCTACTGAATACCCTGTATGAACCATTTTGATAAAGGGATATCAATATCCCGAAACGTCGATCATATCTACATACCATTGCAACAACATGAATTGAACTACTGATGTAAACCTTGTCATTTAATAAACTTGTCAACTGTACTTGCCCTCGTTTGGTTTTGTGTGACTACCATCTCTCCAAAGTATAAAAATAAAAGTCACCTGAGAACAGATCCAGATGGCACCATAACCTTATTTACCGCTGCAATATCTCAGATCTCAGCCCACACTTAACATTGGTATTTCTGAGTGCATGGACAAGTGTCATAAGGAATTTGTTCCATGCACCATTTTAACTTCACCTCCCTCAACTCCAGTGTCAATGTAACTGTGGTATCTGGTACCAGGGTAGTACCATCTCCTGGTGACCAGGTACCAGCAGCACCACCCCCTCTAGTGGCAGCCTGTGGTGATACTTCTGGTGTCACCATGAGAAGTAGTGAGCTGGGCAGGGATGGGTAGGATGTCAGCAGTAGGATGGGTCGGGGTCAGGTCGGGTTATCAGTGTGGGTTAGGGATGTGCCCAGTGTTACCTATCCCTGCTGCCTCACATGCAAGGAGGTACTTGGGAGGGGACTGTAATACTGTTCGTGGACAGAAAAGGATATCAAAGTTTATCATTGTATTTGTGAGAGAGATGTATGAGGGGCTTTTGTTTGATGGATGGTTTGTTCCTTTCTAAAATGGTTTAAGTTGCCTTCTTATTTCCTATTGTCTGGACACAGAGATTGGAGAGGTGACGGATAGGCCTTGGGTGGTGCTGGAGGTAGTGCTATTGTGTTGTTCTTTAGATTAACAAGAGTTAGGGTAAGATTCACTGCTTGATTTACCTAGTCCCACAGCACCCCACCCGAAACCAAGATACCATACTTCTATAGACACCTGACCACCCTCACTACGTCAGTTCACACTGCACTAAAAGGATACCAGTGGCTTCAGGAGGCTTCATTACCATTCACCTCTTTTTCATGGTCAAGAGCATGCCTTACCTTTCCGACATCCCACAACTCAGCAATTTAACAGAAACACTGTAGTGGAGCCAATTCACTACTTTTACCCCATAGACAGCCTATTTAACATTTTATATTGGACAATAAAATTGTATTCCACACAAAACCAGACATTTAACATTTTAAAATATGTTGTATGACAATTTGTAGTGATTGTTAAGACAGAGACTCTGCATGCATTTATTATGGGCCCAGCCGTCTGGGTAAAGATATGGCCAGGTGGTTTAGTTTATATTCACAAGTACAGTGAATTATGGAAAATGGAAGTGATTGAGGAAAGTGGAATTCATCCTGTAATTATAGCAAGCAAGTCTGTACAATCTGAAATCGCATGAAATGAAAATACTCCTTTATTCTAGCCCAAGGACTCAACTAGCATCTACCTCTAAATACTGCCATAGTAGGAAGTCACCTCAAATTAAATCAGATCTCTAACGCTATTCTTCCGATGAGTCCTACATGGATACACCTAACATTCATGAGTCCCCCATAAGCCATGAGTGGTAAGATATGCAACACAAAGTCTCCTGGACAGTCGAAGGTGGTTAAGATGAGTGCATCTTAATAGGTCCCTAAGGTGTCTTTAGCGCTGTAGGGTGTCAGCTCATCATATAATCTGTCATTGTCTCCTGCATTATACCTTCATCTTGGTTATTTGTCAAGCAATACATATCATATGTTTTCAATATGATAAGATAAAATGATGCTACTGAATAAGGTGTGATGATATTGAAAAATTTAAACAAAACTATCATTTTGAAGTGGCAAAGATCCCAGGTGCTATGTGTTGCCTTCCTCTAGAGTTGCATGCTTATGGTCAATAAATGATCACAGCCAAAGAAAATACTGATTTCCAGCCCCTCTCTCAGCATTCTGTATTTCAGTCACACAAAAAGATCATTAAACATCTTACGAACAGAACAATCTGGCGCTGGGAGCCATACAGACTCAACCACCCTGAAGCAGCATTTTGTAAACATGTCACAAAGGACTTCTAAATTACTGCTGCAATGTTGCCCCAACATGCAATGGCTAGATCATTATAGTGGGAATTAGATACTGAGAACATTGAATACATCAAATTAATTTCAAAGCAGCGGCTGAGTGTCAGATACACTACATCGAGTTTGTTTTTTCTGGTAGTACATTCTGTTATTTGCAGTACGCAATCAGAGGATGGTCTTCTAAAGTCGCCTCTGCATTAGTCAATGGGATGTTAAACTACCTACATAAACAGACAAACAAAAAAAAGCTGTCTGAAAGTAGACAGTATACCCTGAATAGCTAGCTACCTAATGTGGAAGGGTGTTGAGTGTTATTCAAGGATTTTCTGGTGGCAATCATCCATTATAGGTTTACCCTGACCCCGCCTCTCCCCAACTCATCTTCTTGGCAGGTAGTGGAGCTATGCTCAACCACCCTGCAGGCCTTTAGGAGGGAAAACCATAAGTCACCCACTCCACAGGAAAAGGGCAATGACCTTCCCTATTGTTGCCTAACATTGCCGTCCTTTCTATTCTCACTGATATCACTGCTGTGCCATATCTACAATGTTAAGACCAGTGCTCTCTTTTTTGCCTCAGTGCCTCAGTTCGCAGCTCATCGTCCTATGGCATTTCTGGTCATCTCAAGTGGTTCCTGGAGACGCTGTAGGGACAAAGAGGAGTCACACAGAGCCTGTAAGGACCCACTGTCTTCTAAACCCACCCAGATCTTCCTCCAATGGAGACCTCTCTGTCATTCTACCTAATCTTTTCTGAACCGACCCAGATCTTCCTCACATTCAGGGTAGATTTTATAGTAAGGGAGCTAAAGCACCTTTCATGACCACCTCTGGTGTAAATGGGTAACTGATCCCTGTGGTTTGAGTGCGGCCATTCCTGTGGAGAGTGGTGCGTGGGTTCGTAAATGGTCTAAGAGCCTGCGATCAACAGCCTTCTTCTGCTGTGCACCCCTTTTATCAGGGCACAAAGACAGACAGTGATAGCAGACCATGGATGTGAGTAGGGTTTCTGGCTGGTAAAAAGATGGAGAGACCTGACTTGACCTCACAGGGAAAAAATACTAATTTATCTATAACTTGGTCCTGTTCAATTTTTCAAATGCTTTTAGCCACCACCTGTGTTATACAATAGGTTGAAATAACATCTACACTAAATATCACAAAGAGAAAGACAGTCTCATCGCATTCGTTTGAAATTCTTGTTTTCATTTCTGTTTCTACTTAAGCTCCCATTAATCCACAATTGAAGTTTACTATTTGAATTAAATATTTGTCCTTACATGCCTTCGATAGCTAGACTGACTATAAAGGCAAGACATTGTGTCAGTACATTGAGGCACTGGAGGACAGCAGTACACATCAAAAGACAGAGGAGGAGAGAAAATCAATGCTGTTTTCTTATAATGACATATTATTTTAAGACGCTAGGTGGCATGGATGGATGCTGCTAGCAGGGGACTAGTGATCTCACAGCTCTGAAGTAGAAGAAAACCTCAGTGTTCATGGTACATGTGGATACATCGAGGACTGGCAGCCTCCATTTTCACACAGTTCAGAACATTGAGGACTCTACACTGCCATGTTGAAGCCTCACAATGTAATGTACAGTAAAACCCCGCCTATAAGACTACTCCACCTATAAGCTTAAACCCTTGTTTGAGAAAAAATCAGAGAAGACTTTAAAAAAAACTTTTTCACTATAATCTAATGTATTAAAACCCCTCCAATAAGCCTAACCCCCAACTTAAGGAAGAAAATCATCCTATAGAGGGAAAAAATGCCTTATGAGAGGCGTTTTACAATAGGTGCAATTTGATTTCCTGTTAACTCTACAAATAGGATTATTGCATGCTTTATCCTGGTGCCAGGTCTGCACGTATTCATGAGATATGGGGCAGAATGTAACAGGGCTCCTCATAGGATGGTCAACGTCATACGTAAACACGAAGCTCACTAACGAAGCCTCACAACCGCCTGGCCACAGGGGTAAAGTGTAGCAATCTACAAAGTATACAACATTTAAGTAGTGTATACCACCTGCCTGGTAGCAGGAGGAGGTGTTATCACTGACTATCTGCCTGGTCACAGGGGAAGTTTTATGTAATAACAAATGATGTTTTGTGTTGTATAGGGCCTCATAAACCCCCCCCCCCCCAGACACCAGCCTACCCAACTGCCTGATAACAGGAGTAGGGGGGCACCACAGCTGCCTGATCACAGGAGCTGCCAACTGTTGCCACTGCCTGATAACAGGAGTGTACACATCGGTGCTAAAACACACACCCCCCCCCTGCTGCCTGAAGACAGGAGCAGGGTACCACCACTAGCGCAGTCGCCTGGTTCCAGGGACTGACGAGCATTGCTGCCTGGTTACAGGGGCACACATGCATACATCTATACAACATCTGACTGACTGCCTTACACCCACAGGCCTCCAGCAGTGATGATCATCGGCGACGAGAGACTGGAACCGCTAAAGCAGGGACTACTAGACAGCAGAGACGTCATCATAATGGACGCGGCCCAAGCACCTATGGCAGACGTGCAGCTATGGCTGATGCAGGATGACAACACGCACCTACTCCCAACAAGGCACATCTACATAATAGCAGGAATCTGGGACTTTATAGAGACATACAATGTTAATCATAATGATACGGTACTTGAGTGCTTAAAACTCAAAGACGAGGACAAAAGTAACACAGCTGTGATTAACTCGTTTGAGAATATTCTGCATGAAACAATTCATAAAGTTGAAGGCAAACATGCCAATGTCAAAATCATTTTCTGTCCTATAATCGGTACGCACCTGGAGGGCCACAACTACCACCTTGGGGCTGAGGCTATAGCCGATTCAGATAGTAATCAAAACAAACTAAATGACAGGTTAATTGACGCCAACAATGTCATGCAGGCCCTAAACAAAAGTAGGGGACTCGTGACACCATGTTATGATAGGAATTTTTTCCACTACAACTGTAAGACCAAAATATACCGTATTTACTACCCAAAGCTGGATGCATCGCTGTTTCTGCCCGACGCTCAGTTTAGTACCCAGATCATAAACAAGATTACTACTTGTATTGATGCCAACCTGTAAATGCCTGTAGATATTGCTGTAACATTGTAACTATGTGAATTGTATTGTACAATATGTGAGTACAGTGGATCACATCCACAATAAGAGTTCTAAGAACCGTAGAATTAATTATAACCCATAACTTGTTAACATGTGAGTGCAGTGGATCACATCCACAATAGGAGCTGGGAACTCCAAAGTCATCCCCCATCACCACAAACATACCTGAGCTAATCAAGTGACACATGGAGGAAGCCATTCTCAGCTGCATCAACAGTACCCTTTGTTGGACCAGCCAAATTACCCAATGGTCAGTCGTGCTCGCCATTCATACTTTTGTATGGTTGCAGATATGTTCAACTGACTGTGAATGCCTGTACCTATGATATTAAGCAACTAGCTTGTCGTTTTGTTCATTGATTTATATCTTATTCATATCTATTTTACTGTAGGGTTGTAGTGCTGTATGAGGGGAGTGAGGCCAAGCTTGTGCATAGGAATGTGAGGTTGGGATTAAGTGTGGACAATAATGTGTCTGGAAATTGCCACTTAGTCAAGTAGGATAGTATACCCACACTGTTATTTGGAGTAGGGATCTAAACTATCATGCTTGGTCTTTTGGTTTAGGTAGCACAGCCACCTAGCGATTCTCAGAAATAAGGCATATATGAGTGCTGACACTGCAGTCTACAAATTTGCTTCCCAGGACAAAAGCTGCCTCATACCGACTAGCCAACTAACCCATTAGGGAAACACTATAGTTTAAACCCCAAACTACTAACTGTGCTAATCTCTCACATTAGGGTAAGTTGAAAAAAAAGAAAACTCTGCAGGGTCAGATTACCTTGTATTGCATTCAGGTCATGTCTATGGAAATTGTGCGATGACACAGTTTAGGTGACTACCGAAGAAGTGTTAGACTAAATCAGTGTGCCTCCCTGGATAGAACTGCTGTCCCACTCCCTATACAGCACCACACTGCTCATGTTCAGACCTCATCAGCAGTGAATTTGGGTGGTTATATTAGCTGACTATTAGGCAGTGTGCCCAGTTATACCTCACAGCCAAGGCTAAATTGCTGATCAATAGTCTGCCATCCATCCATAACAACTGCCTACTCCACTCATAGCAAGTTGCAATTCTCAGATTTCTGCAAATTATCTCAGTCTCCTTTATTGTGGTCTGTGTATGAATACATTATGTATGTGACCTCTCATCATATAGCAGGCTGAGTTTTGAGGCAACAGCTCTGACGTTATTCTTAGACTTTTAATTTGTCCTGTTGTGTTTTTTGGTTGGAGCAGCTGCAGCTAAGGCAGCATAGTTTTTTAACGATTTTTTCCCTCTGCCATCATGAGCCCTGGACAATTTGTAGGCGATCCATTCAGGTGGCATGCCAACCCTTTATTTAGCCATTACGCAAATATAATGTTGGTAGTGTACAGCGACATGTCGTTCTTGAAGGGTTATTGAATTAACCAAGATCAGAGTGTTTGACAAGTATGCTGCCTCTGAATGCATCAATCAGTCAGACTCAGATCACCTTTTACATAACATCAGTTACGAGAACGTGCTCGTCAAGGACCGAGGAACTCCTGATGATATCTTGGATATCAAAAGAAAATGTAGAATTGAGAGATTCTGTCATAAAATGTATATGGGAACTGACATTTTCTACAAAGCACCTTTCATATCTCTGATTTATATCAGTCTTTTTCCCGTCCCTTGAACAAACCACTCCTCTAATACCAGCTGCTCTAGAGGCAATGACCGCATTTGTCAAGCAAAGAAATGAAAAACCACCTAAAAGAATAACTTTTACATACAAAACACAGGTTGGGTCAGGTAGGGGTATTATTCATCCCCGCTGTCCAACACTATTGAATATAGGGATGAATGTAGGGTGAGTGAGGAGAATGACTGTGGTAATGGGTGATAGATTATAGGCTGCAGTGTCATAGATGATTACACATTGTATTAAGGGTATGTACTTCAGATGGCACTAATGCTTGAGCAATTGATTTTCAAGAGCATCAGTCTTTCCATCTTCTATCAATCATTGCCTTTTTATTTGTTAAAGCTCTCCAGAAATATCAATCACAGAAGGAAGGGGAATATAAAGTGGCTTAGCTGTATACTTTAGAACAATTCAAAAAAGACTCTGACTTGATGGATGGTTTGTTCCACTGATACCTTCCATAATATCAGTGGAGATTTGACAGGTAATAGATTGCTATTTGGGCAGTGCTGCAGACAGTGCTTTAGTAATGCCCTTTTGATAAGCAAGAGCTGGGGTAATACCCACGAGTTGATGCTCTTAAGTTAACCTAGACCTACAGCACCCTTGCTCTTAACATAGCTACCTTAGTCTAATCTATATTTGACCGACACTATTTCAGTTAACCCTCTTTGCAAAGTGTAAAACTGACTAATTGATGGACCCTGTGGGACTTCTGATTTTTCTTTCATTATCCAGATTATCCCTCAAGTTAAGTAGTTAGTTGCTTTAACATTCCCACACTGTGAAGTTTTTTTGTTTTTTTTGTCAGTTTAAAGATTTTTCGTTTCAATGTTCAGTGTTTGTTTAGGCACAGCTGTCTAATTGCCATATGTGATTTAAGTTGTGGTGATTATGTTACCTGACACTTCATTAAAAGAAACTGTTATGTTCTAGGACAAACCTTCTGCTACTTTAATTATACTTTACTTTAATTCACGTCATTACAAACATACATTTTCTACCTTCCCATGATAGGAAGTTCACACAAGATGAATTCCATGTCGGAGGCTAATGTCCCCATGGGACGTAGATGAACACCTTATACATTCACCAGTCACCCGTAAACCATTAGTGGTCATAGATAGATGCAACAATGGAGTTTTTATGACAGTTCAAGACCAGGGGGATTAATGGATGTGTGCATCTTAATAGGCCTCTGAGGTATCATTAGTGCTGTAAGATAACACTGGCTATCTGTATCTGTCTGCTGTGGCCTGTAGGCCCCAATGTCGTACTTAAATTAGGATGTAGGAATCTCTGTTGGTCGCATTACCCAACTTCATTTACTGACTCCAAAGCAAATTTTTGATCTCATATCTCCCAGTACAATTAGAACAATGTTTAATGATAGTAAAAACGCATGCATTGGTTAAATGATTATTTTGTGACTTTGCCGACTTCATTGAGGATGAGGAACATCTTGAGCATGTTTTGTTCCAGTAAATGCTATTTGAAAACATTCTGCCATTATTACCATTCAATGAGAATTGCATGGCATTCTAATTTTATTGCTACTCTCTGAATACTTTTTCTCCTTCACTCTATGTTCCTCTATTTTGAGATCTAACTGTTGTACATCCCCCTCCATGTTCCATTTTACCTCCACCTTTACACCTTTACTGAATCCAAGCATGAATCCCATGAAGAACCATTAAAAGTGGCCACAGACCTCAATAAGGTAGCCCACTATTGGTTTAGCTGGTGAGTGATATTCAGGGATTTCCTCATGGCAATCATCCATTATAGGTTTACCCTGACCCAGCCTCTCCCCAACCCATCTTCTTGTCAGGTACTGTAGCTAGCTGTGCTCAACCACCCTGCAGGCCTTTAGGAGGGTACATCATTAGTCACCCACTCCACAGGAGAACCTGTTTTGTAAAGGGCCATGTACTCTTATAGTCAGTAGTAGTTGAAACATGATCTGAACTTAACAATGCATCTGAAATATAGCTTTCTGTACATATCTTTAGGACTGCCAGTACTTTCTAGAGGAGCCCTGCCATAGCATATTGTTACCAATGCAAACGCAAAATCCTGGTTTTTGGAGGGCCCTTTTTACTACATGCATTGGTACGCTATGGCAGTGCTAAGGATATACTGCAGGGATCTTCAGTCACTAGAAGAATACCTCAATAATGGCTCTTTTCTATCTGCTGTCAGTGGTAACTTTCCAATTGCCGTAACACAACTCAGCTACTTATAGCGGCATGCAATGTGCTGATAGGAATACTAGTAGGAAAGTTGAGAGTCAATGGTCACAGGTCAGCCCCCTAGAACACCCGGTCTGTGCTCCTGTCAGCTGCAATTTGGATGCATGTTCTTCACAGGACACCATAACCGGGCCCTTTCACAACCCTGATGCCCCTACATGTCTCTAGTGTCTGTGCACACAAAGGCCCTTTTCATCCCATTGCCCTATCCAGGTCATAAAAACAAGCAGCCTGACAGAGACGGGAACTGTACTTGAATCTGCATAGGCAACATTGCATGCAGAACTGGTTCTAAATAGGTCATCAAAGTATCGGATCACTCACAGATCAGCTCTCTACTCTCAGGTATCAGAAATATTTTGCTCTTTTATTTGTATATCCAGTTTTTCAATTGTATAACCATTGGTAGTTTCTTCTAAGCACCACGTGTTTTCTTTTTACCTTGGGTTTTATTCTTTAATGTAATTAATACTTTGTTCAAAGTGACAGCTGTGACAAACAGACCTTTACATCTTTGTTTTCAATATCTCATTACTCCTTACTGTACTCTCGTTGAACAAAACAAAGTCTGTCTACCTATATACATAGAAATATGCTGACTGACAATATACAATATTTGACAAACTGTCAATGATTCACAAATGTTGACAGAATTCATTAATGGCTGTAATGATCGTTTTAGGACTTCAACCTCAAAATAAAGAATCAAAAAGGGAAATGCCACTAGTTTCAGTTTTGTAATGAAGAGGGCTATTGGGGATGATCAGTTTTAATATCAAGCAGGACATTTTTGCACCAAATCAAGTATAAATGTGTATTTTTCTGCCTCTTTATTGTGGTTTCTGTTTTGCCAATCCTGTGAAGTGTTGACAGTTGGTTTGTAATAAGAGCCTTTCTCTGGAGCGACTGCATACCACACAGACTGAGAGTGATTGAGGACATAAACGTGCTGACAGTGTAGGCCGGTAGAAGGGTTTGCGCGGAGTAATGTGACCTTTCTAAATGTGGGAGTACACCCTGGGTAGGGAGTGATGGTGCTGTCCGGAACAGATGCAGGATAGTAACAAGGATGTTAGTATTGTAGAAAGAGAGACCAATTAAATGCAGTAACTAGTATCATGGCGACAAATTAACATAAGGCATCTCAAGGTTTTCAACCGGTCAAACACTTATACTGCTGATTATTAGCTATTGTTCAGACATTGAGACTATATAGTATTTAAAATATCATCATTATGTCATTTTGAGAGCTTCATGGACTTTTGCATACTATTGCACTGGTGCCAGTGATAAGACAAACAGTGTTCATTGCCCACAGTGCTTTTGGGTAGGTGTTAGCATGTTTAGATCTGTATACCTTGTGTCACTCCTTGGGGACAAAATATCAGCTTGCAAAGGGTAAAGGATGAAAGTAGGATACTGTGTATACAACACCGATGAAGCTAGGCAGGGACTATCTCTGTAAGATTTGAGCAGGGCTCCCATGGCTCCAGCCTCAGCTTTCACTGACTGTACTATTAATGCCCTTCCATGAAGAACTCTGGAAGAACTGGAGACTAAGGCAATCAGATATATCTGACTTATAGCCAGACAGAGAACACTATGTTCAATCTAACAAGGAGCACACTGAAAAATTAAACTCGTCTCCAGACTCGTCGAAGTGACTGTCATAAAATAAACCAGTCAAAAGTTGTCTAACGTATCAGGTTACCATCTCACAAATAGAATCTGGAGCGGGTCTTATATCTCCAGCTAGAGGACCTGCTTCCTTGTCACTTAGACAAGATTTTGACTCGTTTATTTTATGACCGTCACTTTGAAGAGTCTGGAGACAAGTTTATTTTTTGAGTGCATCTCAAAAAGGAAGTTCAGAGGCAATCAGTCACTCCAGGCACAGAAAGGGAGGTAAGGAGGGAGTATAATGACTTCTGTCAGTCCTCTTAGGTACTGCAGTGCTGCAGGACTAGTCAACAGAGGTGGGGAAATCAATGCTTATTTGCAATAAAATGTCACATGATTTTACAACCCAATGTAACAAAAATAGATGCTGCCTGCAGAGTACTAGTGATCTCCTAGCTGATCCCAACCCAAAAAGAGGGTTCAAAGCAATTTTCTAAATAGTAAAGGAGCTCTTTGTTTTTTCTGATGTGTGGTTGCACAAAGATATGGCAACCTCCTTATTCACTTAGGTCAGAAATAGTAACATTAAGGACTTTGAGCTGTAATGTTAGTGCTTCACAAGTAGTAGTATCCTTTTCACTCCACCAGAGGGAGCATGTGGTGCTTTATCCTGGTGGGCAGCATCCCCCTGGTCATGTGATATGGGGCAGAATGTAACAGGGTTTCTTATTGGATGGTCAATTCAGCCATTTCAGCCACGTGCAATGGCCATTGCCTAAATTGGTCAATGAGGGAAATGGGAGCAATAAAAAGGTGATATGTTGGTCTAATGAGAATGTGGCTCCCTCCGCAACCCTACATAACCATCAACAGGGCCACGAATAGAACTCAACACATTCTCTGATGGTTGTATAGAAATAAGCCATATAATGTTGCTTTAGTAACTTGTCATACAAAGCAGGCATGATGACTTCTGATGCTGATCACACAAACATACATTTTGATGTCAGTATTAGGCCACAATACAGCAGTTGGTGAGAAGCACTCTGCAGAAGAAGGGTAAAGTAAAGGTCACATGTAAATACCCTGGATTGTCAGGCTATACATGTACATGGGACGGGTGCTGAATTCACATTACCTTCGGCTACATTTTCTGCCATAATGTGTGAGACATTATATCACAAGGGACTGAGTCAACCTTGGCTCTAATAGAAATGTAACCATGTGCTGGCTGTTATATGACAGGGGGTTATTGGTAGGAGAAGCAAGTAAATAGCACAAGTAGGTGAAGAGGATGCTTCAGGCAGATGTTAGTAGAAGAAAAGGTAAGATAAAGGTCACATGTAAACGTGTCAGGCCAGACTTACATATGGCACCTTTAAGTGAGCTGCACAGGAGGCTCAAGCACCTACACTGCAAGGAACACTGGGCCTGGAATGTATAGTTAGCTGATCAATGATGGCCGACGGTGAGTAAGCAATGCCAACAGATTCTGTCTATTTGTGGTGTTAATACTTGATATTCTTACATGATAGTTGGTAGAATCTTAGTATAGGTATATGTGGTCATGTAGGTGACTGCTAGACTCATTAAATCGCCACACTAATAGAAAAATCAGCCTGCAATAAAGAGTGAAGACTAGGCTAACTATTTATGTAGTTATCCTAGTCCTTGTTATGTAAACCAATATAGTTAGCCTAGTCATCCATATTATAGCATCATTATTTCCTGCTCTTACAGGCCACTCTTACAGACCACTATACCCCAAAAACACTAAGGCACCATATAATACATGGCCATAGCCACCAACACATAACTTTACAATGTTTAACTCCCTATAAATACTGTGCAATCACCCCCTGTAGCTTTGCTTACAAACACAACCACCCACCATAGGTGATCAGTTAACTATGTACTAGGGCAGGAGGCATATAACAGCTGGTTTTGTTAAGTCTTAGTCTATCCTTTTTCCTTTCATGCCCTTATTTATTTCCCCTCCCTGGTTTGAAAGCCAATGGATGTCAGATCTTACCCTTAAACAAGGCTCTGGTCCGCTCTATAGTTAGATGGTGCCCTGCACAATGCAATTACTATACATATTGTAATGGTGTAGCCAGCTGCATTGCAGAGTAATTCAGGCTGAGCTGTTGCATCGAAATGTGAGGTTGGGGTGATGTACTAGAAAGTATCACAAATAAATGGGCGGAGGAGGCAAGCAGGTGTGGTATATACAACAGCACTATGTCTGATGTTGAATCGCCTCTGCATAGAAATCCCATGGCAGTTCTACAGTAAATTACAGAAGGAACCCTTTTAGGCTGCCATATCGCTAAAATGTTAAATGCCGAGAACTTCAAGCCCTGATGGATCAATCTGCTGGTCTATGCAAATCAGCATAATTGGTAGACTATTGTGTCAGCTACATAAAAATGCATTTCTTAGAATTTTCATGTTGCTATGCTATCATTGTGAGGGTGAGAATGAAAGCATGGCGTCTGGCAGTCCTGGCATAAAGCATACTACTCAGATTTGTATTTGGGAAATGACATTTTGGAAAGTGACAGGGAAATAAGAAAGGTATTAGTACAATGAAACCATATAGCCAGCTACCATAGAAGTTAGACTGAGCTGGCTTGTCTCTTGGGATAAAAATACTACACCAGTCCCTAAACAGCTCCACCCTTGTCCCTGCCTCATACCACCCATACTCACACTCAATCAGCAGAGGATCTGTAGGAATTGCTGCTTTATGAGCTGGCTTTCAGGCAGTGCATCCAATTATACCTCACCGCCAGGACCAAATTACAATCAATAGTCCCACTTCTACCCAGACTGCTGCCTAGTCTGTGCTCAACCTACTCTAAATTTCAGGGTGGGGAGGATTAGAATTGTTCATTGGCAACATTGCAGCCACTGTCCTAAGTGGGCTGGTGAACATGTGAGCAGGGTCCTCCCAGCTAGCACACATCATGATGACGTGTGCTGTTTTAAGGCCACGTGCCATTCTTAAGGGTCGCATAAAAAACTCTCTCAATTTCGAACAGATTAGTTGGTACCACAAGTCTATATGCCACCCATTTATCTTTTAATCAGTCCGACCAAGATTGCCCTTTGTATAACATTAGTGGTAGCAGTGAGAAGGCTGATTGTGACTGGTAAAATTAATTGGGAGAGAACTGAGGAGCCCTGAGATGTGATCTTCTGTAGATATCAGCCTAGAGATCTGAAAGAGGAAAGCAAGGTCAAGGATGCGAGGAAAAGGTCTCTGACAGTGCATGACCTTCTCTGCCCACCCTATGTAGATAGTATTGCCAGACTTGCTGTCTGATGTGACTTGAATGTAAAGATCTCTGGATGACTTAGTCTTCAGATCTTGATTAGATCATAGAAATGTTCTTTCTTTAGACACTACTTTCTATCCTTTGCTATTTCTGTGCATTTTCTATTATCAAACTCAATGCCTTGAGACCTCTCTTTAGGGTCTTTATCCAGCTTCTTTTTTGTCTCCCCCTAAGAATTTTCACATCAACCATCTCATCCATCTCGTTTCGATAATTTTTGTTCCACTTTCTTTCATTTGTAATTTCATGTAGTCTTTCAGTCCAAATAATGTTAGACTACTTCATATTTATCACCCTTTATTGTCACCTCAATTGGTATGAGTTTATTTTGTTCCTGATTGCCATTTCTAGAATGTCAATAGTGGGACGGATGCGGGTCAGGTCGGGTTATCAGTGTGTGGGGTCTATCTGGGTCTGAGGTGAGAGGGAAGCAGATTATGGTCATAAATCATAAGTGATTGGCTTTAGGCACATAGTGCTCCTCATGATTACACCATCTTCGATACATATCTAGATATCTGGTATCATCCATTGTTGCTACACTCTAATTTTTTTGTAGATACTTGATATTTCTGGAGAGCTTAAAGGGAAAGAATCCTAAGCATGTATGTGAAAAAGTGATGTGTTAAATATTTCCCTCTCAGTTTCCCTGACCTAAATTATCTCCTCTTCTTCCTGCCATGTCAGTTGTTTTTTTGTCATTGCCTCCCAGCTGGAGATGATTCACAAGACACATACATCATTCATCGATGCTAGCTGCTGCTCTGGAGGCAATGACCGCATTTGTTGAAAGAAAAATGGACGTCCTGCTAAAATAAAAGTAACTGGAAAGCAGAAACAGATGGCACCACTACTTTTTTAACCTGCAATATCTCATTTTTCAGTCTTCACTTAACATCGGTATTTCTGTGTCCATTGACAAGTCTCACCATTACTTTTTCAAATCCTGTTACTGCAAGAAGCAAGGCTGTACAATCTGAAATTGCATAAAAGAACTCTCATATTCTAGATCATAGCTTCCTTGTAGGAAGAAGCCTGAAAACAAATCACATTTTCAAGACTATTGTCCCCCTGGGACCGACACCAACACCCTACATATTTATGAGTCGCCAATAAACTATGAGTGGTAAGATATATATGCAACACAAGAGTTTCCTGGACAGTTGAAGGTCATGAAGATTGATGATTATGCGGATCTTGATAGGTCCCCAATGTGTCGATAGTGCTGTAGGGTGTCGGCTCAGCATATAGTCTATCTGTCACTGACTTCTGCACCTGTTAGGTCTGACTACAATACGTGTCCAATATGATAAGATGAAATGGTGCTACTGAACAAAATGAAAAAGGTGTCATGATATTGAAACAAAAACTATCATTTTGAAGTTGCAAAGATCCCAAGTGCTATATTTTGGCTTCCTCTAGAGATGCATGCTTATGGTCAATAAATGATCACAGCCAAGAAAAGTACTGATTTCCAGCCCCTTTCTCGTTTTTCTGTATTTCAGTCACACAAAAAGATCATCAAACATCTAACAAACAGAACAATCTGGCAGTGGGAGCCATACAGACTCATTACCATCTCAAAGCAGCACTTTGTAAACATGTCACAAAGGACTACTAAATTACTGCTGCAATGTTGCCCCAACATGCAATGGCGAGATCATTATAGTGGGAATTTGATGCTGAGAACATTGACTAGGGTAGATTCACCACTTTCGGACGCTCGTTGTCACTGCAAATACGACCCGTTTTCGATTTGCTATAGACAATGGACTAATTGACCTACAGATAGTTATGACATACCTGCAGATAGGGGAGTATCAGGATTATATGATCCATGCATAATACAATGGTTATATAGTATTTTTAAACTAAGTATACTCTGTCAAAAACTGATAATTCAAAATGCTAATTTCACCTGAAGTCGGACACTTTAGTATTGCAATGTTTCTGTAGGAGAGTTGAAGGTAGAGTAAATAATTAGTTTAGCAGGAGTGACCTCATGGTTCAGGGGAACAATTCCCATCAAAGATGTACAAGATATTTTCTAGGAAAATATGTCTATAGCATCCCTTAACCTTACATATGTTGAAAAAGTGTATATTCTCAATTTACAAAATAATGGATCAATGTATTTTCATGATTCTCACGATCGAAACCCATTTAAGATAAGTTACACCTGATACAATTAATATTCAACCATAAAATTGATTACCCTTTTATGTGGAGACTGAAGAAAACTAGATAGAAATTGGTGTCCGACTTCAGGTGAAATTGGAGTACCTCTTCAAAAGGGTCTTATATATTTATTTATGGTAGTTACCCTTAATTATCTTATGATATGAACTCCTAAATATTATAAGCTCCATTTCCCAGGTCTAATAGAGAACCTAGGTATCAATATCCCTCCAAATATAGCATGACAGTAGTCATGTCCGACATGTGGTTGTATAGAAATCTGCAGAGTACAAACCAGCTACTTCCGTTAAAACAGGGTCACTTTGGGGTATTATTGTATATGGATATAAGCTGTGTAGATGCTTGCTTTCACTTTTATCGTAAAGTATAACACTTAGTTTTTGCTTGCCTATTCACACAAATATGTATGATAGATGCATTATCATAAAATATAAGCCTTAAAGTGTCCGACTTAGGGTGTGTGTCCGTCTTTGGGTGAATCTACCCTACCTCAAATTAATTTGAAGGCAGCAGCTGAGTGTCAGATACACTACGTCATGTTTTTTTTGCTGGTATAAATTCGTTCTTTTATTGGCAGTAAACAAACAGAGGATGGTCTTCTCTGCATTAGTCAATGGGATGTTAAACTACCTACTTAAACAGACAAACAAAAAAGCTGTCTGCAATTAGACAGTATACCCTGCATAGCTAGCTACCTAATGCTGAAGGGTGTTGAGTGATATTTAGGGATTTTCTTGTGGCAATCCTCCATTATAGGTTTACCCTTACCCTGCCTCTCCCCAACTCATCTTCTTGGCAGGTAGTTTAGCTATGCTCAACCACCCTGCAGGCCTTTAGGAGGGTACACCATTAGTCACCTACTCCACAGGAAAAGGGCAGTGACCTTCCCTATTGTTGCCTGCCATTGCTGTGCTCTCTTTTTCTCACTATTATCACCGTCATGCCATATCTACAATGTCAAGCGCTCTCTTTTCCCTCTCAGTGCCACAGCTCTCACCTCACCTCCCCAAGGCATTTCCGGTGATCTCAAATGGTTCCTGGAGATGCTGTGTGGACAAAGAGAAGTCACGCAGAACCTGTCAGAACCCTCTCTATCTTTCTAACTACGTGGGTTTGTAAATGGTCTGAGAGCCGGCGATGAACCGCCTTCTTCTGCTGTGCACCCTTTTACCAGAGCACAAAGACAGACAGTGATTGCAGGCTTTAGGGTACATAGAGTGCGCGAACGGTAAAAGGGATGAAGAAACCTGGCTTGACCTCAAAGGGTAACATGCTTATATGCCACTAAAACCCTGACTCCATCTAAAAGCCAAGCCCCTTGTTTGAGAAAAAAAAGGCTTATAGAAAAGACCTTTAAAAAATGTTTTCACTCTAATCTAATGTTAAAAATCCTGCAATAGACCGAAATCCCAAATTGAGGAAAAAATATCAGCCTATAGAGAAAAAAAAGGGCCAAAAGAAATTTGTCTTATAAGCGGGATAATTGCATGTTTTATCTTGGTTCAGGCATCCACCTACTCATGTGTTATGGGGCAGAATGTAACAGGGTTTCTCACTCAATGGTCAATTCAGCCATTACATGCGCCCCCACGAGCTGTTACCTGAATTGGTCAATGAGGGGAATGCGAGCAATAAAAAGCTAAACAGAACATTCACCCTTTGCAGCCCTACCGACCATTGACTAAACCAGGGAACCTTGTATATGGCTGCACAGGTTTAGGCACCAGGGTAGATACCCCATGAGTCATACACATACCCAGAGATGGGCAGTAAAAAATTTAGGTTATACAATACATGTACAATAAGAGTTCTAGTTTTTGTTTATCATGAGACTGAAGCAGAATAGTGATAATACTTACTGACTTAGCATAATCAGCTATATCAGAACTCAACTCACCTGGAATGATAAAGATCAGTTTTGTTTAATGACCGTTGAGTCATGGTAAAGAAAAGAAAGTTAATACCTAAGTCCAACTTGTAAAATGCTAAGCAAAAAGGATATAACATTAGCAATATTGACAAACAGAAGACTCTTTGAGGGGGCCATGCAATTAGGCACAGGAGCTTCTAAGGAGGCCAACTCTCAAAATAGTATCTTTCTTTCAGAAACCCGAAGCCGTTGTTTGGAAAAGGTATTACCCAAGGGAGCCTCTACAATTGATGGTACAGAGCACATTGAGCACAATGTAAATCAAAATCAATCTGCCAAAGTATTACTATTCCGTCTATGTAATTCCAGCTACATATCAGTTTCCCACATCTGGTCCCATTGACAGCCCCAACCCTACTGCTATCTCTCCCCTCATTCCCCATCACTACCAACACACCTGACCTAATCAAGTGGCACGGGAGGGAAGTCATTCTCAGCTGCATCGACAGTACCCTTTAGTGGACCAGCCAAATTACCCAATGCTCAGTAGTGCTTGCCATTCACACTTTTGTATGGTAGCAGGTATGTTCCACTGCCTGTAAATGCCTGTACCTATGATGTTAAGCAACCAGCTTGTCATTTTGTTTATTGATTTATGTCTTAATCATATATTTTTTACTCTAGCGTTGTAGTATTGTATACAGTTGTAGGAGAAGGGCACAGGGAGTGATGGTCTACAAAAACACTAGCAATTCCTGAACTGACAACTGAAGCATCTTATTGCAGCATTCTCAAGCCCTGCACTAATACTGTCAGGAAACATCCATTTGTTCCCAAATTCCCAAATATATACCACCAATGTTTATCTAGAGTAAGACTCCAAACTGTCATGCTTGGTCTTTAAGTTTAGGTAGCACAGCCACCTAGCGATTCTCACAAATGTAGGCATATATAAGGGCTGACATTGCAGTCCCTGGACAAAAGCTGATTCATACCGACTAGCCAACTTATCTGTTAGGGAGACACTATGGGTTGAACTCCCATCTACTGACGGTTTTACTCTCTTACATTGGGGTATGTTGAAAAAAAGAAAGCTTTGCAGGGTTAGGTCAACTTGTATTGCATTTAGGTCATGCCTATGGAAAATGTGCCATGACGCGGTGAGTTGAGTTTGAGTTTAAATAGCCTTTATTTTTCACTTTACACTCACAGTTACACTTTTCGTTGTGGTGTGTTTTGTGTATGAAAAATCAGGCAGGCTGCTTTCAGGCTTATCATGCCATTTTTGGCAGCAACCTGTACACAATTTCTTGGTAATTGCATTGCCCCTTGTAACAAGTTACGGTTAAGGTGACTACCCAAGAGGTGTTAGACTAAATCAGTGTGCCTCCCTGGATATAACTGCTGCCCCACTCCCTATACAGCACCACACTGCTCATGTTCAGACCTCATCAGCAGTGAATTCGGGTGGTTATATTAGCTGACTATTAGGCAGTGTGCCCAGTTATACCTCACAGCCAAGGCCAAATTGCTGATCAATAGTCTGCCATCCATCCATAACAACTGCCTGCTCCACTCATAGCAAGTTCCAATTCTCAGATTTATGCAAATTATCTCAGTCTTCTTTATTGTGGTCTGTGTATGAATACATCATGTATGCAGCCTCTCATCAAATAGCAGGCTGAGTTTTGACGTTATTCTTAGACTTTTAATTTGTCCTCTTGTGTTTTTGGTTGGAGCAGCTGCATTGTAGCAGAATCAATTGTCTCTAAGGAAGTCTCCTTTTGACTGCTCTAGCCTTCCCATTATATATTTTAGCAGGTTGAAGCCGTACCCACTATTCTAGTACGCCCTAAGTCTTATAAAGCCAGACGCACCTCTGGTTGGTACGGGATGTACGTGACCCCATCGTACAATACTGGCTATGTACTCACCATCTAGGGCGTACTAGTATAGTGGCCTGACCACCAGCATCAGTGTATCTAAGCATTTACATACTATTTCTCTTATATTCCCAATGTTCTATGTATCATGTATGGTACCATTGGAAAGAGGACATTTCAATATATATACTGGCCCATTTACAAACTACAATCTTTTATACTAGTTCAGATATCATGCATTGAACATGACACATTCATGAAATAATCTTATATACACCCAGTAAAATCAATTTCCGAATTTTCTGTTAGATTTGCTGATAAAAATATTCATACAGGGTGGTAGCATAGATACTGATCTATCACTTTACGTTTTGGTATTATGTCTTCATGGAATGGTAAGGTCATAAATAGATATAATCATGAGAAAATGTGGGGTTCTCTCCCAAATTCATGACCCCCAGTGTTGGTATAGGCAAGACCCATTGTTCTATGACTACAGATGAAGTACTGCACAACCATTCATGGGGGCAGTCACCTAGCACAGCTACCTAGTCATGGTCTAATGATCACACAAAATGTACCAGATTAATGGTACGCACCAGAACCAGGCACCGTACTACTATACTGGTACAGTCTGTTTGTATAGACTGTACCAGTATAGTAGTACGTACCAACAACCGTTTCCCGTCCCGTACCTGTTTAGTACAGCATAGTTCTTTGAAGGGGTTTTCCCTCTGCCATCATGAGCCCTGGACAATTTGTAAGAGATCCATTCAGGCAGCATCCCAACCCTTGATTCAGCCATTACCCGAATATAATGTTGGTAGTGTACAGCGACATGCCGTTCTTAAAGGGTTATTAAATTGAACAGTGTGTTTGACAAGTATGCTGCCTCTGAATGCATCAATCAGTCAGACTCAGATCACCTTTTATATAACATCAGTCACGAGAAGGTCCCTGTGTCTGGTTCAATTCATAGTCAAGGACCGAGGAGCTCCTGATGTTATCTTGGATATCAAAAGACGATGCAGAATTGAGACATTCTCTCATTAAACATATATGGGAACAGACATTTTCTACAAAGCACCTTTCATATCTCTGCTTCATATCAGTCTTTTTCCCGTCCCTCCAACAAACCACTCCTCTCATACCAGCTGCTCTAGAGGCAATAACCGCATTTGTCAAGCAAAGAAATAAAATACCAGCTAAAAGAATAACTTTTACCTACAAACACATACATGGCATCACAATTATTCCCCCTTTCCAATATATGTCTGAGTTTTCAGGTTGGGTCAGGTAGGGGTGTAATCCATCCCCGCTGTCCAACAGTGTTGAATATAGGGACGAATATAGGGTGAGTTAGGAGAATGACTGTGGTAATGTGTGATAGATTATAGGCTGCAGTGTTATAGATGATTTCACATTGTATTAAGGGTATGTACTTCAGATGGCACTAATGCTTGAGCAATTGATTTTCAAGAGCATCAGTCTTTCCATCTTCTATCAATCATTGCCTTTTTATTTGTTAAAGCTCTCCAGAAATATCAATCACAGAAGGAAGGGGAATATAAAGTGGCTTAGCTGTATACTTTAGAACAATTTAAAAATAACTCTGACTTGATGGATGGTTTGTTCCACTGATGCCTTCCATAATATCAGTGGGGATTTGACAGGTAATAGATTGCTATTTGGGCAGCGCTAGAGACAGTGCTATAGTAATGCCCTTTTGATAAGCAAGAGCTGGGGTATTCTCTTAAGTTAACCTAGACCCACAGCACCCTTGCCCTTAACATAGCTACCTTAGTCTAATCTATAGTTGACCAACACTATTTCAGTTAACCCTCTCTGCAAAGTGTAATACTGACTAATTGATGGTCCCTATGGGACTTCTGATTTTTCTTTCATCATCCAGATTATCCCTCAAGTTAAGTAGTTAGTTGCTTTAACATTCCCACACCTAAGCACTGTGAAGGTTTTTTTTGTTTTTGTTTTGTCATTTTAAAGTTTTTTTGTTTCAATGTTCAGTGTTTGTTTAGGCACAGCTGCCTATTTTCCATGTGTGATTTAAGTTGTGGTGAGCATAATCGAATGGAAGTCTTTGTAACCTGAGACTTCATTAAAAGAAACTGTTATATTCTAGGACAAACCTTCTGCTACTTCAGTTATACTTCAAGATGAATCTCATGTCGGAGGCTAATGTCCCCATGGGAATTAGATGAACACCTTATACATTTACCAGTCACCCATAAACCATTAGTGGTCATAGATAGATGCAACAGAGGGGTTTTTATGACAGTTCAAGACCAGGGGGATTAATGGATGTGTGCATCTTAATAGGCCTCCGAGGTATCGTTAGTGCTGTAAGATAACAGTGACTATCTGTCACTGGCTCCTGTGGCATGTAGGCCCCGATTTTATACTTAAATTAGGATGTAGGAATCTCTGTTGCTCGCATTACCCAACTTCATTTACTGATTCCAAAGCAAATTCTTGATTTCATATCACCCAGTACAATTAGAACAATGTTTAATGATAGTAAAAACGCACACATTGGTTAAGTGATTATTAAGTGATTATTGACTTTGCCAACTTCATTGAGGACGAGGAACATTTTGAGAATGTTTTGTTCCAGTAAATGCTATTTGAAGACATTCTGCCATTATGACCTTTCAATAAGAATTGCATGGCATTCTAATTTTATTGCTATTCTCTGAATACTTTTTATCCTTCACTCTTTGTTCCTCTATTTTGAGCTCTAACTGTGGTACACCCCCATTGAAGGTTTCTTTCTACCTCCACCTACACAGCTCTACTGAATCCAACCATGAATCCTATGAAGGACCATTAGAATTGGACACAGACCTCAATATGGTAACCCACTATTGGTTTAGCTGATGGCTGGTGAGTGATATTCAGGGATTTCCTTGTGGCAATCATCCATTATAGGTTTACCCTGACCCCGCCTCTCCCCAACTCATCTTCCAGGCAGGTAGTGGAGCTTTGGTGCCCCACACTGCAGGCCTGTAGGAGGGTACACCATTAGTCACCCACTCCACAGAAGGACCTGTTTTGTAAAGGGTCATGTACTCTTATAGTCAGTAGTAGTTGAAACACTATCTGAACTTAACAATGCATCTGAGATATAGCTTTCTTTACATATACTGCAGTGATCTTCGGAGAATACCTCAATAATGGCTCTTTTCTATCTGCTGTCAGTGGTGACTTTCCAATTGCGGTAACACAACTCGGCTACTTGAAGCAGCATGCAATATGCTGAAAGGAATTCTAGTAGGAAAGTTGAAGTCACAGGTCACCCTCTAGTACAGCCTGTCTGTGGTCCTGTCAGCAGCAATTTGGATGCATGTCCTGTACAGGACACCATAACCGGGCCCTTTCACAACCCTGATGCCCCTCCACGTCTCTAGTGTCCGCACACACAAAGGCCCTTTCATCCCATTGCCCTATCCAGGTCATAAAAACAGGCAACCAGGCAGGGACTGGAATCATAATTGAATCTGCATAGCCAACAATACATGCAGAACTGGTCCTACATAGGTCATCAAAATATTGGATCACTCACAGGTCAGCTCTTTAGGTATTATAACTATTTTCCTCTTTTATTTGTATATCCAGTTTCCAAATTGTATAACCATTGGTAGTTTATTTTAAGCACCTAGTGCTTTCTTTTTACCTTGGGTTTTATTCTTTAATGTAATTAATACTTTGTTCAAAGTGACAGCTGTGACAAATAGACCTTTACACCTTTGTTTTCAATATCTCATTACTCCTTACTGTATTCTCATTGAAGAAGACAAAGTCTGTCTACCTTTATACATAGAAATATGCTGTTTGACCATTTACAATATTTTACAAGCTGTCAATGATTCACAAATGTTGCCAGAATTCATTAATGGCTGTAATGATTGTTTTAGGACTTCAACCTCAGAATAATGAATCAAAAAGGGAAATGGCACTAGTTTCAGTTTGTAATGAAGAGGGCTATTGGGGATGATCAGTTTTAATATCAAGCAGGACATTTTTGCACCAAATTAAGTATAGATGTGTATTTTTCTGCCTCTTTACTGTTGTTTCTGTTTTGCCAATCCTGTGAAGTGTTGACAGTTGGTTTGTAATAAGAGCCTTTCTCTGGAGCGACTGCATACCACACAGACTGAGAGTGATTGAGGACATAAACGTGCTGACAGTGTAGGCTGGTAGAAGGGTTTGAGAGAAGTAATGTGACCTTTCTAGATGTGGGAGTATACCCTGGGTAGGGAGTGATGGTGCTGTGTGTAACAGATGCAGGATAGTAACAAGGACGTTAGTATTGTAGAAAGAGAGACCATTAAAATGCAGTAGCAAGTATCATGGCGACAAATTAACATAAGGCATCTCAAGGTTTTCGACCGGTCAAACACTTTCACTGCTGATTATCAGCTATTGTTCAGACATTGAGACTATATAGTATTTAAAATATCATCATTATGTAATTTTGAGAGCTTCATGGACTTTTGCATACTATTGCACTGGTGCTAGTGATAAGACAAACAGTGTTCATTGCCCACAGTGCTTTTGGGTAGGTGTTAGCATGTTTAGATCTGTATACCTTGTGTCACTCCTTGGGGACAAAATATCAGTTCGCAAAGGGTAAAGGATGAAAGTAGGATACTGTCTATACAACATCGATGAAGCTAGGCAGAGACTATCTCTGTAAGCTTTGAGCAGTGTTCCCATGGCTCCAGACTCAGCTTTCACTGCTTGTTTTATTTATTTATATGCCCTTACATGAAGATGCCTTGAGTGCCTTGAGATCCACTGACTATAGCAATTAGATATATTTGACTTATAGCCAGGCAGAGAACACTATTTTCAAGCTAACAAAGCCATTTTCAAAAAGAAACCTCAGGTTATAAATTACATCAGGCACAGAAAATTAGGGACTGTATGACTTCTGTCAGTCCTCTCTGTCAGTCCTCTCAGACACTGCGGGGCTACATCACTAGTCAACAAAGGCAAGAAAATCAATGCCCACTTGTCACATTTTTTTAAAACACAATGTGACATCCATGGATGCTGCCAGCAGAACACTAGTGATCTCACAGCGGATCTCAATCCCAACAGGAATTCAAAGCAATTTTCTGAACAAGTAAAAGTAATCTTTCTTTCTGTGACGTGTGGTTGCACAAAGGAATGGGCAGCCTCCGTCATTCAGGTCAGAAATAGGAACATTAAGGACATCATGCTGTCATGTAAGTGCTTCAAAAGTACTAGTATCCTTTTCACTCCACTAGAATGAGTATGGGGTTCTTTATCCTGGTGTTGGGCATCCCCCTGGTCATGTGATATGGGGCAGAATGTAACACCTTTACTTATTGGATGGTCAATTTCAGCCATTTCAGCCACGTGCAATGGCCATTGCCTAAATTGGTCAATGAAGGAAATAGGAGCAATAAAAAGCTGAGATGTTGGTCTAACAAGAATGTTGCTCCCTCTGCAACCCTACATAACCATCGAGAGGCCCATGAATAGAACTCAGCACATGCTCTGATGGTTGTATATAAATAAACCATATAGTGTTGCTTTAATAGCTTGTCATACAAAGTAGGCATGATGACTTCTGATGCTGATCACACAGATGTGCGTTTTAATGTCAGTGCTAAGGCACAATACAACAGTTGGTGAGAAGGACTCTGCAGAAGAAGGGTAAAGTAAAGGTCACATGTAAATACCCTGGATTGTCAGGCTATACATGAACATGGGACAGGTGCTGAATTCACATTAATTTCAGCTACATTTTCTGCCAGAATGTGTTAGGTATTATATCACAAGGGACCTAGTCAGTTACAGACTGACTCTATTTGGCTCTCATAGAAATGTAACTAGGTCTTATATGACAGTTAGTTATTGGTAGGAGAAGCATGTATATAGAGGTATGTCAAAAGGACGCTTCAGACAGATGTTGTTAGAAGGAAGGGTAAGGTAAAGGTCACATGTAAATGTCCTAGATAGTCAGGCCACATGTATACATGGGAAAGGTGGTGTGTTGTCAATGGCACCGTTAAGTGAGCTGCACAGAAGGCTCACACCTGCCACTAGTGGGGGAGGAGGCATTTAGCAGCTGGTTTTCAGGTTGTTAAGTCTAAGTCTATCCTTTTGACATTCATGATTTTATTATCCTGCTGTCTATCTTCTCGCCTGGTCACGCAGCCTGGTTTGATAGCCCATAGCTGTCAAATGTCCCCCCTAAACAAGGGTTTTTTTTTGGTTTTTTTTAGAGTGTTTTTATTAAGGATATACAGTTATTATGTAAATACATAATCTGCCACTGGACTCGGCAATGCCGTTATGCTGTCCAGGCCTTCTAGGGGTTATAATTGCTGTCTGACTAATAGTGTAATGGCGTCATATTTATACATTTCGACAATTAGATAACACAAAGAATAATATATCTTTGTTATCATCTGATGAGGGATGAGATGGGGATGAGTTACATTTAAGAACAATTCATTTGACAGGTATAAACATGTAATACTATATGAAAAAACCATGTCATAAGATGGCAACTATGGTTCATGTCATATTTAGTGTTTACAATAAAAAATACAAAGTACTCATAAAGAAATGTGAAGGAGCAATTAGCCAATCGTCGTATCATGTTAATTAATTGACCAATCAATTAACTAACCAATTAATTAAAAATCATGTCAATAAACCGTTATGAATGCATAACAGAAAAATTGGTCAATTAATCAATCGCACACTCATACATACATACATACAGACACAGGCAGGGGGTTATGAGATTATACAATGACCATATAACGGTCATTTATATAGCAGCGAGGATAATTTTTCTTTATCTTTTTCTTGAAAACATCCTTTTTCTCTAATAAAGTATATTCAACTTTGAGTTTATTCCACCTCCTTATGGCTTCTCTATGGAAGCTCTGGAAAACAACAGGATTTCTAGATACATTTTATATGTACCAGAGTCCATTAGCTTGCCTAGTATGTATAGGTCTAATGTCCATGTATGCAGGTATATGTCTGATATCATAGGCATATGTCAGTAGGTGAATATCTCGTCTATGAGTTAGAGGAATACAGCCACTCATATTCTGCATTTGTACAGTGGAATACAATGGATGTTCCTCAAGCTTAACCTTATAGATAATCCTTAGAGCTTTGTTTTGGATATTTTGTATTTCCCTTTCAAAAAGACCCTTACGATTATCCCATATGATATCCCCATAATCAAATATCGGTATGATTTTACTCTTAAACAATTTCAAGGCTCCGTGTATGTCTAAATATTTCCTAATTCTAGCCATCTGGATTACCCTAAAGTTAGCATTATTTTTGTGTTTTTTCTCTGTTTTTCAAAAGTTAAAGCATCATCTATTGTTATGCCCAAATAGTTGAAATCCCTTACCCTTTCTATGACTTGTCCACGTAATTGTACACTATTTTCATGTAAATTTTGAAGGGGGGTTTATATCCAAAATTCATCCATTTTGTTTTATCTTTGTTAATTGTTAGTAGGTTATTTTTACACCAGTTGCTGACAATGGGGACAAGGGTTTGGAGGTCCTCAATCCTATTAACAGTCATAGCAGCATCATCCGCATATTAGACAGTTTTACATATATCAGAACAATTAGGCAGGTTATTTATATATCAAGTAAACAGGATAGGGCCCAATATGGATCCTTGGGGGACACCATATTTAACAGGCTTAATTTGAAAAAAAAAAATTGTTTGCTTGTACTCTTTGTGTTCTGCTTGTGAGATAGCTTAGGAACCACCTACAGGAATTTTGTGTATGACCAATATTTTTTAGTTTATTAATTAAGAGAGGGTGTGAGACTGTATCAAAAGCCTTGGAATAGTCCAAAAAGAGGCTAAATGATTCCAGGTTATTATCAATATCATCATAAATATCATTTAAAAACGTGGAAGTTCCAGTTAATGTCGATTTACCAGGCCTAAATGCATGTTGTATCGAGTGCATAATATTTTTATCCTGTAAAAAGGATCTTAATCTATTAGCCATAACCTTTTCAAATAACTTACCAGGCAATGGTAATAAACTTATTGGTCTAAGGTTAGTAGCTAGTTTACAATTTCCCTTTTTTGGAATAGGCATAACAGTGGCCATTTTCCATAGATTGGGGAAGCAGTTCCTCCTTCTGCACTCATTGAAAATAAAAGTTAATGTTTGTTTGTTTGTGTAATTTAACATCCCATTGACTTTGCAGAGGAGATTTACTCAAGTTTCATTTTTTCGGAAGTTAAAAATGCATTTTTAACGTTCGGAGGGCATGTTGCTGCCAGACTGCCATTAGGTTAAGTTTTCCACAAGTGATGGTAGGCTGAAGGCCTACCAAGGGTGATCGTATATTTTAGTACTTCAGCCCTATAGTAAGATGCTACCCTAAACCATATTTTACCATACCAAAACGATGTAATGGTGTTGTCAGATACTGCTGAATACTGAACTGCCAGTTTGTTATTGTGTGCCCAATATATTATTTATTTTGCTGTAGGGTTAAAGCATTGTAGAGTAAGTCAGGCTGAGCTGGTGCATGGGAATGTGAGGTTGGGGTGTCGTATAGACTAGAATGTAACGAGGAATCACCTGTAAATGGGTGGAGGAGACAAGCAGGCATGGTATACAAGAGCACTATATCTGATGTTAAATTGCCTCTGCTGACAACTAAAGCAGCATAGAGATCCCATGGCAGTTCTACAGTGAGTTACAGAATGAACCCTTTTTAGGGTGCCATACAGCTTAAGAGATACATGTTACAGGCAAATAACAGCCCTGATGGATCCATCTCCTGGTCTGTGTAATCGGCATTTTTGGTAGACTACTGTGTCAGCTTCATTAAAATGCATTTCTGAGAATTATCATGTTGCTATGCTATCTGAACAAAATGTCCTGGCACGGAATTGTTTTGCCTTGCATATGCTTCTGTAGAGAGGCATTGTGAGGGAGGGAATGAAAGCATGGTGTCTGACAGTCCAGGTATAAAGCATACTACTCAGATTTGTATTTGGGAAATGACATTTTGGAAAGTGACAGGGGAATAAGAAAGGTATTTGTACAATGAAACCATTTAGCCAGCTACCATAGAAGTTAAACTGAGCTAGCTTGTCTCTCGGGATAGAAATACTACACCATTCCCTTAACAGCCCCACCCACACAAACTATACTCAGTCAGCAGAGATTCTGTGTGAATTGCTGCTTTATGAGCTGGCTTTCAGGCAGTGCATCCAATTATACCTCACCGCCAAGACCAAATTACAATCAATAGTCCCACTTCTACTCTGACTGCTGCCTAGTCTGCACTCACCCTACTCTAAAATTCAGGGTGGGGAAGATTAGAATTGTTCATTGGCAACATTACAGCCACTGTCCTATTTGGGTAGGTGAACATGTGAGCAGGGTCCTCCCCACTAGCACACATCATGATGACGCGTGCTGTTTTAAGGCCACATGCCATTCTTAAGGGTCGCATAAAAAACTCGCTTAATTTTGAACAGATTAGTTTGTACCATAAGTCTATATGCCACCCATTTAATTATTAATCAGATTGCCCTTTGTATAACATTAGTGGTAGCAGTGAGAAGGCTGATTGTGACTGGTTAAATTCATTGGGATAGGACTGAGGAGCCCTGAG
This sequence comes from Harmothoe impar, assembly GCA_947462335.1. NCBI lineage: Eukaryota > Metazoa > Annelida > Polychaeta > Phyllodocida > Polynoidae > Harmothoe > Harmothoe impar. Next base: position 2,261,495 of record OX381713.1, read on the forward strand.
ATGTGATTTTCTGTAGACATCAGCCTAGAGATCTGAAAGAGGAATGTAAGGTCAAGGATGCGATGAAAGGGTCTCTGACAGTGCATGACCTTCTCTGCTTACCCTATGTAGATAGTATTGCCAGACTTGCTGCCTGATGCGACTTGAATGTAAAGATCTCTGGATGACTTAGTCTTCAGATCTTGATTAGATCATGGAAATGTTCTTTCTTTAGACACTCCTTTCTATCCTTTGCTATTTCTGTGCATTTTCTATTATCAATCTCAATGCCTTGAGACCTTTCTTTAGGGTCTTTATCAACCATCACATCCGTCTCGCTTTGATAATCTTTGCTCCGATTTGTTATTTCATGTTATCTTTCAGTCCAAATAATTTTAGACTACACGATATTTATCGCCCTTCTTTGTCATCTCCATTGGTATGAGTCTATTTTTGGTTTTAGATTTGCCATTTGTAGTGGTGGGTAGTAGAATATCTGCAATAGGACAGATGCGGGTCAGGTCAGGTTATCAGTGTGTCGGCTGTGGTGCTATCTATCCCTGCTGCCCCACATGATGCGAGGTAGGGTCCGAGATGAGAGGGACGCAGATTATGGTAATACATTATTTGTGATTGGATAAAGGCACAGTGCTTCTCATGATACATATCTATGTATCTCGTCTCATCCAGTCTTCCTTCTCTCACTTTTTTATAGATGCTTCAAGAGAAAGAAAATGCAAGCATGTAAGTGAAAGAGTGATGTGCTTAAACATTTCCCTCTGAGGTTCTCTGACCTAACTTATCTCCTTTTTTACTGTTGTGAGTTTGTGTTATAGCTTCCCAGCTTGAGATTTTCCAAAAGACAGATAAATCACTCCTCCCCGCGCCAGCTGCTGCTTATTCGCATTGCAGGAAAATGTTTTAAAAGAATTATCTTGCCTCCCTGAAATCTCATACAAAATTATATTGTTGTCCTGAACAAACAAGGGTCTGCTAGATCACAGACAACAAGTCATTTAGGTATGTAACAACGTAGAGATACATGTACCAACATATGTCAGAGGTGATCCCAGGATTTCAATATATATTATTCCCAAATCCACAAGAATGGTGTCATATATCCTACCATTAAGCTCAATACTGTATTGTGTCCCCACCTGGTAGCAAAAAAAGAAGGCTTAGGCTAACTGACCCCCATCTCAGAGTCAGACATTGCCTCACTGTGGAACGAAAGTCAGGCTGACTCTGGTATGAGGATATGTCTTGTTTGACTGTCATTCAAGGATCAGGCTGACTCTCAAAAGAGAGTAACTTTATGGGACTATCAAAGGAGGCTTAGCGTGACTGTCGTTTAATGGAAGGGAAAGTCCAGCAGACTCTCCTACCTGAGTCAGGCAGTGCTGGGGACAGTCCAGCTGACGCTTATATTTTTCTCTGTAAAAGTAACCTGAGAGCAGGCACCACTACTTTAAAAAGCCTGCAGTATCTCAGTCCTCTGCCTACACTTAACAATGATATTTCTGAGTGCATGGACAAGGTCATGAAAAATTACTGTCACATGCTCCATGTTAACCTCACCTCCCTCAACTCCAGTGTCAATGTAACTGTGGTATATGGTACCAGGGTAGTACCAGTTGAAAAGGTACCGGCACCACCAGGTCCGGGAAATGGAGGAAAACCCTCCCCAAAGCCATTATTTACACCAGTGTCAATTTTCACAACGCAGGTAGGTGTGAAAACACTGCAGGGCTCACTGCCTACTGGGTGAAATGGAGGAGCACAGAGGGAAAGTCTATTGAAAAAGCTTATTTATATGTGATTTCATGGTAATCACCTGTATGATTCACTATTCCCCATGTATGATTCAAGAGCATACACTAATCTATCTTATGGGATATATACATTTAGCAGCAAATTGATAGAAAATTCAGCAAATGGGTTATAAGAAAACCGTTGCTAATTTTAGCACTGCAGTGTTTCTGCTACAAGAAAAACCATTGCTAATTCTAGCCCTGCAGTGTTTTCACACCTACCTGCGTTGTGAAAATTGACACTGGTGTAAATAACAGCTCTGGGGAGGGTTTTCCTCCGTTTACCGGACCTGACCACCACCCCCCTCTAGTGACAGCCTGTGGTGATACTTCTGGTGTCACCATGAGAAGTAGTGAGCTGTAGGGTGCCTGTAGTAGGATAGCGGGGGTCGGGTCAGGTGTGGGTTAGGGATGTGCCCAGTGGTATTGATCTCTGCTGCCTCGCATGCAAGGAGGTAGTTGGGAGGGGACTGTAATACTGGAGTATATGTGAAAGCTTACAATGTAATCCTTGCATTTTCTTTATTTTGTACCTCTGGGCAAAAAGGGGTATAAAAGGTTATCATTGTATTTGTGAGAACAATTTACAAGGGGCTTTTATATGATGGATGACTTGTTCATTTGAAGATAGTTTAAGTTGCTTCTTTATTCCCTGTTGTGTGGTCACTAGAGATCCGAGAGGTGATGGATAGGCACTTGGGTGATGCTGAAGGCAGTGCTTTTGTGTTGTTCTATAGATTAGCAAGAGGGTAAGATTCAGTGGTTGATTTACCTAGTCCCACATCACACCAGCTCAAAAACAAGACACCATACTTCAATAGACAGCGGACCGGAACCCATTCAGTTCACACTGCACTGAAAGGGTACCACTAGCTCTGGGAGGCTTTATCACCTTTTACTTTAGTTTCCTGGTCAAGAGCACCCCTCACCTTTCTAACATAAAACAACTCAGCAATTTAAGGGTAGTATCACACTGTAATACAGTTGATTCACTACTTCCTTATTACAGCCTATTTAACAATTTTTTTTAAAGTATGACAATTTGCAGCGATTGTTTGGACAGAGCCTTTATATTCATTCATTATGGACCCTGCTGTCTGGGTTGAGATATGGCCAGGTGGTATAAATATTCACAAGTTCATTGAATTATGGTGAAAGGAGTTACTGAGGATAGTTAATTTCATCCTGTAACTGCAAGAAGCAAGTCTGTACAATCCAAAATTGCATAAAAAAACTCTTATATTTTAGTTTACAGCTTCAACTATGAATCACATCATCAAAATAAATCACATCTCTAACTCTATTGTTCCCCTGAGTCCTAAATCAACACCCTAAACATTTATGAGCCCATAAACTATAAGTGGTAAGAGATATATGCAACACAAGAGTTTCCCAGACAGTTGAAGGTCATTAAGATTGATGATTATGTGAATCTTAATAGGTCTCCAAGGTGTCCATAGTGCTGTAGGGTGTCGGCTCATCATAGAGTCTATCTGTCACTGTCTTCTGCACCTTTTGGGTCTCAATGTTAAACCTTCATGTTCATCATTTGTCTAGTTGACTGCAATACATATCCTAATCATGTGTCCAATATGATAAGATAAAATGATGCTACTGAACAAGATAAAAAAGGTGTCATGATATTGAGAAATTAAAACTTAACTATCATTTTGAAGTGGCAAAGATCCCAAGTGCTGATTTGACTTCCCCTAGAGGTGCATGCTTATGGTCAATAAATGGTGACAGCCAAAGAAAGTACTGATTTCCAGCCCCTTTCTCGGCATTCTGTATTTCAGTCACACAAAAAGATCATTAAACATCTTACAAACAGAACAATCTGGCGCTGGGAGCCAAACAGACTCATTAAACTCTGCCACAACATGCAATGGCTAGATCATTATAAGGAGAATTACATACTGAGAACATTAAATACCTAAAATTAATTTGAAAGCAGCGGCTGAGTGTCAGATACACTACTTCAAGTTTTTTTTCTGGTAGTACATTCTGTACATCAGGGGATGGTCTTCTAAAGTCTCCTCTGCAGTAGTCCAGACAGACAAAAAAAGCTGTCTGCAAGTGGACAGTATACCCTGAATAAGGTAGCTACCTAATACAGAAGGGTGGTGAGTGATATTCAGGGATTTCCTTGTGGCAATCATCCATTATAGGTTTACCCTGACCCCGCATCTTCTTGGTAGGTAGTGTAGCTGTGGTGTCCCACTGTGTAAACCTTTAGCAGGGTAAACCATTAGTCAACAACTGTTTAGGAAGCACCCTCTATGTGCCCTGCCTTTCTTTTCTCATTACTGTCTTTTTTATTCTTACCGATACCACCATCATGCCATATCTACAATGTTAAGATGTTGATGTCCCTTACCAGTGCTCTCTTTACTCTCTCAGTGCCTCAGCTCTCACTGCACCCTCCTTTGGCATTTCCCGTGATCTCAAATGGTACCTTGAGATGCTGTGTGGACAAAGAGAAGTCACGCAGAGCCTGTCAGGACCCTTTTTATCTTTCTGCCCACTCTCTTCTGAACCCACCCAAGTCTCCCTCACATTCAGGGTGGATTCTGTAGTAGGGAAGAGCACCTTTCAGGACCACCTCCAGTATAAATGGGTATCTCTGTGCCTGATCCTTGTGGTTTGAGTACGGCCATAGCTGTGGAGAGTGGAGTGTGGGGTTGTAAATGGTCTGAGAGCCGATGATCAACAGCCTTCTTCTGCTGTACTACCCTTTTACCAGAGCACAAAGACTGACAGTGATTGCAGACCTTGGTGAGTAGAGTGTATGGTTGGTAAAAGGATGGAGAGACCTGACTTGACCCCACAGGGAAAAATACTCAAAAGTGTTTGTTCAGACGTTTAGATGCTTTTAACCACCGCCTCTCAATACAATGGGTTGAAATAACATCTACACTACATATCACCAAGAAAAAAACAGTAGCATTGGAAAGACATTCTTTGTTTCTGTTCCTACTTAAGTCCCCAAATTTTTGAATTATATATGTGTCCTTACATGAAGATGGCTTTGATAGACTGACTGCAAAGTGTTACAAAGTCAAGCCATTCTGTCAGTCCCTTAAGGAACCGCAGGGCAGCAGCACACATCAAGGTGACATGACGGAATGTAGCATCAATGCCCATTTCTTATAATGTCACATTATTTTAGAACGCTAGGTGGCATACATGAATTCTGCTAGCAGGGGACTAGCGATCTCACAGCTCTGAAATAGAAGAAAAACTCTTTGTTCATGTTATATGAGGATGCACCAAGTATTGGCAGCCTCCATCTACACACAGTTCAGAATATTGAGGGCTCCGCACTGCCATGTTGATGTTTCACAATGTAATGTACCATAAAACTCTGCCTAAAAGTGAACTCCATCTAAAAGCTGAGGGCTTCACCTAAATTGGCTCAAAGAAAAGACCTACAATCTACTACAATCTAATGTAATAAAAACCCTCCCATATGCCAAGCCCCCAACTTAAGGTGGATCGCTACATCTTGAATATGGACCCACTGCGCAGGTATATGCTCATAAAGCTGGAATGTATTAGAATGAGCTGATATATAATTTTCTGATACATATACATGCTGACTAAGCCATGTTAAAAAATTGGGAGATTTTGAGCAAAATTGACCGTTTTATTGGACTTTAAATATTTGATACTTTCGTAGGCCATGATATTTGCTATTTTTATCAAAAGTTGGAATATTGAAACTATTTACCAATAAAACATTATCTAGAATGATATAGATCTCATTAAGTTACTTAAAATAACTAAGGGTATAAATAAAAGACATTTTCTATCCTGATTCTAGCCATTTTACACTTTATTTCTAGCTTTAAATGTAACAGGTTGGAGACTGACCAGTTTCTTAGTACGCCCTAAGATTGACTGACAGTCCCTAGAAAACAGGGTGTACCAAGAACTTGGTACACTCATTTATTGTCACTTTTCTCATATTTCCATGCCAAAATGCATAATTCTGATGCCACCATAGGAAGCAGAGGTCTATAATTGATGTATGCACCCTTTTTCATAACTAAAATCGGAATATAATCCAAGAAAGGGCTTTATCTACAAATTTTCTTCAGTAAATGTTTAGGAAAATCAGTTTGCTAATTTTTTGTTGAATCTGCTAATGTAAATGAACCCATATGATGAAATCATAGATAAAGGCCCACAAAATGACGTTTTTGTTTTAACTTAGTGATGTTTGATAATGTAGTTAATAAGCCATATAATGTAAATATAAGTATGAAACAGTGGAGTGGTTTCCCTATTCCCACCTATAACCCCAGTGACCCCACTAATCACATGCACATATAAGGGTCACAGTCCAGTGACCACAGGTAATGTACATGAGTACAGGACTGTGATTGGCCCATTTACCTGCATGAGCAGGGGTCATGGTCCAGTGAACACATGAGCTGTACCAAGATAATAGTACAGCCCAAGATGGTGCACAGTACCATGATCTTGGTACAGACCCAATGGAAAGGGTGTACTATGTATTTAGTACGTCCTAACAACATGGTCCCGGCCCCAACCTGTGTAAGATTTAGACCGATTTTGCTTCTTTTTTTTTCTTTAAAGGCCAAAAAACCTAAAAATATGCCTGGGACCCCCTATCAAAATCACTTTCATATGTTAGCAAATGATCAGAACTATTTTTTGAGAGAGTTAAAAAAAGTTCTGTTAATTCTGAATACTATTTTTAGCCAATAAGGCTACAAAATAATGGCATTTTATTCCTATTCTTTCCAGAAACATCATATTTTTACCCAGAATGCCATGGCATACAACTGTAAAATTATTTTTGCAGTAAAGTGGAACATATAGGCGTTTCAAATCTGAAGTTTTACATTTCTGTGCATAATGGTTGATACTTTAATTTTTCAAAATTCTGTATCTAAAAAAGTAGGTCGGGACCCCCCATTTTTTCTTTTCATTTTCCGATTCTATATGATTCAGACTGTCCTTAGAAAAAAAATAGTGACATTCTGTTAACTTTGATCAAAGGGTAGCGACCTACCTTAAGGAGAAAAATCTGCTTATTGAGTGAAAAATACATCAAATAAATTTGTCTTATTAGTGACATTTTACGGTATGTGCATTTTGATTTCCTGTAGACTTCACAATTAGGATTATTGCATGTTTTATCTTGGTTCAGGCATCCACCTATTCCTGTGTTATGGAGCAGAATGTAACAGGGTTCCTCACTGGATGACCAATTCAGCCGTTTCAGGCGCCCCCACGAGCCGTTGCCTGAATTGGTCAACGAGGGGAAAGGGTGCAATAAAAAGCTGATATGTTGGGCTAAAGAGGACATTGCCTCCTCCACAACTCTACCTACCATTCACTGGACTGGGGAACTTTGTATAGCACATTCTCTGCTGGTTGTACAGGCTAAGGCAAGAGTAGTTTCACCATGAGTTGGACACTACCCAAAGAGGTAAAATCTGAGGTTATTCAAGTACAATAAGAGTTCTAGTGTTTGTTTATTGTGAGACGGATACAAAATAGCAATAACACTACCCTGGGCTAGAAATAGTGATAATACTTACTCACTCTGCACAATCAGCTATCTCAGAACTCAACTAACCTGGAATGATAAAGATCAGTTTTGTTTAATGACAGTTGAGAATAGAAGAATGTTAATACCTAAGTTGAACTTGTAAAAAGGTAAGCAAAAAGGATATAACATTAGCAATATTGATATAGACACACAGAAGACTCTCTGGGGGGCCATGTGATTAGGCACAGGAACTTCTAAGGAAGCAAACTCTCAACATAGTAGCTTTCTTTCAGAAACCCTAGGCTGTTGTTTGGAAAAGGTATTACCGCAGGGAGCCTCTACAATTCATCGTACAGAGCACATTGAGCACAATGTAGAATCAAGATCAATCTGCTACAGTAGTACTTTATCCTCTATGTTATTCCAGCTACATATCAATTTCCCACATCTGGCCCAATTGACAGCCCCAACCCTACTGCTATCTCTCCCCTCATTCCCCAACACCACCAACACACCTGACCTAATGGGTGGCACTTGAAGGAACCATTCTCAGCTGCATCGACAGTACCCTTTAGTGGACCAGCCAAATTACCCGGTGGTAAGTAGTGCTCACAATGGATACTTTTGTATAGTAGCAGGTATGTTCCACTGCCTGTAAATGCCTGTACCTATGCTATGAAGCAACCAGCTTGTCGTTTTGTTTATTAATTTATGTCATATATTCTTTACTGTAGGGTTGTAGTATTGTATGAGGGATGTCACGCCAATCTTGTGCATGGGAATGAGAGGCTGGGATGTGCTGTGGACAACAATGGAATATCAACTTAGCCCAGTAGGAGAAGGGCACAGGGAGTGATGGTCTACAAAAGCACTAGCAATTCCTGAACTGACAACTGAAGCATCTTATTGCAGCATTCTCAAGCCCTGCACTAATACTGTCAGGAAACATCCATTTGTTCCCAAATTCCCAACCATATACCTACAATGTTTAACTAGAGTAGGACTCCAAACTGGCATGCTTGGTCTTTAAGTTTAGGTAGCACAGCCACCTAGCGATTCTCACAAATGTAGGCACATATGAGGGCTGATATTGCAGTCCCAGGACAAAAGCTGATTCATACCGACTAGCCAACTTACCCATTAGGGAGACACTATGGTTTGAATCCCAATCTACTGACTGTTTTACTCTGTTACATTGGGGTATGTTGAAAAAAAGAAAACTTTGCAGGGTTAGGTCAACTTGTATTGCATTTAGGTCATGTCTATGGAAATTGTGCCATGACACGGTGAGTTGAGTTTGAGTTTTGAGTTTAAATAGCCTTTATTTTTCACGTTACATTCACAGTTACATTTTTCATTGTGGTGTGTTTTGTGTATGAAAAATCAGGCAGGCTGCTTTAAGACTTTTTCATGCAATTTGTGGCAGCAACCTGTACACAATTTCTTGGTAATTTTATTGCTGCTTGTAACAAGTTACTGTTTAGGTGACTACCCAAGAAGTGTTAAACTAAATCAGTGTGCCTCCCTGGATATAACTGCTGCCCCACTCCCTATACAGCACCACACTGCTCATTTCCAAACCTCATCAGCAGTGAATTAGGCGGGTTATATTAGCTGGCTTTTAGGCAGTGCGCCCAGTTATACCTCACAGCCAAGGCCAAATTCCTGATCAATAGGTGGCCATCTACCCATAACAACCTCCAGCTCCACTCTCAGCAAGTTCCGATTCTCAGATTTGTGAAAATTCAAATTATTCATAGGCAACATCTCAGTCTCCTTTATTGTGGTCTGTGTATGAATACATCATGTATGCAGCCTCTCATCAAATAGCAGGCTGAGTTTTGAGGCAACAGCTCTGATGTTTTTCTTAGACTTTTAATTTTTCCTCTTGTGTTTTTTGGTTGGAGCAGCTGCAGCTGAGGCAGCATAGTTTTTTTAAAGATTTTTTCTCTCTGCCATTATGAGCCCTCATCAATTTGTTAGAGATCCATTCAGGCAGCATGATTCAGCCTCAATGGTTTGCCATTACACAAATTTTATGTTGGTAGTGTACAGAGACATGCCGTTCTTGAAGGGTGACCAAACTGAACAAGAACAGTGTGTTTGACAAGTATGCTGCCTCTGAATGTATCAATCAGTCAGACTCAGATAACCCTTTTATATAACATCAGTCATGAGAAGGCCCTTTTGTCTAGTTTAATTCATAATCGAGGACCGAGGAGCTCCTAATGGTATCCCAACAACAAAGATGGTCGCTCCTCCAATACCAGCTGCTCTTGTAGAGGCAATGACCGCATTTGTCAAGCAAAGAAATGAAATACCAGCTAAAAGAATAACTTTTACCTACAAACACATATGGCATCAGAATTACTTCCCCTTTTCACCACACAATGCCTGAGTTCGTAGCCTACACTTTGTATAGGCACTCATGGTTACAGATAACTATACCATGGTCAATGAATAGTCAAATTATAACAAGTATGGTTAAATAGATGAGACTTAATAAAATTTGCGAAAAAAATGAAATGCATGTATCAATTTCTTCCTCGATTTATTAAGAATTCTCATAAACAACTATTCCAGACTGATTGCTAAGGCTGTCAACAAGGTCATTGCTAGTTGCAAAAAGGGCAAATAAACAGTCAGATAGGCCATTCTAAGACCAAGTAATTGATATGGATCAATGAAAATGAGCACAATCAAAATCCTTGCCATGAGTTTTAGAGTTTAACTGTACTTAAAACACTATTGTATAGACATTAATCTCAGTTGCTAGCGGAAAATACAATTGGAATGTCTGTTGCTAGTGAAACCATTTGAATCACGGGCATCAATTTAGTGGGGGAAGGTAACTTTAGGATACTCAAAAATGGTGTTTTTAGGGTGGTTGCTAGGGAAATCAACAAATATTGTCTTAGGTGCAACCATAGTGCCAATAATCCCCTGGAAATGTAGAAAAACCATGTAGAAAGGTTTCCATGGCAACCATATTCAAGTAAAAATTGTTCCAGAATGGGTCTATATCCAAAAATGATCAGTATGTACCTCTCGACCGATTTTCATGCTTTAATACCAAAATGGACAAATCTTATTAAAAAATGAATGGATCAACTGGACTAAATGCAGCATGATCTTGAAATTAGACTTTTTGCTAGCATCAACACCCCCCCCCCCCCAGCCCACACGGCCAAGGTGCAGCTTTGGATGATACTATATGAGAGCTGGTAGTGGTGAATGCGCTATCTGCAGACTGTAAGTTTGGAGGTGAGGGGGGGGGGGGGGGGGGGCGAGGGGTTAGCTTATCAAGGTAGATCAGGCTTGGTGTTATCTATATAAGCTGTCCAATATTGTGGAATATAGGGTGAAATATTGTGGCTTGGAAAATCCCTGTCACGTCAATGTGGATAATAAAGATATATATGTATAAAGTATTGTACTTATTATAAATAATATTGAATATGAATATTTATAGTCATAAATCATAATTATGACGTAATATGACAAGGCATTACGTAATACATTGGTTGAAGGTGAAATAAGGGATTTTGTGGCGTGACTATGGTTATAATTTATGTGTGATATATTACCTGCGGAGTTCCTCAGGGTTCCGTACTAGGTCCCTTGTTATTCATTATTTATGTTAATGACATTGTATCTATAATAAAAAACTCTGCACACTATTTATATGCAGATGATCTGGCTGTAGTGGTAAGCGGGAAGTCTGTGGATGTTCTAGTTGGTCTACTACAAGATGACTTGAACAGAATCCAAGACTGGTGCAAAAACAATGTATTGAGCGTTAATACTAAAAAAACACAGGTACTTTGGTGCTACCCAATCAGATATCCACCAGATCTAACTGACTGTGATGTATTCCTTTGTGGGAACCTGCTGAAACGCGTTAAAGAATTTAATTACTTAGGGGTAATAATTGACCATGACCTGCAGTTTAAAGCGCAATGTAAGAAGGTTAGGTCCATGGCTATGTCTAGATATATTCAGATGCAGAATATTAAGCAAAATATTGATGAAACTCTCTCTCTTACTATATATAAATCGATGGTGTTGCCTGTGATGGACTATTGTGACTTCGTACTAGACAGTGGGCCTGTAACTATTATTAGGCGATTACAAACTTTACAAAACAAATGCCTGCGGCTAAGTCTGGGTATTTGGGACCCCCGTGATATTAGAACTGATGACCTCCATACGAGATGTAATGTGGATAAACTAGTCGTGCGTAGGAATAAGCACTTGCTTTGTTTTATGTACCGTATGTCGAAAGACCCTTTGAAGATAATGGTTCCGGTGAGAGTCCTGCGTAATAACGTATTAATTAAGTTTAAAGTTAATAGACCTATACTTGAATCCTTCAGGAGCAGTCCTCTATATAGGGGTATGTTATCCTGGAATCGATTAGATGCTGTGATACAACATTCAAATACGCTTGACATTTTCAAAGCTTCTATTTAAAAGCTCAATGTGTATTAAGCTGTGCTGTTCAACAATTGACCTCTTCTGTAACTTTGTTATTTAGAGTAATTATCCACGGTACCGCATCCTACATGTTACTCGGCACTTGTGGAAACCATTATAAGCGAACCTCTATACTCTACGTGAGAGACCTTGTTGATATCCGTGAATCTGGCCATGGGCTGAAATGTATATATTAAAGTTGTGTTGTTATTATGACTGTATTATGAAGAGCATCGATATTTGATATGAATTATGGTCAATAAACTTTCCAAACTTCTTCTTATAGGCTCCCAGTGTTCTGGATGATTACACATTGTGTTAAAGGCAAATGCATCAGATGGCACTAATGCTTGAGCAATTGATTTTTAAATGCATCAGGCTTTCTACCTCCCATCCATCCTTGCCATTTTATTTCTTGAAGCTCTGCAAGAATATCAATCATGAAAAGAAAGGGAATATAAAGTGGCCTAGCTATATATTTTAGAACTATTTAAAAAGGACTCAGCTTTGATGGATGGTTTGTTCCACTGTTGCTTTCCATAATCTCTGTTGGGATTTGACAGGTAATAGATGGCTACTTGGGCAGTGCTGTGTGCTGTAGTGATGCCCTTTGCCGGGGTAAGACCTAGCCTTTGATGCTCTGAAGTGAACTTAGTCCCACAGCACCCTCGCTCTTAACAAAGCTACTATGGTCCAATCTATATTCAACCAATACTATTTCAGTTTACCCTACATGCAAAGGGTACTGCTGGTTTAGTGAGGGTCTCTTGGGACCTTTGATTTTGAGTAACAATGCTTAGTGTTTATTTAGGCACAGCTGTCTATTTGTCATGTAGTTATCTATATAGACTTGGTCCGGAAGCTATGTTGAGTTCAAGGGTCCGTATTGAGAAGTCTGGTTGGCGAATAATCGAGAAGAAGGATAGTTGTGTCACCTGGATGTCATTAAAGAAAATAGTTATATTCTAGCTCAAACCTTTTGCTACTTTATTTGTACTTTTTAATTATAGCACACATTTTCTAAATTTTCCATGACAGCTCAAGATGGATTCTGTGTCTGAGGCTTTAGTTCCCATGGGACTTGCATGAACACCTCATACATTAAACAGTCAGCAATAAACCATTTGTCGTCATATGTAGATACCACAAAGGAGGTTTGTTGACAGTTCAAGACCAGAGGGATGACTGGACGTGTGCATCTTAATAGGCCCCCGAGGTTTCATTAGTGCAGTAAGATAACACTGACTATCTGTCACTGTCTCCTGCTGCCCTTTAGCTCCGATGTTTAACTTAATGTAGGCTGTAGGAATATCTGTTGCTTGCATTTACCAATCTCCATTGACAACGTCAAAGTAATTTAAAAAAATGAACCGTATCCAGATATCAGATATCATATATATATACAACATTGTAAATTTGCCTACTTGAAAACATTCATGCAGTCTTTTAGTTTAATACCAGATGCGCAATTCTGCTGTTATAGCTACTCGCAGAATACTTTTCCGCCTTCTCTTTGTGTTCTTCTATTTTGAGCTCTTACTATTGTACCTCCTTTCTACCTCCACCCATAAACCTATACCTCGGTATACACAACAGTGCTGTGATTGGCCATGAATCTGATAAAGCAGCGCCGGATGTAGACACAGACCCCAATAAGGTAGCCCACTATTGGTTTAGCCAACGGTTGGTGAGTGATATTCAGGGATTTCCTTGTGGCAATCATCCATTATAGGTTTACCCTGACCCCACCTCTCCCCAACTCATCTTCCTGGCAGGTAGTGGAACTGTGCTCAACCACCCCGCAGGCTTTCTGAAGAGCAAACTATTAGTCAACCATTCCATATCAGGACTGCTCTTGTAAATGGCAAGGACATAGTCTAACTTTGTCAGGCATTTCTTTCATTTTCTTTTTGCACTGATACTACTGTCTTGCCATATGGCAATATTTATACATTTACGTGAAAAGGCAATTTCAATATAGTTCAATAGTTTTGGTATTGATATGTGATGTGGCATCACTCTACACTATACTGTAGGTAAACTTGTAAGTCAGTAGGAGTTGAAACGTCACCTGGACTTTGTATTGCATCAGATGTATATATATATCTTTCTGTATGAATATTGCAGTGATCTTTGACCACTAAAGGTCAAACCAATGTTCTGATAAATGCCTCAATAATGACTCTTTTCTGTCTACTGTCAGCTGTGGCCTTCCAATTGTGGTAACACAATTCCGCTACTTGTAGCGGCATGTGTGACACTGAGGGGAATACTTGTAGGAAAGTGTTGAGTCATTGGTCACAGGTCAGCCCCCTAGTACGGCCTGTCTGTGGTCCTGTCAGCAGCAATTTGGATGCATGTCACAGGACACCATAACCGGGCCCTTTCACAACCTCGATGCCCCAACACGTCTGTGGTGTCTGCGCTCACAAAAGCCCTTTCATCCCATTGCCCTATCCAGGTCATAAAAACAGGCAGCCAGGCAGAGACGGGAATCGTAATTGAATCTGCATATCCCCTAATACATTCAAAACGGGTTGGACTAGCCATCATAGTATGGGGTCACTCATAAGTCGGCTCTCTTGATATTGATGCTTTTTTCTGTGTATCCGGTTTCTTTGAGAGAATTTTAATGTTTTGTTAGCTTCAGTTGTAAGTTTTCCCTGAGAAAATGAATAAATAAATATAATGTTTTCTACTGAGCACACAGTGTCTTCTCTCCTGAAACACTGTGATCTCTCATCTTTGGGTTGATAAATACTATAAAAATGATAAGGGTGTCCATAGCACAGATTGTGACGTTAAATAATATTCACTGAGTTGGCTGTATTATGTCACCCTCTAAATCAAGAATTAAAAAGAGAAATAACACTGGATTCTTAGCTGAAGTGTATTGGTGAAGAGGGCCATGGGTTATACTCAGTTTTATGTTTAATTTTAGGAATTTCCTCAACGTATTTATAGCTGTTAACAACCGTGACCCCTTAACGGTTTGGGAATGGACAAGAGAGGTCGGGGGAGGGACATATATTCACCATATCTCATAGTCTATCGAAGACCCTGACTTATTCTCAACTTGTTTACAACATTTCGGCAAAAGGTGGCGGTTCTAACGCTAACCATTGAGCGCCCATAGGACTGCTTACACCCAGGTCCGTGCTCTGGGTACATATACATACCTACAACACTGTGGCATTCGCCACATTGTTACTCTGGCTATGTTCATCCTGTGGATCTGTAATTTTAACATAACCCTCATGATACCTATATCGATCCACACACCATAATTTACCTCGATATCTCTAATATTAAAGCGTTTGGGCCACTTTTAGTAAAAGTGGACGGGTCTAACGCTTACCATTGAACTCCCATAGGACTGCTTACACCCAGGTCCGTGCTTAGGGTACATATACATACCTACAACACTGTCTGTATGGAATCTCTAGCCTAATCCCGTATGTGTATCTATGTTATGACGTCACAGAGGGAATTCCCTAGGGGTTTCCTGGAATGTAGACTGGTTTTTGTACATTTTTACAATTAGGGCAGGTGAGTCCCGCATTGGTAACCCATATGCAGCAGAATTTATGCAAATCCCTTATGCACATACGGTCGTGATACGGAGGGGGGGAAAACACTGTTTTTGGGCTTCCCAATACGGGTCCCGTATACGGTCCGTATTTTGTGTTCATATTGGTCCCGTATTGGACCAATGGGGAAAAACACCCTCCTGGCAGAGAATAGGAGTCCTCTAGAAGTACTATAATAAATAATATAACATTTGGTCAATATCAGCTAGAGCTTTACGATGAATTGTATCCATGGCTCTCCTTCATATTTTGTAAAGCAATTTTGAACCATATCCGTCATCCTGGCTGTGACCCTCAAATCTACATATTGGGACAGTTCCAGTCAACCAATCAATCTCCCAAATCCCCTGTCTTCTGTCACCCCATTAGAACCCACCTGTGAAATCACGATATCGCCATTAATATATTGATATTGATTGAAATGAGGTTTACAAATAAAACATATCTATATATCCTTAGGACTGCCGGTATTTTCTGGAGGCGCACTGCCATAGTGTATTGTTTCCCATGCAAAACGCAAAATCTTGGCTTTCAGGGGGCCCTTTTTACTATATTTTTACAATACGCATTGGCCTGCTATTGCAGTGCTAAGGATATGCATGAAATCAGACTTGCATATTGTATAGTGATACCTGTATACCAACCATCCATAGACATATACTAAAGAAACTGCCCTCTTCTTCTCTATTGTCTTAACCTTCTCCATGCCAATTCTATCCACACTCTGCCCTTTACCTCCTAGAGATCTTCCCCACATTCAGAGTAGATCCTCCAGTATGGGGCATTTAACCACTGCCTGCAGGCTGAATGGGGGTACACCACCAGATCTCTGTGCTGTCTGTGTGGCCATTCTGGTGAACTGTAGAGAGTAGTTTTGTAAATGGTCAGAAGTCTGGAGATAAACAGCCTCCTCCTGCAGCTCAGCCCTTTCATGAGGCACTGAGACTGGGAGTGATTGGAGACCAGGACGTGTGGGGAGTAGAAGGTTGGGGAGGATGGATGTGACCTTTGAAGGTGGGTCAGCTTTAAGTGGTTGTGGTTTACCACTTCTACTCTTAGATACAGAGACTTGTTTTTATCTTTCCAATTTTGACAATTGCAAAAAAACAACACCTGTAATCAATTTGATAGCAGTGGCTGAATATCGGATACACTACAAAGAGTGTTTTGAAAGCACATTCTGTTATTGGCAATTCAGAATCAGAGGATGGTGTGAGCACTGCCCTCCTAAATGCCCATCTACCTTAATCCTCTGCTAGCTTCTAAAGTCTCCTCTGCATTAGTCAATGGGACATTCAACTACTTAAAAAAACAAATGGGAGAAAGAAGTGGACAGTATATCTTGGAAAAAGGTAGCTACCTAATGTGGAAGGGCGGTGAGTGATGTTTAGGGATTTCCTTGTGGCAATCATCCATTATAGCTTTACCCTGACCCCGCCTTTCCCCAACTCATCTTCTTGGCAGGTAGTGTAGCTATGCTCAACCACCCTGCAGGCCTTTAGGAGGGTGAACCATTAGTCACCCACTCCACAGGAAAAGGGTAATGACCTTCTCTATTGTTCCCTAATATTGCTGTCCTTTCTATTCTTACTGATAATACCACTATGCCATATCTATATTGTTAAGACCACTTTTTCCCCTCAGTGTCTCAGCTCTCCGCTAACCTCCATTTGGCGTTTCCGGTGATCTCAAACGGTTTCCAGAGACACTGTTTGGACACAGGGGAGTCACGCAGCACCTGTCAGGACCCTCTCTACCCACTGTCCTCTGAACCCACCCAGGTCTTCCTCACATCCAGGGTAGTTTTTGTAGTAGGGGAGAGGACCTTTCACAACCACCTCCAGTGTAAATAGGCAACTCTGTGCCTTATCCCTGTAGTTTGAGTGCGGCCATTTCTGTGGAGATTGGAGTGGATTTATAAATGGTCTGAGAGCCTGCGATCAACAGCTTTCTTTGGCTGTGCACTCCTTTTATAAAGGCACAAAGACTGACAGTGATTGCAGACCTGGACTTGTGTAGAGTGTATGGCTGGTAAAAGGATGGAGAGACCTGCCTTGACCTCACAGGGAAAAATACTCAAAAGTGTCTATAACTTGGCATTGTTCAGACTTTTAGCCACCTTACTTAAAGATGCCTTTTATAGACTGACTACAAAGTCAAGCCATTTTGTCCCTTCAGGAACCGCAGGGCAGCAGCCTTCATCAAGGGACAAAGGGGGAGGGGGATCTAAAGCTGTTTTCTTATAATGCCTTGTTATTATAGAACGCTAGGTGGCATAAATGAATGCTGCTAGCGGATGACTTGTGATCTCACAGCTCTAAAATAAAAGAAACCGTCTTTGTTCATTTTACGTGTGGATGCACCAAGGAGTGGCAGCCTCCATTTTCACACAGTTCAGAACATTGAGGGCTCTACACTGCCATGTTGAAGCCTCATAATGTAATGTACCGTAACACCCCGCCTAGAGGAGAACTCCAGCTTAAAGCTGAGCCGAGAAAAAAAGTGGCTCGTAGAAAAGACATTTAAAAGACATTTTTTACTACAATCTAATGTAATAAAACCCTTCAATAAGCCGAGCCCCCAACTTAAGGGGAAAAAATCAGCATATTGAGGAAAAAACATCAAAATAAATTTGTCTTATGAGTTACATTTTACAGTATATGCATTTTGATTTCCTGTTTACTCCACAAATAGGATTATTGCATGCTTTATCCTGGTATCAGGCATCCACCTATTTATGTGATATGGGGCAGAATGTAACAGGGTTCCTCACTGGATGGTCAATTCAGCTATTTCAGGCGCCCGCACGGGCCGTTACCTGACTTGGTTACAGAGGGGAATGGGTGCAATAAAAAGCTGATATGTTGGTGTAAAGAGAACATTGCCCCCTCTCCAACCCTACCAACCATTAACTGGAATAGGGAACTTTGTATAGCACATCCTCTGCTAGTTGTACAGTATTAGGCAAGGGTAGATTCACCATGAGTTGGAAACATACCCAGACACAGACATTGAAATTAGGTGTTAGTAGTAGTAGAATTGTAGTGCTTTTTTATTATGAGAGATAAACAAAATTGTGATAATACTTACTGACCCACTATCAGCAATCCGCAATATCAGAACTCAACTCACCTGGAATGATACAAATAAGTTTTATTTGATGACAGTTCAATTAGGGAAAGGAGAAGAAAGTTAATTCCTAAGTCAAATCTGTAAAAAGGTAAGCATGAAGGATATAACATTAGCAATATTGATATAGACACACAGAAGACTCTCTGAGGGGGCATGTGATTAAGCACAGGAACATCTACGGAGGCCAATGTAAATACACTCTCAACACAGTATCTTTCTTTCAGGAACCCTAGGCTGTTGTTTGCAAAAGGTATTACCCCACAATTAATAGTACAGAGCACATTGAGCACAATGTAAATCAAGATCACTCTGCCAAAATAGTACTTTTCCCTCTACGTAATTCAAGCTACATATCGATTTCCCACATCTAGCCCTATTGACAGCCCCAACACTACCACTATCTATCCCCTCATTGCCAAAAACCACCAACACACCTGACCTAATCAAGTAGCGCATGGAGGAAGGAAGCCATTCTTAGCTGCAGTGACAGTACCCTTTGTTGGACCAGCCAAATTACCCAATGGTCAGTAATGCTCGCCATTCACACTTTTGTATGGCATCACCGACATTCAGCTAGAACTGTGGAGGTCTCCACTACTGATATCGAGCAAACAGCTAGGGTTGTAGCTTTCCCAGGGGAGTGAAGACGAGCTTGTGCATGGGAATGTGAGGTGGGGATGAAGTGTGGACTACAATGTGTCTGGGAATTTCCACTTAGCCTAGTTGGAGGAGGGCACAGAGAGTGATGGTCTACAAAACACTAGAAATTCCTGCACGGACAACTAGAGCAGCTTAAAAATTCTTATTGCAGCATTCTCAAGCCCTGCACTAGGACTGTCAGGCATCATCCATTTGTTCCCAACTTCCACAAAACATATATTATCCACTGTTTATATAGAGTAAACAGTGTAGGGTTGCAAACTGTAAATCTCTTTTTCTATTGTTTAGGTCGCACAGACACATAACAATTTTCACAAATGTAGGCATATATTTTGGCTGACATTGCAGTCTACAAATTTGTTTACCAGGACAAAAGTCGATTTATACCGTCTCGCCAATTAATCCATTAGGGAAACATTATGGTTTATACCCCCATCTACTGACTGTATTACTCTCACATTGGGGTATGTTTAAAAAAAGAGACAACTGTGCAGGGTTAGGTCGTCTTGTATTGCATTCAGGTCATGTCTATGGGAATTGTGCAATGACACTGTTTAGGTGACTACCCAAGAAGTGTTAGACTAAATTAGTGTGCCTCCATGGATATAACTGCTGCTCAACTCCCTAAATACCACACTGCTCATGTCTTTTTTTTACTCTGCCATCATGAGCCCTCATCAATTTGTTAGAGATCCATTCAGGCAGCATGCCACCCTTGATTCAGACTCAATGGTTTGCCATTACGCATATATGATGTTGGTAGTATACAGCAAAATGCCGTTCTTGAGGTAACCAAACTGAACCAGAACAGAGTGTTTGACAAGTATGCTGCCTCTGAATGCATCAATCAGTCAGACTCAGATCACCTTGTATATTACATCAGTCATGAGAAGACGCTTGTGTCTGGTTTAGTCCATAATCGAGGACCGAGGAGCTCCTAATGTTATCTGGTATATCAAAAGACAATGTAGAACTGAGAGATGCTCTCATATTACATATAGGGGAACAGATATATCAGGCTTTTTTCTATCCCTCCAGCAAATCACTCCTCCAATACCAGCTGCTCTTGTAGAGGCAATGACCGCATTTGTCAAGCAAAGAAATGAAATACCAGCTAAAAGAACAAGTTTTACATTCAAACACATACGCCATCACAAGTGCTTCCGCTTTCAAATGTACAATGTCTGAGCCCTCAGTCTACACGTTGTAAAGGCATACATTTATGGTCACAGATAACTATACCATGGTCAATGAATGGTCAAATGCAGCATGACCTGAACATTCTCCGAGCAGTAAACACTCTCTGCCAGAACCAACAACCCCCCCTCCCCCCGAAGGTGCAGCTTTTTGATGACACTATATAGATGAATGCTGGGTAGTGGTAGATGGGCTAGCTGTAGTAAGATTGGTGGGAATTTGGTCAGCTTATCAGGTGGGGTCAGATAGGGGTATTGTCTACCCCATTGTCAACCATTATTGCGTCAGGACTATGTGTGATAGATTATAGGCTGCCAGTGTTCTGGATGATTACATATTATGTTAAAGGCATGTTCATCAGATGGCACTTAAGCTTAAGTAATTGATTTTCAAGAACATCAGACTTTCTACCTCCCATCAATCCTTGCAGTTTTATTTCCTGAAGCTCTCCAGGAATATCAATCATGAAGGGAAAGGGAATATAAAGAGCTATAGCTGTGTATTCTAGAACAATTTAAAAAGGACTCAGACTTGATGGATGAACCATCTGAACCAACCTTAAGTTGCCTTCCATAATCTCAGGTGATAAATGGCAACTTTGGCAGTGCTGGAGTGTGGTGGTATTGTCCTTTAATTAAGCAATAGCTGGTGTACGTTGCAGTGCTTGATGTTCTAAAGTGAGCCTAGTCCCACAGCATCCTTGCCCTTAACATCGCTACCATAGGCCAATCTAGATTCAACAACAACAACTTAAGTTTACTGCTGGTTTAGGGAGGGTTTTATGGATCCTTTGATCTCTCTCACATGGTCCAGAGCATTCCCAATTGCTTTTAAAGAAAAGACCAGCGTAATTTTATGTGGCCTTCTATTTTTTGTAAGTGTATCAACTAATAATATTCTGACAGACATTATATCTATGTATGCAGCAAGTAGCATTTAAACCTAAAAGAAAGAAGGTAGCTCACACTGAAAATGACGTAACAAGAGAACCTAAATGTACCAGACACACTCAGCCTATCTATATTGATTGGTCTAGACACCTCAATAACGACTTCTTGATTGGTTTCTCGGTAATGTACACCACACTTACACTCAGGAAAGTAGGGCAGGTACAGGTGAGTGTTGGAGTGTAGGTGGGACTTACATACGGTGGGTCAGTACAACAGGTTAGGGAGTTACAGTAGGTAGGGCAGTGTGGTGGGGGAGTTATGTAGTAGGTAGGATAATGTAATCTGCCCAGCTACTTTAGCTACTTTATTTATACTTTACCTTTGATTATAACATCCCCTTTCTACCTTTCCACGATAGTGAGTTCGCTTAAGATGGACTCCATGTCTGAGGCTTATGTCCCCATGGGACTTGCATAAACACCTTATAGATTAACCAGTCACCCAAAAACCATTAGTGGTCATATATAGATACAACAAAGGAGGTTTTTTGACAGTTCAACACCAGAGGGATTAATGGACGTGTGCATCTTTATACGCCCCGAGGTATCATTAGTGATAACACTGACTATCCGTCACTGCCTCCTGTAGCCTGGAGGCCCCAATGTTAACTTAGTTTAGGATGTATGAATCTGTGTTGCTAGTGTGAAGAACACAGTTTCTCCGGAAATTACATTTTCGGAGACAACAGGACTCCAACCCCGGGGCCTTCAGCTTGCCAAGCAAGTGTTCTTCCATTGAGCTACATCCCCCTTTCTTATCAGATAGACTGTGTTTCATGTTATATGATTGGTATGGTTTAGAGGGAGACAGGATTACCAGAGTAATACCCCCTTGTGGGTTTACCACTGGGGTACCTGGAATCCGACCATATTAGCATTTGCCAACTCCAAAGCAAATCTTTGATTTCCTATCACCCAGTACAATACAAACAATGTCTAATGACTGCTGTTCTAGTAACAACAAATTCCCCTGTTGTATCCTCCATAAACCTGTACCTCTGTACACACAGCCGTGCTGCGATCGGCCATGAATCCAATGAAGCACCAACAGAAGTGGACACAGGCCCCAATAAGGTGGTCCACTATTGGTTTAGCCAATGGATGGTGAGTGGGTGAGTGATATTCAGGGATTTCCTTGTGGCAATCATCCATTATAGGTTTAACCTGCCCCCGCCTCTCCCCAACTCATCCTCCAGGCAGGTAGTGGAGCTTTGGTGCCCCACCCTGCAGGCCTGTAGGAGGGTGCATCATTACTCACCTTTTTTCACTGATGCTACTGTCTTGGCACATTCCTTTCAATTCTCACTGACACTACTGTTTTGCAATATTGCCAGTGTTAATTCATTGAGGGGCAAATATAACTTCAATTCAATGTCTTAGAGTCCCCAGCAAAGTTTCGTTTGGCATTGATATATTTAATGTAGAATCACTCCTTGTAGAAATACAGCAGTGCTCTTTGACCACTGAAGGCTAAGTAAAGTAAGGGTTGAATGGCTCAATAAAGACTATTCTCTATCTACTGTCAGCCGTGACCTTCCAATTGCAGTAACACAACTCAGCCACTTGTAGCGGAATGCGAGATGCGGAGAGGAATACTAGTAGGAAAGTGGAGAGTCATTGGTCACAGGTCACCCTCCTAGTACAGCCTGTCTGTGCTCCTGTCAGCAGCAATTTGGATGCATGTCACAGGACACCATAACCGGGCCCTTTCACAACCCCGATGCCCCTCAACGTCTCTAGTGTCAGTGCTCACAAAGGCCCTTTTTTCTCATTGCCCTATCCAGGTCATAAAATAAGCAGCCAGCCAGAGACAGGAATCATAATTGAATCTGCATCGCCCCCTTTACATGAAAAATTGGTTCTAGACTTGCCATCAAAGTATGGCATCACCCACGGGTCAGCTTTCTAGAAATCATTACTACTCTCTCTCTATTTGTGTATCCAGTATCTCTTTGGGAAAAGCCACATGTCATTGTAACTTCATCTTCATCCCTATAAAAGCATTTGTACTTTCTACCAAGGAGCTTTTTCTCTTCATCTTGGGCTTTCTTCTTTAGGGTGATTGGTACTTCGTACAAAGTGACAACTGTGATAACCCGTTACCACTATCTTATTAGTCCTTAGCATGTTCTTGATGCTCAAGATAAAAGTCTATCTACTTATGCATATGAAAATATGCTGATAAACAGCTTATAATATTTTACAAGCTGTCAATGATTCACATATTTTGACAAAGTTCATTAGCGGCTGTTATGATTGTTTAGGACTTCAGCCTGCAAATCAAGAATCAAAAAGGGAAATAACACTAGTTTTGTACTGTAATGAAAAGGGCTCTGGGGGATGCTCAGTTTTAAGAACAAATGTCTGCATTACCAAAATTCAGACACTTTACTGTCTAAACAAAAATACGGAACAAATGAGCTTGGATAAACAAATCGACTGGAAATATGTTGATGATACTTTTATCACAGTAAATCCTGTCTACTTGAGATCATCTTTTGATATGTATTGTTGTGACCTCTGACAAAGGGTGGGACAGAGGGTAGGTGTCCTCTAGAATGGTCAGAACTGCATAAAGCCATTCCCTTCCCAGGTCTCTAGAGAATTAAGATGGATCATCTACATGGCTCTCTTCTGTCAAGCAATATTTCGTGAGGCAATTTTGAATCATATCACTCATCCTAGCTCTCACTGGTTCAACAAATCTTCATATTGGGACCGTTAAAATGAACCAATCAATCTCACAAATACCCTACCTCCTGTCAGCCCATAAGAGCCCACCGTGAAATCACCATATTGCCATTATACATATATTGATATATATATATATTATACATATATTGATATATATATATATATATATATATGAACTAGATATTGCTGACGCGGGAATATTAGTATATATTGTACCCACCAGATGGACATGTAAGGTCTTAGTTCATGCATTGGTCACAGGGGGTGTGTGTCTACCCCGGACCAACCTCCGCCAGCTCGCCCTCACTTGGCCCGCAGGAGTCTCCTAAGATGGTACTTTTTTCAATATATATATATATATATATATATATATGTATTATACATATATTGATATATATATATATATATATATATATATATATATATATCCTTAGGACTGCTGGTACTTTCTGGAGGGGCACTGCCAAAGCGTATTGTTTCCAATGCAAACGCAAAATCTTGGCTTTCAGGGGGCCCTTTTTACTATACACATTGGCCCGCTATGGCAGTGCTAAGGATAAATACATAAATATATACATATATATTTATGTATACATAGATATATATTTATATATTTATATGAGTAGATCCGACCAGACTTGCAGATTGTATAGTGATACCTGTACACAAGCTACCCATAAACACATGGCAGAATAACTGCCTTTCTCCTTTCCACCATTAGTGTTGCAGCCCTCAGCTCAGAACCCATTTCTGGCAATCTCAACTGCTCCCGGAGACGCAGTTGAGGACAAAGAGCAGTCACGCAGCGTCTGTCAGGACCTTTTCCATCTTAACCTTCTCCAAGCCAATTCTACCCACACTCTTTACCTCCCAGAGATCTTCCCCACATTCAAAGTAGGTCCTCTAGTGTATGCCATTTCACCATAGGTTGCTGGCTGAATGGGGTTTCTGTGCCAGATCTCTGTGGTGTCTGTGTGGTCCATTGTGGTAGTTTTGTAAATGGCCAGAAGTCTGGAGATGAACAGCCTCCTCCTGCAGCGCAGCTCTTTCATGAGAGCACTCACACGGAGAGTAGCTGGAGACCAGGACGTGCGGGGAGTAGGAGGCTGGTAGGAGGACAGAGGGGATGGATGTGACCTTTCTGGGTGGGTCAGCCTTTGTTGGGTATAGAGTGGCTGTGCTTTGTTTAACACTTCTACTGTTACATAGACAGACTTGTTTTATCTTTCCAATTTTGATGCATTTCCTAATGGACATTGTCCTTCACCAATTAAAAATAGCTATTTCATTTTTCACCCCTAGGGACCCCTTGACCAGGTGTCAGAATTTTTTTTCAACACAAATGATATATTCGATATACCAAATATCAATTTAGAATTGATAACTACATGTATATCAAAGGAGCGGAGGGGACGTAAGAAAACCAATGTTCATTCATGATTATGTCACACAATTTTAGAGCGAGATGTATCTTCAATGGATTCTGCCAGAAAACAAAAGGAGCTCTATGCACCATCAATGGTATAGACCCTTCTGGCTTAATGCAAATGAATGTCAATATGCCAGGGTAGGACCATTTCCACAGCAATGCAAGCTATGATGACCATTGAGTCCATATCTAGCCTCATTGACACCACCTGCCCCCTTATCCAGTCCTACCTATTTCTTGGGCCCCATAACACTATACCTGCCCCTTAACTTCCTAACCAATTGGCAGAGCTGAAGGGGCCATTCTCAGCAGTGCCCCGACCAGCATGACCCAGTATTGGACTAGTGACATCACCCACTTATTGGTAACCAACATCTCCTACATTTTCCACAATGACTGTATACCAGGGTAAGGTGCATTCCACTTTGGCTGTGAAATTGGTAATATTCCTATCTACTTTTTTTTTTCACATGTTTATTGAGGCGAAAAATGCCTTCCCATATTCTGTTGTTTTAAATGACATGGCACAGGGCTGCAAGAATATTGAGAATTATAGAATATTAGAATTGTAGAGTGAAAGCCTTACTAGTAATCCCACTTATGGCTAGGGACACCACCCTAATTGCTGCACTATTCTGCAGCACTGGAGCACTGAACGTGTCCTCCCATTGTGAGTGTGACCAACGTAAGGCACGTGTTTCTCCAGTCCTGAGTTGATGAGGCAGTACTTCATGGCTGTAATGAGTAGGAGGCGGTTCTGGCAACAAGGTGGTGCTTTCAGAAGTGGTACTTATTAAATTTAGACTTCAGCAAAGACACATCCTAGCTGGAATGTGAACAGTAGCTGTAGAGGTTGTGTAACACAATGGGCATTTATTGATATCTGTGTAGACAACTGCTTCTGATTTCATCAACCAAATATTTCCCAATATAGAAGGACTTGGATGTACATGGGAATCACGACTATATGGAGGGCACGGAGTTGCTTGGCAAGCAAGAGCACTCTATCTGATGTGGAAGTCGTGGGTTGACATCTCTGTAATAGCACTTTTAGTCCATTGCAGCATAATAATTGTACTAGCGGTTACAAGAATATCAATTTAAGTAGAGCTGACAGGTTAACACACACAAATTGTACATATATTTAGCACACACTGGGCTAGAAAATGATGGCACCATCACTCGAACCCCAAGACTGCAGAGATGTTTGGCCATCAAGAGCACTCTTTCTGATGTGGGTTGTAATAGCACTTTCAGTCCATTGAAGCATAATAATTGTACTAGCAGTTACAAGAAGATCAAGTAAAGTAGAGCTGACAGGTTAACACACACAAATTGTACATATATTTAGCACACACTGGTCTAGAAAATGATGACACCATCACTCCAACACCGAGACTGCAGTGTACTAGCATCCCTGTTTCCCCGAGCGGCAACCCTTGGTGATGCTTTTGGTGTCTGTGCCTGTGATTTCTGGGTAGTGGTGGACCTAATATCTGTGGTAGGATGGGTGGGGGTCAGGTCAGGTTATCTCTGTGGTTATGACACTGCTGCAGGCTTATCTACCTCTGCTGGCCCAAGATAGGAGGGCAGTGTGTGAGGCCTATGGTGATATTTTTTCCCCTAATAGATTATAGTCACACAGTGTCCTTGACTGCACAGTGTTTTTTTCTAACAATTTGACTTTATTAGACATTTTCAATTTTAAACAGTTAGATTTATCCTTCGATCTCGATAATCAGGTATCCATACATGTAGCATGTGAATGTATTCAATAAACATCCGAGTGTGGCAATTCTGTTGTTGACTTTATCACTCATATATTTTACAACTTATTCCTTAGTTTGTTTATGGAAATTTAACAGCCAAAATATTTTGTCAAATCAGTCAGGAGGAACCTTCAGCGTAGCTGATGTTCTGGTGCCCCCTTACATGTTTTTTAAAAGCAGACAGCAATTAATCATAAATGATTAGTATATATACATGTTTGAGTATGAAATAAAATGATTTTGCATGTTACAGAAACATCAATGTGCTAGCTTCAATTCAATATTGAACGTGTGCATTTATATATATGAACGTGTAGAGAAACATTATAAAGTAACTATGCATTTGACACAGTCCTAGGTCAAATATGGTACTGAAATACAATTGAGTGTGAGTGCATACAAATATCTTATCATGATCTTATGATGTACCGGTGTGTTAGGGATACTATTTCTTGATGCCACTGAATCCTTCTCTCATGAAATCAAGTCTGAAAAATCCTGTCTATTGTTTTTAATTTTGGATTTATGCAAGGCCTACAAACCCTGAGGTTTCTCTACAAGACAAACATAACAACCCTGTGTGAGGTTCTGCTATGTAGCCAATAATCATATAAGTCAAAAGAAATTATTTCCTGTTCAACAAAAGTCTTTCTTAAGTACTACATATATGTGTGTGATATTTCATATTACATATAGCTTACGTACCGCATGTAGGTCTTGCCAATCACATATTTCATAACTTTAGTAATTGCCTGATATATAGCATTGTGTATGAACAGCCCCAAATTTCTTGAATGAAAAAAATCATATAACACAACTGTATATATTCATAATATTTCATCTTACTCTGTTAACAACATAATCTCTAATATAAGCTTGAGGAATGGGCCCATATTGCTGACACAACATTTTACAGGAATGTCTGACCTGCATCAGGCTTGCTCAATGTCATCCCCAAGGCAGCACCCTGTGGGGACCCACCGTCAACCTGGTCAAGGCATCCATTTGTCAACACATATGCCTGGAATCAATTCTGAATCATATCACTCATCCCTCTTCCCCTGATGCCCACACATCTCCATATTGATGTGTAGCTTCTAGTTGATCAATCCCCGGAATTCCTGCAGGCTCTCCTACTACAAACAGCCCATAGTAAAGTCTCCAAGCTGAATCCTGCCCAATGAATGAAGATATTGTTATATAATATACTCTATGTAATTATCCCCCATGGATACTATGGTATAACGTCAAGGCTTTCTTATAGTCTAAATATATGCTAAGGAAATGGGGTCATCATTGTGCTTTCTATGTTGAATATGGTATAAAATACATGTTAATAAAAATTGTTATCTATATCTAGATACAAGCATTAAATTAGGAGTCTATGAGAAGTCAACTACTAACAGCCTATAGATAAGTCTCCAAGCTGAATTCTGCCCAATGAATGAAGATATTGTTATATAATATACTCTATGTAATTATCCCCCATGGATACTTTGCTAAAATATCATGGCTTTTTTATAGTCTAAAAATATGCTAAGGAAATGGGAGAGTCATTAGGATCCTTTCTATGTTGAATATGGTATAAGTTCCCCTTAGTATTCCCAGTGACGTCAGCTGAAGGCAGAACTGCTAACATGGACAAAGATGAATTACCTTACTGTCATTTTGTCATGGTATCTGACATCATCACAATGTGAAGTGTTGCTGTGCAGACAGTTCAGTGAGACACTAATGGGGACAGTAGTAAAGGAGGATCGCAGCATAACAAATTCATCATGTATTCATAAGTCAGAGTCAGACAGAAACAAGACCCAGACCACGTTGGTTATAACAAGGTGTTGCAATACAACGAGACACTAGCTGCCACCTTCTGGCCTCACTGCTCATTCAGATCATCAAACTTAGAGAACATAAAGACGTTACAACATACACAAAATGAAAATATAGAGAAGATAAAGGCATTATAATGGATATGCTTTTTGCCATCAAAAGTAGTACTGCTATTGAGCAATAAGTAATACTTACTGTGAGACGGCAGGCACTAAGGTGTGGCTGTATACAGCTTGTATTCCCATAACCAGATCCTGTTCCGGTATAAACACCGTTATATGGGCACTTACCAGGCTCCTAAAGCCTACTATACATACCCCATGTAATGCATATTTCATATAAAGCTATAACACTAAAGCCAGAAAGTGGTATTTACAAGGCTGGGGTCTTATCCATTGCAAACAAACAACCTAATAACTTTGTAGAGGATACTAGCCTACCTTCATGACCTATTTATAGATCGGTTGCGGCCACAAAATTACATGAATGTGTAATCAGGGCCTAATCAATGAGTCTCTGCTACTGAGGAGAGATGTTTTGGGCTCTGCACAGGATATTGAGAGCCAAGATAATATAGGAATGAAAGTTTATCAATACAAAGCACATGGCTTGTTCCCACAGTAACATAGAAAGTTGTCATTTTCGATGTAGTTGTAAAGCACTATATTGAATCACATGATTATATCACTAACTTGTAATTATAAAATATCAGTAAGAATATGATGTCATGAACATCAAAACGCATCATGTTATAATATATATAAGGAGTTCTAGCTATAGTAATATTTTAATGGCACTGCTCAGAGTAGTAGCTTGGTGCACAGTGAGGCATGTCATTTCCTCATGTCCGACCAGCCACTGTGAGGGAGAATGGCATGTAGCATGTGAAAAGGTTGTTTCCCTGTTGACAATCAGAAGTCAACAAGGAAGGAAATGTTTTCTATTTCCACCATAGGGATGGGTGAATTGCCTGCCCTACAATATGAATATCATATGTGAAGATGAATGCAAATAATAATGCAGTACACTTCGGTGACTTTGCTGACTTCAAGAGTTCCTTATGTATTAACAAATCTAATGATGACAGTAAATGCTGCTGACATGTAAGACAGACATATTGGAACAAATAGATCAGATAATGAAAGCTCAGTTAAATGGTTTTGTTTGTTCCTTTTGAATACATTTGGGCTCTTTGAATAAGTAACATCGGTTAGGTCATTTGTACCTAAGATATCCTTTTCAGCAGAGACGTCTCATTGTGGGTGTAATTGGACCTCCACAATGACACATACAGGGCCACAATAGATGCCAGACACGATGCAGCAAACTGTTGCAGAATGTTTACATAAATATGATATCATAGACGGTATATGGTAGAGTAAAGCCATATAAATTACTCACCATCCCCCTCCCTTATCACCCATCCCATATTCCATGTCGCCCTCAGCGTCCATATGACCGTTATATCTGGTATCATTCTACAGCCTAACAGCAAGGTACCAGCACTAACCCCGTCTGGTGGCAGCTTTAGATGGTACAGGAAGTCATCCATGCTGCAATGTATGCTGGGTAGCGGTGGGTAGGGGAATATATGAATATGAGTGATGGGGGTCAGGTCAAGATATCAGTACGGCCGTGCTATCTATTGCTATATGACCACCCATTGTAGAAGGTAGAATGGGAAGGGATAGGACTATGATTAGAGATTTGTGGTATCATAGGCATTTATAGATGGCTATGCTGTATGTTATCATATCATATAGGTACTGTGTTATCTATTAGCTGTAACAACCCACCTGCTGTACCGCTAGAGTTTCTAAAATTTCCCTTCGGTTTGATAATTGTGATGTGACTGGTAATGTGCATGTTTAGAGCAATTGTTCAGCAGTATAGGCACCCCATCCAGGACGACTCTACCATTCAAGTAATGGTAGAAACACAAGCAGTTCTCCCGTATGGCCAATAGGTGAAAACTCTGTCTCCTTCGGTTCAGACACTGTGTTCTCCCATATACCTATGGGTGAACAATAGTGTATCTATATCAACCCTCTTCCTCTCCCTTCCCTCCTCCTTCCCTCCTTCCCCTTCCTCCCTCCCTCTCCTTCTCTCCTTCTTTCTCTCCTTCCTCCCTCCCTCCTTCTCTCTCCCCTCTCCTCCTCATTGAGTTTTATCAAAATAGGTAGGGTAAATCTGAAACTTTTTTTGGCCTTATGTTGTTCTACCATCTCTCGATGGTAAAAAAACAGGGTGTATCTATGTAAACATCTAACCATGTATTTCACCCTATGACTAATGGAAGAAATTTGAAATGTGACGTAACGTTATTAGATTGTGTCGTTCTACCATCTCCCAATGCTAGAAAACAGGGTTTCTATATGTATATACTGAATCATGTATTTCACTGTATGATCTATAGTAGAAATTAAGAATTTGACATAATAGACCTAGATTATGTCGTTCTACCATCCCTCAATGGTAGAAAAAAAGGGGTTCTCTACGTATGTACCTAACCATGTATTTCACCATATGACCCATGGTAGAAATTAAGAACTTGACATAATAAGCCTAGATAATGTTTTTCTACCATCTTCTAATGGTAGAAAACAATGTTTCTCTATTCATCTAGCCATGTATTTCACTGTATAACCTATGGTAGAAACAAGAAGTTTACATACTAGCACTAGAACAGTTGTGTATCTATGAACACCTGCCCCATCTCCCTCCCTCTCTCTCTCTCTCTCTCTTTCTCTCTCTCTCTCTCTCTCTCTCTCTCTCTCTCTCTCTCCCCCCTCCCTCCCTCCCTCCCTCTCTCCCCCTCCCTTCCTTCCTTCCTTCCTTCCTTCCTGCCTTCTGACCATTTTCTATCTTTCCTTACTTCTTTCTCTGCTCCCTTCTTCACTTCTTTACTTACCATTGGTCCCTCTTGTTGCCAACAAAGTGAGCTAGCAAGCTTTTTAAAAAGAATTATGAATAGAAAAACAGTTTTTTTTCCTCTCTCTATGTGTATACCTAACCAAGTATTTCACCCTATGACCCATGGTAGAAACTAAGGAGTTAATATGCTACTACTAGACCAGATCTTTCTACCATCTTATAGAGGTAGAAAACAGAGTCTCTTATATATAATGCCCTATGATCCATACGGTAGAAACATTGCTGTTGATATCATAGTAATTGATCAGATCTCTCTACCATTTCATGTGGAAGAGTCTATAATGATACCCAACTGGTCACCTACAATCAAGGGTGGAATGGTATGCAGTTTACATATTATACTACTAGACCAGATTGTTCTACAATTTTATAGTGGTAGAAAACCATATGTATGATGCTCAGCCGTTCAGCCTTACAGCTATAGTAGAAACCAAGCAGTTGACATATTACCCAAACCAGATAGTTCTCCCATCTCATAGTAGTAGAAAACAAAGTCTCTCGATATTATGCCCAACCATGCCATAGAGACTAAGCAGTCAACATAATTATTTACTACTGACAATTGTAGAAAAGAGGGTCTCTCTATGTATATATGGTGAGTTTAACCCTATGACCTATGGTAGAAATTAGGAATTTGACATTTTGGCACTAGATTGTCGTTCTACCATCGGGAGATGGTAGAAAAGAAGGTTTCTCTATGTATATACCTAACCATGCATTTCACCCTATGACGTTGGTTAGAAACTAAGAATTTTCAGAAATTACACTAGATATTGTTGTCCTACCATTTCCCAATGGAAGAAAACCATGTGTGTCTATATATAGGATTAGCCACGTGTTTCATCCATACCCAGTGGGCACGCCACCACTGATTAGTAGCTGCTCTGGTGGCTAATTACCTTGCAGGGCATATTATCCATTCAGGCAGCACACAATAGTTGGTAACATTTAGCATGGTATTTGTACTCAATAATTAACAGAATATTAAGCTTTTAATAAGTGATGCACATGCAGGGCTACATATGCCTCCCTTATTAGGCGGGGCCATGCAGCTCTGGTTAGCTACAACAGCTGAAGGGCTACAGAAAAAGGACTTATTATTGGTGGTTTTCATAATAACTAAGAAGGCCTACATTTTTAGTCCTTATTAAGCAGTGCATCAACATCCCCTGATAAGGGCTGCTTTTGCTCTGTCTAATAACCATCACATGTAAGACCTTATTTGGGGTTATGCAGGGCTGCAAAAGTAGGGCTTATTCATAGCTGATTAACTATTGTCTTTGTTATGAATATCAAGCCCTGCAAATTAAGTTCTTATCAGTCAGTGCAAGATAAGTCCTTATTAAGCAGTGAATCGACATGCCCTGATAAGGGCTGCTTTTTCACTGTCTAATAACCATCACATGTAAGACCTTATTAGAGAGGTTCTGCAGGGCTGCAAAAGCAGGGCTTGTTAGTAACTGATTAACCATCTTCTTTATAATAGATATTAAGCCCCGCAAATGAAGTTCTTATTAGTCACTGCATTGACATCCCTTGATAAGGACTGTATTTGTATTGTCTAAGAACCACTTTATGTCATAACATATTAATACCCAAGGGTAAGTTGTGTGATCTTTGAGAATACTTTGTGTCTCCTTGTTGTCTTCTGTTCTGGTACCTATTTGAGGGGGGAATACACCATGATTCTACAAGGAGATTTGGTGGCCTAATGAGTAAGTCGCTTGACTTGTGTGTGAGAGGTCCTGGGTGCGATCCCAGAAGGAGCCACGGCACCAAATTTTCCCAAGAGTTGTCCTGACAGGAGTCGCGTCTGTAAGTGTCAGTAGACAGACTGCAGTGAACCTTCGGTGTCCTGGTCTCCCATGAGACTTGCACTGATCCGCTTCAGCCCGTAGAAGCATAATACACTTGCGACTGGTAAAAAGATAGCAGATATCAGTGTTGACGAAGGTGGTCCTAGCCGGGAGGGGAAAAGGCTACAATGGACCACTGGAGACTCTGAGAAAAGGTTG
Organism: Harmothoe impar; assembly: GCA_947462335.1. Lineage (NCBI taxonomy): Eukaryota > Metazoa > Annelida > Polychaeta > Phyllodocida > Polynoidae > Harmothoe > Harmothoe impar. The sequence goes on from OX381713.1 coordinate 2,295,487, forward strand.
TGACAGCAGCCATCCCACGCTATCTGACAGTGAGTACGGTCAAGGCACATTGCACCACAGTCACCAGTTGGTTATCAGGTGTGTCAGGTTTGCCAGGGTCAGGAGCTAGGATGTGTTCACAATGGTTGACTATGACTTGTACACTGTCAATACAAACTCAATTTTGATATAATACTTCTATTCCCACTTTTCTGTATATTGTGAGAGGTTCGATAAAACTGAAAAGAATTGGAGAAAAACTCATCCGGACCTTTTGCTTTTGCTTTACACAAAGAAAATGGGTGCATAGCTGAAGAAAATAATACTTCCCATCTATTTACAAAATGAATTGAATGGGTTTTTCATTCAATCAGATTCAAATAAGACAGTTTTTGTTTGTATCTCACTGCAAATTAAGCCCTTTTTAGCCAGTGTGTGAGCATGATATATGAAGGGCTGCTTTTGCAGTGTACCTAGGGTATGCTAGGGGTACAGTAAGGTTTAGGACCACCACTTATCATCAGCCCCACTAGCTCATGCAATAGCACACTGGACTTTACATCTGAAGGTAAGGAGTTCGATTCCCATTGACAACATTAATTTGTACAACAATCATGAATTTCCAATGTATGTATACTGAGCTGCTTATGAATGTTATATGCTTGAATAAACAGCAGAACGTTTCAGTGGAATTCCTTTTTAAATAGTGGCACACTTCAGCTTATTACTAATCACTGCTTTGAAGTGCTTAATAAGAACTGCAGAGCAAGTCACTTATAAGTGCTGCTTTATAGTAGTGCGGTAGTGTCACAATTATAATCTTTGAATAAATTTGACTATTGTTGCCCTTATTAGCTGAATTATTTAACCTCTTGATAACCACTGCTTTGAAGGGCTTAATAAGTGCTGCAGATTAGCTGACTAATAGTTCTTACATTCTAGCCACAATATAGATGGATAATAAGCACTTCATTGGAGAGCTTATTAGTCACTTATTAAGTGCTGCTGTGCCCACTGGGTACACTGTTGATATACTAGTGTAGGGGTTTACTACTAATACAAACAATATACATACTACAATTATCCTATTTCACTTAGTTTGGGTCTGGTTCGGGTTGCCTAGATGGCTCATGCCATATTCCACCCACTTCGGGTCCAGGCGTCTTGAACCTATCCAGGGCTATGCCCCACCAATGGTTGATCAGACATAGTTTCACCGATCTTCTAATGGGAGAAACCCATGGTGCCCATACAATAAACTTGGGCATTGGTTTCTCCAATCTGCTAATGGGAGAAATTCTACATCACTTGATACCAATACAAAACACTAGATGGCAGCACAACCAGAAGGATGACAATGTGCTATGTCCCCTAGTATCACTATACCTCTGCTGTTTGCTCTGTATCTAGACTATTTTGGAATATGAACTGCTGTCATATGATGCTCTACATCTTATATCATATAGAATTCATATGACCAGAACTTATCTTTGTCTATATTTTAGATTAAATCCATAACAGCCCACCACAGTGCTAATCCCCATAGAGAGATCTAGGTGGCCATAATTTCTTAAATATAATCTAAATTTAGATGGTTTGTCATTCATATGATTCCTGATTACAAATAATATTTGGTGCAGTCCGGGAAATTAATGAAATGATGGGTTATATAAGAAAATTGGCCCATTGTTAGCCTTCTGCTTGTGCTGCCACCTAGTGTTTTGAACTGGTATTAAGTGGGCATAGGGTTTCTCCCATTAACAGATCAGAGAAACCAATGCCCAATCATGCATTTGAAGCTGCTATTTGGCCCTTTTTATTCATTCATTCCATCTAACTTCAGATGGGAGTTTCTATGAGTATGATGTAGTTTTAAACCAGAAAAGGTAAAATGCTGTTGCCACCTAGTGAATTATGAAAGCACTAATGGCTCTTTCTCATGACTGGTCGTCATTTTGGCTCAAATGGCCTAATGTTTTAACTTCAGAGTAGATAAAAATCATTTTGCCTATGTATTATAGTGTAGGGGCATGATATTACATATTAATCTCATACACGGTATTTCCGGGTAACGTCTGTTTACTCGGCTTCTCTACCTGGAGCTAGTGCACACAGTTCCCGGGAGAGGGCGCAGGTCCTCTCCAGGTAACCGTGTGCCGCTCTCAGGTGGGCTGCCGACCCACCCACCTGGCCACGTGACCTAAGAGCCGGTGTTATATAAGACCCGTGTGTTTACCTGGAAGGCAGTCAGTGCAGGCCCGACTGACGATAGACTTCACATGTCCAACCGTGCGGCCAGAATTGTATACTAAGACTATACTGACCGTTTCCTCTATTTATAGAGAAACCTGATTAACCTGTGTGTATTGATTCTACACTGATCGTCTCCTAGTAAAGGAACTGGAGTTGTTCTTATGAATAAAGACTGATATATTCTCGCACCTGGAAACTGCCGTGATCGTTGTTCCTTAACCTAGAATAACCACGAACCACCACAATAGTATAGCTATTGGACCAACTTTCTGCAAAGTTATATATAATTAGGAACATTAAATCAGAGAACTAATGCTGCAGCATTACAGAGATAGGAGCAATATTTCTGGCTGCACCCATCACCAAAAAAAACACAGCGTACACCATTGGAAAGCTCTAGTTATGGCCTTTCCAAATATCATTGGTATAAAAAGAAATATTATAAGGGTTTTGGTCAAGGTCAAGGTCAAGGTCAAGGTCAAGGTCAAAGGTCAAAACTGAAATAGATCCAAGTTAAAAGGAATATTTTATTTTGAGCTTTACTATATTGAGACGATGAACACCTCATTTTGACCAATAGTCACAAATGATTTGGTTGACTGTGGTGAAGGTCAAGGTCGCATTTTCAGGTGTCAAATCAGCCAAAAGTGGTTATTGAATGGAACATGCAACTCCAGGACATTCTAAAGTTGCAACCTTTACTCTACAATGCCCAAAAAGTCTATAAATTATTGTCCTTAGTTTAGATTTAACCTCTCATAAAGTTTCTTTGTGCTGCCACCTAGTGTTTCATACTGGTATCAAGTGAGCTTAGGATTTCTCCCATTAGCAGATTGGAGAAAACAATGCCCAAGTTTATTGTATATAGGCACCATAGGTTTCTACCATTAGTGGATGGGAGAAACCAAAGCCCAATTCTTTTGTATAGGCACCGTGGGTTTCTCCCATTAACAAATAGGTGTCAAAGCTTAAAACTTGGTTTTCAATTATTCCCCTTTAACAAAATTTGTATTTTAACAAAATATGGTAATGATTGCAAAAAAAGAGTTCATTTTCCCGATACTGGCTACTTTGGTGAGAAAAAGGTTCAAAATCGTGAAAAGACGAAGACGTTTTTAAGTTTTGACTGAAATATATGAAAAGACATTTACATAGAGAAACCCTGTTTTCTACCATTGGGAGAAGGTAGAACAACATTATCTAGTGCCAGTGTCTCTCTGTATCTACTATCAGTCATAGGATGAAATACATGGTTAGGTATATACGTAGAGAAACTCTGTTTTCTATGATTGGGAGATGGTAGAACAATATAATCTGATCTAGCAGTAGGACAGATGTTGACTGCTTAGTCGCTATGTCATGGATGGGAATAATATAAAGAGACTCTGTTTTCTACCACTAATAATGAGATGGCAGAATGATCTGTTCTGTATAGTTTCTATCATAGATCATGGGGTAAACAGTTGGGCATCATATAAAAAGACTCTGTTTTCTACGACCTTTTCTGGTAGAAAAATCTAGTGAGGTACTATTATATCAACTGCACCATATGGATCATAGAGTGAACAGTGTGGTCAGGCGTTATATTTTTTACCACTATGAGATGGTAGAAAGATCTGGTCTAGTAGTAGCGTGGTAACTCCTTAGTTTCTACCATAGGTCATAGGGTGTAATACATGGATAGTTACATACACTAAGAACCCCTTTTTTTCTACCATTGAGGGATGGTAGAACGAAATTATCTAGTGCTAGTATCTAAACTTCTTGTTTCTACCATAGGTTATACAGTGAAATACATGGCTAGATATGTGAATAGAGAAACACTGTTTTCTACCTTTAGAAGATGGTAGAACAATATTTTTTAGGCTCATTATGTCAAATTCTTAATTTCTTCCATGGGTCATAGGGTGAAATACATGGTTAGGTACATACAAAGAGAACCATTTTTTTCTACTATTGAGGGATGGTAGAACAAAATGGTCTAGTGCTAGTATGTAAACTTCTTGTTTCTACCATAGTTTATACAGTGAAATACATGGTTAGATATATGAATAGAGAAACACTATTTTCTACCATTAGAAGATGGAAGAACAACATTATCTAGGCTTATTATGTCAAGTTCTTAATTTCTACCATGGGTCATATGGTGAAATACATGGTTAGGTACATTCATAGAGAACCCCTTTTTGTCTACCATTGAGGGATGGTAGAACGACATTGTCTAGTGCTAGTATGTAAACTTCTTGTTTCTACCATAGGTTATACAGTAAAATACATGGTTAGATATATGAATAAAGAAACACTATTTTCTACCATTAGAAGATGGTAGAACAACATTATCTAGGCATATTATGTCAAATTCTTAATTTCTACCATGGGTCATAGGGTAAAATACATGGTTAGGTACATGCAAAGAGAACCCTTTTTTTCTGCTATTGAGGGATGGTAGAACGACATTGTCTAGTGCTAGTATGTAAACTTCTTGTTTCTACCATAGTTTATACAGTGAAATACATGGTTAGATATATGAATAAAGAAACACTATTTTCTACCATTAGAAGATGGTAGAACAACATAATCTAGGCTTATTATGTGAAATTCTTAATTTCTACCATTGGTCATAGGGTGAAATACATGGTTAGGTACATGCATAGAGAACCCTTTTTTTCTGCTATTGAGGGATGGTAGAACAACATTGTCTAGTGCTAGTATGTAAACTTTTTGTTTCTACCATAGGTTATACAGTGAAATACATGGCTAGATGAATAGAGAAACATTGTTTTCTACCATTAGAAGAAGGTAGAAAAACATTATCTAGGCTTATTATGTCAAGTTCTTAATTTCTACCATGGGTCATATGGTGAAATACATGGTTAGGTACATACATAGAGAACCCCTTTTTTTCTACCATTGAGGGATGGTAGAACGACATTATCTAGGTCTCTTATGTCAAATTCTTAATTTCTACTATAGATCATACAGTGAAATACATGATTCAGTATATACATATAGAAATCCTGTTTTCTAGCATTGGGAGATGGTAGAACGACACAATCTAATAACGTTACGTCACATTTTAAATTTCTTCTATTAGTCATAGGGTGAAATACATGGTTAGATATTTACATAGATACACCCTGTTTTTTTACCATCGAGAGATGGTAGAACAACATAAGGCCAAAAAAAGTTTCAGATTTACCCTACCTATTTTGATAAAACTCAATGAGGAGGAGAGGGGAGAGAGAAGGAGGGAGGGAGGAAGGAGAGAAAGAAGGAGAGAGGGAGAGGGAGGGAGGAAGGGGACGGAGGGAAGGAGGAGGGAAGGGAGAGGAAGAGGGTTGATTATAGATACACTATTGTTCACCCATAGGTATATGGGAGAACACAGTGTCTGAACCGAATGAGACAATGATTTCTCCCATTGGCCATACGGGAGAACAGCTTGTGTTTCTACCCTTCCTGAACAGGAGAGTGATCCTGCGTGGGGTGCTATAGGCTACACATTGTCATACAGATATCAAGTAGGCACATTGTAACCTTTAGAATATTGCTTATGCTATAGGAAAACGTGAGCAGCTTATTGTTCTATACAAAGGGTTGCTCCCTGATCTCTTCAGAGTATTTCCTTCATCATACAACATTCAATTGCCACCTTGTAAGAAGTACACCGCATCTACACAAAAGGTTGCTCCCTGATACGGCGTACATTGAGGAGTAGGAAACTGTGATGTTTACAATCTTTACAAAGGTCAGCTTAAAGGCGCACTGAACCCACGGCGTCATTTGCGTACAAAACTCGGCAGGATTAGGTCCAGGGTTCAGTTCGCCTTTGAGAAGGCTTTCCACAGAAGGGATCAAATGTACTGTTCAGTTTCATGGTAAATCAAGTAAAACAAGTAAAATTCCGAATGAAATCAGTAAAGTCTGTTATAAGACAGTCTCAACATGAAAATGAAACTCCCGCATATCTTACCTATCTGCTTCTTTCCTACTGTACAATCATTTTCACCTTAAACTACATGATACAGTGTTTGAGTGCACAAGATACCTTCAGATACAACAGCTCGTCCCCACGTGAGAAGTTAATTGGTCTCTGGAGGTTTCCCTAGAGACCCATGTGTCTCTAACGTCTTCTGACAACAACACAAGTGCACTCCTTCTAACAACACCCTAACCAATCCACTGCAAAGGGAAATGCTCCAAGGCTACCTTAGCGTGCAAACCTTTCATTTGTGGCTTGTCTTACCTCAGAGTGGGACTTACAATGGCTATCACGGCTGCCAACTAGTATATTTCTCTTATTGAAGTTTTAAAATGCTTCTACCAATATATTATTTAAATCTATTTGGCATCCTATCGTTCGTCCTCCATTCACCTGCCTGTTGAAAGGAAACTTCTGGTGACCCAATCTCTGAAACCTCCCAGCAGAATATTGTTCAAAAGGAAAAAAAACACATGTCAAATATATGCTTGAAGAATATTTGAGGAGACAGCCATGGCCAGTCAGGGCCACAGATGGAATCCCCCATTCCCTCCGTGTAACCCCTACACTATATCTGCTCTCAGCCTCACCTTTGGTATTTCCGGTGATGTCCCCCAGTGCCCGGGACTCTGACAGGGTCGAAGAGGTGTCACGTGGCACTGTCAGCACCCTCTCCATCATACGGCCATATTAACACTCTCAAAGCGCATTCTACTTTCTCTTCCAGATTTAGCACCACGAGTTCTTCATGACATTACATTTTAGTAGTACTGTATGAGTGGAATTGCACTACCATCTATGATTTCTATACAAATATTTCGTTGAGACCTATGTCAAAAGTAATTGTTTTGAAACTGATCAGATGTCCAGGTATCGACAGTCTTCTTAAGACCACAATAGCAGAGATTGGAGACCAGAACGTGTAGGGCTGACTAAAGGACTAAGAGGACAGATGTGAGGTTGGCATGTAGAGGGAAACTTTAGTGAGAACGGTTTGTCTTGGTCAGCTTAGCCTTGTCGTTTGATATTTTTTACTATAGAAGGATAACAGATTGGCTGCCTCCAGTCTCAAAGTAGCACAGTATTGAACCTACTTGAATATCAGTTACAGTATATTGTACCTTACCCCTACATGAAGTGGTTAAAAAAGGTGCTCTATCATATGAGAAATGAAAATATCAAAAGGGCAAAGAAAATACTCTAGGTGGAATCTCTAGGTTTAGAAAACAGCATTATAATTAAGCCCAGCTCAGCAGAGTTAAGTGTACATGGGTCAGGTTTCTAACAACTATCTAGTTATACTTTAAGTAGCTATAAAGTCTCTGAAGTAGAAAACAATAATTCTCCATCCATCATCTGGGAACAAGAGATGCTATCCAGTAGGAGGTGCTACTCTGAGGCTGTAGGTGATATCCAAGACATAAAATACACTCTGATGGATGAGCTCTTTGAATTGCAGGGTGAATATAAATCTTGCTTTGAAAGCCCCCTTGGATTTAGATCTTATTTATGCACTGATAAAATGTGGCTGTTCTATTCTAGCTCATATCTGAAAGCCACGAGAGTATTCACATAGATCTTTACTGACTTATTAGCTTTCACAGCATGGCTTAGAAATAATTATGACGAAGGTTGCAAGCAGAACCTATTGCATATCATGGAAAAAATAGCATTTCTAACAACCACTTCGAACCTCAAATATCTTATCAATCATCTGTTTTAAGAAGCTGGATTTATGGTATTTAAGATTTTTGCGATTTTTCATCAAACGCTGACATGATGACCCCTAAAGGGACTGGATCATGAGCTAGTACAGTACCAGAGATCTACTCACCAGTGATCAGGTTCACCATGGACACTAAGAGTGGTGTTCCTTGCTTTTGGCTTCAGGGATATTCGTCCAACCATAGAGATATATCTTAGTTATGTGATCTGGAGGTAATATGGTAGGGTCCCTCATTGGATGTCCAATTTGCGCCAGCCTAATCCCCGTACAGACAGTGGAGTGAATTGGCAGAATGAGGGAATGGAAGCCATAAAAAGCTGTCTCATGTGTCGGTTTAAGAAATCACTGCTCTCTTACTAACCCGCTCCGATGTTAATATGGCACTAGGTAAGGCTCGATGGAACCCTGCATATTATCAGGCTTGCACAGTTGTAACGTTGTGTGTGGTCTAGAAGTAGGACTAAAGAACTAGTTGGATTGTACGGTTCTTCAAATAGGCAGGATTCTTTTTGTTATTTCATGCAGGAAATGAACATGGTAGATATGAATGTGAAGGGATTATGCATTACATGCTGGTGCTGCTGGAGGTATTGATAAGGGATAGACATAAGGTGCACTTCTATTCCCTCTTCTACTAATCTATGCTACATACCGGACATTTCTACAGTCAGCTTAAGGGCTTTTCCCATTATCCTCCTCTACTTATATAGCAGAAGACAACCCACCCCCCGCCCATTTATCTGATCCAGATAATTCCCTCCATAATAATTCAGAATGTTTGTGCTAGCAGTTCTGGCTTTATTCCCCTTCAGAATATTTATTATGTTGCCTTGGTTGCCTACAAGCTGGGTATTTGTGACTTCAGCAATCACTGATTCATCGCTAGAAACTACGGTCTGGGCAACGACCTCATTTATCTACAGAGAAGGCAGCTGTATTCAGATATTGAGAAAAGGGAAATGTAATCTTCTCTGGTATTTGTGTGGTTACAGCTTAGCTAATGGTAATTAATAACAGAAAGCCAAGGAGGTTTTCTCACAGATGACAATTCATCAACAATTACTGCAAATGTCAGTACAAGAAGCCTTCTCTGTAAGAAGGATCACATGTAGGCGGTTAGTATATTCTAGAGCATTTGATTGAGAAAAGCAGAATGGATGGGACTTATACTATATCGATTTGAACTGGCTATATATCTGAACTGAAAGTTTAAATGTTTTCCTGGCAAAACACAAGTATATTTAAACTGTCCAACCTACTTATAACTGAGAGAATTTTAGAAATGTCTGCATCGCTCTTCATTTTTCCACCATGGATTTACAGTACCATTCCTGTGAATTCTGCATGACTATTTTGCAACGGGTCATGTGGCTGCTTTTCAACCACCTTTACTAGCAGCACATCAGAACATTGGAAAAAATGAGCTAAAACAATGTACACCTTGTAGAAGAAGCCAGAAAAGTTACCTACTGTAAATACCCGCGTATGACCCGCATCCCTACTTTGGGAGAATCCTATTACCCACACCTGTGGTCTGAAAAGGGCCATTTTGGTACTATAATGTAGTTATGAAAACCCTTGTATTACCTGCACCTAGACTTTGAGAATATTGTATCACCAGCACTGGAGGTTTGATTCACCTATAAGCCGTGGGTTATAAATGATAATTTACTGAAGTTGCATTTGCCAATATGGTCTGGCTAGAGAAGTCCGGTTTATTAGGCCCTACACAGAATTGTTTTGTCAGTGCAGTGTAAATGTTCTTTAATCAACTAGGTCTTATATGAGGTCTCTACTACTAATGTGCCATAACAGATTCTGCCATTGCCCTGAGGCACTGGAGAGCAGATAAGAAAGTCAATGCCCATTCTCAATAATGACACATGATTTTGTCACTATTACTGCAACAACGGCCTCTGCTGACAGCCAACAAATGATCTCATGGTTGATCTCACTGCTGAGGAAACTCCAGTATGCTTTTTTGAGCCGTCAATTCTCTGCCGCCTGCCTGCACAAATGAGTTGCAGCCTCCATCTTCTCAAGAGTCCTTTGTTTTTTCATCAAGTGAACATTAAGGGCTTTCTGCTGCCATGTTGGCACCACCCAATGTAACCTTACATTTTCTCATTGTGGGTATTGATAGGTGAACAATGCAGCCACCAGTCAGCCAAAGAGAGAAGTTTGGGGGGTCCCATTTGTGTGTTGTAACAGAAGACAATGTAGGACAATTGTATCGATTTGGGGTCATTTTACTCGGTGCTACTCACGTGTTGTACAGAGTCGGGAATGACAGAACTGGACTCACCTGAAACAACAAAAAAAGGTTTCAATTAAACACAATTTTATATGCAGAAAGAGACATAAACTATTCACCGTAGTTCAGTATATGTAACTGTCTGTACCTCATAACTATAGAGATAGTGATATCAACGACAGTAGAGACATTGAATCATTAAGTGGTCTCATTGTGAGAGGTAATTTGACCTCCTAGGGACCTTCTTGCAAAAATAATGAGATCACTTTAAACAAAACATTATAAATCAAAATCTGTACAAGGCAGAACACGGACACAGCTATTCTCCTAACCAGGGGAACCCTTCACTAGACCAGGTACATTGATTGCATGATAATTAATAAACTCAGGAACACAGCGATCAGCAGTAAGACATGTGTTTCAAGACACCAGGCATCCTCTGAGAGCTTTTGTGGCAAAGAGCACGTCTGGCACAACACAAATTGCCCTGCATCTATCAGGACAGAAGTATTCCCAAGGCTACTCAAGCCCAGCTGTCTACCACCGGTCTGTATCTAGCCTCATCAACACCAACATTCCTGCCTCCCTATCTGAACCTCTCCGAGCTTTCCACAAAAGCCTCATAAAGACCAACAGGCTTGACCCCTGACTGCGACCTAATTAAGGACACAGCCATTCCCAGCTGCACCCTTTGTTGGACTCGCCACATTACCCGCCACATTACCCACTCGTCTCCTGCACTTTTTAAACCTACTTTATTCTCTGTAGAATCCCCTGTGTCTGATATTCTGCAGTGAGCCCTACCATAGATGAGCCTTACCATTTACTGAGATGAAAACAAAGTAAATTGAATATGATTAACATACAACATATCTACTTAGCTATCAGTGATGCCCCATATCCATCTACAAGGCATTTTAGTATTTCAAAGTACAGCTTAGTACGAATACACTTGTCTGCAGTAGCTTCATGGGCTACAGCAATACCTTGGGGTGAAAATGGCAGCTTATACGGTAAAATTGTATGATAAAACTATATGTTAATACCCCATACCAATAAACCTAAGAACTAGCTATCATCCTCTGGTGTGGGAGCAGGGATCCTTGTTACTTATGCAATCCCCAACTACTGCGCACACAGCTTTATGGCTTTGCATTTTGAATAATATCCCATGAAAAGTGTGGCGGACCAGACTAAATGTCTCCAGAAGTAGTTTATCCAGGATCATAAAGTATTTTTTATATGTGTTTCTTTCCAAATATTTCTTGATCAAACGCTCTCCCTAAGGACTGGATGAAGCAATATTAAGAACTGAATCAATGCCCAATTCTAGTGGTAAACATTTGATATTAACAAAATTTCCTTTTGCAGTCTATAGATGGGGTCTTTATAGAGCCTTCGTTCCTTTACCCTCTAGTTGCACGGTAGTACCTCCAGCCTTACAGGGTCTCTTTAAAAAAGAAGAGCAAAGTGGGCCACTTATTGTATGCTAACCTTTTTCTGGGGTAAGTGCTATTAAGTGTAATATGGCATTCCTATCTGAGCCAACAGAGGGAGTTTGTCTGCGCTCGTTATGGGAGATAGAACAGGCCGTAACGCTGTGTTTTATGGGACTATAATTTGCGCCATCTTGGTCGCCTTTATGAGCAGTAGGCAGATTTGGGTGAATGAGAGAAAGGGGAGCAATGAAAAACTGGCTGATATGTTTCCTGAAGAGAACACTGCTCCCCAGCAACACATTGCTACACACCCATGGGACTGGGGACATTGAATATTACCCAGCATGTCCTCTGGGTACCCAGGAGAGGCAAAGGCCTGTGCATTGGACTAGATATCTGCTTGGATTGTAACGCCCCTCATGCAGCATGGTTACATTCGTCAATCTCCATCCAATACACAGCTACTTGTAAACTGTACACATACATTGTCGACTGCATAAAGGCAGGATGGCCGGAGATGTGTTGAGCAGTCTATTCAAGCATAGCTGTTCCTTAGTCTGGGACAATTTGAAGAATAGAATTGAAAAGACTCACTCACTTATATGGTCCCTTCTTACCATAATGACTGTAGTACACTACTGACACTGATTGAACTGTATGGTATCTCTTTCTAAAGGAATGTACAAATCACATAATTGAACATACTAAACAAAAAATCCTTGTCTCCAGACTCGTCAAAGTGACTATCATAAAATAAACGAGGCAAAAGTTGTCAAACATATCACATAACCATCCCACAAATAGAATCTGGGTCTTCTATCTCCAGCTAGAAGACCCGCTTCCGTGTCACATAGACAAGTTTTTGACTCTTTTGTTATAATATCGTCACTTTGAAGAGTCTGGAGACAAGTTTACTTTTTGGGTGCAATAAATTGTTGTAAATCTCTGTGGAGGCTATTCAGGATAGGAACAAGAAGGGTGGACTTGTAGACAGCACCTGGCTCTATTCCAAAGTTAACAGTAGAGGGTGGGAAACAATGACAACGGTTAGCTATTGTGTACTACTTTGAATATGCATCATAGCTTCTATTGCTTATATGATTTGATAAAATAGAAATGAAGTACAACATGGAAGAAAGCATACATGTATGTACTCACAGATATTTTCGATACCGCACACACATTGTTAAAATGCACGTGGGGAGTATATCAGATGCTCATGGCAGTTTAGAAATGAATATATATATATATAGTGATAGCCGAGTGTGTTAGGTCTGCACTATGTGAGTAATAGCTTGATGCACAGTCAACAGACAATATCCTTACTTCCAGTCAACCGCAGTGAAGGCAGATTAGCACATACAATGCTTCCTTGATGACAATCAGATGTTAGACATAGACATTGGGTTTTATATCTAGCTGAATGTGACTCCAGCACGGAAAATGGATATCACCTCACATAGGCATTCACTCTGTGAAGGGTTCCATTTCTCATCATCTGTCAGATAACACAATAATTATAAAGGATTCTACCTAGCATAGCTGCATATCTAGCATAGCTGCTCTCAAATATCATTGCGGATTGCTTGCTTTATTGGATCCATGAATGATCTAATTCAGGATATAATTATGAAGATGTTTGAGTATTAAAGCCCTTTAATAGCCTTTTTGATGCTCACTGTTCAACAATCTGATGAATCCCTACATAGTTTACATCATTTCAAGCTAGAAATTGTTTTGCAATACCTTTTTTGATTTTGGTAGAAATATATCATTGCAGTTGTATTGGACCTTCACAACAATAAGGCCCCCTATCTGTCACTACAACACTATGTCTAGGGACACATCAATCACAACCCACAACCAAACCCCCAGAGTGCCAGAAACCCAATCCCATCCATCCCCTTCACCTCTCTTATTAACTTTGTCACCTTTCTACCAGCCACGAACATACTCCAGTCGGTTCCATACTGTTGAGATACCAGTTCCGCTTGCAGTGGTGCATCATAGGTGTTGTGTGGCGGACATGCTTAAAAAATACCCACGTATAACAGTTATTTACAATGGTTCTGAGATTGCTATTAAAGGCAGAATATTTAAGATTTTCAGAGAGTAGATGGGCCTAAACTGGGCACTGTGTGTCTATATAATAGAACTACCGTATTTAACATAACAAGCACCCTGGGCGCTTATAAAATTATCATGATGGTAGTTTCAGTACTTAAGAGTTTAATTGTCTCCACAATCGTTTTTACGTCGAATACTGTACTCCCTATAGCCTGCTTCAACAGAACCCTACGGATACAAGCATGGACCCATGACAGCGTCTGTACGGCTGTGACGTCACTGATTGTCTCAATCAGTCAGACTGAGATTGCCTTTTGTTTCACATTAGTGACAGCCGTGAAAAGGCTGATTGTCCCCGGTCGAAGTTGTCAGAAGGAACTGTGGAGATGCAAGATGTGATGTTCAGTTTCTTTTTTAAGGAAACAAAGAATGATGTTTAAAAAGTGATTGCTAGTTTAAAGACACTTAAAGACGCTGTGGTTAAGAAATATACTTTGATGAGTCAATTTGAAAATGGAATAAGAAATAAGACACATTACAGTTAAATATTAGCCAAATAAACAAAGATGCAATGCAAAGAACAGGACGAAAGATGATATCATACAAGCCGCCTATGCCTCTGAGAGATAGAGACAAGGATAAAATGAATATCAATCATGATGCAGCAAAGTGTCACAGATAGCTGTTATCTGTTGTGTATGTATACCATTCATATTACAGATTCATGAGTAGATGGTAATGTAGAATCCTGATGAATTCCTCAATCTCCCATTATCCCCCAACCTCCCCCTACAGTTATATCTCCCCATTCTCAGCCAACAGTTCCTTTAAAGTTAACCCCCGAGATGACCATTTTGTTCTTTGAAAATATATAATAAATATTTATACATTTTTTTATGCCGAAGTGGTGGCGTAGCCACCTGGTGGTGCCGCCAGGCACCACCAGAGCGAGGTATATGATGTTTGCACTTTGCCACAAGTCAGAACGGGCGCCGCCATCTTGGATTGTGCCGCCATCTTGGATTAAGGTGTCACAACACAAATTTATGCTATGTGATAACAATAATATAAATCAACCTTTGATAGTTCCTGAAGTTGATTATAATCATACCCATCCCCCCTAATATGGACCCAAGAAATTCAATGGTTCTGTGGGTTTGTTGCATATATAGCTGGTTGCCTAGCAACAGCTATTCTAATTGTTTATCTGCCTAGCAACACACATTTCCATGGTCCTGAAGTTGATTATAATCATACCTACCCCCCCTAATATGGACGCAAGGAATTCAATGGTTCTATTGGTTTGCTGCTAATACACTTGGTTGCCTAGCAACGGCTATTCTAATTGTTTATCTGCCTAGCAACACACATTTCCATGGTCCTGAAGTTGATTATAATCATACCTACCCCCCCTGATATGGACACAGGGAATTCAATGGTTCTATCGGTTTGTTGCTAATACAGCTGGTTGCCTAGCAACGGCTATTCTAATTGTTTATCTGCCTAGCAACACACATTTCCGTGGTCCTGAAGTTGATTATAATCATACCTACCCCCCCTAATATGGATGCAGGGAATTCAATGGTTCTATCGGTTTGTTGCTTATACAGCTGGTTGCCTAGCAACGGCTATTCTAATTGTTTATCTGCCTAGCAACACACATTTTCATGGTCCTGAGGTTGATTATAATCATACCTACCCCCCCTAATATGGACGCAGGGAATTCAATGGTTCTATCGGTTTGTTGCTAATACAGCTGGTTACCTAGCAACGGCTATTCTAATTGTTTATCTGCCTAGCAACACACATTTCCATGGCCCTAAGATTGATTATAATCATACCTACCCCCCCTAATATGGACGCAAGGAATCTAACGGGTTCTATCTGTTTGTTGCTTATATAGCTGGTTGCCTAGCAACGGCTATTCTAATTGTTGATCTGCCTAGCAACACACATTTCCATGGTCCTGAGGTTGATTATAATCATACCCATCCCCCCTAATATGGACCCAAGAAATTCAATGGTTCTGTGGGTTTGTTGCATATATAGCAACAGCTATTCTAATTGTTTATCTGCCTAGCAACACACATTTCCATGGTCCTGAAGTTGATTATAATCATACCTACCCCCCCTAATATGGACGCAAGGAATTCAATGGTTCTATTGGTTTGCTGCTAATACACTTGGTTGCCTAGCAACGGCTATTCTAATTGTTTATCTGCCTAGCAACACACATTTCCATGGTCCTGAAGTTGATTATAATCATACCTACCCCCCCTGATATGGACACAGGGAATTCAATGGTTCTATCGGTTTGTTGCTAATACAGCTGGTTGCCTAGCAACGGCTATTCTAATTGTTTATCTGCCTAGCAACACACATTTCCGTGGTCCTGAAGTTGATTATAATCATACCTACCCCCCCTAATATGGATGCAGGGAATTCAATGGTTCTATCGGTTTGTTGCTTATACAGCTGGTTGCCTAGCAACGGCTATTCTAATTGTTTATCTGCCTAGCAACACACATTTTCATGGTCCTGAGGTTGATTATAATCATACCTACCCCCCCTAATATGGACGCAGGGAATTCAATGGTTCTATCGGTTTGTTGCTAATACAGCTGGTTACCTAGCAACGGCTATTCTAATTGTTTATCTGCCTAGCAACACACATTTCCATGGCCCTAAGATTGATTATAATCATACCTACCCCCCCTAATATGGACGCAAGGAATCTAACGGGTTCTATCTGTTTGTTGCTTATATAGCTGGTTGCCTAGCAACGGCTATTCTAATTGTTGATCTGCCTAGCAACACACATTTCCATGGTCCTGAGGTTGATTATAATCATACCTATCCCCCCCCTAATATGGACCAAGAAATTCAATGGTTCTATCCGTTTGTTGCTAAAACAGCTGGTTGCCTAGCAACGGCTGTTCTAATTGTTTATCTGCCTAGCAACACATTTCCATGGTCCTGAGGTTGATTATAATAAAACATCCCCCCCTAATATAGACCCAAGGAACTCAATGGTTCTATTAGTTTGTTGCTAATCCAGCTGGTTGCCTAGCAACATCTATTGTAATTATTTATCTGCCTAGCAACACACATTTCCTTACCTTCTAACATGGACCCAAGGAATTCATAGGAAATGCCATATTTGAGGTAATTTCCTCCTTCCCCCTGATAACCCCTTCCCAGCCCTGCTTTTTTGGTGTCTTGAATGGGTTCCCTTCAAACATACCAACCATGTAGACATTAGGTTTCTTCGAAAGCAAGAATTGCGGTTGTTGCCGCGTATAAAAATGCCTGAGGCATTTTTTTACGCGGCAACAACCGCAATTCTTGTTAATAGCTAGTTCTGATTCAGATTTAAGAACAAGTCAAATTTAGTATCTTAGGATGTAACACCATATGCTATGACTTGTACAGAAGTCTTGTTTAACGCTGCCTGAGGATGCCAGCATATATATATGCAAATGGCAATCATTAGATTCCTGTTTACTCTATAGAATAAGTCATCCAGGAGCCCTAAACCTTTATAACTGTTTTCGGATCCTAGCCAAGAACTGTATTTGTCAAGAGTAATTCTTTGAGGCAATTTAGAATCTCATCACTAATCCCTCCCCTAACCTACTGCACAAATCTGAGGCAGTACTTCCGAAGATTCCATCTTCAAGAGCCTCTGTTTCTTGTAGGTAAAGTCTCCAAGCAGAATCTTCATTCCATAGGAACAAAACAATAACACAGATAAACATATATGCTCTTAGCGGTAAAGATGAGAGTCACGGATAGGCACCATTGCACCAAACACTCCTTCCCTTCACACATCAACAATAACCCTGGTATTTCCCACAATGCCTCAGTTCTCTGCCCACCCTTGGTATTTCCGGTGACGTGCCCTGTTGCCTTGGACTCTGAAGGGGGAGTCACGTGAGATTTGTCAGCCCCTATCCATCTTAAAACACTACAAGCAGAATCTACCACATCACACCCAAAAACATCCCACACAATTCTATGGGACATTCTAACCATTTACCAGCATAAATGGGGAACTTTGTATAGGGGATATCTGTGGTTTCTAGATATTCAATATTGTGAATTGTGGAGAGTTGGTTTAAAATACTGTGGCATCTTGCAATTAACAGCTGTCTCTTTTAGCTCACCCCCTTCCATAAGACAACAACGACTGTGGGCAGGGCTTGTAATTATATCAAGAAGACTTTGCAGGTAGCCATATATATGGTTCCATGTGAATGTGCTCTCCATCAGCTGAACTGTATAACAAAGAGTCTCTGGCAGTCTCCTTTGGCATTAGGGAGCAGGAAACAAAAAGATCCGAAGAAAATGAATGCCCTTTTTCAATGATGACACATGATTTTTGAACCAATACTTCCCACAATGGCCATTGCTGACAAACAAACAAATGATCGCTGATCTCACTGCTGAGGAAACTTTACCTGACCTTTTTTGAGTCATCATTTCTCTGCTGTCTGGCTGCACAAATGTGTGGCAGCCTCCATTTTCACACGAGTCATTTATCCTTTTGTCTTGTGAAATCAATCTGTTTTTGTTGCCATGTAAACATTGCCGATGCAAATTCATGTTTTCTCTTTTTTTATAATGATTACTGCAATTGTCAATTTGACCAATTTAATTGTCATGATGAGACGTCATTGGAAATACAGTACGAGTCTAAAAGGACTGCTGTGGCTGATAGCTAAAGTATTAGACTTTCGAGGGCAATAAGATCATAGGATTTGACTGAGTAGCATTCTTACACTTGTAGCACATATATAGCAAAAACTACAACAGAGCGTCTCCCACCATCTTTAAGTGACGTGCTAGGTCATAGGCAGTAATACCTCTAGAGTAGTAGAGTAGAGCCATCTAGGGTTGAAAGATAGTGGGAGTCCTGCTCTGTCGTACCTTCTGCTATATATCATGCTTCTACTTTAAGTATCAGCATGCTGCTCAGTTTGAGTTCTTATTTTCTGCATCAAAAGCAGCTTGGACTCTTTGAAGCAGATATCACTTTCCATATGGAGTAGGATAAAGATGGATTAGATGTCCAGACTGAGGGTCAGGACAGATATTGCACACAGAATGGTATCAGTTTTTTTCCCTGCAGATTTTTTAAGTTGAGAACACACCTTGCTCTCACATATCCTTTGTCATATTTATATTAATCATTATTCTGCAATTACGTTGCTTATAATCTGGCATCTAATTCATCATATAATGTATCCATTGCGTTTACATAGGACTTGCTTCCCAGACTATTCCCATATTTCATCTACAATTATACCTCTTTCTCATTGTCATTTTATTACCTCCTAGAACTGGACCCTTGACTTTTTTTCAGCTGGTCAATAAATGGAGGGGGAGGTGGAGGTGGAAGAAAACCAAAGCTCATTTCCATCAATGGCATGTTGTTGAAAAATCCAATATGTGTAAATGGACACTGCCAGCTATTGAAAAAGGATAAAACTGTCAACTGTTATTATGGAAATGGAGTTGTATTTTCTTTTTTCTTTTTGTCCTCTTTGTTCAAAGAGGCAGCAGCGTTCACATAATTACTGTTTTCCTTCTATTGAAGTAATGTCAATGTTAATTAAGGATCCAAACCACCACCAATCTGAACTGGCATTATTGGCCAACACTCCCTGTCTGTACCCGTCCTCAAGCAAGTCTGCCTCACATTGTTCACAATCTGTGTCACCATTTAAGCAAAGATATAGCTCAATTTCAGAATCCTATTACAGCTCATATCCAACACCATGTCTTTGACAAGTTCCGTCCAACTCTAACCTCAGGGAAGAAACGATTAGTACTGTTCACTGGCATTATCACAGACACATTGTAAATAGTTGAGTAGTGAGTATATGGTGGTGTTTCCCTCAGAGAGAGCTCTATTCAGCTGGGGTATCTTTGTTCAGCATATAGAGACTTTCTAACTTGTAGCAGACATTATTGTTGACCAGTTGGGAGTTCACAATGCCATTTTAACAGGTGTGCCTAAACACAAAACCAGATTGCTGGTTCTAATGGCTGCTGCTGTGTGTGCCCTGAATACCCCAATCGGTCTGACTCAGATTGCCTTTTGTATCACATAACTGACAGGAATGAGAATGCTGATTGTGTTTGGTTGACTAGTTTGAAAGGACCTGACCATGTATGGTGCAGACACACTTAAGGACAGTGGGAGGAGACTGGAGCTGGATGTGCATTGACACTGTCCTGCATGTTTTCGCAAAGACTGCATGCGATCATGGGGTGTGAAGCTATAATGATTTACAATTGTTGACACAATGCATTGGTACACTAATACCAATCTTTGTGTCACAAACCAGCGTTATCTGATACACCTTGCACTGACAGCTACAGCTAAGAGCCTGGAGCAGGGAAATAAGGATTAGATTATGGATGCAGGTACCCTCACTGCTAATATAACCGCCTCACTGGTGCAGACAGGGTTTCAACTCTCTGACATTCAAAATAGGTTCCATTAAAATGGCTTGGATAGCTAGACTAGACATCTATGAAAGTACTCGATCCAGGAAAGTCCAGTTATTGTTGAAAGTAGATGCACTTCCAAATGTTTCTTTGCTTCCTTTTTCCAAACTTCTCCCTGGGAATTATGAAACATAGCAGTGCTAATTTCCAATAGTGCTTCCTAAAGTCAAAACCAGCGTGACTATGATTATCTTGTTGCTCACAGGACTTTGTTTTC
Organism: Harmothoe impar; assembly: GCA_947462335.1. Taxonomy (NCBI): domain Eukaryota; kingdom Metazoa; phylum Annelida; class Polychaeta; order Phyllodocida; family Polynoidae; genus Harmothoe; species Harmothoe impar. Next base: position 2,315,920 of record OX381713.1, read on the forward strand.
ATGTTCCAACAATAGATCCTTTGTAGAGCCTTATCCCTGCACTAGTTGCAAAAAAAGACTTCCCTCCTCACGGAGGTCCTTTGTTCTGTAATCAACTAACAATATGGACATGAAGGGCTTTAAAGTGATATTCAGTTTTTACCATGGTAGGTGGTAATGAGTGCATTTCAAAATTCCCAGTTCAGTCACAACAGGGTGTGCTTCAGCAGTGTGTGCACCCCTGTTATGTGACATGGGACCAACTAAAACAGGGTCTCTTACAGGACACTTAATTGGCACCAGCTTATCAGCCGGCATGAGCCTGGCAGATTTTTGCTGAATGAGAGAAAAGGGAGCACTAAAAATGATATGTTGGGGGTGTAAAGAGAATTAGTGTCCCAAGAACACTAGCTGCTCTAATGGCACTTAAGAACATTAGATGGCAGCGGTCGCATTCTCTAGAAATACAGGAGAGTGGGTTAGTCTAAGCTGTATGTAAAGGACGGGATATCATGGATTCCTATGTTCCTCACATACGTGGTCGGATAATTTTTTCAGTCCCTACCTCCTGTACAGGTAACTTGTAAACTGTGCACGTACACGGTCCACGCTGTGGGGGCAGGATGGACTGAAATGTGTTGAGCAGTCTGTTTAGGGCTTACCATGTCTCTAATGGGGGATAGAGAAAAAGCTGACATTGAATAGGGTAACCAGCTTACACAAATACAATCTGATAGACTGTGCTTTCAGCCTGCCCATAGAATCAGAATGAACGAACTGACATGTGCTAAAAGCTCTTGCAGATTGCAGAATTAAGCAATACGTCAGTTTGAATTAAACTCTGCTACCACAGTGACAACACATGTCCTTGCTCTGTCTGGAAAGGGACAATAGGGGTGGTAACAATGACTATATGCAGCAAATGGTATATTCCAACAGCGATAGCAGAGTTGGCAATTAGTATATTTAATCACAGAGTCTGGCTTTAGAGTACCATGTTAAGTAAACATCACTGCCTTGATTACTGATGTGGAAGTATGAGATGGAAATATAGAACTGTACTTTTTCAAATTCTAACACATGGCTCACCAAGTTGTAGACTATTGTGTACAGAGTGTGATGACTCTACAGATAGGATGTTAGCTGTTTGGGAAAGTTAAAGAGCAAATGTAAACTAGGTCAATGAAGCTTTCAATGTGTTTTGTTCCAGCTATGTGAGAAACAGCATCATGCACAGTCAAGGCATGGTATATTCTCATTTCAGCCACAGTAAAGGTAGAATAGATTACACTACGCAAAAAATGCTTGTGCCTTGTTGACAATCACAAGTCATCCTAGATGGAATCGTAAATTGCTATGGGTTGCTTTTGCTCCGCTATTGAAACCATTGCTGTGCAGCTCTATAGTATGAATAATACAATGTGAGAAGATGATTGTTCATGCATCACACTGTGAGAAGTGTCAAACATTATATAAAAATAAATTATATGATGGAAAAACGCTGTGTTCACATAGATAAGTCATATTTATAGATGGATTATGTATTGAAAGCCCAGTTCTGATGATATTATGTATTGACAAATTATTTGTTATATTTGATTCCTAAATTCTACATTGCAAGCGAGGTACTTATTCCCTGCAAGTTGCGGCATTTTAAGATTGATGTGCATCCCCACTACACAAGCTCCATCCATCACTCTCCAAACAGATGCTCTTTAAGATCTAAAGATGAAATAAGAAACAATATCTCAAATAGTAATTTAAAAAAAGAGAAGTAAAGAAACACAATATGTATAACAGATACAGAAGATGAGCAAAATGAACAAGCATATAACACAGTGAAAAGATAAAATCACCATCCCAGCCCCTACCCCTCATCCAGAAACAATGACATAGTATAACTGATAAAGGACTACAATAGATACCAGGCATGTTGCAGCAGACTGTCACAGATAGACCCTATATGTTGTGTGTACATCAATCCGAAATCACAGATTCACAAGTAGATGGATAAACAGAGGCAGATGAATTGCTCGATCTCCCCACATCCCCCACCTCCCGCACTTACTGTCCTATCTCCCCGTGCTCAGCAGGCACTGTAACCGTGGTATCTATTAATATCAAAATGGACTATGGTGGTGGCTTTATGTGGTACAGGAAGTCATCCATGCTGCAGTGTATGCTGGGTAGTGGTGGGTAGGGGAATATCTGCAGTAGGACTGACGGGAGTTAGGGCAGGTTATCAGTGTGGGTATAGGACGGGGCACGGTACTATCTATCTATATGGCCACACATAGTGGGGTATAGGATGAGAGAGGTTTCACTATGGTGATGGGATATTTCTCTTATCTATATAGGCCCTTCCGGATAGCTATACATTGTTGTATTATATCATATAGGCATGATACTGGTCTGATCTTTCAGATTTAGATAAATCAGATAAAGTACAGCTAAAGCTTAACATATATGGCTTGTTGTTATATATGGCTTGCAAAGTATGTGTAGGTCCCCTGTCAGGGAATAAAACGCTCATATACCTTCAAAGAAGGCAGATCTGGACTTTTAACATGTTGCCTTTATTTAGACAAAACCTCTGCTATGTAAAAGTAAAGAGGCCCGTACTGCTCATTAGAAATACGCAGCTATTGCTCAGTACAAAAGGTCTCCCCTGATACATTTACAATGGAGACGAAGAAAGCCCAGGATAAAACTCCTTTCAGATGGTGCCACTCATGCTTCCCCTTGATATTTCCCACAGTGCCTGGGTTCTCTGCCACCCCTTGGTATTTCCGGTGATGCCCCATGGTACCCAGAAATCCCTCGAGGATAAACAGGAGTCACGTGGGGACTGTCAGCACCCTATCCATCATGGCTGCCATCTTAACACTCTCCAAGCAGATTTTACCTCCCCTTTACCACTTCAGAATCAACAATCTCCCACACATTTAGGGTGGATCCTGTTGTGTGGGAGGCATTTTACCGATGCCTGAAGCATAATGAGAAACCCTGTGTCAGATCTCTGTGGTGTCTAGGTGGCCAAACTTGTAAATTGTGGAGAGTTGGGCTGCAATTGCTCAGACTACGTCCGGCAATCAGCAGCCTTTATTTTACAGCTTACTTCCTCTGATCCTACAACAAAGACCTACCCTCAACCAATAACCCAGTGAGCACAATGTGGAGTCATGTTTTGTCCATAAGCCACAAAGTGTCCACAGGTGAAGGAAAGACACAAGTTGGTGCTGTTAAAATGAATTGTGTTTTCACTTGGAGTATAATTTTTTTACTCCATGGATGTGTTCACCATACAGGCAACTTTAGGACCCACCTAGACAAGAAATATCAGTTACAGTTTATTATGGTATAATTGTAGGCTACATCTTATTCTATTATGGACTATGTATCACCAGGCTAGGAGATTCAGTCATCTAATGATATTTCTGTTAATGACCTTACTAGAAATAATAATAAACCTTGCAAATTTCTTGTCTGAAGAAATAAATTAAGTTTCTACAAAGGGTTTGATAATGGGTGTGGACACTTTGTAGCATGTTGATAAAGCGTGACTTCACACACACAACATTGATAAAAAGCTGATTCAACATTGATTAAACGCTGGGTAGATCCTCCCACTCAGGAGGCACTTCACCAGTGCCTGTATCAGACATGGGGTACCCTGCCCCAGAGCTCTGTGGGTTCTGATGCACCAATCTTGTAAATTGTGGACGGCCGCTCAGCCTAGGTCCTGCACTCAGCCCCTTCCTTTTGCAGCTGTTTCCCTTTGATTAGACGACAAAGACCACGAGCCGGACATGCATAGAGTGGATGGCAGGTTAAAGGATGTAGAGGATGGATGTGAGGTCATGAAGAGTGAGACTAGAGTAATAGTTTGTCCTGGTGAGTATGGCATTTAGGTTTGATATTTAACTCTTTGGGGATTGTAAGTTGCCTAAAGTGTTGTAAGGTCTGCATGGTGCAAGGCACAGTACTATGCAATTCTGAAGGGTTTAACACTGCATGGCTGATTTACAGGTAGACTATTAGTACTCAGTAAAGATTGTACCTACTATGCTTATTATATTATATTCCCAGTTGATAGATATATGTGTTTAGTATAACTTAATCAAACGAATGAAGGTACTTTTTTTTCTGTTTGCCCTACCTTCGCAACCACAAGTGCCTATTCATTGAAATCAGTGTAGGAGCAGAATACTGTGTCAAGGGTATGTTATACACTGATTAGAATTTACATAACTGCAAAATGATTATATGAGAACAAATGTGAACCATTGGATTTATATGTAAATAAAATTCTTGAAACTTGAAATTTGCAAAATGCTTGCAAAGGCTGCATCCATGCATCATGCTAGTGAAAGGCATGGCAGGGTCTCTTATTGAACGGTCAATTCAGGCTAGCCTCACCTCCTTCACACACAGTGAGCTAAATCTGGGTAACGAGGGGAATTGGAGCAATATCTTATGTGTTGGTCTAAACAGAACATGGCTCTCCCGGCAACCCAATTCTTTTTATTGGACTGGGGAGCATTGGATAAAACCCAGCATGTTATGGCAGGGTTTCACAGCTGTGTGGTTTTAGTGGGCAGCCTAGGTGTGGCCTCATGGTAGGCTTAGAGTCTGCTTGGATTCAAACGCTCCTCACGTAGACACAATTCCATTTGTCCACCTTCACCCACAACAAACTGCCCTCGTAAACTGTGCAGGTAATTGGTGGAAGACGTGAGGACTGGATGCCTTCAGATTCAGTTCCTTAATAGCTGACTATAGAAGCCACCATTGAATACAACCACCTGCTGTTGGCCATTTTCATATAATCACAATCTGTTTAATGGTGCTGTTACTAGGTTTCGGATCTACTAGTGTCTGTGGGTTAGACTATCTGTTCATGTTGTTGTATTTGGAGTTGATATATTGAGAATATAATATAAATGTCTTGATATTCTTTGATAATTGTATAGTAAGAAAGAAAGGCTGACTAAGCCAGCAGTCAATCTACACTGTAAACAAGATGTTCGTGTTAAGCATATATTATCCAAAGCCACTGATAGTTACATGATGAGAAATATACATACTGGGTATTTAAAACATACCTGTGTAAAGTGTTAAAATCAGGCAACTATCCATCTACTGACACCATAGTAGGAAAAAACAGTGGTACAGTGTGTTCTTTTTGAATTAATGTGCTGTCATATGACTTCTTCCTATCTAAATAGAACCTCTCCTAATGTCCTCTTTAATTACATGCACATACATGTGTCTTCTACAAGAAGATGTTACACAGGAAAGGCTCCATAAGCAAAAGGCTGTCCTGAAAGTCGCACAGTCATCATGAAGCATTCTTCCACCATTCGTTTCCAATAAATACTGTAGAGAAGTGCCCCTGCACCTTGTTATAGAAGCCATAAACCATGGTTTATTGCAAGATGCTACCTTGATGAGGAAAAGCTTGCTATGACAAGACAATAAATGTATTACATTTACAATGGCAGCTTGGCTGATAGTTATCTAACCAACACCGGATAAAAAAGGGACCCTGCAGCATGTCCTTTCAACAGGCTAACTGCACAGGATATGGCTGCAAATGAAGAATACAGACAGCTCAAAGGTCATTTACAAAGATACATTCACATCAACAAGGAAGAAGGCAATCTCTACAAAGGTCAAATGAACGATCTTATCAATGTCTTACACAGATAACAATCTCTGTTTGAGAAGTGGAAAATGCAATTGAATACATAATGCAAATTACAATACTGGTCATTGTAGAAAGCATCGCCTAAAGAGAGGTGTCTGTGAATTATTCCTCATACAGTCTGCAAACTATGCTGCAGTAAACTTCCAATAGAACATCCTCCTACATCTTTAACCTGATAGTAGTCTGTGACAGTGGGTAGAAAATAAACAATAATAATACATATTTTAACCTTTGCTTTAGGTTCAAAGACAATGTAGTATTGATAGTACCACTAGTGCCTTATCCCCACCACAATACCGTCAATCTTAGGGCCCCTTTGGTACTTCGAGTATCATCTGCTGGGGATTGACGGAAATATTGCCTCAGACAAAGAAGACTCTTGCACGACTCCAAGGACCCTCTCCATCATTCCCACCATTGTTACCCTCCAGACAGATTCCCTGCGCTACCAACCCACCCATCCTCCCTTTCAGATCATCTCTTCATTTTAGGAGAAAGTTTTTTTCAGAAGCATCTCTAGGGATTCTACGCCTGATCTCTTTGGTCAATCTCGTAAACTGTGCAGAATTACTCTGTAAATGGGCAGCTGATGAGCCATAAACAACTTATTTTTTGCAGCACATCAGAGCACGAGCTGGGGATGACAGAAGATCAGCGTATGAATACAATGTATGGTTAAAACGGGCCTGAGGATTCTGTTATGTGGCCTTGTGCATTGTTTCTTTCCTTTGTTCAACAAACTATGTTATTCAACAAAAGTTAATGTGCATGAAGTCTAGCTGCACAGGTCAGTTTTGCTGCATGTAATATATGTACTACAAGCCAATGCAAAGAAAAACATCTCTGAAAAAATGAATCAAGTTGGTTGTAAGTGCTTTGCCAAAAAAGAAGTGGAATGGTTTCTGTGAATTCTCAAAGCCATTACAGCAGACAAGCAAAGGGGAACAAGTCAGTGCTCAATCAGTAATGACACATGGTTTTAGAAACCAATTCTGTAACAATGGCCCCTGCTGTCAGAGGGCAGAATGTCTCCACTTGATGTTTTAAGATGCATCATGTCTCCGCCGCCTGATCAGACAAATGTGTGACAGCCTCCGTCTTCACACCGGATTTTATGAAGTGAAAACAAGGACATTAATGGTTTTCTGCTTCCATGTTGACACAAACAATGTAACATTGTCATGGTGGGTATTGAGCGGTCCTAATTTGGCCACTGTGTAGGCTGAGACAGCATGGATGGCCCATCTGGGTGGTGTAGTATAGCGCGCTGTAGGACAAAACTTTTAAAAGATGAGCAAACCTGATGACTGGTTCAATAAAAAAAGGACTGTCCACTCAAAGTTGGACTTAGATGTCAGAGCAGGGTATAATAACATGACCCCCTTAGATTTGGTGCTACTTACGTGTTGTACAGAGTCTGGAGTAACCGAACTGGACTCACCTGAAACAACAGAAATTGGTTTCATGAAAGACTATTGTGAAAGGCGAAAGTGGATTAAGTGTAATTGGCTCTAACTTTATAATGAGAGGAATGTCTTATCTTGAAATCAGTGAAAACATGTTTTCATGGAGTTCTTAGAGTAAAATCAATGAAGGCAAGCAATCCATGCTCATCATGGGGTCAGAGACACTCGGCCAATGAAAGTGACTACCATACAAAGACGCCAATTGTAAGGGCACATCTGGCACAGTGGAAATTACACTCAATCTGCCAGGGTAGGATTATCCCCAAGGTAATCTAGCCCGACCGTGTGCTTCACCTACCTTTATTGACACCATTCCCCTCCCCTTCAGCCCCTGCCTTACCCATCCCCTGTGCCCCATTATGGCATAGCATCCTGACCCTATGCAGGGACCCAATTAAGTGGTAGGTGGAGGTGGCCATAGTCAGCTGCACCCATCCCCATAGAACAACCATAGCCCTTTATTGGACCAGTCATATTACCTACTTGTCAGTAGGCGTCGTCTATGGCAAGCAGAATGGGTAAATTTTCGAAAAACCAGGTTTATCGCTGATAAACCAGGTTTATCGCTAATAAACCAGGTTTTTCGTCCAAAATGCCTGATTATATCCGATAAACCTGGTTCTATCTGAAAAACCAGGTTTTTTGATTAGATAAACCAGGTTTTTCAGAAACTCTGCCCGTCGGTCAAAAAGTTAGGTTTCTGTCGAAAAACCTGGTTTATCGGCGAAAAACCAGGTTTTTTGAAATTTTTGCCATTCAGCTTGCCATAGTCGTCTACTCCATCCTTTATAGCCACTTAATATGGGAATAACCTACATTCTACTGTAACTGATATTCTGCAAGGAAAGATGAATACAGCTTCCCTCTTCCGAGGTACCCAGTGATATGGCAAGGAGCCAGCAATCCATATCATGAAAAAGATTTGACACAGTTTGACACAAGACCTTGGAAAATGGTTTCTGTCTGTGTACTAGGATCTATTGCGAGTGTCAACTGCTAAACCTTTGATAATGGCATTTTGCGACAATGTGCTCTGTCGCTGGCAAGTTACTCACAAGTGTTGGATGCATTACACAGAACCTTGGGTTGATATGATCCTGAGATCAATCCTGTGCAGGCATGGAATTGAGACATTTTACCAAGAAATAAGGGGTGCATCAAACGCTTATCAAGAGTTTAGCCTGCCTCACCAGCGGCAGACCTTCTTTGCCACCACTAGAGGAAGACATTTTGTGGTTGTTGTAAATTGGTGGAAAGGTGGAAGATGTGCTTCAGGAACTGGTATTTTGGTATTTTGAAGCCAACTAATTGGCGAGCCCTCTAAATTTCTCACACTCTGATATAACCGAGGATGACGTGGAGCTGTAGGTGGAAGAGAATAGGATCTAGTTGTGGGATAGGAGGGAGATAGTAGGAGAACACAGCAAAGAGGAAGATGGCCTAGGAGGTGGTACTCATGTCAGACATAGGTATCAAACAATAGGCAGCCTGCAGTGGGAAGGGCAGTATGGTGTTAACCAGCCTCTTTGTTCAGCCAAGGAAAATGATTCATATTGTTAGAAGTTATTCTTAGGAGCTGAATTTGATCCATCTTTCTGATGCAGTGTCGTACATAAAAGTGAAGGACAATTCTAAAGGAATGAGGCAAGACTACATCTAAGGGACACACTTGTGGCTCACGGGTAAAGCATGAGACTGTAGCATGCTGTGGGATATTCCTTTGAGCTGTCTACAAATTGCAATATCCATAAACCTTGCCCGCGGCCATCTCTGTCTGACATTATTCTTCTTATAGCTTCCACAGCTTCAGACAAAGCTTTCCCTCTTTGAAATATCTATACATCCCCTCTAGTATAGATGTTTTCAACACCCAGTCTAAATGTAAAAACAGATACAGTTGTTTAATCTCAATGGATATAGTCTCATGATAATTTAGTCACATTGTTTTGTCTGTCTCGTAGTACATTCACTATTGAATTAAAGAAAGGAAATCTATGTGGAGCTCTACAGACTTACATAGAAATATGTTTATCACTTAGGTGATGTAATTGTCAGAGTATCCTCTTTTTGCCGTTACGTGTTCTACTGTAGACATTAAGGTATGGCCGGAGACAGCCTGTATAGCCCATCACCGTGGTACATTATTAATATAAATTCTGACTATAGTCACTCAACCCTTCCTATAGTCTACCATATAACCCATGGAGCATCAAGTAATATTAAATGTATCTCAAGTAATATATATCTTCATCCTAGAGCTAGAGTCATCCCCCGCTAACAAGATGGCTGTGTTAACAGGGGAAGGGCAAGGAGTTGTCTATCATCTGCTGTATCCATGAAGCTGAACCTCAGTAGCTGGGCAGGAACCATGAGCCCCTTGCTTGTAATATAAACCCCACTTCTCCAGACATTCACTCTTTGCATTATAAATTATAGACTGGGACTAGACTGCGAAGGTCGTTTATCAAGGATATTATTGCTGTTTAAGCAGATGACTCTTGCCATATTGCATCTTGCGTCCAACCCTCCCCTGAGGCATTCAGTGAGGGGATTATCTAGTCAAAAAAGAGGTATGCTAAAACAAAATATAGGTTTCAAATAATGGTACTTGATGCTAAAACCCTATGCAGTGTTAATAGGTACTTCAATTTTACCACAAATGATCTAGTGCTGGCAAGACATTATCTCAATGGTTTTGAAACGCATCCTATTCAGAGCCTTTGATTCTAGACTAGACTGGTTGCACACCAAAGGCTCTTCTCTTATAAAGTTCCTTTGTTCTTTTGTTAGATGAACATAATTTTACCCTGGCTATATGACATCAGACAGAATATAACAGGGTTTCTTATTGGGTGGTCAATTTGCATAATCCTAGTCGTTTTTACGAGCAGCTAGCTGAATTGGCCAACGGGGGAAATGAGAGCAATAAAAAGCTGTCTGATATGTTGGTCTAATGAGAAGACTGCTCTCCCAGGAACCTGCTACGACACACCTCGATAAACACACAGATTCCAGCAAAATGCAGGAGAGTAGATTGAGGCATAACCATGCCATATTCAATGTGATAAGCGCACAGTGCAATTAAAAATTATCTTGAATTGAAAAATTGGGCACATTTTTGATTCCATTGAGCAGTATTCAACAAAAAACACACAATGCATCAAACAAATTTTTCTAAACTCATTCATAGGAGCAACTAGTTTAATTGGGATTGGAATTAGACTTACTTTTGGAGTTAGAAAGTCTCTGAACAGTTGGAAAGAGGGTTTATCGGGAGGTGTGCACTTATTAAGTAAAATACAGTATTCATGTAGCCCAGGACTAGGACAAAATATCTGCATTGATTCTAATGCTCCTCACATACCCATGATTCAATTTTCCAGTCTGTATCCCAGATACAGCCACTTTGTAAACTCTACATGTAAAAGGTTGGCGACATAAGGAGATGACGGACTAAAATGTGTTGATCAGTCTGTTGAGAAGTTACCATTTCTGTAATGGTTGACAATAAAAAGGCTAGCTGTGAATTGGATAAATCGCTTATGGTTCCATTTACATGAATACAATCTTCCTAGATTAGATGTTTTTCCGTCGTGCAAAAATTCCATTTGGATATCTTTTTTTATAATTTTTTTCATTACATTAATGTACCCCAATGACACAAATCGATTTAGTTGAAAGTATCTCTCTATGAATACACATGATAGTAGTGATGGCTTTTCACAGTCCAAAAACTAGGCAATGGTTCTGTGTTAAATTGGCTATTATAACCTGCATCAGTAACAACACCTGACATTGTAGTTTGGGGTTCTCTTCATATAGGCTGTCCAGGAGTCTAGAGGTGGTAATTGTATCTATCTACAGCACATGGCCCTTTCCCACAGTAACAGCTATAGGTAGCAAGTGGTTGCTTTTATCACAGAGTCTGGATGTAGTGTATGAATTTCAATCAGGCATCACTGCTTCTATTATTAATGGGAAGTGAAATATGTGTGCTTGGACAGATTAAATTGGAGGGGAGGGCAAATTAATAAAAAACAGAAAGAAAGTCAATAATACTACAAAAGTTTTGTTTTTGTACTATGGGTGGAGATGTATGACTGCCAGGGCATGTCCCAATTGCTGGCCAGAGACTGCAGAATGGGGTACACAATGGTAAAAGTGCTACTTTACTTGCCGGGCTATTGTATGGTGAATGGATATGGGATTATTTTTCTATTAGTATAGGAGAATATACTCGGCCTATTAGTATGGAAAACTTTCCCAGTGACTCTCACATACTAGCCTGGTATATAGGACAACTACTGTGAGATATAGATACAGCTATTCCTAGTCTGCCCCCTGCAACCCCTGCACGCTATAGGGCAGTATCAAACTATCTGGAGGTGCCGAATATTCTAGGAACCCCAACCTCGAGGTCTCTATCCTCAGAAGGCATGCAGACCCTTCAGGTGTCCCTATTGTCACCTTATTGTTGACTCAGCATGTATGATAATCAGTGATATATGTAGTGCATACTAGTTATATATAAAATTTAAAAAACTTCTCTGGTACATGAGGGTGAATCTAGCGAGACAAATTAAAACACACCTGTGGCTCTTCTGATATTCTTTTTTCAATGGTTGTCATTTATCAACTAACTTTACAGATGCAGACAAACCTTTCAAAACGTTATTCCCACCAAAACATTTACATCAACAACTATAAAGTGCTGTTTACAAACTCTAAAAAGGTCAGCTCATGAAGCTTTCTCTGCAGGAAGGATCACATATGTCTGGTACATTTAAACAAATCTTTGAGAAAAACAGGTAGACAAGAATAATACTATCCATTCATTGGAGCCGATTGATCTATTTGAATTTACACTTGGAGAGGTCTAAGAAAGCACTCAGAGCACCAATCCCATATATGCATCACCAGTGCCTTCTCTTACAAGCAGCACAATGCCTCCAGTCTCAGGGCCCCCTTGGTATTTCTGGTAGCGCCTGTTGGTGCCAGTGAGAAATGGTGCCTTGGACAAAGTCGATTCAAGTGGCTACTCTTAGTTCCCTCTCCATCATGGCCACCATTGTTACCATTCAATCCGATTGTACGCACCTACTGCACTCATGATTCCCCCAAAGATCACCTTCACATTTAGAGAGATCTTTGAGTGTAAGTGAAAGCTTTCAGAATTCTGTGCCAGATCTTTTTCATAAAATATGTGAGTAGTGGATGGCTTTTTTATGAATGGAGAGCCAGCCTTCAAATAACATTATTTGCAGCTCATCAGTTCACTGACTGAAAATAATTGAAAAGGACTATGTGGAAACAATGTACAGGTCATAAAGAACTCTATCAGACCTTTATACAGCTATAAATAAAAAATATTCCAAAGGTCGAAAATCTGCAGCGTATTTATGTGCCTCTGCCTTTTACTATCCCAAAGCTCGACCTGACAGAATCCTACACGCCTTCAATGGCCAATGGCGTCTGAGAAGCTCAGCCAATAAAAGTGACAATTATACGAAGGCACCCTCCTGCTTCCAATTGTAAGGGCACATCTTGCAGAGTCCAAATTACCCTCAATCTGCCAAGGTGGATTATTCCCAAGGTAAATCCATGCTTCCTGATGACTACTGCGGTGCACCACGCCTTATCTACACCTCTCCCGCCTCCCCGTCAGCCCTCCCGTATCCACCCCCTTGTGTCTCCTTATAGCCTACTACCATTCTAATCCTATCAGACGACCCAATTGTCAAGGTAGCCATCATCGGCTGTGCCCTTCCCCTTCTCCTGCATCTTGACTCATGCTCCCCACCTCAATCTGTCTACAGACTACAGGAAACCGTACAGGCGAGATCACTGTGATCGCAGCAATGGTGGTTAGTACACACCATCACTGTTTGGCACAAAGAAGGTTAATATTAATGATGCTTTTTATCTTATATAGCTAATTTCATTGTAAAAAGTACCTTTGCTTTGATGGCAGAACAGTGGAAAAGATCAGATTAACAAAAGTAATAATTCGTTCTTACGACTTAGGCACACAAACAGTAGCCCCGCCACATTGTCTGCATACACTGAGGCACAGACCTTCACATGAGTCCTAACTTACTCAGGTAAATGCTGAATGAATCTGAGTTGGTTTTTAAGTCAAAGCTAAGAGTAAGGAAAACAAAGGCAGTACGCCATGTATAAGGTAGGTAATATGTGTATCTTATGTGTATCTTCCTTTGTGAATAATATAACATGATATATACTTTTTAATAAATTTAGAATTTGGCATTTTTCTTTATTTTAAACAAACCTCTGCTTAAATGATGATATACAATCCGGCTCCCTACAACATAAGCAGATTTTATGGATCAGCTCCAAGATGGCATGTAAAGATTCAGATGGATATTCAAACCACATCTCCCAGGCTTGATAGGATCAGTTACCTCCAGTGTAATTGGATGTATATATGAGTATGTTTTTGCATGAGCTAGAGTGATACCAGGATAACAAGATGGCAGCAGACAGGGTGAGACTATAACTGAAGGAGTTGTCTATCATCTGTTATATCGATGAAGCCCAGTCTTTGTGTGTTGGGAGGAAACATGAGGCCTTGTTTGTAATTTTACCCCCCTTATTCCAGACACAGCTTTTACTATTTGCATTTTAAATGGTGTACCATTAATATGGCAATGAGGTCCAGACTAGATGTCTGGGAGGGAGGTTTATCCAGGATATTATACTTATTTTTTGTTTGCACATGATCCTTTCAAGATTGGTGCTTGCCTCCGACCCTTCTCTGGAACACCCCTGAAGGAATATCTAGCCAAAAGGAGCTGAAAAAAACACATTTACAATAATGCTACTTAATGGTAAAGTCCAATTCAGTGTTAATGAGTACTTCAATTTCACAACACATGTTCCTGTGTTAGCAAGGCATTGTTTCAATGTTCTTAAAAAACATCCCTTTAGAAGCCTTTGAGCCTTCACGGTGTGGCTGCAGGACAAGGCCTCCATGCTCTTGCGGTCCTTTGTTCTTTCATCTAGTGAAAATAATGACATTAAGGGCTTTATGGCTTGGTTACGCCACTTAGCTAATGTAACTTTTTTCTATCTTAGTGCAAATAGGTGCATTTAGTGTTCCCATTCCAGTCACCCGAGAGAGTGTTTTGTCGCTGTGTTTGGGCTGGCTATGTGAGACGGGACTTAATGTAACAGGGTTTCTTATTCATGCCATTCTAGCCACCTTTATGAGCAGCTGGCTGAATTGGCCAAGGAGGGGAATGGGAGCAATAGGAAGCTGTCTGATGTGTTTGTCTAATGAGAACACTGCTCCCCCAGCAGCCTGCTCTAACTTAGCTATGTGATAAGGCCAAATAAAAAAATTGTTGTTTAAGGTCACCCAACCGAGCCTATCGAAAAAGGGGCGACCGTATTTGTTCAGGCAATTTTGAAGAAATTTTCACATTTTTACAAATTCTTGGGTCAATTTTAGGGTTTATGCAGAGCTTGCTACCATTTTCAAATTCAGAAAATAATGTGAAATAGAAAGGCAGCATCGGATATGCAGATTTGTGCAATTTCGAAGAAATTTCTACAATTTTTACAAACATCAGGGTATGTAGAGGGGCTAGCTGGTTAAAAAAAAAAGATAAAATAAAAATAAAATCCGACCTACCGACCCTAGTTTTTTTCCCCATGTTACCTGAAACAAACCTTTTATTTTTTTGGCCTAACTGGATAGAATCTAGCAGAACCTCTGGTAGGGCAAGATAGTTGAGGAATACCCTTATATATTTAGCCCTAGTACAGCACTTAATATTTGCTTGGATTCTCCTCACATACCCATCGTTCAGCTTGTCAGTTTCCATCCCCTATTCCGCATTAGCGAGATACAGTGGCTCCACCTTGTTGACCACTGGTACCAATCATAACCCTTTGCTCTGCAAGGACCAGCTCAGCCAAATCTCGTGGCGGGGATTAGGGTACAAATAGGGTGCAGGTATTGTGAATAGGTTGTAACTGGAAAATACCCATATCAATTAGTCCAGAATAGGGTAGTGGTTAGCACTGTGGCCTCATAATGCTGGGAGCCTAAGTTCAAATCCGTACCAGGCCAAATAATATGTCCTTTAAATATATACAAGATTTTTATTTGGTATTGTGAATAATGTATTATGTTTCCAAAATTACTTTACTTATGAATTTGATTACCTTGCATTACCTGGAAGAGAATTGAACTCAGGTACTCTGCATCATGGGTCCACAGTGCTAACCACTACCCTATCCTGGACTAGGTGATATAGGTATTGTCCAGTTACAACCTATTCACAATACCTGCACCCTGCTTGTACCCTAATCTCGGCCACGAGATTTGGCTAAGCTGGTTGCTGTGAGTACTTGGAATAGACCTAGTACCAGTGGGAATGGCGCTGACCACTGACCATCTAGCTAAGGCCCTATACAGCCACCTTGTAAACTGTACACATAAAGGGTCGGCCGGATGTGTTGAAATGTGTTGAGCAGGTTGTTAAGGAGTTGCCCTCTCTGCAAAGGAGTACAATAGAAAGGCCAGCTTTGGATAGGATTACTTGATCATGCTACCCTCTACACGAATACAAATGGTTTAACAGTGCTGTCAACCTGCCTAGATGGACAACCTGCCTAGATGGACAACCTGCCTAGATGGACAACCTGCCTAGATGGACAACCTGCCTAGATAGACAACCTGCCTAGATGGACAACCTGCCTAGATGGACACTGATTCTATTACTGAGAAGTTTAACAGAGTATTCTGGAATTACATTATGTCAAAATAAAGCATGTATCACACATTTTTTCATAGACTGTCATCATCATAGTTTATAGTTTCCTACAGGAAAGATAGGAAGTCAATTCGAAAACACAATAGAAACTACATCCATTCTATTGGCTTTTGGGATTGGTGCACTGCTACAAAACAGCCTAAGTAGTATAATAGATGATTCCCAGCGAGTCCCAAAAGCATGCCACCTATACAGGACAGATGATGTGAGATATTATATCTATATTATGGATACAACCTGCCCCCTGCAACCCCTGCATGCTATAGGGCAGTACTGAACCTTCTAAAGGTGCCATATATTCTATGACCCCCGTGAAGGTCACTTTCTTCTAAGGCAGTGCTGACCCTTTGCGTGTGCCATCACCTTATTGCTCATCAGAATAGATAATATATAGCTCCACATGCAGTGTATGTTACCAAGCCAAAAAAAGAAACTTTATATAACATTACGCCATGAACTAGTAAGGAGAGAACATGTTTTTTGTGTACTGGGTAGTTGTGTAACAAACTAAGTTTACTCTGGTACATAAGGGTAATTTGGTGAGACAAAGTAAAACAACGGTGCAGCTTTTCTGAAAACAAATGCCAATGGTTCTCATTCACAGGCCCACTCTACAGATGACACTCCAAAGGTTATTCCCACAGAAACAGGAACATCAGCCACTAGGAACCACTATTTACAATCTCTGCAAAGGTCAGCTTAATAAGTATTAACTACATCGAGGATCACATGTGTCTGATATAAGACTCTGTTGCAGAGTTACAGATAAAGAGAGTAATACTTTATTGATTTCAGCTGTTTTATTCATTTGAACATACTCTTTGAGTGGTGTAAGAGAGTACCAACAGCACCTGCCATAGAGAACACCACCAGTGTCTTCCCTTACCACCACAATGTCATCAATCTCAGCCCACCCCTTGGTATTTCCGATAGCACCCACTGGTGCTGAAAATGCTGCCTTGGACAAAGAGGAGTCACACAGTTACCATAAGCACCCTCTCCATCATTGCCACCATTGATACCGTCCAAGCTGATTCTATTCTCTGCTCACCCCAATGTTTCCTCTCAAGATCACCTGCACATTTTGAGAGATCTGTGAGTGTGAGTAAAAGCCTTTTGTGCTCATAATATAAATGTTCCGCGTTTTTTTACACACATAGAAATTAAAAATATATCTAGTACTTTTCCACTCCCTGTGTGTTTCTAATGGGCATCATGCTCTGTGTATTGGCCTCGGAGAATGCTGTGCTCCTTAATATGGCCAATGGAGTCAAAGACACGTGGCCAAAAAAAAGGAAGATATATTATAAAGGCATGCACGACTACCAATTGTACAGGGCACATCTGGCACAGTCCAAATTACCCTCAATCTGCTAGCATTGGACCATTCCCAAGTCAAATCCAGCAGTGCATCTACCCTTATCGACACCTCCCCGCCTCCTCATCAGCCCCTTCCTTATCCATCCCCTTGTGCCCCATTATGGCTTTGCACCCTGACCCTGCACAACGACCCAATTAACTGGCATGTGTTGAGGTGGCCATTGGCAGCTGCACCCCTTCCCCACCCCTTTATTGGACGAGATTAAGAGAGTTCCCAAACTGTGAGCATTAGACTTTAGAACTCTGTGGGGGTACTGGTAGGAGCTGTCTACAATATGATCCATCTGCAATAGTCAATATTCAAAACCTTTAGTAGAAGCAATCTCTGTTCATCACTGCAACAAGGAAAGTGTTCTTCCTATAGCTCCTATGGTCCCACTTGTATCGTCTCTTTAAAGTGTGTATATATCTTTTTTTTTCTATTGTGTCTTTTTATATACCTGTCTTCACTTCACTTTGTGAATTATATATGCCTGGATAAGTGGACAGAAACTCTTAGACTGAGATGAAAAAACACACATCATTTATCCAGCACAGTCTTCATGTTTTTTCTCACAGGTGTTTTTGTTGAGAATTTATTTCCAACTTCTCATTCATGTATTGTTTCTTGTTCTCTATGGCTAGCTAGCACAGGCCAATGGTAAAAAGTCTAGTGAAGGCTTGGTTACGTGTGGGGTCCCACAAGGGTCCATTTTGGGCCCGACATTATTTTTAGTATATATAAATGACTTAAGTAATATTGTTGAAAATTGTGGTCTGTATTTATATGCTGACGATACGGTGGTATCATCAACTGGACCGGATTTACAGGTACTCACTACCAAAATGGAGTCAGATTTAGCTCTTCTGGAATTATGGTTTAAAAAAAAAATTGACATTAAATGCTAAAAAGACAAATTACATGATTTTTGGTCTGAGAAATAAATTAAAGCTGATTCACCACCATACACTCCATTTTGGTATGACGTTGATAGAAAGGGTACAGAGTGTCAAATATTTGGGTATTACGTTAGATCCTGTGCTTAACTTTAACAAACATGCTGAGTCATCCTTCAGAAAAATGATATTCAAGGTGTATCAACTAGCTTTCTTGAAAGATTGTATGACGATATCTATTAGATTAAATATGTATAAAACTATGATATTACCGCATGTGGACTATGGCGACATATTTTACGACATAGCTGGTAAATATATTTTGGATAAAATGCAAGTTACGCAAAATAAGGCACTCAGAATGTGCCTAAGAGTAGAGCCAAGATTCCCTACTATATTAGTGCATCAACGTGCCAAAATATCCACGTTAAAGGCTCGTAGACAAATGCACACTGTAAATTTTATGTTTAATCAGAAAAATAATGAAGCTATTGTGAATAAGAGGGAGGTTTTCACCAGAGCCCATGATGCTATCTTATTTCTCACTATTAAACCTAGAAATGAGACCACAAAAAAGAGTGTGCTGTATAGAGGAGCTTTATTGTGGAATGCTTTATTTGTTGGAATATAGAGCTATACGAGGCCTTCAAGCTTAACAGGAAAAGGTGGCTCGGAAGTACTAATTATCCTTAAAATATTCAAATTGTAATATGTTATCTTGAAGGATACGGTAGTATGATTGTGCAACAATGTGTATATGTATTTAAAATACTACCGAAAGAATAATGTATCAGCTGATCTGATGGTAGTCGGATTGTGAAAATTCCTGTGTAAAAGCTAATTGTCAAGTAAGGTTTAATCATATACATGGATACAGGGCTTACCCGGTTCTGACATCCTATTACACACCACTTATTAATAGTGTCTGTATGTACACATGAGGATATGGTTAAAAGTTTAATATTTTACTAAAGCGCTCACATCTATAACAGGGGGCTATTTTATTACATAAATTGTGATATCTAAAGATTAAACAATAATATTTCTGGGTTATAAAAAACCCTTTTGTTATACTTGATAACTATATGATGTTCATTTATTATAATAGATCAGCGAAGTGTGTTAGTATTGAATGCTGGTGATATATATTTTCGAGCTGTATAAGTTCTTTATGTTGCCAGGATAAATAAACGGGAATGGTGTATTTACATCTTCTCATACTCAAAAAAATGTTCTCTGTTCTGCAACTATATAATAGGTTTTTATTACTTGTGTCTACATCTTCAATATTCTGTCATATCTTTTCATATGCCGTTTCCTACTTTCATATGACTACATCAAATAGGCTTGAATTATTATTTCCATCTATTTTTTTCTCCCTGCCTTCCTGCAACAATTGTACCTCCCTGCAACTACCAGAGCTATATTTTGAATCTCTGCATGTTTCAACTCTCAGAGCGTAGAGGAATAGAGCTAACCATCAGTAACATTTATGTCATTGGTGGTGGAGTTCTGAGCAGATGGGGTTGTCTTGGTATTTTTGTTCAGCATATTATCAAGCAGTGCTGCCTTCCAGGAGAAGCTTTTGCTGACTGGTCGTGCCTTCAGTTAGGCATTGCACCATTCCATTTTAACAGCTACCAAAGAAACAAAAGTCAGAATGCTGGGATCCATTGTTGCTGTCCGGTGTGCATTGAATGTGTCAATCAGTCAGACTCAGATTGCCTTTTGCATTACATTACTGAGAGGCGTGAGAAGGCTGATGGTGTCTGGTTACATTTGTAACAAAGAACTCAAAAGCTGCCAGCCCTGTTCAGAGATAATGATTTTTTTTTAGCGTTCTGTCCAGGAGCTTGTGGTTGGTAAGAGACAATGTTTATTTCATATTTAGATCCTTTCTCATGGACTACGTAGCCCTGATGCCTTCTTCAAAACTATAAATAAGGGAGTATGGAAAAGAATCTAACAATCTGAAATTAGTTTTTGCTGATATACAGAATGCTGGAGAATGAGACTGAGACAAAGACCATAACAATTCTATGAATACATGAAACGTGTCAGAAAACAAAATTACATCACAATATATTGGACCACTCCCAAGGCCCTAGTTTACACAGATGCAGTAAATGTCCCACACATGGCAGCAATCTGTCACAGATAACTCCTATACATCCTGTGTGCACAGAGCAACTGTCTCTCACCTACAAGTAGAACACAGCCAGATGACTTGGCCTTCTCCCGTATCCCATCCTCAGTGTCCATGTGACCCTGATCTCTGGAAACTAAGACAGGTGTTACTGTTTCTACTCTGGTGGCAAGTATCTCCACGTCCCTCTAGGTATCTATAGTACTACGAGATACTAGAAACCAACCATGCTGAAGCATATAAAAAGTAGATATAGGATATTGGCAAGTAGGAATATATACTGGCTAAAATCAAAAACATTGTTAGCTTGGTCAATAGAATAAATGGTGTCCTCAAAGGACTCAAAGGCTGGTATACTTGATCCCACACACTGGGCAGTAACGGGCATATTCCTAATGTCTCCGCCAGGGGGAGTGTGGGATGACCTTAAAAAGATCAGTGGCTGATGGGGTAGACAGTGCATCTCCTCATTTTACCATGCATAAAATAAGACTAGTTCCATTTTTTTTCTTTTAGAAAGAGATCCGCTGCCTACCAGTTTCAATGCATGGTCGATCAGACAGCTTTTCTTACCCTCTCAAACATAAGTATATATATTATCCTGTGGAACTAGAAAAAAGGAGAGATGTAAGTTGATTAACATGCAGCTAGCTCTCAATGGGAATGGTACAGCAGGCGGGAAGGGATGATTACAAGTGAAGTAATCTGTCTAGTGAAGGCAACAACAGGACTCTAATGGGATATAATTTATATAAAGAGTCACTGTTTACCCCTGTGTACCCTGTGCAGGTGTACAAAGGAACTTTGTCTCTGTCAGAATTACTCCTGTGTTATTTTTACACAATAGAGTGGTGTTTACGAGAACAAAATTACCATAAGAGCTACTAATATTGATTCATTTAAATGTGGTTTCAGGTTTTGCAAAAAGGCTCTGCCTCTTTCCTTAATCAATCTGCAATATCCACCTGCTTTCCTCAATGTTCCCCCACCAAAAGCCTTCCCTCACCCACCTTCTGGAATTAGATGTGCCCTCCCCACAGCTCTGCAACATAAGCTCCAATGGGGAAATTAAATACTTCGACACACTCCCGGTGTGCGCCCTGTGTCCTGCTACCCTCTTCCTGTAAATACCTCAAGGTGCGGCCATTAACAGTCCCAGCAGTAAGTCTGACACCAACCCTGTGTACGTGCACAGACTCCCAAAGACTAACTCTCATCACCTCAGATTTCCTCAAAGAGCAACTGTATCCTGGTGTCCAGGTATTATGTCAGGCACCCCAAACCCCAGTGGTCACAAAAACCTTCTCTCCCCTCCATCCTCCACTAAGGCCTTCCCTTCCCCACCTTCTTGACTCAAGTGGGAGAGACTAACGACCAAGAGTTACTCTGGGCCTGGCCCCCTGCCTCATTCTGCATTCTTCCTGTCATTATCCTGTTGTCCGGCCGTCGTCCTAGCGCTGACTCCAACACCAAGCCTGTATACGTGAACTGACTTCAAACAGCAACCTTCACCACCTTGCACTGTTCTAGGAAGGTTCTAGCTAATGCCCCTCCCCCAGCACACATACATACATACATGTATATATACTCATCACTCTCAGAGACAAAAAGTGGTCTGAAGAGCAAAAAGTAGATAATTCAGTATCTGTTCTCATACAACTTTCTAAGGTTCAAAAGACATGTCAATTATGAAAGAACATATGGATGGACTACCCTAAAAAGGCATATTGCATTTGTTCTGATCTTTCCCTTTTGAGGGGACTGTCAAATTAGCTGGTATTACTTCCTTATATACAAAAGTACTAGTCCTGACTACTAAAGACTATAGTCAGCAAAACCACGACCTAGGTCTATGTCATCCTGGACCAACACCCTCAAGAGAATCAGCCAAAATATATTTTTCTAAATCAATTTTGAATCAAATCAGTCATTTTCTATCTCGCCACTCCACAAATCTCCATGCTGAAAAGGTTCAAGATTGCAGATCAATCTCTCAAAGCTCTTGCCATCTGTCATTCTATGTTGATATCACCAAACAGCATCTCGAATACAAATGAGAAGTAAATTTTGGAGAAACTGGAGGAAACATAATGTGCTTTAACCAGGTGGTTACACCTTTGGTTGCTCATGTGATATGTGATATGGGTTAGGATATAACTGAATTTCGTATTGGATGGTTTATTCACACTCAACGCTCAATCCAAGCCAAGGATGGAAACAGCCATCTAAATTAAAGGTGCAAATCGACATTCACAGTAGAGCTGGGAAACATGCTCAGCCCTATGCCTATGGGCAGTGGTGGTTTTATTGAATGAGGGCCATGAGAGCATTACAAATCTGTCAGATATGTTGGTTTAAAGAAACCTGCTCAACGCATCAATGGGACTAGAGTACACTGAAACCAACACGGTTGTAGTATTAGTGGAGGATCCGTGTAAGGCCTTATAGTACAACTAGGGATCTGCCCTAATTTGAATGCTCCTCACGTAGCCGTGGTTCTATATGTCAGTCTTCCCCAACAATAAAGTGACCTCGTAAACTGAGCACGTAATGGGAAGAGGAC
Source organism: Harmothoe impar (assembly GCA_947462335.1). NCBI lineage: Eukaryota > Metazoa > Annelida > Polychaeta > Phyllodocida > Polynoidae > Harmothoe > Harmothoe impar. Next base: position 2,338,841 of record OX381713.1, read on the forward strand.
GTGAAGACAGGATGCACTGGAATGTATTGAGGACCCACATCCCCTTGTGGAGGGCAATAAATGGGCAATAAAAGGGCCGTACAGAATGGAAAATTTTGTTCTAACCCCATTTACATGAACACAATATGTTTAACAGCGTTGTAAATGTGCTGGCAATCACAATTTCTGTTAATGAAGATTTTCATTTTTGATTTCAATCTTCATTTATAGCTTAGAACGATGAAATAAGTTCACAATATAGCATCCTCCAATTGCATTTGGCAATATTGAAGGCTCATACTACGCATTGACTGCTAATTGCTCCTTTGAAAATTGGCAAGAACACATGAGTAGGTTTAAATATATCTTATTCTGGTACTATCCTCAAGTCTTCCAGACTTTAGCCGTTATAATGCCCTATTTGGCATAGAGCATTCAGTTTGTAGTTCTAATTTGGTCTAATTTTGTAGAACTTACATGCTCCATGTTTCCTCTAATTTTCAAGGTCTGCCTTTCGGCATTAACAACGCTTTTCTCTGAGATGCTGTACTTTCTCAGTCATCATCCTGTTTGAATTTCTGTCCTTCCTGCCCATTGCACCACTTCCCCCCGGGTGTGCTGCAGGGTTTAGCACAGTGAGGAGGGTGAGGAGGGCTGGTGCATGGGAATGTGAGCCGGGAATGTGGTGTGGACTAGACTGTTCCTTGGAATCACCACTTAGTGGTCGGAGCAGGACAGAGGGCTGGCGTAAAGGAGGCCTGAATGTAGTTTACTGTGGGGAGAGTAGTAGACCCTTCTACTCTAAGAGGCACTCTACCTGATGCCAGAATCACCAAGGACAGACTTCTAATGTAACAAATTTACTTGAGCGCATTGACAACAGCAGCAATGACTGGGCCAGAGCTGAAATTGTGGACTCTATTTGTTTGTGATTAATTATTACACATTGCACAAATCAGTAATATTCCTGCCTACATAGGCTGATCTTCTATGGCTCTAACATTTTTTTTAAAGGCCTGTGCCGCAACAACAACATGCTGGCATGGCAGACATCATTTTAATCTAGACTGACACAGTGTTGACATTAGGGAGCTTTGATGGTAAATCCTGGTTTCATAACGAAGGTGCAGGGAACAACTCTATAGTTCCAGGCTGGAATCATTTCTTTGGTCCCAATGATATATGAGTTTGTCCACTCTCCCTATAGTGGTAAGGTATGATGTATTTATGGCCCATATTTCGAGGTACAATAAGTGTCTAGAATAAAAAGAAACTGGGTCAATAATCCTGTGATCATGATAAGGATTCTCTGGCTACTTGGTTGGTGTGTGTGTGTGTGTGTGTGTGTGTGTGTGTGCTTTGAATACCTCAATCAGTCTGACTCAGATTGCCTTTTGTATTACATCAGTCACAGCCGTGAGAATGCTGATTGCCTCCCGTGAAGCTTGTCAAAAAACACTGCAAGATGTGCTGTCAGAAATAATGGGTTTTTGAATAGGGAAAATAATGGAATCTCCAATTGAAATTGGCAATTTAAAGAGAAGACAGGTGGAAATATTGCCTTTGATTCCATGCATGCATCTGGAACGGTTTAAACGCACCATTGTTGTATTACAGTGTGCAGTGACATTTCATGTGTACATCTGCCTTTTTTTGCACATCTAAAGCTACGACATATCATATTTATTATTAGAGGTATTAACAGTTCAGATTATAGATAAATGAAACTCAATTGTCCCATTGGTACTTCAAGCATTCTAATATGTAAGATTCAACTGTAAACCTCTAGAAGGTTAAAATGGATCCCTGTCCAGGCCTGCATATGATATATATTTTGAGAATCAATCTTGGTTCTTGAATCTTATAATTTATCTTAACTCTCACACATCCCACAGATCTACATGTATGTGGTAGCAAAATGTCCAAAGTCTCCTTCTCCCCAGTCCCATTATCACTGAGTCAATAATAAAGCAACAACATCCTTCCCTAGACAAAAATGCAGGGTGCCAAGGGGCCTTTCTGTTCACGTCACACATGCATGCCTCTTGGTGTTTCTGGTGACATTGATGGAAGTGTTAGATTCTGACCGTGACAAAGATGAGTGGCGTGAAGACTGTCAGGTTCTCTGCATCATATTACTAGATTCACACTCTCCTAGCACACTGTCGTTATAAAACTCTGACCCACATTTAAGTCAGAAGTGCCTGATAGCTATATTTGCTTCTGCAGCGAGTGTAAATGCACAATTATTCATGGTTTTGATTAGTTAAAGATGAGTTGGTGAAATAAAGTCGCAGTATAGAGCCGATACTTGTCAGTTAGATATAGAACATGGATATACTACGGTACACAATATTCATATGTTTTAAAGTGTGCCATCTGAGAAATGTAATAACATTGGGAACATACTTTCAACTAGGGAGGCAGTAAAATGTGTTGCCATTCCAATCAGGCATGGGGAACCCCGGAGCTAGGCAACAAACAGAGGCGAGAAGGAGAGAAAATCATAGCTGTTTTCCAATATCATCTTTGTTTTAGGACCTTAGGCAACATCAGTGGACCCTGCTGCCACATGTTACAAATGATAGCACGGCAGATCATAGAACCAACCAGACATCTTCCCGTTTTGTTTTTAATCCTTCTGGCTGCACAAAGGAATGTATCTTCGGACAAGTTCTGTGTTCTTTTATAAAGAAAGGAACATCACAGCATTAAGGGCTTCAAGCACCAATGTTGATGTTACCCAACACAATTGTACAGCTACATGCATGTTGTAGTTCCTGGTTACCGAAGAGAGTATGGGTTAAATTATCCTAATTGTTAGGTGTATGCCTGGTCATATGATATTGGGCACAATGTTGCAATAGGCTGCCCTGACAAGTGGGTAGCTGACCTGGCTTAACAACGGACAGCAGGGTGAGAGAAGGATAGGTAGATCTAAATGACACTCTACCCACCCAGCCAACCATCCCATGGGACACAGAAGCATGGAATAGAACCCAACACATTACTCAAGAGCTGCATCAAAAACACCTTGTGTGGGCCAGCTCTAGAAAATCACTGATAAATCAGAATGTGGAATAAGCATTGGCTAGTCCAAGAATAGCACTTGATTGTTTCAATGTCACTTACCGACATAGTTTGTCATACCTACTCAGAATATAGAGTAATGCATCAGCAAAAGTCAACTCACCTGAAATAATAGACATACATTTTAATTCAGGACAATTACAGTAAGAAATATATATTATTTAGTATTTGATAACATGGCACAAATACGGAGGAAAGGGCAAACAATCCTGGTAGCCTATCGGCATTAAATTGCATGTTAGAAAAGGATCATGAAAAAAATCAACAATCATTCTTTACTGAAGGTCCTTTGAAGGGAATCATTTAGCTGTACAAGTACAATAAACAAAGTATGAAATGATGATAGATACAAATAAAAACTAAGCAACTCTCTTTAATCAATAGTATAAAGACAAAGGTTCACGAGTTTTGGTCTGTAGCCTGGGTTATTTCACGAGTTGAAGGTAGGGCCGTATTTCACGATGAAATAGCTTTTTCTACGTCGTTCAAATGTAAACAAACCGCCATTTTGATGACGTCACGGGCCGTGAATTACGGCGATGGGTTATTTCATGGGGGGTGTGCAATACGGCGATCTTTAATCAGTAGCACTGCCGTATTTCATAAAAAATAAAGAACACATCTGTCACAGTCCAAATTACCCTTAATCTAACAGAAGAGAACTATTCCCAAGCCAAAAGCACAATTTGTGTCTGCCTATATATGACCAAATGTCATGAATCGTCTGGATTTGAGCTGCCAGGGGGCTCAAAAGTAAATGTCTGAATAGGGTTTCAACATTTTTTATACAAATAGTATAGTTGTTTGGGATTATAGACCATATATTTGGGTAGGTTAAATATCATTATTAAATCTACAGTATAGGGTCATAAGTAGGTGCATGTAGACACGACTGAGCCCTCTTTATAAAGTGTAGGAATTTTATATGTATCTGGGATGATTCCCTATGAAAAATGGTGCATTTTATAGGGTTTTTGTACTAAAATGGCTACAATAAGGTAGGAATCGACTGTACATGGTTTGGAGCATGTTATATTGATTGAAAGGTTTATAAGGAGGGCTCAGTCGTGTCTACTGTGATAACTGGTGTATAACAAAGTGTTCTGATCTATAAGCCAAAATTACCAGGAAATATCTTTTCAAATATGAATTATATATTCTAAGTTATAATAGAAATAACTTGAGATGTGCATAATGTGTCCCCTTAGTATCTTTTCATCAAAGGGCTCAGTCGTGTCTACTCGGGCTCAGTCGTGTCTACTCGGGCTCAGTCGTGTCTACTCGGGCTCAGTCGTGTCTACATATGGCCATGGCAGGGGTGCAATATTGTTACTGTGTGGGATCTTTCCTTCCATATAGGGGTACATTTATATGTGATGGACAATAATCAAATATATAATGCATGGAGGCTAGGAGTGGAAGCTTGGGCTCAGTCGTGTCTATGGTCGTGTATGGTCAGACTACCCCTGGAACATTGTCAATAGTCAATGGGCTCTAAAAGCTATGCTATTGGAGTTAGACTTACATTTTTTTTTTCATTGTCTAGGTACATAATTTAGGCTTTTTCTACAATAGCTTTATTATGTTCATGATACATTTTTATTTAGGTAGGGCCATGTTTTGTTTGGGCTCAGTCGTGTCTATGCAAAACTACCCCAGCACTTTTCACCATACATAATGTTTATCAAACATATCACATAGGCCTAAATGGTCTTAAAACGTTCCATACCATATAGGGTAACTGGCAAAAAAAAGATATGTGCAGATAGCTCTATTTATAGAGGGGTACTTACAGCATAATGTCAAATCATTTTTTTTATTGTCAAAAATGCCCATTTTTTGGGTGTTTTTTCCCCCATGGCCCCCTAAATAAGGGTCTGACATAGGTGAAACCATGGTTTCCCTCGTAGATCTATCCAAGCCCGATCATACTAGACCAAAAAGATAACTTTATATGTCATTTGGAACATTTTATTGATTGGAGAAGGAAAAAAGTTCAAATCAGGACGATCTGTGACATCTGGTCATATACTGATCTCCTTTTCTCACCCCCTTCTATCTATCCCTAAAACCCCATTATCACCAACACACCTGACCCCTTTATATGACCTGCTTATGAGGCACTGTGAAGGAGGCTATTCATCATTGCACCCATAACCACTGAACCAGCAGAACCCTTTATTGGACCCACTGAATTACCCCCTTGTCAGCTGCCGATGTGTACTCCATCCGTTATAGCCACTACATACCTGCGTTACCTTAGCACAGGTCTCCTTGGTGAACTGCATTTACTTAATTTTACATTGTTTCCTGTAAGGTTTTAGACTCTATTCTTTCTTTAAAATTAAAATGGAACAGAACACTAAAATCCAATAGCTGTGCTTTATACATATCTGTATAATGAGTTTCATTTTGCGAAATGGTGTATCATCATATGGTCTCCACTTGGCACCAAAATTTAAAAATACTCAAACACAATCAAATCACTTTAAATCGAGTATCTAAACTCTCCTAAACAGGCTAATTGATGAATCAGCCGCAGCAGAGGGCGTAGACCATAGTAAATGGTCCTTTCATCTATCAGCACAGCCTTATATAGGGACACATCCATCTCAACCCACATCCCCCTCAGGGCCAAGCCGACCCATCCCAGACACATCTACTTTTCATGTCTGTCACAGCCGTTATCAGCCACCAATCACCTCCACCTCACTAGTTCTCATTAGACATCAGTGCTCCACGATGATTTTCTTCTCTTACTGGGGAAGGGATGCTATGCCAGAGGTATATTTGGTGGCTTATTAGTCCCAACATAACATCAATGCTTTTAGATGGACCAACTCACATTGAATGAGGTTCTGAATAATATTATGCCCCTCCTATACCCCCCCCCCCCTCCCTTTTATGATCAATGTCTATTATCCGTACCATTTTAGGAGAGAATCTAGGTGAATTGCTGTTACATTAGCTGGCTTTCAGACAGTGTGCCCAATTACACCCCACATCCAAGGCCTAATCACCGATTCATGGACCACCTCCCACTCTGAGTAGATTCTAATGCTGCAAGTGGAGTAGATTAGAATTGTTCATTGGTAATATTAAAGCCACAGTGTTGGTGCTTAGTTGATAGAAGATTGCCACAACAGACTGGCATTAAGGACAGTGAATCTCATATTATTTCAAGCAACAGCCACCCATTTTATGTATATAACATATTTTGCATGCTTACAAAAGTTTCATGCCAATAATTAACTTTTCTTCATTTGCTAAAAGTCCTTGGTTACAAGAGTTAGAGAAATGCCAGGTAAGCATTTTAAACTTAAGTCATATCTTTTCCTCATAATGAAATGACCAATGCAGGAGTTACAGTGGTGGAATGCTTATAATGGCACAATAGGAAAATACTTTTTCATTGTAAAAACAGACAGAATAAAACAACCAATGGCTAACGGGTAAGCAGTGCATCAACAGCATCTCCCATTCATGTTCCCATTCAAAGCAAAACATAGCTGCTTTTTTTTTTTTACCTTATGAAAGGAAATCCTCTGCCGTGCTGTTTATATGCATGGTTTATCACACAGCTTTTCTTACCCTCTCCAACATCCGAGTATATCACAGCTGGATGAAGAGCAAGTACAAAAATTAGTGACGCCAGCCATGTGGAATATGGTTCCCTTCCTGCTAACAGTGTGTGCTCTGTCACGTGACAAGGTGGCATTGTTGCGTGACTAATGTTTTAAAGTGAAGCTCAAGGCTAAAACAAGAGGGGCTCTGCAGCTCCAATTAAAAGGCACTTTACATGCACCTGCCTGTCAGTCTTGGGTTGGACTACCAGTGCAGAGTGATAGTGGGGAAGGGATAATTACAAATGGAGTAATCCGCCCAGTGATGCAAAGACAACACCCTAAGGGGTATAATGTACATTTTGGTAGAGCTGTTCAGCTGGAGTAGGCCAGCATATTTTCCAGGATCCTAATGGCCTATAATGTATATTTTGGTGCTGTTCACCTTCTGAAGGTCAGTATTATTGTGTGCAACAGGAAACAACGTCCTTACATTGAAGTATGATATCCCTCTATGGTTCCAGCTTCTAAAGTCCCTGCGTTAGCTGTTCTGGCTATATTTACCCTCAGAAGATGTATTGCTTCCCCTTGGGAGGTCTCTCACAGCAAGAATAAAATATGAGTCTACTACTAACTGCAACTGTTGTCTGCTTGGGCAACAACCGTATTTGTCAAAAAAGGAAGAATGTCAGCTGCACAATATAGGACTAGGCGAAAGGTAGAATTTTTCCTCTGAACACAGTTATTTAGCTCACCTTCTAGTTTGTTGATACACCCACACACAGCAAACAACACTATCTCATTAACCCACAGCTAGGTCTCTTATTGCCTTCAGCAAAGCGTTCAGCTTCCAGGACAGATACATTTGATGAACAGAGATTTGTTGCTTGATATCTCTGCAAAGGTCAACAGTTATACCTTTGACTTTTACATTGAATGAATATTTTGAGAGCACCAAAAAAAATCTGAACAACACATTGTTAATTCAAGGTTAAAGTCAGTACATAATCAAATAGCTTGCCAGCTAGTGTAATTGATTATGCAGTGATCTTTTGTCTAAATCGTGTTAATAACAAAACCTTTGGATATTGATAACTAAATACAGCAGGTTCTAAGGTATAGCTAGAAAGAGAGACCAACTTTGTCTATGCTCACCAAAGGTCTTTCTTTTTATATGTTCAGATCCAATTACGAACAAGGACTCTGTATAGTACAGTAGATACACAGCAACAATTCCAAGGATATATCCTGTTCCATATTTGATGTATTCACATTGCAGACAATGCTGGAAGTAGATTCTGAGGCAAGATGAATTATTTTATCTGCAAAAGCCTCTTCTCATATATCCTATCAGCCCCAGCATCTACATGACTGTTTTACCTGGTACCTAGCAGCCTGGTATCCAGCAGGCTTGTTCTCTGTCTGCACTTTGACAGAGAGATACCACCAACACCACTGCTTCTAGAGGGTAGTATGATATGAAATATGTAAGAACAATACAGAGACACATGGATGGGTATGCCTAAACGGGCATTATATGCACACAGAACACAGGACAACACTTTTTCTTTGTCATACAAAGAAAAATGGCACTCATTTTCCCACTTACTAGTTCCATATTATTCCACTGCTTGCCAGTTTTATCCCATAACCGATCAGACAGCTTTTTTTTACCCATTCAAACATCAGCGTATATATAATACTCATGTTAACATTGATTAGAAAAAAAAGAGATGCGAACAGATTCACACGTGCCTAGCTATCAGTTTGAAGGGCGCTGCAGGCGGGAAGGGATGATCACAAATTGAGTAACCCGCCAGTGAAGGTATTGACAGGACCCTAAGGGGTATAATGTATATATGTATATGTGTATATATATATACATATATATATATATATATATATATATATATAAAGAGAGAGAGAGAGAGAGAGAGAGAGAGAGAGAGAGAGAGATGTTACTGTTTTCTCTTTTCAGCCTGTGTAAGTAGCCATCATTTTAAACCTTAGGTAGGCATAATGTGGCAAAAGCCATTCTCATATTTGATCTGCTTCAAAATCACTGCTCGGCTGAGTTGATGCTTTCATAGCCCTTGGGAATATGTGTACCTTCAGCTACAGATATTCTTTTTAAGAGAATAGAAGTCTGTTTACAATCACTACCTCCTGAAGCTTGTTAGACTGAGCTAGATCAAGGATAGGAGAAGTCATAAAGGAGGACTTGCATGTGATTTTTTTTCTAATGCAATGTTCTGGGTCTTGTCCTCCCATGTCCTCTCAGTACCGGATACAAATACTACGGCTAGAAGTAGCTGACACAGGCCTCACTGTTGAATGATGTGTTCCCAGTAAGAAAATCTGAATTAAGGATTAAGCAGACTTTTTACCTGTACATAGGGACTGTCTGACAGAATGTTTCACAAATCTGCCTTTTACACATTACAGTGATGTTAATCAAAACAAAGTACCCATTTTTTAAGAGTTGCCAATATGGATAAATTAGAATGCTGTTTCAGGTTTCGCAAAATTATGAGTGAGCTCTCCCTCTTTCTTAAATCTAACTGCAATATCCCACTGCTATCTTCAATTCTATTTCCCATCAAAAGCCTTCCCTTGGCCACCTTGTCCACTTGGGTGTTCCCTCCTGCAACTCAAATTGTGACGGGGAAATTAAATACTTCGACTCACTACCGGTGTGGGCCCCTGTCTCCTGCTACCTTCTTCCTGTAATTATCTCAGAGTCCGGCCATTAACAGTCGCAGCAGTAGGTCTGACACAAACCCTGTGTACGTGCACAGACTGCTAACAGCCAACTCTCACCACCTCACACTCTCAGAAAAGGCAACTGTATCTAGAAGGAAGTCTATGTGAGTCTGCAACTACAAATCTCCGGCCTTGACTCAAGTGGGAGAATGGGAGAGACTAAGGACTAGGAGTTACTCAGGATCTGGCCTCCTACCTCCTGCTCCATTTTCCCTGTCATTATCTCAGGGAGGAAGGATAGTCTGCGGAGCAATGATAAATATTTCAGTAATTGTTTGCAGATACTTTTCTAACTAAATGTGGGCAACAAGAGCTATAAACATCTGTCAGGTATGGTGTAAAGAGAAATCTGCTCTCCAAGCAAACTGCTGAAACCATTTATTGGACCTTACACACAGGATAACACAGTTATAGTTTGAGTGGGGGATCTGTGTAGGGCCATACTGAGGATCTGCCTTACTGCTAATGCTCCTCACGTAGCCATGATTCTATTTGTCAGGCTTCACCCACAATAAAGTGACCTCGTAAGCTGGGCATATACGGGTTGGGGACAGGAAGACAAGATGCCCTGAAATGTATTGAAGACCCAACTTTTCCTAGTGGAGGGCAATAAAAGGACAATAAAAGGGCTGTGCAGAATGGGACAAATTAGTTTTAGGCCCATTTACATAATCAGAATTAGTTTAACAGCATTGTAAATGTGCTTGGAATGCACATGTTTTTGTCAAGGAATGTCTACATTCATGTTGATTCTAATCTTCATACATAGTTAAATGTAATGATATGAGTACTTGTAGTGTTGTAGAACTTACATGATCCAGATTTCCTCTAAGTGTCTTTAATCATTATCTGCACTTGGCTCAGCAACCATGCTGTCAGAATTTCTGTCCTTCCCGCCCCTGCAGAACCTTGCCCCCTGCAGGATTTAGCACTGTTAGGTGGGTGAGGAGGGGTGGTGCATGGGAATGTGAGCCAGGAATGTGGTGTGGACTAGACTGCTCCTGGGAATCACTACTTAGTGGTTGGAGCAGGACACAGGGCTGATGTAGTTCACTATGATGATAGTTGTAGACCCCTCTACTCTAAGAAGCATTCTATGTGATGCTGGAATTACCAAGGACAGACTTCTAATGTCTTGAGCGCATTGACAACAGTATCTTGACTGGAATTATTTCTTCTGAAACAATGACATAGATTGGAAGTTGAAGGACCCATAAGAGAAGCTAGGGGGTAGTTGTAGAATAAAAGTATATTAGGTCAATAATCCTGCAACCGTGTTGATCCGATCAGTTCCATGTCCATTTGGTTGATCAGCAGGACAGGTTTCATGGTCATTTGGTGTAGGTGTGTGTGTGTGTGTGTCTGTCTGCTTTGAATGTTCCAATCAGTCACTGTGATAGCCTTTTGTATTACATCAGTGACAACCTTGAGAATGCTGATTGTCTCCTGTGAAGCTTGTCAAAAAAGCTGCAAGATGTGCTGTTAGAAATAATGTGTTCTTAAATGGGTGAAATAATGGATTCTGGAAATGTGGGTTTGTCATCCCTGGTCAAGAACCTTTCCTTAGGTTTTCCTTGTGCATCTTCATCCACCAACGCTTAGAGTTATTTCCTATCAGTTTTTAATCTCCTTGTTTTCTATAAAATGATCCAAACTCTGAGGTGTAACAGTAATGCTTGCATTTTGTGACCAGGCTTGATATATGGTCACTACATGCCACCAAAAGACAACCTTCTTTGTTACTTTAGCATTTGCAATTTATAGCAGGTGTACAGCGTTCTTAGAGAAATTGGTGAAAGAGAAAAGTATATCTAACATTGTCATTTTTAGGATCATATTGCATCCCCAGGTGAAAATGTTATGACACATAGAGTGTAAGGTTAGATGAGGACAGGCTTGCTGTAAAAAAAAATTTCAGCAGGAAGCAACCCCAAAGTGCCCTGAAGTAACTGGAAGAACCCCATTATATACAAATGCAGGCTGAGGAGACCCAAGTGCTATTGGGCACACTCTCATTGTTAAGGCTGCAGCATCCCAGTAACAGCTTCCTCCAGTCCCTGAGGTGCTGGTTCAGACTTCCCTCTAGGGAGACAGGAGTGGTTTGTGTGAGGAGGGGGAGGTGGTAGCAGGATGTGGTCGTTGCAAGATGCTGGTGCTTTCATATCTGGGCGGATGGTGGCCATGTGCAACCTAGGCACTGGCTGATGGTGGCCATACTGCGTATAACTGTAGAGTCCCTTATATCAGTGCAGGCAGATGCCAGCTATGATGTGGTAGGTATCTTGCACTGATGGCAGCCATGTTGAATGCATACACAGTGACTGTGTAAAGGAAGATAGGTAGGATGTACGTTAAATTTTACCATAGACTGCACTGGCAGGAGGTTGATGATAATAGGGGCTTGCTGTATTCCTTATAAGAGGCTTTCCTTAGGATACGATGACTCTTCACATAGAAATAGATTGAAAAAGATCTGGTACATTTGGCAGTATATTTTCATGAGCACCTCCCTCTCCTGAGCTGTCTAATTAATGAATCAGCTGCAGCCCAGAGCTAAGATTTTGGTAAATCAGTGCAGCCCTCTATAGAGGGACACGTGAATCACAATCTACATCAACCTTAGAGCCAATCTCACCCATTCGCAGCACATCTCCACTTAATCTCTGTCACAGCCTTTATCAGCCACCACCCAACTACCAATACCCTTATTCTGATCAGACAGCAGTGCTCTACAGTGATTTTCTGTCTCTTTTTGGGGTAGTGTTCCAGAGGTGCTTGGGGTGTCACAAAAATCATGAAAATCAATGCTTTCTGATGGACTCACATTGAATGAGGCCCTGAAGAATATTATGCTCCTCCCATACCCCTCCAAACTATCACTCTCTATATCCCATCTGTGGTACCACTTTAGGAGAGAATCTAGGTGAATTGCTGTTACATTAGCTGGCTTTCAGACAGTGTGGTCAATTATACCCCACATCCAAGGCCTAATCACTGATTCATAGACCGCCTCCCACTCTGAGTAGATTCTAATGCTCCAAGTGGAGTGGATTAGAATTGTTTATTGGTAATATTACAGCCACCATGTTGGTGCTTGGTTGGTGGGGGATTTGGTGTGCGAGGTTTGCCCCAATACCACAACAGACTGGCATCAAGGACAATGAATACAATCTGCTTTTCAGGCAACAGCCACAGTCAGTGACCATTACATATTTCACACTTTATATTGTACTCTTCTCAAAAGCCTTTGATCTGAGTGAAAGTGATGTGAATAAAAATATTGTACTTTCTAGAGAATTTATTTTTTTAAATAGATATTCAAGTAGCAAGGTCTGAGGAATGATAGGAAGTAAGGGAAGGAAAAATAGTAATTTTTCAACTTTATTGACTTTTCCTAACTTTATGCTTTGAGCAGTTCTGTCAGTTTACATCATGAACCCCTGGTATTGGGGACATACTGAGATGTATCCTGATGTAATGCAGGATTTCACACAGTAATATGATGTGTTTGCTTAGTGGCTAGTACTATTCTCAGTGATATGTTTACATTATGTTGGCTGTCTAGAGCTACAATTAACCCTGATAGATGGTATCATTTTCCTTCGTTGAACTATTATCAACGTGGTGTAACTTGATCACAAATACCTTACTCAGAAATGTACTAAATCAGTCAGCATTGTAATGAGGATTGTTACCAACTAGCTATGTTTTATCTGTTTATACACAATGGTCAGAACGATTAGGGAAATCCCAGGCAAACATTTTAGACCTACATCATCTAGTTTCTTTGAAATAACCAATACGGGAGACAAAGGATGATATATGCTTAAAAGGACATAATGTGTCTCCCAAAAATAGGACAATGCTTTTTCCTTGTAAAAAGGGAAGAATGTCACTAAAACGTCACTAAAACAATCTCCCACCCACTTTCCCATTCACAGCAAAACCTAGGTGCAGCTTTTATCCTTATAGAATGAAATCTGCTGCCTCACTTATTTATGTGCATGGTCGATCAGATGGCTCCTTTTATCTCTCCAACATCAGAGTATATATAATAGCCGAATGAACACAAAGTAGAAAAAAGAGAAGTGCAAGCCATGTGGAATGCCGTCTCCTTCCTATTAAGCATGTGCGCTCTGTCACATGACAAGGTGGCGTTGTTGCGTGACTAATGTTTCAAAGTGAAGCTCACGGCTAAAACACTGGAGGCTCTGCAGCTCCAATTATAAGGCACTTAACATGCACCTGCCTGTCAGTCTTGGGTTGGACTGCCCGTGCGGAGGGATGGTGAGAAAGGGATAATTACAAATGGATTAATCCGCCCAGTGATGCAAATGACAACACCCTAAGGTGGTATAGTCTATATTTTGGTACAGCTGCCCAGCATATTTTCTGTAAAACTAGACAGCAGCCTTCAAAGGAGGAATGCAGTAATCTTGTCTCCCATTGGGAGGAATGTTGCTGATGCTCAGAGAGAAGCTTGGTCTGCGACATCTCTATAGTTATCAGCATTCAGCATTTACTTTCATGAATAATGATATTAGGGCACACATTATCATCTTCGAGATATCCACAAGTTCCATTCTGCATATCAAATTTCCCTTTAATTGGGAAAAAGCTCCATAATCTATCACCTGCATTGTATGTCATGGAATATGCGTTATCTCAATACTAATAACTTTGAATTTTCTACCATAATCCAGCATATGCTCGCCACTAACTGGCATAATCAAACTGATGCCCTATCTATGTATCGTTTGGTGCAGGTGTTGTGGGGAAATGTCTGCATAATGCATGAAAACACGCCTGCATTCCTTCCCCCCCACCCTTCCTAGAGCCTGTTACCCTCTGTCACACCAACATTAACAATATATACCTCTACCCTTGCAGTTTGAAAATGCCAACGTTAGCTGCTCTGGCTTTAGCAGGTTGGGAAAATCCTACATTTCATACTATGCCGGGAGAAAATAGGGTGAGGGGGTTTCTCCCCTTGATTTCGGGTCAATATACATGTAATGTTAGGTTCAACCAGAATATCCAATTTGCTAATATCTAAACCTTATTTGCTGAAAATGATTAACCTATCTGCATGTAGATAATGTGGTTATCTACGTACATGTGAATGGGCTTGAATGACAGTTTTGTATTTCATGAAATATAACTATTTAAATGACAGAATATAACCGAAATAAGGTATATTTATATGTGGACTCCCTCCCCCCTTCACCCCTCCCTCACCACCCCACCTGGATAAGATACAGCACCGGGAGATTCCCCCTTGGTGGTACAGGCCGGCGTTGGCCCTTATCTCTCCCAGCGGCCCTTATCTCTAGAGATAAGGGCTGCCGCCGGTCAGTACCTCCAAGGGGAATTCTTCCCTCAGTGGTGAAATCTGCCCTGTGGGCTTTTATACCTGTAGTGGAAAAAGTCCCAGAATTTCCAGGCCTGTTTAGTTATCATGTGGAGATGTATTGCCTCCCCCTTGGGGGTCTGTCATAGCAGAAATAAAGCATGGTTCTACTGCCAACTTCCCTGAGCTAGTGCAACAACCGCATTTGTCAAAAGAGAAGACTATCTGCTGTACAAATATAGGACGAGGCAAAAGGTAGAACGTTTCCCTCTGAGCACAGTTATCAAAGCTCACCTTCCCCTGTACTGAGAGGGCCACAGTAAACAACATGCTCTCATAAACCACAGCTATGTGAAACAGCAAGTATCCTATTGCCTTCAGCAAAGTGTTCCGTTTCCAGGACCAATATATTTGATGAACAGAGATTTGTTGTTTGATATCTCTGCAAAGGTTGAAAGTTATACCTTTGCATGACTATTACATTTTAATGAATATATTGAGAGCACCAAAAAACTAAAAATAGTTTATATCTGAACAACGTAGCATTTATTTCAAAAGGAGTCAGCAAATATTCCAATAACTTTTGCAGCTAATACAAGTTATTGCCCAATGTCTAATTCTTGTTAATAATAATATAATCATTGGATATCAATGTGTAAATCAAAGTCAAATGAATCATCTCATACAGGATGATCAGTCAACAACCAAATTCTATCGTCATCATACGGGACAAAGGTTCAAGTATCAATGTCCAAATAATAACTAATGTTTGAATTGTGAATAAATGAAAAATATAGCCTATATTCTGCAAACATGGGGTAAATAAATATTCTTGATTGGACTAGGAAAAGGAGAGTGATATGAAGATCTATGGGTCTAAATAGAACTCTTTCAGCAAAACAACCTAAAGACTCTTACAGAAACTTACAGAAATTTAAGGTCAGAAATAACTTTTGAACTCAGAACAATTTTGGAATCCTGATGCAGTTTGGCTCTAGAGTTCTGCATATTTGTCTAGGGAAGTCCAATTTTAACATGAGAAAAAGCAAGGAATGAAATAGACAAACAAAAGCATCCTATCCAGAAGCAGTAAACATCTCGCACAAGAAACATTACCCTATATCTGCCAGAGTAGGACAATCCTCAAGGCTAATCTAGCTGTGTTTTATTAATGTGGTAGGTACCCATGGGACCTCTGTTAAGGAAGGTAGGTGGGGGTAGTCTGTCATAGTCAAAGGAACTATATGTATATATACAGCTCTCTACTCTACCTCCAATCAGCACGTCTCTCTCTTGAACAGCCTAATTGATGAATCAGCAGTAGCACACAGCGTACAAAGTAGTAAATGATCCTTCACACCACTGGATCTCCTGATCTCTCGGCACAGCCTTATATAGGGACTCACCAATCACCACCGATATATGAACCCCCATCTATTTCTGACTCATCTACACTTCATCTTTGTCACATCCTTTACCAGCAACAAAATTACTTCCACCACACTAGTTCTAATAAGACAGTTACTCTCCACGATCTTCTATTACTTTTCTTTTTTATCCTTTTTTAGTGGGAGTTGCCCAATGCTGAACTAAGTGCGTAGGGGGGGATATAAAAATAAAACAGGTGAATGCATTTTGCTAGGTTTACTCACAGATATTTATTTATTTATACATTCCATTCATGCAAATCAAACACATAAACTGGCCCTTGTACTGCATAGACTACTTCTTGCAGTTACAGCTGCTCCCCCTGCCGCCCCCCTCCGCCTCTCACTGCCAATGCCTCAACTGTGGCATCATTTTGGGAGAAAATCTGGGCAAATTGCTATTACGCTAGCCAGCTTTCAGAAGGTGGGGCCCATCATCCAACATCAAATCTATGGGTTACAAACAACCTCCCACAACCTCAAACTACCTGCTCTACTTTCAACAGATTCTAATTCTCAAAATTTGAATTGTTTATTGGCAATATCAAAATCAAGGTGTGAGTTCTGAAGTGCATGCATCAGCAGATTCTAATTCTCTGAGTGGGAAGAATTAAAATCACTCTGTTTCCCATACCCAAAAGGCAGTGCTGCTTTATGGATGGATGATTCCGTCTGCCATCTACCTCACATCAAGCTGCACATGATAACTAACTAGTGTTTCCTCATCGCCTACATATCTTTATAGGGAGATTTAAGAGCAGAGATTACAATTGGCTGGCATCTACAGGGGGTATTTCATGGTGATGAGGCTTTCCAATTATCATACACACCCACTAAGCAGAATGAGGGTGGTGGCTTAATGAGTGGGTGGGATCTCACCAAACACCACACTAACAATGCAGTTGTAATGGCACTAGTTGTCTGTTGTTTTATACTCCTCTTCATTCTCCTTCTGTGTTAGAGGTGTTTTAGCCGCAACTATAACTTGTTATATTGGGAGAGGGATTTCATTAGCACAATCGCTGAAACTGTTGCTGAGTGGTATGCTCAATTATTACTGTTTTACTAGTCTAAGATTCTTTTTTGCAGTTCATTAATGAAACCCATCACATGAGTTGATGATCAGACACAATGTGATCTTGTGTTTTGAGAGGTGATTCCAATGCATTGCTGATTATCATCTCCCTGACATCAAGTGAAAAATAGTGTGTGGTACTGGTAGGACTCAAACAGAAAACACAAATGATTCAGCATTTCCATTTCACCGCTTCACATGGACTTTCCTCTTCTTTTTCTTTTACAGGAGCTAGCTGTGAGAACTAGGCACATGACAAAAGCCCCACACTCCTATCTGTCAGATAGAAGCCTGTCATCTCCTCCTAATTCAGACTGTGCTAAAGAACGGAACAGATCCTTCTACTGCCATAAACTCTTTACTCAATTGGAGTCTTCTAGAAATCTTTCCTACTGTCTCAAAAGAAAATCACTAGGAGAACAATGGGCTAACATAGCAATATTTGACTATTGTCCTATCCTTGGAAACGTGTTCTTATATGATAATTATTGATCCTTTTCAATGTAAAAGTTCATCTAATTGCTGTCTGCCTCAGCTTGGATGCATTTTGGATGGCCTGGTCTAAATGTGATTTTCTTTTCGAAAGCAGTGTTCAAAAGATTGTCATCTCATGTGTTTACAGTCCTAGAGAAAGAGACTAAGTAAGTACCTGACATAGGAGCCTGC
The DNA here is from genome assembly GCA_947462335.1 of Harmothoe impar. NCBI lineage: Eukaryota > Metazoa > Annelida > Polychaeta > Phyllodocida > Polynoidae > Harmothoe > Harmothoe impar. Next base: position 2,356,754 of record OX381713.1, read on the forward strand.
GTCAGTACTGAAGATAAACAGGCTGTTTTCCTTACAGAGATTTACACATTGAGGACTAAGAAGCTTCCTCTACAAAGGTCATCCCGAGAGGCATTCTCTGCAGGAGAGATCATATAGTTACATGTATGTACTTTACATAATACTTTTTTTTGTTGATAACAACAGAGAGCATTCCTGAAAACTCGAACAAAACGGGCGCGATACAGCACTGCATTGACACTTCCATCATATTACATGGAAGGGAGGATCATGATATATACCCCTCTAAGCAAGATTGGCCTTGTTCAGTATTATGATATAATGTGATATCTATATAATGCTCAATTTGAGCAAGAAGCTCTATCTGTTTGTATGTGTTTGTATTAGAGACCCATGTATTTGAAGTTGTCACGGACCAGGCTGTAACAACCAGTCATAGCCTGACAGAAACATGTCTACCAAACTTGATACATGTGACTTGTTCTCCTTCTAACTCCACCTACAGCCATTCATCACACACATGTCTCACTTGTCAATCTCTGGTGTGACAGTAGTTGACACTGTGTGGGACTTGAAAAGCTCATGTAGAGAAGTATGTGTCACTTAATGGATGTTGAGAAGCCTCTGACTAGAATTTGTCTGGTGCGTCTCCCATACGAAAAGTGATGATCTAGACTTAACTCACTTGACAGCTTAATCCACTGTGAAACCAGTTTAAAAGTTTAAGCAGCTAAAACACTTCTAATGCCTGAGGGCTGCAAATTGCTTCAATTCATTCAAGAAAGCACCATAATCTCCAAACTTCTCTATACCCTCCCCCGTCTCTGCTAACAACCTCAGCAACCGCTGCCCTTTTTATTCCCATTTGAGGCAGCTGTAAAGGCAGCTGTGGGAATAACTGTACATATAAGAGACAGCCATATCATTCTTCAAGCTATCTATGAAGGCTGTATTACCGTGAAATGAATTATGATATTGGCTTCTGCGTGGGAGCTTTGTAAGAGCAGCAATAAGGCCTGGCTATGTATTGCAATTAGTGGAAGATGATTTCCACAGTGAAATAAAGTTACAGTCATTCCTCATATTACTGTATGACTTTAAATTAGCATCAACATAAGGTCAGTGACCTGCCTTATCTTCACCTCCATCTGGCTATAGTAGACAGGTATAGACCACAGTAGACACTGAGCAAAGGCATGAGGCTTTGACGCTATTTGTAAACCAGAAGCCCTGAGAAATGAGTCGTCAGTCTACTGTGGCATGTGGAAGCAAGAGCTAGTGAACAAAAAAGGATGGGAAGGGGAGAAAGTTGTTTCTGGATTCTAATGATTTCTCAAGGATTTAGAACCTCAGGCAGCAACATAGCCTGCTGCTGGCAGATGACAAATGATGGTTCTGCTGATCAAACAACTAACTGTACAGTCTGCACTTAGCTTCTGTGTTGTCTGAGTGCACAAAGCAGTGCATCTTCACACAACTTCTGTGTTCTTTCATCAAATGAAATAAGCACATTTAGGGCTTCATGTTGCCTTTTTGTTTCATTATAACATTTATCATCTTGCGGTTTCTGGTGCTGGGTGTTAATAGATGCATTCTGAAATTCTCTGCTTGGCCAACCAGACTATGGGCTGCTTTATCCTGGTGGGCAGGCCTCCCCTGGTCATGTGATATGGGACAGAATGGAACAGGGATTCTTATTAGATGGGCAATTCCCACCACCCCTATCTGCCCTTACAAGTTGCTGCCTCAATTGGCTGAATGAGAGAAGGGAGGGTAATATAAAGGTATGTAAACCTAATTTAACCCTATCCTCACTTGCAAAGTACCCTGAGATATCCATGGGACAGATCAAATATGAAATTTGATATACTTACAGAGACGCTTACTGTCAGGAATTGGATAATTTAACTCACCTAAAAACAAATAAGTGAATGTAAATTAGAAAAATAACAATATGAAACGGATGATAAATAAAGGTAATAGAACCATCATACACATTGGCAATTACTCTGTTCTAGAGTATTTGGCGTGGGAAATCTGAATTCTTATCGGGAGAAAGTCAATATTAGTTTTTGAAAAAAGTAAGGAACTCTTTGCAGGCAAGTAGGGAAATAAAGGAAAGCAAAATCATGTTCGTCCCTCAACACTATAACGGACATCTGGCGTGGCCCAAATTACCCTCAATCTGCCAGAGTAGGACTATTCCCAAGGTAAATCCAGCCATGCTGTATACAATCAGTCCGGACCTTGTCTCATGGACGACGCTGACTGCCCCTCTTCCCACAGACCCTCCCCTACCAATCCCCCATGCCCCATTACCACCAACACGCCTGACCCTCCTGCTGACCTAATTAAGTGGCACAGGGAGGCGGCCATTCCCAGCTCTGAGTGCCCTCACAGGATCAGCAGCCTGCATATTCGACCGGCTAAATTACCCGCTTGTCAGCGGCCCTCGTCTCCTGCACCTTTTATAGCTGTTTTATATTCAGCTAAGGTAGACTCTTCTGAGATTACCATTGTACAGCTTTCACGGTTTGTCTGCAATCATGATTGTAAATATGTACACAAGCCTATATAATCATATGTAACATCACAGACTGTATGGTTACCTATGTGGTCCTTACATTGTGATATCATCTCCAATATAGTATGTGTGCGAGTCCTGCCATGAACTTGTTGTGTTGTAGGGGTTTTACCCAGAATAATGAGAGATGCAGGAAGAAACTGAAAAGGGTCCTGAAGAAACTAGAGGAAAGCCCATTATATGTGAATGGAGGCTGAAGGAAGAACCCTGTCCTAATGGCTGCAGTGTGAGTGTCCTCCTATTGTTAAAGTTGCAGCATCCTGGTACAGCGTCCTCCACTAGGGAGGTAGGGGTGGGGGTTTGAAGTGGGAGGAGGTGGAAGTCGTTGAGTGAAGATGGTCGTTCTTTATTGACGAATACTATACTATCTGGGTACTGACTAACAAGGGATTTACTTTGTCCTGATCTCAGCCAGTGCTTGTACCATTGGGTTGTCTTAAGGATGTCACACACTGGACAGTCTCCTATATAACCAAGCATGAATGGTGCAGAGATGGGAGTTACTGCTTTCAATGAAGGTGTGTGTTATGCAGCAGGGAGCAGGTAGGGTGTATTCCTAAGCAGATATAACAGAACCTTCGATTAACCATGGATGAGGAAATCAATCGAAATATATCTGTAACCTATATCTGTCCATATTCTAGGGCATAGGACATGGCTCTGGGCAGGACATACCCTGCAGGGGGTGACCTCCTTATGCTGCATTGTGTGATAATAGCCTCACACCACATCCCCTGGATGCTTTATGTGCCAGTGTCCCCCTACCATGCTGATCCCATCCACTCACCAACCTCTTTATACCCCTTCTCCTCCTACCCCCATAAACTTACACTCCCCACGCAGAGTCTTTGAGTGGTCTTTTTCCATGCTCATATTGCGGAGGTTTATGTGCCACTTCTCATCTATACTCCGTGGTCAGGTCCCAGAAGACAATGCCCTGGTCTGAGGGAGTTGATACCTTAAGGACTTTATTGAAGGACAGGTATCAACATGCATATAATGTGATCATCCCCTGGTACCCTGATGGGGGCCCTTATTGAAGACTTTGATTCATTAGGATCGGATATCCCTGATTAATTAAAACGTGTATTTGGTAACTGCTAGAGGATACTAAAGGAGAGAAGGATCGACCATGTGGTTGGTTAAAGGCAGCTAGAGAGTTCACGGCTAATATGTATAAACTAAATTACCACATTCAAAGTATTTGGTCTGTTTGTTCATAGATATTACATGTGTTACCAGCTAGCATTATATTCATAAAACTCATATACTTCTTCCTTGTTCAGTTTTGCCGTCTTTCTCAAGAAGAAAATGAATATTTGAACAATGCAGATACCCAGGGACGGATACATATTGAAGGATGAATAGTGACAAAAAAAAAGCTAAAATACTCAATAACAGATAGGATATTATAAGCACTACCTGGCAACATTTTATTACTCACCACTAGACAATGCCTGTGTTTTTACAGGGAAATCAATTTGCTGCCTTCCACATACACGGTGCAGAGCAAACACCTCTTTTTTACTCTTTTCTCTGATACAATGCCTCAAATGAATGTAGCTGAAAAAGGATATGAAGCAATATAGAATACTGTGGAGCACAGAACAATGTGTCTCTTCCCCATGCCAGACAAGCATGAATGCACATCCATGTGACTGCTTCTGGTAGGTTGCTTTGTTACATGTTTAAATGTAGTTCCCAGCTACACCACCCCAGGCTCTGCACGTCCAATTAAAAGGCAGTTTACATGTAACTGACAGCCAGTGTTAGCGGGTGCCAACAGCAAAAAGGGATGATTACAAATGGACTAATCCGCCAAGTGGAGGCAATGACAGACCCCGAAGGTTGTATGTTGTATAATTATATACGGGTGTCACTGTTCTGTGTCCTGCAGGCAGCCATATTGTCCCCCAGTGGGATACATGTTAGTGGTCATTGGGGTATTGTTTTGTCCTTGTTAGCTGTGAGTCTTCAGGGAGCCAATGAAGAGCCTGGAGTTCATTTCAAGTCTCTGTTGTTGCTGATACTTAGTTCAGGTGAACTGCTACAGCTGTATAGGAGGAAGTGAAAGCTCATTATTTCATGTCAAATCCTATATGGAGGGTAGTCAAGAGTGTTCAGCCAGGCCTTCCATCAGAATTTGAAAACCAGACACAGCCTGACAAAAATATGTCTACCAAACATGAGATTTGTGTTTTGTTCTCTGCCTAACGTTACCTACTGCGATCTACCACACAGACCACAGCTGCCGGGCTGTCACTTGTCAACTTGTGGTGCAACAGGATGTGTCACTTAGTGGGAGTTGAGAAGCCTCACACTCTGTGCTGTACTATTTGAGGTTGAATAGCATGTTACCTAGTAACATTTCTTGTATATATGGTTGCTTTAATGGAATACCCCCTTCTTGTTATGATGCATGAATGGTGTCCTGGTGAGTAGCTCAGTATAGTCTCCAAGGGGTCCAGAAGCAAAGTGAACACCCAGCAAGAGAGATTTAGTACCCATCACCATCAAATTGATGCCCCCTGTGTTTTTGTCACGGAATGTCTACATTCATGTTGATTTTAATCTTCATACATAATTAAATGCAATGAAATGAGTACTTGTAGTCTTGTAGATCTTACATGATCCATATTTCCTCTAAATGCCTTCAATCATTATCCGCACTTCTCTAAGGGATACTATACATTCTCAGTAACCTGTTTGTCAGAATTTCTGTCCTTCCTGCCCATGCAGAACCTTGTCCTCTGCAGGATTTAGCACTGTGGGGTGGGTGAGGAGGGCTGGTGCATGGGAATGTGAGCTGGGAATGTGGTGTGGAATCACCACTTAGTGTTTGTAGCAGAATACAGGGCTGTCGTAAAGGAGGCCTGAATGTAGTTTACTGTGGGGATAGTAGTAGACCCCTCTACTCTAAGAAGCATTCTATGTGATGCTGGAATTACCAAGGACAGACTTCTAATTTGGCAAAATTATTTGAGCCCATTGACAATGGTATCTTGAATGGAATTATTTCTTCTGAATCGATGACATAGATTGGAAGTTTAAGGACCCATAATATAAGCTAGGGGGCAGTTGTAGAATAAAAGTGAATGAGGTCAATAATCCTGCAACCTTGTTGATCCGATCAGTTCCATGTCTATTTGGTTGATCAGTTGGGCAGGTTTCATGGTCATTTGGTGTAAGTGTGTGTGTGTGTGTGTATGTGTCTGTCCGTCTGCTTTGAATGTTCCAATCAGTCACTGTGATTGCCTTTTGTATTACATCAGTGACAGCCTTGAGAATGCTGATTGTCTCCTGTGAAGCTTGTCAAAAAAGCTGCAAGAATTGCTGTTAGAAATAATGTTTTCTTAAATGGGTGAAATAATGGATTCTGGAAATTAGCAATTCAAAAAGAAGCAGGGGAAAATGTTTCCTTTGATTCAAGGCATGTATCTGGAAGGGTTTGTCATCCCTGGTCAAGAATCTTTCCTTAGGAGGCAGGAGTGGTGGATGGAAGGAGGGGGAGGTGGTAGCAGGATGTGGTCGTGGCAAGGTGCTGGTGCTTTCATATCTGGGCGGATGGTGGCCGTGTCTACAACCTGGGCGCTGGCTGATGGTGGCCATATTGTGTATAACTGTGGAGTCAGCCCAGGCAGATGCCAGCCTTGATGTGGTAGTTATCTTTGACTGATGGCAACCATGTTAAATGTATAGGCAGGAACTGTGTAGAGAAGATAGGTAGGCTCAATTTCACCATACACTGCACTGGCAGGAGGTTTTTGATTTACAAATAGATTGAAAATGATTGGGTAAATTTGGCAATCTATTTTCATGAGCGCATCCCTCTCCTGAACAGCCTAATTGATAAATCAGCCGCAGTCTACCGCTTAAATGGCTGTTTTATCTATCAACATAGCCCTATAAAGAGGGACACATCAAGCTCAGCCTACATTGCGCTTAGTGCCAATCTCACCTATTCTCAGCACAAAAAATGTATCTCTGTCACAGACTTTATCAGCCACCAACCAACTCCCACTACCCTAGTTCTGATCAGGCCTCCACAGTAGTTTTTTTCCTCTTTTTAGGTGGTGTTCCGGAGGTGCTTGGGGTGTCACAAAAATCATGAAAAACAATGCTTTCTGATGGACCGACTCACATTGAGGCTCTGAAGAATATTATGCTCCTCTCATGCCCCTCCTAACTATCACTCTCTATATCCTATCTGTGGTATCACTTTAGGAGAGAATCTAGGTGTTATATTAGCTGGCTTTCAGACGGTGTGCCCAATTATACCTCACAGCCAAGGCCTAATCACTGATTCATAGACCACCTCCCACTCTGAGTAGATTCTAATGCTCCGAGTAGAGCGGATTAGAATTGTTCATTGGTAAGATTACAGCCACAGTATTGGTGCTTGGTTGGTGGGGGATTGGGTGTGCGAATACCACAATACCACAACAGATTGACATTGAGGATAGTTAATACTGTCCTCTTTTCAGGTAACTGCCACAGTTATTGCCCATTATTTCATGGCGGATACAATGATCACTATGCTTAAGTACTAGAAATCCCGTATCCCATGCCCCCCATGGGATACAATGTTCCTGTATCACATGGCCTATGACATCATCATTTGTTCAAATTCTTATGGCAATTTATATGCAATTTAACATATTTTTAAGGTTAAAAACCATGAAATAAAGGCAAAGGCCCATGGTCAGAGAATTTTTGGTATTGTTCCCCCCTCGGTGGGGCTGGGGCGCATCCCACTCAGCCTGCGGCTTCGTGGGATACTGCCCCAGCCCCACCTCGGGGGGAACGATACCAAAATATCCTCTGGCCATGGGCCTTTGTCTATTTACACAATTCACACTATATATTAAACTCCTCTCAAAAGTCTTTGAATTGAGTAACAGTTGCTGATGTGAATAAAAAGTATTGGACTTTCTAGAGAATTTATTTTTTTATAGATATTCAAGTAGCAAGGAATGATAGTAAGTAAGTGAAGGTGAAAGGGTAATTTTCAACTTTATTGACTTTTTCCCAACTTTATGCTTTGAGCAGTTCTGTTAGTTTACATCATGAACCCCTGGTATTGGGAACATACTGAGATGTATCCTGATGTAATGTGGGATTTTGCATAGTTATTTTGTGTGCTTGCTTGGTGGCTAGTACTATACTCAGTGATATGTTTACATGTTGTTGGCTGTCTCTACAATTAATTTAAACCCTGATAGATGATATAATTTTCCTTCGTTAAACCATTACCAATGTGGTGTAACAATAATGTAGGTTAATGATTTGCACAAATATCATACACAATTGTAGAACAGTTAGGGAAATCCTAGGCAGACATTATAGACCTACGTCATGTAGTTTCTTTGAAATAACCAATACAGGAGACAAAGGATGATATATGTTTAAAAGGACATAATGTGTCTACCAAAAATAGGACAGTGCTTTTTCCTTGTAAAAAGGGAAGAATGCCACTAAAACAACCAATGGCCAATGGGGTAAGCACTGCATCCATAACATCTCCCACCAACATTCCCATTCACACCAAAACCTAGGTGCAGTTTTTATCCTCATAGAAAGAAATCCGCTGCCTCGCCTTTTTATGTTCATGGTCGATCAGATGGCTCCTTTTATCTCCTTTTTACATCAGAGTATATATAATGGCCGAATGAACACAAAGTAGAAAAAAGAGAGGTGCAAGCCATGTGGAATGCCGTCTCTTTCCTGTCAAGCATGTGTGCTCTGTCACGTGACTAGGTGGCATTGTTGCATGACTAATGTTTTTAAAGTGAAGCTCACGGCTAAAACACAAGAGGCTCTGCAGCTCCAATTAAAAGGCACTAAACATGCACCTGCTTGTCAGTCTAGGGTAAAACCACCAGTGAGGAGGGATGGTGGGGAAGGGATAATTACAAATGGAGTAATCGGCCCAGTGATGCAAATGGCAACACCCTAAGGGGGTATAGTCTATATTTGGTGCAGCTGCCCAGCAGATTTTCTGCAACACTATACAACAGCCTTCAAAGGAGGAAGGCAGTAATCTTGTCTAACACTAGGAGGAATGTTGCTGATGCTCAGAGAGAAGCTTGGTCTGCGGACTTGCAACATCTCTATAGTTATCAGCATTCAGCGTTTACTTTCATCAATCATGATACTAGGGCACACATCATCATCTTCGAGCTTTCCACAAGTCTATTCAGCATATTAAATTTCCCTTTAAATTGGAAACAGCTCCAAAATATACCTCCTGCAGAGCATGTTATAGGAATGTGCATTATATTGATACTATCAACTTAAATTCCTACCATAATACACTGAAATCGGACATGTGCTCTCTACCATATGTGCTTACCAAACTCATGCCCAATGAGACAGGTATGTCGGAGAAATGTGTGAAACACACCTACATCCCTCCATCTTCCTACAGCATGCCCTGCCCTCCTCACTAACGTTAGAGCAATATATATACCTCTACCCTAGCAGTTTGCAATGTGCCCGTGTTAGCTGTTCTGGCTCTATTTACCATGTGGAGATATATTGTCATAGCAAAAATAAAGCATGGTTCTACTGCCAACTGCCCTGAGTTGGGGCAACAACCGCATTTGTCAAAAGGAAAGACTGTCTGCTGTACAAATATAGGAGGAGGCAAAAGGTAGAACGTTTCCCTCTGAGCACCTTTATTAAGCCCACCTTCCAGTGTGCTGATATGCCCACATGAAACAAACAACATTCTCTCATAAACCACAGCTCACAACAAAGTGCATACAATTGTCAAAAAGAAAGACTGTCGGCTGTACAAATATAGGACCAGGCAAAAGGTAGAACGTTTCCCCCTGAACACAGCGATCAAAGCTCACATTCTGCTGTACTGTAAACCAAATTCTCCAATAAAACCCCAGCTGTGACTTCAGCAAAGTGTTCAGTTTCCTGGACAGATATATCTGACCAACAAAGATTTGTTGTTTGATATCTCTGCAAAAGTGGAAAGTAATACATTTGCATGACTTATATATTTCAATGAATATTTTGAGAGCACCAAAACACACATTCATTTCTGAACAACACAGTGTTTATTTCAAATAGGAGTCAAATAGGAGTAACTTTTCCAGCTAATACAAGTTATTACCCATCTTTTGTCTACTTCCTGTTAATAAGAGAACCATTTGATATCAATAACTAAATCAAAGTCAAATAGGTCATCTCATACATCAACAAGAGGATCAGTCAACAACGAAATTCTTTATCACATGAGAAAGAGATTCAGGTGTCAATGTTAATATAGCCTATATTCTGCATACATCACAGGTGACTATATACTCTTGTTTGGACTAGGAAAAGGAGAGTGATATGAAGATGTATGGGTCTAAATGAAACTAGCTCTCTCAGCATGAGACTCCCTATGTGGTATATCTTCAGAAACTCTGAGGTCAGAAATAACTAACAAATGTAATTGCTTTTGGAATCCTCATGCAGTGCAGCTCCAGAGTTCTGCATATTTGCCTAAATAATTTTAACATGAAAAAAAGCATGGAATAAAAAGGAAAAACAAAAGCATCCTTTGCCAGCAGCAGTAAACATCTCACACAACAAACATTACCCTACATCTGCCAGGGTAGGACAATCCTCAAGGCTAATCTAGCTGTGTCTCACGAACATGGGCCAATGTTTTCATCTATGACCGGGTTCAATTTATGACTGGGTACAATCTATGACCAGGTGCAATCTATGACCGGCTAGCAAGGCAAGGCAAATATAGGGGCAATGTAGACAGAAATTGGGTGAAAAGGTTAATAGATATTTTAACACTATATATTATGAATTGCACGGCATTTCCATAGACGTTTGAATCATCTTGGCTTCAAAGACTACACCCAGTCATAGACTTCACCCAGTAAAAGATTGCACCCGGTCAAAGACAAAAACATTGGCCCATGTATGTCAGACACAGCCTCATGGGGATATAACACGCCTGTCGTACGATCTAATAAGATACATATGGTGCCTTTAGAAGTTCAATCGCATCAGTACATCCCTCTCCTTACTGGCCTAATTGATGAATCAGGCCAGAGCTTGCACCAAATAGTGATCCTTTACACATGGATCACCTTATCTATCACAATAGCCTCATACATAAGGAACTATGTGTATATTTACAACACTCTACTCTACCTCCCATTAGCACGTCTCTCCCTTGGCCGGCCTAATTGATGAATCAGCAGTAGCACACAGCGTACAAAATAGTTAATGAACCTTCACACCCCTGGATCTTCTTATCTATCAGCACAGCCTTATATAGGGACTCATCAATCATCACCGATATATGAACCCCCATCTATTTCTGACTCATCTACACTTCATCTTTGTCACATCCTTTACCAGCAACAAAATTACTTCCACCACAATAGTTCTAATAAGACAGATGTGCTCCACGATCTTCTGTCACTTTTCTTTTTCATCCTTTTTAGTGGGAGTTGCCCAATGATGAACCAAGTGCGTAGGGGAGAGATCTAAAAAAATGAAATTATTTGTTGTATATTTCAGTTGTGCAAATGAAGCTCCCCCTATAATCGCCCGCAGGCCTGAAGGATGGGCGGACACTTTTGTCCCCCCCCATATCCTCACTAATATAGAGAGTTGGGGTAAAAATTCCAGAGCTGGGGCCTTTTTGGGCTTACCTAGATGTGGGTACTTTTTAGTTAGGATCGGCGAAAATATTGGGACATCATTTTATTATCATTTGGCGAGGTTGATATATTAGAACAAAGAGAGAGCTGCACACTATGCTGATAAATATTCTTGTATTGACCCTGTCCACCTACAGGAAAGTAGTCCGCCCTAATTATTAGCAAATCAGAGGAGGGGACATTGACCTATATATATATTAGGGTCTGCAATTCATGGTTACTGTCTATTGGGACTGATCAATAGGCCTACTCAGTCAATGACCCTCTCTGATCACTTATAAGACCCCAATTGGTCATCTCCGTCTCACCTGACCCTGTGAAACTCTTTCACTCCACCTAGGATTGTATTAACATCGAGTGCTGGACAAACACATGTATCTGAATCCCCCACTACCCTCACGGGTGAGAGGCAGCAGTCAGCCAGGTGGTTTACACTGTCTCACCTGATTGAACACCGGGCAGGTCAGGCCTTGAGTGCCACTTGACAGAGACTCACAGCATGAGCCATAGTCCTTTCACTACAGAATGGTTTGGTACACTTGGAGAAATAGTTCCACCATAATAGCCAGGTTAATCCTACAAACTCAATTTTGGTCAGCCAGATGATAATAAATCCACAAACATACTCGTCCCCAATACAGCTATTTGTTCAGACCCCTTTAGGAAGGGTGTAATGATATTATCAGCCTCGCCCTGCGGGCTCTGCTGATAATATCACTTACACCCTTCCTAAAGGGGTCTGATAAAAAAAGCTGTATTGGAGACTCGTATGTTAGTGTGTATTTATCGCGATTGCACATACTACTACCTGAAGTTACAGCCACTCCCCCTGCCCTCCCTGCCTTTCACTGCCAATGCCTCAACTGTGGCATCATGTTGGTAGAAAATCTGGGCAAATTGCTATTACCCGAGCCGGCTTTCAGGAGGTGCGGGCCATCATCCAACTTCAAATCTATGGGTTACAAATGACCTCCCACACCCTTTGAACTACCTGCTCTACTTTCAAAAGTTTCTAATTCTCAAAATTTGAATTGTTTATTGGCAATATCAAAATCCAGGTGTGAGTTCTGAAGTGCATGCATTAGCAGATACTAATTCTCTGAGTGGGAAGAATTAGAACCACTGTGTTTCCCCCAGCCAAAGGCAGTGCTGATTTATGGATGGATGATTCCGTCTGCCATCTACCTCACATCAAGCTGCAAATAATAATTACATATCTTTATAGGGAGATTTAAGAGGCTATCATTTCTGAGCAGAGATTATAATTGGCTACAGGGGGTATTTCATGGAGATGAGGCTTTCCAGTTATCATACACACCAACAGAATGAGGATGGTGGCTTAATGAGTGGGTGGGATCTCACCAAACACCACACTAACAATGCACTTGTAATGGCACTAGTTGTCTATTGCTCCCTCTTTATTCTCCTCCTGTGTTAGAGGTGTTTTAGCCGCTACTATAACTTGTTATATTGGGAGGGGGGTTTCATTAGCACAATCGCTAAAACTGTTGCTGAGTGGTATGATCAATGCTTGCTTTTTTACTAGTATAAGATTGCTTTTTGCAGTTCATAAGTGAAACCCATCACATGAGTTGATGATCAGACACAATGTGTTCTTGTGTTTTGAGATTTGATACCAATGCATTGCGGAAAATAGTGTGTGGTACTGGTAGGGCTCAAACAGAAAACACACATGATTCAGCATTTCCATTTCACCGCTTCACTTGGACTTTCCTCTTCTTTTTCTTTTACAGGAGCTAGCTGTGAGATCTAGGCACATGACAAAAGCCCCACACTCCTTTCTGTCAGATAGAAGCCTGTCATCTCCTCCCATTTCAGACTGTGCTTAAGAACGGAGCGGATCCTTCTACTGCCATAAACTCTTTACTCAATTGGAGTCTTCTAGAAATCTTTCCTACTGTCTCAAAAGAAAATCACTAGTAGAACAATGGGCTAACATAGCAATATTTGACTATTGTCTTATCCTTGGAAACGTGTTCTTATATGATCATTATTGATCCTTTTCAAGTTCATCGAATTGCTGTCTGCCTCAGCTTGGATGCATTTTGGATGGCCTGGTCTAAAAGTTAGACATATGTGATTTTCTTTTCGAAAGCAGTGTTCAAAAGATTGTCATCTCATGTGTTAACAGTCCTAGAGAAAGAGACTAAGTAAGTACCTGACATAGGAGCCTGCCTCAGTACTGGAGATAAACAGGCTGTTTTCCCTACAGAGATTTACACATCGGGGACTGGGAAGAAGCTTCCTCTACAAAGGTCATCCCAAGAGGCATTCTCTGCAGGAGGGATCATCTAGTTACATGCATGTACTTAACATAATACTTTTTTGTTGTTGATCATAACAACAGAGAGCATGTCCTGAAAACTCGAACAAAACGGGCGCGATACAGCACTGCATTGAAACTTCCATCATATTACATTGAAGGGAGGATCATGATATATACCCCTCCAAGCAAGATCGGCCTTGTTCAGCATTATGATATAATGTGATATCTATATAATGCTCAATTTGAGCAAGAAGCTCTATCTGTTTGTATGTGTTTGTATTTGAGACCTATGTATTTGAAGTTGCCACGGACCAGGCTGTAACAACCAGTCATAGCCTGACAGAAACATGTCTGACTTGTTCTCCTTCTACCACCACCTACAGCAATCCATCACACACATGTCTCACTTGTCAACCTCTGCTGTGACAGTAGTTGACACTGTGTGAGATTTGAAAACATCAGGAAGAGAAGCATGTGTCACTTAATGGATGTTGAGAAGCCTCTGACTAGGATTTGTATGGTGTTCCTCAATACGAAAAGTGATTGTCTAGATTAAGTCACCTGACATCTTGATCCACTGTGAAACCAGTTTAACAGTTTAAACAGCTAAAAACACTTCTAAAGTCTGTGGGCTTTAAGTTGCCTTGATTCATTCAAGAAAGCTCAATAATCTCCAAACTTCTCTATACCCTCCCCCGTCTCTGCTGACAACCCCAGCAACCACTGCCCTTTTTTTATTCCCATTTGAGGCAGCTGTAAAGGCAGCTGTGGAAGTAACTGTACATAGAAACAGCCATACCATTCTTCAAGCTATACATGAAGGCGGTATCACCGTGAAATGAATTATGATATTGGCTTCTGCGTGGGAGCTTTGTAAGAGCAGCAATAAGGCCTGGCTATATATTTCAATTAGTGGAAGATGATTTCCACCGTGAGATAAAGTTACAGTCATTCCTCATATTACAATATGACTTTACATTAGCAACAACATAAGGTCAGTGACCTGCCGTATCTTCACCTCCATCTGGCTATAGAAGATAGGTATAGACCACAGTACACACTAAGCAAAGGCATGAGGCTTTGACGCCATTTGTAACCCAGAAGCCCCGAGAAATGTGATCACCTTAGGACTGTGTTAATTTCTCAAGGATTTAGAACCTCAGGCAACAACATAGGCTGCTGCTAGCAGATGCCAAATGATGGTTCTGCTGATCAAACAACCAACTGCACAGTCTGCACTTCGTTTCTGTGTTGCCTGGTTGCACAAAGCAGTGCATCTTCACACAACTTCTGTGTTCTTTCATCAAATGAAATAAGCACATTAAGGGTTTCATGTTGCCTTTTTGTTTCTTTATAACATTTATCATCTTGCGGTTTCTGGTGCTGGGTGTTAATAGATGCATTCTGAAACTCTGTGCTTGGTCAACCAGACTAGTGGCTGCTTTATCCTGGTGGGCAGGCCTACCCTGGTCATGTGATATGGGACAGAATGGAACAGGGATTCTTATTAGATGGGCAATTCCCACCACCCTAATCTGCCCTTACAAGTTGCTGCCTCAATTGGCTGAATGAGAGAAGGGAGGGTAATATAAAGGTATGTAAACCTAATTTAACCCTATCCTCACTTGCAAAGTACCCTGAGATATCCATGGGACAGATCAAATATGGAATTTGATATACTTACAGAGACGTTTACTGTCAGGAATTGGATAATTTAACTCACCTAAAAAGAAATAAAGTGATTGTTAAATTAGAAAAATCACAATATAAAACGGATGATATATATAGGTAATAGAACCATAATACACATTGGCAATTACTCTGTTCTAGAGTATTTGGCTGGGGAAATCTGAATTCTTATCGGAAGAAAGTCAATATTAGTTTTTTGAAAAAAGTAAGGAACTCTTTGCAGGTAAGTAGGGAAATAAAGGGAAGCAAAAGCATGCTCTCCCCTCAACACTATAGAGGACATCTGGCCTGGCCCAAATTACCCTCAATCTGCCAGGGTAGGATTATTCCCAAGGTAAATCCAGTCCTGCTGTATACAATTAGTCTGGACCTAGTCTCATCGACGACGCTGACTGCCCCTCTTCCCACACACCCTCCCCTATCTATCCCCCATGCCCCATTACCACCAACACGCCTGACCCTCCTGCTGACCTAATTAAGTGGCACAGGGAAGCGGCCATTCCCAGCTCTGAGCGCCCTCACAGGATCAGCAGCCTGCATATTGGGCCGGCTGAATTACCTACTTGTCAGCGGCCCTCGTCTCCTGCACGTTTTATCACTGTTTTATATTCAGCTAAGGTAGACTCTTCTGAGATTACCATTGTACAGCTTTCACTGTTTGTCTGCAAACATGATTGTAAATATAAATATATATATATATATATATATATATATATATATATATATATATATATATATATAGTTCCCAGATGGTTTTGTTGTCTAACTGTTATATTTACACAAGCCTATAGAATTATATGTAACATCACAGATTGCATGGTAACTTATGTGGTCCTTACATTATGATATCATCTCCGATATAGTATGCATACAAGTTATTGAGTCCTGCCATGAACCTGTTGCCACACATGGATTGTAGGGGTTTTACCCAGAATAATAAGAGCTGCAGGAAGAAACTGAAAAGTGTCCTGAAGAATCGAGGAGAGCCCCATTATATATGAATGGAGCCTGAAGGAAGAACCCTGTCCTAATGGCTGCAGTGTGAGTGTCCTCCCATTGTTAACATTGCCGTATCCCGGCTCCAGCTTCCTCCACCAGGGAGGTAGTGGGGACGTAAGGAGGGGGAGGTGGAAGTAGTTGAGTGAAGATGGTCGTTATGTATTGAATAGTGCTATACTATCTGGGTACTGACTAACAAGGTATTCGCTTTGTGATGATCTCAGCCGTTGCTTGTACCATTGGATTGTCTTAATGATTTCACACACTGGACAGTCTCCTATATAAGCAAGCATGAGTGGTGCAGAGAAGGTAGCTACTGCTTTCAATGAAGGGGTGTGTTATGCAGAAGGGGGCAGGTAGGGATGTATTCCTATGCAGATATAAAAACCTTTGGATAACCATAGATGAGGTAAATGGATCGAAATATATCTGTAACCTTTATCTGTCCATATTCTAGGGCATAGAAAAGCTGCCAAGTGTTAATTGCCACCATTTAATGCAAACAAAACAAAACCAAGATGCTGGCTTAAGCTGGACTCTACTGTGTGATGGCAGTTGCACAGTAGTCAGGACATGGACCAGTGTAGGACAGAGCCAGCAGGAGATCACATCGCCACCTGCTGACCTCCTCAAGTCACATTGTGTGATAATAGCTCCATACACCACCTCCACTGGGTGCTTTATGTGGCAGTGTCCCCCTACCATGCTGATCCCATCCATTCACCAGTACCCCTTCTCCCAGTACCCCCATAAACTTACACTCCCCATGCAGAGTCTTTTTCCATGCTCATATTGCGGAGGTTAATGTGCCACTTCTCATACATACTTTGTAGTCAGGCCCCAGATGACAATGCCCAGGTCTGAGGTAGCTGAAACCTTAAGGACTATATTGAAGGACATGTATCAAAAGGCATATAACGTGAACATCCCATGGTACCCTGATGGGGGCCCTTAGTGAAGACTTTGATTCATTAGGATCGGATATCCCTGATTAATTAAAACGTGTATTTGGTAACTGCTAGATGATACTAAAGGAGAGAAGGATCGACCATGTGGTTGGTTAAAGGCAGCTAGAGAGTTCACGGCTAATATGTATAAACTAAATTACCACATTCAAAGTATTTGGTTTGTTTGCTCATAGATATCACCTGCCTTACCAGCTAGCATTATATTCATAAAACTCATATACTTCTTCGTTGTTCAGTTTTTCCGTCTTACTCATGAAGAAAATGGGCGAAGTAACAATGCAGATACCCGGGGATGGATATATATTAAAGGATAAATAGCAACAAAAAGAAAATCAAAGCTAAAGTACTCAAAACAGATGGGATATGATAAGCACTGCATGGACACATTTTATTACTCCCCACTTGACAATGCCTGTGTTTTTACAGGGAAATCAATTTGCTGCCTTCCACATATATGGTGCAGAGCAGACACCTCTTTTTTACTCTTTTCTCTATCAGAGTATATAATGCCTCAGATGAATGTAGCTAAAAAAGAATATGAAGCAACATAGAGTACTGTGGAGCACAGAACAATGTGTCTCTTCCCCATGCCAGACAAGTATGGATGCACATACATATGACTGCAGCTGGTAGGTGGCATTGTTACATGTTAAATCTAGTTCATTGCTACACCACCCGAGGCACTGCACATCCAATTAAAAGGCAGTATACATGTTACTGATAGCCAGTGTTAGCGGGTGCCAACAGCAAAAAGGGATGATTACAAATGGACTAATCCGCCCAGTGGAGGTAATGACAGACCACTAAGGCTGTATATTGTATAATCATATAGGGGTGTCACTGTTCAGTGTCCTGCAGGCAGCCATATTGTCCCCCAGGGGGATACATATTTGGTTGTCATTGGAGTATTGTTTTGTCATTGTGAGTAGTACAGGTTAGCTGTGAGTCTGCAGGGAGCCAATGAAGAGTCTGGAGTTCATTTCAAGTCTCTGTTGCTGCTGATACTTAGTTCTGGTGAACTGCTACAGCTGTGTAGGAGGAAGTGAAAGGTCATTATTTTATGTAAAATCCTGTATGGAGGGTAGTCAAGAGCTTTCAGCCAGGCCTTCCATCAGAATTTGAAAACCAGACACAGCCTGACAAAAACATGTCTACCAAACATGAGATTTGTGTTTTGTTCTCTGCCTTACTTTACCTACTGCGATCCAATACACAGACCACAGCTACCGGGCTGTCACTTGTCAACTTGTGGTACAACAGTCTGTGTCACTTAATGGGAGTTGAGAAGCCGCACACTCTGTGCTGTACTATTTGAGGTTGAATAGCATGTTACCTCTTAACAATTCTTGGATATTGTGTCGTTTTAATGGAATATCCCCTTTCTTGTTATGATGCATGAATGATATCCTGTGAGTAACTCAATAGTGTAGTAATTGTCAGGAGATTTACTGCAGGGGGTTCAGCATGATCTGATGATACATGGATGAAGCCAGACAATGAATGATATTCCCCATCCTGTGTTACATTAAAAGGTCAATAGTCTCCAAGGGGTCCAGATGCAAAGTGAACACCCAGCGAGGGAGATTTAGTACCCATCACCATCAAACGAAGACACCTGTCAATCCTGTAAACCTGCCTCCCTCTTGCACTGTCCCTCTTCCTATTGATGTTAAAATACTAAATGCATGTCCTTCAAAGAAAAAAAGGTCTCCAAGGTGTCCTGATGCAAACTGTGGGGTTTGGTAGTCAGGCCACATTCTGTAGCCATCTCCATGAAACACCAACACCTCTCAGTAATCCAGTGTCCACTCCCCTCCTTCTGACGCTCCTGTGTCTGCTCATGTGTCTGGCCCTTAGCTCCATTTGAACTAAACCTAGTTTGCATTGCAGGACATGAGCCAGGGTGTGTTTTATCACTTAACTGATCACCAATGTATTCCAACTTTAATGTACTGCACATAGATCTCTTGGTACTATGCGTGTCTCTACATGTTTGGTCAAAATTGTATCTGTTATCACAGGTATCTCTGACGTTTACCTTCATTGCTTGTAGGGGAAGATTTATCCTGAAGGCTAAGATCTGTCTGCCTGTCACCTGATTTCAGGCAGGATGTAAACATGTTTCTTATTGGATGGGCCATTCCCAATGGGGAAGGGATCTTTAGAAATCCCCATCTGAATTGACTGAACGAGGGAAAAAGGAGCAATAATAAGTCTGATATGTTTCTCTATGGAGAAGTCAGTTCTCCCTGCAACCAGCTATAAACCTCTCATGGGATTATTTGACGTTGAATAGAACTTGAACAGAGCAAATACAGACTGGACTTAGGTAAAGGATCTAGTTTGTTGTCATGGGGAGACCTGTTAATGGCCTTTTAGTGAGACTAAGGATGTGCTTGGATTTGAACGCTCCTCACGTAGCCACAATTCTATTTGTCAGGCTTCACCCACAACAAACTGCCCTCCTAAACTGTGCACGCAATGGGTCTAAGACGTGAAGACAGGATGCACTGAAATGTATTGAAGACCCGCCTTTCCCTAGTGGATAGCAATAAAAAGGGCTGCATACAAAGGGAATAACTGCTCTTTACATGAACACAATCTGTTCAAGGCTGTTGTTTTGTCAAGTTAGAATACCCCAATTGTAACAGTTGTTCCTAGTTTCAGTAATATATTCTAAAATATTGAGGCCCTTTCTCATGATGATGCATCATACCGAATACCCTGTAGCCACACATAAGATAGATCTCTGCCTAGAATCCTGTACTATCAATTAAAGCAAGTATATGTATAAGCATATATATATATGCTTAGAGAGAGCATAATATGACAACAACAGTCATCCTTATACAAATACGGCATCAAGGGACCTTTCCTTTCAACCAGACAATTCCTACCTTTGGTATTTCCTGTGCCGTGGGCTGACAGCGTAGATTCTGACAAGGACAGAGAGGAGTCACATAGAGGACTGTCAGCTCCTCCTGCATCATACTGCCACCTTACACTCTCCAAGCACATCCCTCACCTTCTTCCACAATGCATAACTTACAGCAGTGTCTCGCCCCATATTTCTAAAGCTCCCCAGTCATCTTTTCATCTTTTGTTTTCTTCCTCTCATTCACTCATTACTATATGTCTGCATCTACACCTTACCTCACCATATAATTTTATGTCCCTCTGTTCTTACTTGCATCCTTTGTCTCTCTGTCATTATCTTTCTATCACTAAGGAGGCCAGGTATCTAAACCCTGCATTGTAAAGATGAGTGTCTTTCTGTGAAAAGAAACTCTCTCTCTATCATCCTTCTTTTACCATGCCAGTGCCCTTACATCTCATACATTAGACAGAGCATGCCGAAATGGACTCTCTTGGCTGTCATATGACCTACTCTGCCTGGGGAGTACATATAATGTCAATTGTGTGACCTGTAATGAGTGCTTCTTTACATTGTTTACCAAAGGGCTGATCAATTATTGTGCATGTTCATGGGTTCCTGGGATGTTACTTTGTTACTTGTAGCACTTAACAGAAGATCCCCATTAATTGGTTTTAATGTGAATATTGCAGGGAGACCTGATCAATGAATTAATCTTAAAGGTCATGAGAATACGTAGAATAACTCTATTTTCTACATCGATCGCACTCACAGTCCATATCATTTCTCATCATGCTGCATACATTAACCTCCCTCTACAGATAAAAACCTGACTTTTCCTTTATAGGACTGTACAAAACAAAACCTCTTGGAAATCCAAGATCTCCTTAGGCTTGGGAAGCCCAGAGCTAATAAACAATGAAGGGTCGAAAAGGAGAGAACGTTGTTCCTTATTTCTGATAATATCACTAGGTTTTAGAGACTGAGATGACACCCGTAGGCGTCTCTGGCTAATAACATCTGATGGTCCAGCTGCTCTTACAATCAACCTGAGATGCTGCTGTTCTCTTTCTGTGTCACCTTGCTGCATAATGTAGTGGATTTTCATACAATTTCTGTGTTATTGTATTGTATTGAAGTGAAGACATTAAGGACTTCTTGTAGCCATGTTAACACCACACAACGTCATCATAGAGGCAATGCCAGTGGGTTGTAGTATTTTGGGTCAGCCACCAGGGGTAGTATGATGTATATCATCCTGGTTTTCAGGGCCTGTCAAAGTCATCTATTAGTGACAAACCAAGTTAAATGAGCGACTTTTGCTAGATGTTTTATACTTACAGGGGGATGCATTGCCAGTATTAATAGCATTTAGCTTACCTGGAATCAAAAGAGCATATATTTAGGTCTGATCAATATCAACATGAAGAGGCTTCGTACCAGAAGCATCCATGCAGTTTTGCCAAGGAATGAGAACTACAACAATAGAGGTAAAAAACAAGCACTCCTGGAAGACTTTTACATTAATTTGGATGTCTATCTCAAAAATGGTTTTGGTAAAATAATTACCAACTACAATTTAGCGAAATGCTGCTGCTTTTTGAGAAAGAAAATTAGTGCAATGATTACAACAATAAGGTGCTTTGATGAATACAAATAATAAACCAAGGAATCCTCCTCAGTCGATCTGACATCTGGCACAGCACAAATAACCCTCAATCTGTCAGAGCAGGAGTATTCCCAAGGTACATCTTGGCTGGCTGTATATCTGGCTTCATTGACAAGCACATACTCCCCTCACCTCGTACAATCTGTTCCCCTATGCCCCATTATGGGCCACACACCTGACCCCTTATTATGACCTGATTAAGTGGCATGCTGAAAGGGTCCATTCTCAGCACCAGCAGCACAGTTTATTGGGTGAGTCAAATTATCCACTTGTCAGTGTCTTTCATTTCCTGTCCTTTTTATAGCTACTTTATTTTACAGTTAGGTAGATTCCACCGAGTTACCATGGTACAAAATACACAAACCAAGTGTTAGAAGGTATGCTTCTTCTATGAAGGTTGTGAACGACTGAGGATTCTATAGCAGTTCTTGAATAAAAACAAACTAAGTTAATTAATCCTCCAAGCTGTCTGCACTATGGGAGGAGAGGAATCACATGCTACAAGAGGATTTGCGGATTTCCTCTCTGGCATGCAATGAGAGTAAAATAAATGGCGTAGGCTGAGAATTTCTCTCCTTCCCGTCCATGCACAACCTTGTCCCTTGTAGGATTTAGCACTGTGAGGTGGGTGACGAGGGTTGGTGCATAGGAATGTGAGCTAGGAATGTGGTGTTGTCTAGACTGTTGCTGGGAAGCACCATTTTGTGGTCTGAGCAGGACAGAGGGCTAGCAAAGAGGAGGGGCTAGATGTAGTTTACTGTGGCAATAGTTGTAGACCCTTCTACTCTAAGAAGCATTCTATGTGATGCTGGAATTACCAAGGACAGATTCTAATGTTGCAAAATTACCTGAGTGCGTTGACAAGGGTATCTTGACTGGAGTTATTTCTTCTGAATCAATGACATAGATTGGAAGTTCAAGGACCCATAATAGAAGCTAGGGGGCAGTTGTAGAATAAAAGTCTGTCTGCTTTGAATGTTCCAATCAGTCACTGTGAATGCCTTTTGTATTAGATCAGTGACAACCGTGAGAATGCTGATTGTCTCCCGTGAAGCTTGTCAAAAAGCTGCAAGACGTGCTGTCAGAAATGTGTTCTTATGGGTGAAATAATGGATCCTTCAATTGAAATTGGCAATTCAAAAAGAAAGCAGGGAAAATGTTTCCTTTGTATCCATGCATGTATCTGGAAGGGTTTGACATCCCTGGTCAAGAAGCGTTCCTTAGGTTTCCTTGTGCATCTTCATTCACCAATGCTTAGAGTTATTTCCCATCAGTTTTTAATCCCCTTGTTTTCTATCGCATGATACAACACTCTGAGGTGTAACAGTTATGCTGATATATATCTGTATAGAAAGTAGTATTTTATGACAAGGCATGTCATATGGTCACTACACTAATAAACATACATCTAACATTGTCATCTTTAGGACTATATTGCATCCCCAGATGACAATGTTATGACACATAGAGTGTAAGGTTAGATGAGGACAGGTTTTATAAAAAATAAAAATAATACAGCAGGAAGAAACCCCAAAGTGCCCTGAGGTAGCCGGAAGAACCCCATTATATATAAATGCAGGCTGAGAGGAGCCAAGTCCTAATGGGCACACTGCCATTGTTAAGGCTGCAGCATCCAGGGAACAGCCTCCTCCACTCCCTGAGGTGCTGGTTCAGACTTCCCTCTAGGGAGACCGGAGTGATGGGTGGAAGGAGGGGGAGGTGGTAGCAGGATGTGGTCGTGGCAAGATGCTGGTGCTTTCATATCTGGGCTGATGGTGGCCGTGTCTACAACCTGGGCACTGGCTGATGGTGGCCATATTGCGTATAACTGTAGAGTCCCTCATATCAGCGCAGGCAGATGCCAGCCATGATGTGGTAGGTATCTCTGACTGATGGCAGCCATGTTGAATGCATACACAGGGACTGTGTAAAGGAAGATAGGTAGGAGGTAGGCTCAATTTTACCATAGACTGCACTGGCAGGAGGTTGATGATAATAGGGGGA
The DNA here is from genome assembly GCA_947462335.1 of Harmothoe impar. Lineage (NCBI taxonomy): Eukaryota > Metazoa > Annelida > Polychaeta > Phyllodocida > Polynoidae > Harmothoe > Harmothoe impar. The sequence goes on from OX381713.1 coordinate 2,380,492, forward strand.
GGGGCTTGCTGTATTCCCTACAAGAAGCTTTCCTTAGTATACGATGACTCTTCATATAGAAATAGATTGAAAAAGATCTGGTACATTTGGCAGTCTATTTCCACGAGCACCTCCCTCTCCTGAACTGTCTAATTGATGACTCAGCTGCAGCCCAGAGCTAAGACATTGGTAAATCAGTGCAGCTCTCTATAGAGGGACACATGAATCACAACCTACATCCACCTTAGAGCCAATCTCACCCATTAGCAGCACATCTTCACTTAATGTCTGTCACAGCCTTCATCAGCCACCAACCAACTCCCGCTACCCTATTTCTGATTAACACTCCACTGGGTTTTTTCCTCTTTTTTTTAGGTGGTGTTCCGGAGGTGCTTGGTGTGTCAAAAAAATCATGAAAGTCAATGCTTCCTGATGGACCGACTCACATTGAATGAGGCTCTGCAGAATATTATGCTCCTCCCATGCCCCTCCTAACTATCACTCTCTATATCCTATCGTTGGTACCGCTTTAGGAGAGAATCTAGGTGAATTGCTGTTATAGTAGCTGGCCTTCAGACAGTGTGGTCAATTATACCTCACAGCCAAGGCCTAGTCAGTGATTCATAGACCGCCTCCCACTCTGAGTAGATTCTAATGCTCCAAGTAGAGTGGATTAGAATTGTTCATTGGTAATATTACAGCCACAGTGTTGATGCTTGGTTGGTGGGTGATTGGATGGGCGAGGTTTGCCCCAATACCACAACAGATTGACATTAAGGATAGTTAATACTGTCCTCTTCTCAGGCAACAGCCACGGTTAGTGACCACCACATATTTCAGACTATATATTATAGTCCTCTCCAAAGTCTTTGATTTGAGTGACAGTTGCTGATATGAATAAAAAGGTTGTTCTTTCTAGAGAAATTCTTTTTTTAAATAGATATTCGAACAGCAAGGTCTGAGGAAAGATAAGAAGTAGGGGAAGGAAAAATAGTAATTTTTCAACTTCATTGACTTTTCCTAACTTTATGCTTTGAGCAGTTCTGTTCGTTTACATCATGAACCCCTGGTATTGGGGACATACTGAGATTTATCCCGATGTAATGCAGGATTTTGCACAGTTATTTGATGTGCTTGCTTGGTGGCTAGTACTATACTCGGTGATATGTTAACACTATGTTGGCTGTCTCTACAATTAAACCCTGATAGATGATATCATTTTCCTTCGTTGAACCATTATCAATGTGGTGTAACAATAATGTAGGTTAATGATTTGCACAAATATTATACACAATGGTAGAACAGTTAGGGAAATCCCAGGCAAACATTTAAGACCTGGTCATGTTGTTTCTTTGAAATAACCAATACAGGAGACAAAGGATGATATATGCTTTGAAGGACACAATGTGTCTCCCAAAAATAGGAAAATGCTTTCTCCTTGTAAAAAGGGATGACTGTCACTAAAACAATCAATGGCAATTGGGGTAAGCAGTGCATCCAAAACATCTCCCACCCACGTTCCCATTCACAGCAAAACCTAGGTGCAGTTTTTATCCTTATAGAATGAAATCTGCTGCCTCGCTTATTTATGTGCATGGTTGATCAGATGGCTCCTTTTATCTCTCCAACATCAGAGTATATATAATGGCTGAATGAACACAAAGTAGAAAAAAGAGAGGTGCAAGCCATGTGGAATGTCGTCTCCTTCCTATTAAGCATGTGTGCCCTGTCACGTGACTAGGTGGCATTGTTGCGTGACTAATGTTTTAAAGTGAAGCTCACAGCTAAAACACCAGGGGCTCTGCGGCTCCAATTAAAGGGTACTCTACATGCACTTGCCTGTCAGTCGTGGGTAGAACCACCAATGCAGAGGGATGGTGGGGAACGGATAATTACAAATGGAGTAATCCGCCCAGTGATGCAAATGACAACACCCGAAGGGGGTAAAGTCTATATTTTGGTACAGCTGCCCAGCCTATTTGCTGCAACACTTAATAACAAGGAGGAAGGCAGTCATCTTGTCTCCCATCGGGATAAATATTGCTGATGCTCAAAGAAAAGCTTAGTTTGGGAACCAACAACATCTCTATAGCTAAAGCTAGGAAATCAGCATTTATTTTGTCACACATTAGTGAATGATGATATCAGCGCACACATTATTATCTTGGAGATTTCTACAAGTTCCGTCCACCATATTTTATTTCCCTTTACATGGGAAAAAAGCTCGAAAATATACCTCCTGCATTGTAGGTTATAGGAATGTGAGTTATCTTAATACTACTTACCTTGAATTTTCTACCATAATCTAACACATGCTTGCCACTATCTGGATTTATCAAACTGATGCCCTATCTATGTATAGTTTAGTGCAGGTCTTTTAAGGAAATGTCTGCATAATGTAAGAAACACGTCTGCATTCCTTCCTCCCCCACCCTTCCTAGAGCCTGTTACCTTCTGCCATACCAACATTAAAGCAATATCTCTCTACCCTTGCAGTCTGCAATGTGCCAGCGTAAGCTGTTCTGGCTCTATCTACTATGTGGAGATGTATTGCTTCCCCCTTGGGGGTCTGTTATAGCAGAAATAAAGCATGGTTCTACTGCCAAGTTCCCTAAGCGGGGAAACAACCGCATTTGTCAAAAGGGTAGACTGTCTGCTGTACTTATAAAGGAGGAGGCAAAAGGTAGAACGTTTCCCTCTGAGCACAATTATTCAGCCCACCTCCTAGTGTGCTGATATGCCGAAATGAAACAAACAACATTCTCTCATAAACCACAGCTCACAACAAAGTGCATACATTTGTCAAAAGAGAAACATAGGACGAGGCAAAAGGTAGAACGTTTCCCTCTGAACACAGTCATGAAAGCTCACCTTCTGCTGTACTGGGAGGGCACAGTAAACAACATTCTCTCATAACACCACAGCTATGTGAAACAGCAAGTATCCTATTGCCTTCAGCAAAGTGTTCCATTTCCAGGACAGATATATTTGATGAACAGAGATTTGTTGTTTGATATTTCTGCAAAGGTTGAAAGTTATACCTTTGCATGACTTTTACATTTCAATGTATATTTTGAGAGCACCAAAAAAAGTAAAAGAGAGAGTAGGAGTCAGCAAATATTCCAATAACTTTTGCAGCTAAGAAATTATTGCCCAGTGATCTTTTGTCTAGTTCTTGTTCATAAGAGAACCATTAGATATCAATATCTAATCAAAGTCAAATAGGTCATCTCTTTAAAGACGAGAGGATCAGTCAACATCCAGATTATATCTTTATTACACAAAAAACAGATTCAGGTGTTGATGTTGAACTGATTAGTTTGAATTGAGAATAAATGAGAAATATAGCCTATATTCTGCATATATCACGGGTGACTAGATACTCTTGTTCGAACAAGGAAAAGGAGAGTATTATGAAGATGTATTGGTCTTAATAGAACTAGCTCTCTCAGCAAAATAACCTGTAGACTCTCATGAGACCAATGAACCAATACCTATGTGGTATAACTACAGAAACTCTAAGGTCAGAAATAACTAATAAATTTAAGTGCTTTTGGAATCCTCATGCAGTTTGGCTCTCGAGTTTGGCATATTTGCCTAGAGAAGTCCAATTTTAACATGAGAAAAAGCAAGGAATGAAATAGACAAAAAAAGCATCATTTGCAAGCAGCAGTAAACAACTCGACAACAAACATTACCCTACATCTGCCAGGGTAGGACAATCCTCAGGCTAATCTAGCTATGTTTTATGAGTGTAGTAGGTACCCATGGGACCTCTGTTAAGGAAGGTAGGTGGGCAGCCTGTCATAGACGGCACAGCCCTTTATCCAACTGCGCAGGGAGTTCAGAGATAGCAGTGGAGGGGAGAGGCTGTGTGGGTGGGATGCCGGCTAAAGGTGGGTGTGGTAGGGGAAGGGGCTGCCTCTAGTCCACTGTGATTGGAAGTTTCAGACAAGAGGCACTAGCTGTGGTATAGGAAGGCTTATGGCTGTGTCTCAAGAACATGGGCCGATGTTTTCATCTATAACCGGGTGCAATCTATGACTGGGTACCATCTATGACCAGGTGCAAACTATGACCGGCTAGCAAGGAAAGGCAAATATAGGGGCTATGTAGACAGAAATTGGGTGAAAAGGTTAATGGATATTTTTACACTATATATTATGAATTTCAGGACATTTCAGTAAACATGTAAGTCCTTTTGAATCATCTTGGCGGTCAAAGACTACACCCAGTCATAGACTTCACCCAGTAAAAGATTGCACCCGGTCAAAGACAAAAACATTAGCCCATGTATGTCAGACACAGCCTTATGGGGATATAACACGCCTGTCATACAATTTAAGATATATCTGGTGCCTGTAGAAATTCAATTGCATCAGTACATCCCTCTCCTTACTGGCCTAATTGATGAATTAGGCCAGAGTTTGCACCTAAGTAGTGATCCTTTACACATTGATCACCTTATCTATCACAATAGACACATACATAAGGAACTATGTGTTTATATACAACACTCTACTCTACCTCCAATTAGCACCTCTCTCTCTTGGCCAGCCTAATTGATGAATCAGCAGTAGCACACAGCGTACAAAGTAGTTAATGAACCTTCACACCACTGGATCTTCTTATCTCTCAGCACAGCCTTATATTGGTACTTATCAATCACCACCGATATATGAACCCCCATCTATTTCTGACTCATCTACACTTCATCTTTGTCACATCCTTTACCAGCAACAAAATTACTTCCACCACACTAGTTCTTATAAGACAGTTGTGCTCCCAAATCTAATGTTCCTTTTCTTCTTAAACCATTCCTCTTTTGGGAGTTGATCAATGCTTTACCAAGTGAGTACAGGGGGTTTCTAAAAACAGGTTAAGGCTTTTTGTTTTGCCAACTCATAGATATTTACTTATCATTTATTTAAGCAAGAACATAATAAACTGGCCCTTGTCCTGCATAGACTACTTCTTGCAGTTACAGCCACCCCCACTGCCCTCCCTGTCTCTCACTGCCAATGCCTCATCTTTTGCATTGTTTTCGGGTGAAATCCAAGTGAATTGCTATTATGTTAGCCGGCTTCCAGGAGGTGCGGATCCTAGATCAACACCTATGGTTAACAAACCACCTCCCACACTGTTTAACTGTCTGCTCCACTTTCAACAGATTCTAATTTTCAAAATTTGAATTCTTTAAGTGGCAAAATCAAAGTCCTTGTGTTAGTGCTGTAGTGCATGCATCAGCAGATTCTAATTCTCTGAGTGGTAAGACTTAAAATCACTGTGTTACCACAGCCAAAGGCAGTGCTGATTCATGGATGGACGATTTTGTCTGCCATCTACCTCACATCAAGCTGCACATGATAACTATCTAGTGTTTCCTCATCTCCTACATATCTTTATAGGGAGATTTAAGAGGCTATCATTTCTGAGCAGAGATTATAATTGGCTGGCATCTACAGGGGGTGTTTCATGGTGATGAGGCTTTACAGTTATCATACACACATCCACAAAGCAGAATGAGGGTGGTGGCTTAATGAGTGGGTGGGATCTCACCAAACACCACACTAGCAATGCAGTTGGAATGGCACTAGTTGTCTATTGCTTCCTCTTTATTCTCCTCCTGTGTTAGAGGTGTTTTAGCCGCTACTATAACTTGTTATATTGGGAGAGGGATTTCATTAGCACAATCCCTGAAACTGTCCCTGAGTGGTATGCTCAATGCTCACTGTTTTACAAGTCTAAGATTACTTTTTTGCAGTTCATTGGTGAAACCCATCCCATGAGTTGATGATCAGACACAATGTGTTCTTGTGTTTTGAAATTTGATTCCAATGCATAGCTGATTATCATCTCCCTGACATTGAGCGAAAAAGAGTGTGTGGTACTGGTAGGGCTCAAACAGAAAACACACATGATTCAGCATTTCCATTTCACCGCTTCACTTGGACTTTCCTCTTCTTTTTCTTTTACAGGAGCTACCTGTGAGAACTAGGCACATGACAAAAGCCCCACACTCCTATCTGTCAGCTAGAAGCCTGTCATCTCCTCCCAATTCAGACTGTGCTAAAGAACGGAGCGGATCCTTCTACTGCCATAAACTCTTTACTCAATTGGAGTCTTCTAGAAATCTTTCCTACTGTCTCAAAAGAAAATCACTAGGAGAACAATGGGCTAACATGGCAATATTTGACTATTATCCTATCCTTGGAAATGTGTTCTTGTATGATCATTATTGATCCTTTTCAATGTAAACGTTCATCAAATTGCTGTCTGCCTCAGCTTGGATGCATTTTGGATGGCCTGGTCTAAAAGTTTGACATATGTGATTTTCTTTTCGAAAGCAGTGTTCAAAAGATTGTCATCTCATGTGTTTACAGTCCTAGAGAAAGAGACTATGTGAGTACCTGACATAGGAGCCTGCCTCAGGCTGTTTTCCTAACAGAGATTTACACATTGAGGACTAAGAAGAAGCTTCCTCTACAAAGGTCATCCCGAGAGGCATTCTCTGCAGAAGGGATCATATATTAATATGATTGTCTAGAATAAGTCACCTGACATCTTAATCCACTGTGAAACCAGTTTAAAAGTTTAAACCGCTAAAAACACGTCTAAAGTCTGTGGGCTTCAAGATGCCTTGATTCATTCAAGAAAGCTCAAACATCTCCCAACTTCTCTTTGCCCTCCCCCTTCTCTGCTGACAAGCTCAGCAACCATGCACTGCCCTTTTTATTCCCATTTGAGGCAGCTGTAAAGGCGGCTGTGGAAATAACTGTACATATTAGGAACAGCCATACCATTCTTCAAGCTATACATGAAGGCTGTATGACCGTGAAATGAATTATGATATTGGCTTCGGGGTGGGAGCTTCGTAAGAGCAGCAATAAGGCCTAGCTATATATTTCAATTAGTGGAAGATGATTTCCACAGTGAAATAAAGTTCCTCATTCCTCATATTACTGTATGACTTTACATGAGCATCGTTATAAGGTCAGTGACCTGCCGTATCTTCACCTCCATCTGGCTATACTAGACAGGTATAGACCACAGTACACACTGAGCAAAGGCATGAAGCTTTGACGCCATTTGTAAAGCAACACCCCTAAGAAATGTGCTCGCATTAGGACTTCTATTAGAGAGGCAGTGAAATGAGTCGTCAGTCTACTGTGGCATGTGGAAGCCAGAGCTAGTGAACAATAAGTATACAGGATTTGTTTAAGTTCTGTATTTCACCAACAGATTGACATTGAAAGGCCCCGTATTTCATTGAAACCCTTCATAAGGGTTGAAACGAAATACGGGGCCTTGAAATGTCAATCTGCAAAGAATATGCTTGAAGACCGATCGTACCGCCCCTCTTTTCACTCGCCAGTCGAGATTTCGAGATCCATCAAGTTAAGAAGCCTCAACCAAATTTTCTGGGGGGTTAAGGCCTATTTTACCTCATGTGCGTCCAAATATAGGATCTTTTCTCTGGCGTGCGCTATGTTTCTTTCAATATAACTCCATTTTAAAGCTAAAAACTACCATATTACTTTCCGGGGAATGTGAAGAAACCACTCATGAGCTAAAAAACGAAATCGAGCGACGAATTCGTCTCCGCAGTGTCGGGGTATCGAACCCGGGCCGCCGCAGTGCTGAGCGAGAATGCTAACCACCAGACCATCTCGGCCAGGCTAGCTTTGGAAGACTCTGTTGGGGATTTTGAACCTCTGAACTTAGGTATCCTTACGCGCAACTGGAAGTGAAGTTTTTCGCGAAATACGGAGGTTTGAGGAAATACGGGGGCTGGTTATTCAGCTTTTGCAAAATACGAGGCTCAGTGCTGAAGCCTACCCGACTTGATATTTACTCAAACCATTTAAAAATAAAGGATGGGAAGGGGAGAAAGTTGTTTCTGGATTCTAATAATTTCTCAAGGATTTAGAACCTCAGGCAATAACATAGGCTGCTGCTAGCAGATGCCAAATGATGGTTCTGCTGATCAAACAACCAGCCAGACAGTCTGCACTTCGCTTCTGTGTTGCAGTGCATCTTCACACAAGTTCTGTGTTCTTTCATCAAATGAAATAAGCACATTAAGGGCTTCATGTTGCCTTTTTGTTTCTTTATAACATTTATCATCTTGCGGTTTCTGGTGCTGGGTGTTAATAGATGCATTCTGAAACTCTGTGCTTGGTCAACCAGACTATGGGCTGCTTTATCCTGGTGGGCAGGCCTCCCCTGGTCATGTGATATGGGGCAGAATAAAACAGGGTTTCTTATTAGATGGGCAATTCCCACCACCCGTATCTGCCCTTACAAGCTGCTGCCTCAATTGGCTGAATGAGAGAAGGGAGGGTATTATAAAGGTATGTAAATCTAATTTAACCCTATCCTCACTTGCAAAGTACCCTGAGATATCCATGGGACAGATCAAATATGAAATTTGTTACACTTAAGGAGACGTTTACTGTCAGGAATGGGATAATTCAACTCACCTATAAAACAAATAAGTGAAAGTTAAATATGAAAAATCACAATATAAAACGGATAATGCATATAGGTAATAGAACCATCATACACATTTCAATTACTCTGTCCTAGAGTATTGGGCTTGGGAAATCTGTATTCTTATCAGAAGAAGGTCAATATTAGTATTTGAAAAAAGTAAGGAACTCTTTGCGGGCAATTAGGGAAATAAAGGAAAGCAAAAGCATGCTCTTCCCTCAACACTATAGAGGACATCTGGTATGGCCCAAATTACCCTTAATCTGCCAGGGTAGGACTATTCCCAAGGTAAATCCAGTCCTGCTGTATACAATTAGTCCAGACCTAGTCTCATTGACGACGCTGACTGCCCCTCTTCCCACACACCCTCCCCTATCTATCCCCCATGCCCCATTACCAGCAACACGCCTGACCCTCCTGCTGACCTAATTAAGTGGCACAGGGAGGCGGCCATTCCCAGCTCTGAGTGCCCTCACAGGATCAGCAGCCTGCATATTGGACCGGCTGAATTACCTACTTGTCAGCGGCCCTCGTCTCCTGCACTTTTTATCACTGTTTTATGTTCAGCTAAGGTAGACCCTTCTGAGATTACCATTGTACAGCTTTCACTGTTTGTCTGCAAACATGATTGTTAATATATATATATATATATATATATATATATATATATATATATATATATGTATTTATATATATATATATATATATATATATATATATATATAGTTACCAGATGGTTTTGTTGTCTAACTGTTATATATACACAAGCCTCTAGAATTATATGTAACATCACAGATTGCATGGCAACCTATGTGGTCCCTACATTGTGATATAATCTGCAATATAGTATGCATACAAGTTATTGGGGCCTGCCATGAACCTGTTGTGACACATGGATTGTAGGGGTCTTACCCAGAATAATGAGAGCTGCAGGAAGAGACTGAAAAGTGTCCTGAAGAAACAAGGAGAACCGCATTATATATGAATAGTGGCTGAAAGAAGAACCCTGCTCTAATGGCTGCAGTGTGAGTGTCCTCCTATTGTTGAGGCTGAAGCATCCTGGTACAGCTTCCTCCACTAGGGAGGTAGGAGTGGGGGTGGAAGGGGGGCGAGATGGAAGTAGATGAGTGAAGATGGTTGTTCTGTATTGATGAATACTATACTATCTGGCTACTGACTAACAAGGGATTCACTTCTTGCTGATCTCAACCATTGCTTGTACCATTGGGTTGTCTTAATGATGTCACTCACTGTCTCCTATATAACCATTCATGAATGGTGCAGAGATGGGAGTTACTGCTATCAATGAAGGTGTGTGTTATGCAGCAGGGAGCAGGTAGGGTGTATTCCTATGCAGATATAACAAACCTTCGAATAACCATGGATGAGGAAATGAATCGAAATATATCTGTAACCTTTATCTGTCCATATTTTAGGGCATAGAAATAAAAGCTGCCAAGTGTTAATTGCCACCATTTGATACCTGGAGACGTTCCTATTACATCAATCAAAACAAAACCAAGATGCTGGCTTAAGCTGGACTCTTCTGTATGATGGCAGTTGGACAGTAGTCAGGACATGAACCAGTGCAGGACAGAACCAGCAGGAGTTCATATTGCCTCCTGCTGACCTCCTTATGCTGCGTTGTGGGATAATAGCTCCATACACCTCCACTCGGTGCTTTATGTGGCACTGTCTCCCTACCATGCTGATCCCATCCACTCACCGACCTCTTTATACCCCTTCTCCTCCTACCCCCATAAATTTACACTCCCCACATAGTCTTTTAGTGGTCTTTTTCTATGCTCATGTTTATGTCCCACTTCTCATATATACTTTGTAGTCAGGCCCCAGATGACAATACCCAGGTCTGAGGTAGTTGAAACATTAAGGACTTTATTGAAGGTCAGGTATTAATGTGCATAGAATGTGATTATCCCATGGTACCCTGATGGGGGCCCTTATTGAAGACTTTGATTCATTAGGATCGGATATACCTGATTAATTCAAAAGTGTATTTGTTAACTGCTAGATGATACTAAAGGGGAGAAGGATTGACCATGTAGTGGGGTTAAAGGAAGAATTTGGTTTACTGCTTATAGATATCACCTGCCTTACCAAATAGCATTATATTCAAAAAGACACCTGTACTTTCCATTTCTTCTTTGTTGAGTTTTGCTGTTTTTCTTGAAAATGGGCGATAGAACAACACAGATACCCGGGGATGGATACATATTGAAGGATGGGATGAATAGGGACAAAAAGAAAATTGAAGCTAAAATACTCAATAACAGATGGGATACGATAAGCACTACATTGCCACATTTTATTACTCACCACTCGACAATGTCTGTGTTTTTACAGGGAAATCAATTTGCTGCTATCTACATACATGGTGCAGAGCAAACACTTCTTTATTATTCATTTCTCAATCTGAGTATACAAAGACTCAGATGAACATAGCCAAAAAAGAATATGAAGCAATATAAAATATTGTATAGCATAGGACAATGTGTCTCTTCCCCATGCCAGACAAGCATGGATGCACATCCATGTGACTGCAGCTGGTAGGTGGCATTGTTATATGTTTAAATCTAATTCACTGCTACAGCACCCGAGGCACTGCACATCCAATTAAAAGGCAGTTTACATGTAACTGACAGCCAGTGTTAGCGGGTGCCAACAGCAAAAAGGGATGATTACAAATGGACTAATCCACCCAGTGGATGCAATGACAGCACCCTAAGGGGGTATATTGTATAATTATATACGGGTGTCACTGTTCTGTGTCCTGCAGGCAGCCATATTGTCCCCCAGTGGGATAGATGTTGGTGGTCGTTGGGGTATTGCTTTGTCATTGTGAGTAGTACAGGTTAGCTCTGTGTCTGCAGGGAGCCAATGAAGAGTCTGGAGCTCATTTCCAGTCTCTGTTGCTGCTGGTACTTAGTTCTGGTAAACTGTTACAACCTTATAGGAGGAAGTGAAAGCTCATTATTTTATGTAGAATCCTATATGGAGGGTAGTCAAGAGTGTTCAGCCAGGCCTTCCATCAGAATTTGAAAACCTGACACAGCCTGACAAGAATATGTCTACCTAACATGAGATTTCTGTTTTGTTCTCTGCCTAACTTTACCTACTGCCATCACACAGACCACAGCTGCCGGGCTGTCCTTTGTCAACTTGTGGTACGGATTGAATAGCATGTTACCTTGTAACAATTCTTGGATATTGTTTCGCTTTAATGGAATACCCCCATTCTTGTTATGATGCATGAATGATGTCCTGGTGAGTAACTCACTGTAGTCTCCAAGGGGTTCAGAAGCAAAGTGAACACCCAGCAAGGGAGATTTAGTACCCATCACCATCAAATTGATGCCCCCTGTGTTTTTGTCACGGAATGTCTACATTCATGTTGATTTTAATCTTCATACATAGTTAAATGCAATGCAATGAGTACTTGTAGTGTTGTAGATCTTACATGATCCATATTTCCTCTAAATGCCTTCAATCATTATCTGCATTTCTCTAAGGGAAGCTTTACATTCTCAGTAACCTGTTTGTCAGAATTTCTGTCCTTCCCGCCCATGCAGAACCTTGTCCCCTGCAGGATTTAGCACTGTTAGGTGGGTGAGGAGGGCTGGTGCATGGGAATGTGAGCTGGGAATGTGGTGTGGAATCACCACTTAGTGGTTGTAGTAGAATACAGGGCTGTCCTAGAGGAGGCCTGAATGTAGTTTACTGTCGGGATAGTAGTAGACCCCTCTACTCTAAGAAGCATTCTATGTGATGCTGGAATTACCAAGGACAGACTTCTAATTTGGCAAAATTAGTTGAGCGCATTGACAATGGTATCTTGAATGGAATTATTTCTTCTGAATCAATGACATATATTGGAACTTTAGGGACCCATAATATAAGCTAGGGGGCAGTTGTAGAATAAAAGTGAATTAGGTTGATCCAAAAGGTTCCATGTCCATTTGGTAGAGTAGCGGGACAGGTTTCATAGCCATTTGGTGTGCTTGTGTTTAAGTATGTGGGTGTGTCTGTCTGCTTTGAATGTTCCAATCAGTCACTGTGATTGCCTTTTGTATTAGATCAATGACAACCGTGAGAATGCTGATTGTCTTCCGTGAAGCTTGTCAAAAAAGCTGCAAGATGTGCTGTCAGAAATGCGTTCTTAAATAATGGGTGAAATAAATGGATGAAATTGGCAATTCAAAAAGAAAGCAGGGAAAATGTTTCCTATGTATCCATGCATGTATCTGGAAGGGTTTGACATCCCTGGTCAAGAAGCTTTCCTTCAGTTTCCTTGTGCATTGTCATTCACCAATGCTTAGAGCTATTTCCTATCAGCTTTTAATCTCCTTGTCATATGGTGACTACACTGATAAAAGAATATCTAACATTGTCATCTTTAGGACTATACTGCATCCCCAGATGCAAATGTTATGACACATAGAGTGTAAGGTTAGATAAGGACAGGCTTTCTGTAAAAAAAAAAGAAATACAGCAGGAAGAAACCCCAAAATGCCCTGAAGTAGCTGGAAGAACCCCATTATATATAAATGCAGGCTGGGAGGAGCCAAGTCCTATTGGGCACACTCCCATTGTTGAGGCTGCAGCATTCCAGTAACAGCTTCCTCCACTCCCTGAGGTGCTGGTTCAGACTTCCCTCTAGGGAGGCAGGACCCAATGGGCACAGAACATTGAATCAACATTGATAGATGGTTGTCAATGTTGATCCAATGTTGATTCAATGTTGATTCAACATGGAACTGGATTTTGTGCCCACTGGGGAGTGGTGGGTGGAAGCAGATGGTAGCAGGATGTGGTTGTGGCAAGCGGCTTGTGTTGTGTTGAATGGTACTTTCATATCTGGGCGGATGGTGGCCGTGTCTACAACCTGGGCACTGGCTGATGGTGGCCATATTGCGTATCTATAACTATAGAGTCCCTTATATCAGTGCAGGCAGACGCCAGCCATGATGTGGTAGGTATCTCTGACTGATGGCAGCCATGTTGAATGCATACACAGGGACTGTGTAGAGGAAGATAGGTAGGAGGTACGCTCAATTTTACCATAGACTGCACCGGCCGGAGGTTGATGATAATAGGGGGAGGGGCTTGCTGTATTCCCTACAAGAAGCTTTCCTTAGGATCCGATGACTCTCCATATAGAAATAGATTGAAAACGATCTGGCACATTTGGCAGTCTATTTCCACGAGCACCTCCCTCTCCTGAGCTGCCTGATTAATGAATCAGCTGCAGCCCAGAGCTAAGATATTGGTAAATCAGTGCATCCATCTATAGAGGGATACATGAATCACAACCTACATCCACCTTAGAGCCAATCTCACCCATTCACAGCACATCTCGACTTAATCTCTGTCACAGCCTTTATCAGCCACCAACCAACTAGGACTACCCTTGTACTGATCAGACAGCAGTGCTCTACAGCGATTTTCTTTCTCTTTTAAGGGTAGTGGTGTTGTGCCAAGTATTTGGGGTGATTTATTCATCCAGAAAAAGAAAAGAAAATCAATGTGCTGTGATGGAACACTCACATGAGGCTGTGAAGAATATTATGCTCCTCCCATGCCCTTCTTACTATCACTCTCTATATCCTACCTGTGGTACCACTTTAGGAGAGAATCTGGGTGAATTGCTGTTATAGTAGCTGGCTTTCAGACAGTGTGGTCAATTATACCTCACAGCCCAGGCCTAATCACTGATTCATAGACCACCTCCCACTCTGAGTAGATTCTAATGCTCCGAGTTGAGTGGATTAGAAATGTTCATTGGTAATATTACACCCACAGGGTTGGAGCTTGGTTGGTGGGGGATTTGGTGTGCGAGGTGTGTCCCAAAACCACAACATATTGGCATTAAGGACAGTGAATACCATCAGCCACTCATTTAGTGACCATTACATATTTCACACTTTATATTACACTCCTCTCAAAAGCCTTTGATTTGAATGAAAATTGCTGATGTGAATAACAAATATTGTACTTTCTAGAGAATTTTTTTAATTTTTTATAGATATTCAAATAGCAAGGTCTAAGGAATTATGGTAAGTAAGTGGAGGGAAAATGGTAATTTTTCAATTGTATTGACTTTTCCTAACTTTATGCTTTGAGCAGTTCTGTCAGTTTGCATCATAAACCCCTGGTATTGGGGACATACTGAAATGTGTCCCCATGTAATGCAGGATTTTGCATAGTTATTTTGTGTGCTTGCTTAGTGGCTGGTACTATACTCAGTGATATGTTAACACTATGTTGGCTGTCTCTAAAATTAATCTAAACCCTCATAGATGAAATAATTTTCCTTCGTTGAACCATTGCCAATGTGGTGTAACAATAATGTATGTTAATGATTTGCACAAATATAATAAACAATGGTAGAACAGTTAGGGAAATCCCAGGCAAACACATTAGACCTACGTCATGTGGTTTCTCTAAAATAACCAATACAGGAGACAAAGGATGATATATGTATAAAAGGACATAATGTGTCTACCGAAAAAAGGACAATGCTTTTTCCTTGTAAAAAGGGAAGAATGTCACTAAAACAACCAATGGCCAGTGGGGTAAGCAGTGCATCCAAAACATTTCCCACCCACGTGCCCATTCACAGCAAAACCTAGGTGCAGTTTTTATCCTTATAGAAAGAAATCCGCTGCCTCACCTTTTTATGTGCATGGTCGATCAGATGGCTCCTTTTATCTCTCCAACATCAGAGTATATATAATGGCTGAATGAACACAAAGTAGGAAAAAGCAATGTGCAAGCCATGTGGAATGTTGTCTCCTTCCTATCAAGCATATACGCTCTGTCACATGACTAGGTGGCATTGTTGCATGACTAATGTTTTAAAGTGAAGCTCACGGCTAAAACACAAGAGGCTCTGCAGCTCCAATTAAAAGGCACTTAACATGCACCTGCTTGTCAGTCTAGGGTAGAACCACCAATGCAGATGGATGGTGGGGAACGAATAATTACAAATGGAGTAATCCGCCCAGTGATGCAAATGACAACACTCTAAGGGGATATAGTCTATAATTTGGTACAGCTGCCCAGCATATTTTCTGCATCAAGGAGGAAGGCAGTCATCTTGTCTCCCATTGGGATAAATATTGCTGATGCTCAAAGAAAAGCTTAGTTTGTGAACCAACAACATCTCTATAGCTAAAGCTAGGAAATCAGCATTTACTTTGTCATACATTAGTGAATGATAATATCAGGGCACACATTATTATCTTGGAGATTTCTACAAGTTCCGTCCAGCATAATTTATCTCGCTTTACATGGGAAAAAAGCTCCAAAATATACCTCCTGCATTGTATGTTATAGGAATGCGAGTTATCTTAATACTACTTACCTTGAATTTTCTACCATAATCCAACACATGCTTGCCACTATCTGGATTCATCAAACTGATGCCCTATCTATGTATAGTTTAGTGCAGGTGTTTTAAGAAAATGTCTGCATAATGTAAGAAACACGTCTGCATTCCTTCCCCCCTATCCCTTCCTAGAGCCTGTTATTCTCTGCCACACCAACATTAAAGCAATATCTCTCGACCCTTGCAGTCTGCAATGTGCCAGCGTTAGCTGTTCTGGCTCTATCTACAATGTGGAGATGTATTGCCTCCCCCTTGGGGGTCTGTCATAGCAGAAATAAAGCATGGTTCTACTGCCAAGTTCCCTAAGCGGGGAAACAACCGCATTTGTCAAAAGGGTAGACTGTCTGCTGTATTTATATAGGAGGAGGCAAAAGGTAGAACGTTTCCCTCTGAGCACTTTTATTCAGCCCACCTCCTAGTGTGCTGATATGCCGAAATGAAACAAACAACATTCTCTCATAAACCACAGCTCACAACAAAGTGCAGACATTTGTCAAAAGAGAAGACTGTCGGCTGTACAAATATAGGACGAGGCAAAAGGTAGAACGCTTCCCTCTGAACACAGTGATCAAAGCTCACCTTGTGCTGTACTGAGAGTGCCACAGTAAACAACATTCTCTCATAAACCACAGCTATGTGAAACGGCAAGTCTCATATTGCCTTCAGCAAAGTGTTCCGTTTCCAGGACCGATATATTTGATGAACAGAGATTTGTTGTTTGATATCTCTGCAAAGGTTGAAAGCTATACCTTTGCATGACTTTTACATTTCAATGTATATTTTGAAAGCACCAAAAAAGTAAAAGAGAGAGTAGGAGTCAGCAAATATTCCAATAACTTTTGCAGCTAAGAAATTATTGCCCAGTGATCTTTTGTCTAGTTCTTGTTCATAAGAGAACCATTAGATATCAATATCTAATCAAAGTCAAATAGGTTATCTCATTAAAAACGAGAGGATCAGTCAACAACCAGATTATATTTTTATTACACAAAAAACTGATTCAGGTGTTGATGTTGAACTGATTAGTTTGAATTGAGAATAAATGAGAAATATAGCCTATATTCTGCGTATATCACCGGTGACTAGATACTCTTGTTCGAACTAGGAAAAGGAGAGTATTATGAAGATGTATTGGTCTTAATAGAACTAGCTCTCTCAGCAAAATAACCTGTAGACTCTCATGAGACCAATGAACCAATACCTGTATAACTACAGAAACTCTAAGGTCAGAAATAACTAATAAATGTAAGTGCTTTTGGAATCCTCATGCAGTTTGGCTCTCGAGTTTGGCATATTTGCCTAGAGAAGTCCAATTTTAACATGAGAAAAAGCAAGGAATGAAATAGACAAAAAAAAAGCATCCTTTGCCTGCAGCAGTAAACATCTCGCACAACAAACATTACCCTACATCTGCCAGGGTAGGACAATCCTCAAGGCTAATCTAGCTGTGTTTTATGAATGTGGTAGGTACTCATGGGACCTCTGTAAAGGAAGGTAGGTGGGGGCAGCCTGTCATAGACGGCCCAGTCCTTTATCCAACTGCACAGGGAGTTCAGAGATAGCAGTGGAGGGGAGAGGCTGTGTGGGTGAGATGTCGGCTGAAGCTGGGTGTGGTAGGGGAAGGGGCTGCCTCTAGTCTACTGCAGTTGGTAGTTTCAGACAAGAGACCCTAGCTGTGGTATAGGAATGCTTATGGCTGTGTCTCTAGAACATGGGCCGATGTTTTCATCTATGACTGGGTACAATTTATGACCAGGTGCAATCTATGACCAGCTATCAAGGAAAGGCAAATATAGGGGCTATGTAGACAGAAACTGGGTGAAAAGGTTAATGGATATTTCTACACTAAATATTATGAATTTCAGGACATTTCAGTAAACATTTAAGTCCTTTTGAATCATCTTGGCGGTCAAAGACTACACCCAGTCATAGACTTCACCCAGTAAAAGATTGCACCCGGTCAAAGACAAAAACATTAGCCCATGTATATCAGACACAGCCTTATGGGGATATAACAAGCATGTAGTACGATCTAATAAGATATATCTGGTGCCTGTAAAAGTTCAATTGCATCAGTACATCCCTCTCCTTACTGGCCTAATTGATTAATCAGGTCAGAGCTTGCACTTACAGTCTTTGCGAAAACATGCAGGACAGTGGCAATGTCCTCCTAAAATGCCACCGGTCCAGCAGATTGACAAGTGTAGCAGGACCGAATGTCCAGTCACATGTTAGGCTTTTCTGAACTAAAATAATTTAGTTGGTCTCTAAACCTGAAATATGTTTGTCATTATACTGTGTACATCTATGTATTTATCCTGATTTAGCCATAGATGATTACAAATAAAATGTATTTTCAATGGACAAAAATATCTTATACTTAATATATATAAATTGTCAGATATGTGGCTATCCGGTCCTTCAAAAATGTAGCTGGTCCTGCAACATTGAAAATTTGCAGGACCGAATGTCCTGTGGGATGAAAAAGTTTTCGCAAAGACTGCACTTAAGTAGTGATCCTTTACACATGGATCACCTTATCTATCACAATAGCCTTATATAAGAAACTATGCGTATATATACAGCTCTCTACTCTACCTCCAATTAGCACGTCTCTCTCTTTGGCAGCCTAATTGATGAATCAGCAGTAGCACACAGCGTACAAAGTAGTAAATGATCCTTTACACCACTGGATCTTCTTATCTCTCAGCACAGCCTTATATAGGGACTCACCAATCACCACCGATATATGAACCCCCATCTATTTCTGACTCATCTACACTTCATCTTTGTCACATCATTTACCAGCAACAAAATTACTTCCACCACACTAGTTCTAATAAGACAATGATGAACCAAGTGATGAACCAAGTGTAATTGGGGGGGAGATCTAAAAAAAAAAAAAAATTGTTATATATTTCAGTTGTGCAAATGAAGCAGATTATAAACTGGCCCTTGTATAGGGCGGCTAAGTCTTGTCACGTGATCGCCAACTTCTGGGTCCTTACAGGCTCCCCCTATTATCACCCGCAGGCCTGAAGGATGGGCAGAAAATTTTGTCCCCCCCCATATCTCCACTAATATAGAGAGTTGGGGTATAAAAGTTCCAGAGCTGGGGCCTTTTTAGGCTAACTTAGATGTGGATATTTTTAGTTAGGATCAGCGAAAAAATTACGACATCATTTTATCACGAGACTTCCCTATTGCACATACTACTACCTGTAGTTACAGCCGCTGCCCCTGCCCTCCCTGCCTCTCACTGCCAATGCCTCAACTGTGGCATCATGTTGGGAGAAAATCTGGGCAAATTGCTATTACGCTAGCTGGCTTTCAGGAGGTGGGGCCCAACATCCAACATCAAATCTATGGGTTACAAACAACCTCTCACAACCTCAAACTACCTGTTCTACTTTCAACAGATTCTAATTCTCAAAATTTGAATTGATATGGGTTACAAACAACCTTTTACACCCCTTAAACAAAAGTTTCTAATTCTCAAGATTTGAATTGTTTATTGGCAATATCAAAACCCAGGTGTGAGTTCTGAAGTGCATGCATCCGCAGATTCTAATTCTCTGAGGGGGAAGACTTAGAACCACTGTGTTTCCCCGAGCCAAAGGCAGTGCTGA